>CM048744.1:706331354-706931354 GCA_026315105.1 Locusta migratoria
AAATAATAAATTAAATAGTATACCCACCTTTGTATTTTACAGTACACCTGACGATGGCATTCACGCCGAAACAGGCCTGTCGTATTAAATAATTTAATAAAAAAGCAGCATCTTTGGTATCAATTATTTACAATGTAATTAGATTCAATTAAATATATATAGCTCCCCTGGACACTAAGATTAGTTGAAGGACATAATGGTTTACTAGACATGATTATAGCAGACAGAGGTATCTTGCCATTCTCATAACTCGCGAATGAGCTTAGCAAGGTTGTTATAGGGCTCATCAAACTTAAAATTATTAATTTTCATTAAATACTTTTAATTAACAGACTGAAAGAGAGAGAGAGAGAGAGAGAGAGAGAGAGAGAGAGAGAGAGAGAGAGAGAGAGAGAGAGAGAGAGAGAGAGAGAGAGAATAATTGTTAATGGTGAAAAAGGATATAAACTCAATTGAATCGGTTGTTTCAGAAACCACACGTGACATTTTTAGCGGTTTTGAGTTAGATGCGGATTCGTAGAGAGCACGCCAAGACACATTGTTTAGCACAGAAGTCATTTATGTGCCTCACGTCTAGACCTGTGAAAATGAGCTAAGAAGTTTCCATATAGTGCAGAAACAATGTACGTGACACACTTGTGCTCTTTCTGCTGTGAAGAGAAACTAAGTTTTCGTTGTTGGCTCTCCTGTTCTGTGTGAAACAAATGCTTACAAACAGGAGAGCTTGGCACTTGTGTTTTTGAGAAGGAGAAGCAACAGTGTAAAAAATGTCTAGCAGTGAATCTGATGCAGGATCACCTTACAAAAAGAAGAAGGGGGTGGTGATCAGTGATAAATATCAGAGGAATGCAATCAGAAGGGCCAGGGTTAAAGGGATGGTGTATATGTCATATAAAGGTAAGTAATTATTGTCAATGATTTGCACTTTCAGACCAGCAGTATAATATATGTCACAATACAACTTTTCATGAAATGTTTGCCTGCAGATGATTAATGATTCTTTATTTTTTGTACTATAAATTTATTTCGGATTTATTTTCAATTCCTTATACATGTTTAGTTGGTCATAACGCGTGCACATACTGCACTTGTTTGGTCATTATTTATAGCTTTTTAATGTTGCAAACAATTACCGGTACTATTTCTTGTAAGTTGTGACATTTTGTTTAATTGCTGCAGGCAAAGCAGTTCCTGGAAAGGTGGCAGATACATACTCGTGCAAGTGAGCTGAGAAATGCTATATGAACATTACTGACGAAGCCAGAAAGGAGATGTGGAGTTATTTTTATTCACTGGATAGTAAAAATATGCAAAATGTATATTTACAGAGCCTGATTGAAATGAGAGAGTGCATACAAAGACGTAAGGTGCAAAAATCAAATGGACATGAAGAAGAACAACAAGCTGATCCTGCGTGCAAAAATCAAATGGACATGAAGAAGAACAACAAGCTGATCCTGCAGTCCGTAACCAGAAAAAGAATAGCAACTTTTTTCAGTTACAAAGTTAAAGTGAATGGGACAATTCAAAAGCCATGTAAAAACATCTTTATGAAGCTATACGGAATAAATGAAAGCAGAGTACATAGTCTTTGTAATCTTCTTGTGGCTGGAAAAAGTCCAGAAGATCTACGAGGGAAATGCCGAAGTGGTAATGCTATTTCTGGTGAAATCTGTGCAAACATTCATCGCCAGATATTAAGTTTTACTGTTAAAGAAACACACTATGGTGGCTAACCGAAACAATATTTAGACGCACGCCTAAATATTAAGATCATGCATGAGATGTTCTTGCAAGAATTCCTGGAGTATATAAACAAGGTTAAATACAGTTGCTTCTGAAAAGGAAGAGGATATGTTCTGGCATTAGCCTTCAACTATTTGCAAAACCAACCTTTGCCTCTAACCCCAGTACAAGAAGTTTTTTTTATCTTGGGCAATTATGGGTTAACATCATCTGTATCCATAATTTGAAGACTAATACAGCTAAGTTCTATGTGTACCACGAGGGTATGGCTCATAAATCTCCCAATGAGGTTTGTTCCTTTCTATTAAACTACTTTGAAAATGACGTTCCTCGCACAGTAAAGAAAGTTATGCTTTTCAGTGACGGTGCTGCAGGCCAAAACAAAAACAACACTGTAGTAAGGTTTTCATTAAATATGTGCGACAATAATAGATTTGAAACAATCGAGCACATTTTCTCCCTGTTCGTGGACATTCTTTTCTATCCTGTGATCGTGACTTTGGCAACATCAAAAGAATTCTCCGAGGAGTGGATAGGATCTACACTCCCAAACACTACTTTAAACTCATTAAAAGAGCCAGTGTCCAAGGTAGATTCACCATTCAGGAGATAGTCACAGATTGGTGGCAATCTATCTACAAGAAGACAACAACCACTGATGAAAGATTTGGTCGAGGAATCCCTAATAAGAATCTTTCAAGATATCGACATACAAGGCTTTTCGTTACAACAATAAGAGGAGGTAGATGACTTGAAGAAACTAGAAGTGTACACTCAAGGTTATGAATCGTTCCACAGGCAAATTTTTGATTGGCCAACCATCAACAAAATGACTGATATTCTTCCTTCAGATGCAGAAGATGATTAGATTAGGTAATGGAACATTGTGATCTTACAAAATGATAGGTAATATGAAACAATTTGTAATATTAAGATTTGCTATTTCTTTCTTTTTCAAGATTTCTTTGATGTATTACAATAAATATGATTTAAATAAAAGCTGCTTTTTACAAGTGAATAGCATTTTCTTTATTGGGAACTCCATGGAAATAAATATATATATTACTTACATTTGTATAAGTCGTTTCTCGCATAAACAACATAAGTGAATTAAAAAAAAAAAAAAAAAAAAAAAAAAAAAAAAAAAAAAAAAAAAAAAAAAAAAAAGTGTGTATAAAATCAAAGATGGACTTGGGGTTAAAAATTGTGTATCAGGACATTGGAAAAATATGCTATTTAACACATATATCATTTACAGGTTTGTTAGAAACAATGTCAAGCATTGAGACAGAGGTTTTTTTTTTTCTTTCTTCCCAGAAATAGAAAAATGTTAGATGTGTTGTTTCTGAAATAACCGATTCAATTATAATGTTCCAAAAACTCACTAATCATGGACTTGGCTTTTTTTAAATGCCTAGTTGATACATAAGGCACGTATGAAAAATGTTACTGATTTATTCACAGATTATTTTTAAGTGATAGTTGAGAGAAATATAAGAATTAAAGATCATTATCATCATCATCATTAGAGACTGATTATGCCTTTCAGCGTTCAGTCTGGAGCATAGTACCTCTAATAAAATTCCTCCATGATCCCCTATTCAATGCTAAGATTGATGCCTCGTCTGAATTAAAGATGTTTTTAAAAACTCAAGTTCTTGGTTCACATTATGGGACCTATCATCTGTCACAGGACATTAAATCTCATTTGTGATTGAGGATATGTTTCTCTAAACTGCACAGTTTAGTAAGGTTGCTATTAATACAACTGTTGTACAATTATTCCTCCCCCCCCCCCCTCTAAATTTTATTTGGAAACATCTCGTCAATGACTGATATATTGGTGTTACTGGTATATAGGGAATGTTTCTTATATATGCCTGCACTCTGGGCTGGCATTATGCATATGCAAACAAACCATGCTGTTTCCTAGGGTACTGCAGTTCTGGGGAACCTATGCAAAATATTAGAGCATAATTTGAAAACAGTCATCCCTAATTTTTCTTGAGAAACTACTTTCAACAATGTTTTCAAGTATACTCGTATATCCATTGTGACATGAGTGTGGCCAATGGAGGAGTGTTTTTGATTTAGAAAATTTTGCCTGTATCAGAATCAGAGTAGGTCTGTTATAGTAAGTCTTTTGATATTTTAGTGGTATGTCAATGACAAAATTTAGAATTCTTTTGAGCATGAAAAAGGTGTATAACCTCAGATGAAGGGGGTGGGGCGGGGAAGTTTTGCATGGGGCTCCATGCACACTACTCTGCCTATACTTTGCATTTTACCTTGTGTTACAATACTATTTCCAAGACCTGCATGTAAGATATTTCAAGTCTGAAATGAAATAATAACATTATATTTTACAGGAAAAAGGCTGACTTTACAGATAGCAACATGTTTTAATGTTAGGTGATTTGGAGTATGCAGGATGTGAAGGTTTTAGCTCTAACCATGCTGAGCAATGACTTTAGAATGTGTGTGTGTGTGTGTGTGTGTGTGTGTGTGTGTGTGTGTGTGTGTGTGTTGGGTGATGGGAAGGGAGGGGGGAAAGGGGAGGGTATCAGCTATGAATTATATTGATTTGAACAATTGTTATTTTTCTTTTCTTTAATAGTAACACAACTGTGCAAAGAAACTTCTAGAAAAACTTACTCTGTCAGCCATTAGATATCCCAACAACACTCGGCATATCTTTTCCTTATAGTCATCAGTATAAACAACAGGAGCTGCTTCCTTAAGAGCAACAGACAGGGCTGCACTTCTTCCATGACGAAGTGTCCAGTCCATAGGAAGATCATCATCTGCGCACAGTGAAGAAATATAATAAATAAAATCGTGTTAAGAAGAACAATATACACGTCACAGACAAAAACATAAAAAAAAAATCACACACAAATACCAACATACATATGCACTCACAAATTAAGCCACTCAAATGACTTAAAAATATTACTGCTTAGAAGCCAGTTCCAAGGTATAAATCACTGACTTGAAACAAATGAAATCTACAAATCACAATGATTATTACTACATTTAGACACTACAAGGATGAAACCAGACTAAAGTTATTGACTTATGAATCATTAAGATTACAAAAAATGACTACACTTATATGAACAAAAAAACAGACTAAATACTGACTGAAGTATCTCACACCAATTTATTGTTCTGTTCCCAACATAGAAAAACATTATAAAATAAAACAAACAAACACACACACACACACACACACACACACACACACACACAAAATACTGGTTTTAATATTATTTATATTTATTTATACAAGAGGGCCAATGATTTTAAAAGATACGTTGTCATAGATGTGTACAAAGTAAAAATTTTGTGTTTGTATGTGCTGGACGAGCTGAGTTCGCAATAGCAGTCGTCAACATTCGGAAGACTGTACCAAATGTATTGAGACTTTTATATCGGCTGCAATGGTCTCTTGGCATTTCAACATTATTTTCTGATGATAGGTCGCAACAGTTTATGATGACAATATTGTGAATAGTTTCTATGTCTACATATGTGTACAAAACAACAACTAAGAATTGTATTCCCTGTTGACAATGTTGTTCCTACAAGGCATATTTCTGGAACAAGATTTTAAAATGTATTTCTAAAGGAAGGAAACACTTGAAAAGGCTATTTTTGTAAAAGTAATGTGCAAGCATTTGCTCCTCTAGTATGTCTCTGCCAATACAAAATTAAAATCTGCTTATTTGCTTATGCTGCCAATAGCATAAAACTATCAGCTATGCTGAAACACGTGCGATTACTGAGCGATGCATGACATGCCGCAAGGGTCATGAAAAATTACAGTGTCAAGAGGTTAAGAATGGTAAAAATAAGTAGATTATTTCAGACTTATAGTTCTGATAATGCCTTCGCAATCACACATTCAAAACATGATATTTGAAAATAGAAAATTGAAGTGTTACCAACTTCTGATTTGTGTTACACACAAAAGAATGACCCATGAAATCACATTGTAGGGTCATTCATGTTTTAATGGTTCAATGCATACCACGCAACTACAATACTACAACTGCTACGTCTACAATGGTGTCAGCAGAGGAAATCAAAACATCATAGTAATGAAATCTATAAATAACTTTGTTTATAGACTTCATTACTTCACTTACTTTTCTGTAGATTTCTGGTCACTTGTCAACATTACCACAAAATAGAAGTTCCTTTTTTCCTTTAATTTTAATTTTGAACAGTTACAATGAGGAAAAGGGGAAGGAGAGAGAGGTGGTTGTAGAGAGGAGGGAGGTTAAGATGGAAAACAGATGGAAGGGAAGGAGAAGATGGACTGAGGCACAGGACAAAGGAAGGGGGAGTTGACAAGGAGGAAGAGGAAAATAGATGAAGAGGTGGAGATGGACAGAGAGAGGGAATGGAGAGTTGATGGTCAGAACACAGAAAACATTTGCGTTTCTCGAGGTCAATTATATATAGCATGCTCCAGAGTTGGTTAATTTTTTGATATCTTTGTTTATGCAGGAAAAGGAAAAACCAAAATACTAATAAATCCACTGGCTTTATAATAACTGATTTTCTGAGAAAATAAAATTTTTCTTTCATTTATTCATAAAAATGCAAAGCACTGTATGCATTTGATTGCTGTATACTCTTCTGCATTTATTTTATGCAGATGTATAGCACCATTTACTGAATGATAGAGGGAAAATATGTGTAATTTTTGTTTTAAGTGTGAAGTGCAAAATCATCTTACTTTCTTTCCAAAATACGATCATTCTCCGGTAGTTTTGATTCTTTAAGAAAAACACTACTTTCTAACAATAGTTGGAATATCAATAACATTACAAGGATAGATGATAGTTCACCATAACAACAATCACAGAAACTAAACAGAGAACAGATGGCACTTTGGACGTAATGAAATGCGTGAGGTTTTTTTAAGGGTTGTTTTGTGTAAGGAGCTTCAGTGTACCTTGTCGAAGTCAGCAAGCACCTTTAATGTGAGTTTTGGAGTTCAACTGTGGAAGAATTGCTGCCTACAGGGAATGCAGATTTAAATCTGTGTTGGATGCAGCTCAACAACCATGATGTAGATCTGTAATTGGATCTCTCCCTTGCTGAAAAAAATTGGTTGTTGACTGAAATTAATGGCCAGGAATACACCGCCTGCTGGTCCACAAGAACAATTTTGGTAATATGTTGAAGCAACATGGGCTGCCATCCATAAAACAGCATATCTTCTTTAACTCAATGCTAAGGAATGTAGCAGCAGTTATAGCCAGCAATGGCAGCAATAATCAATACTGATATCATCACCTATGGCACTTCATTGAAAATGAATCTGCAAGTGAAGTGATCTTCGTATAATGTGTTATCTCTCAAATAAATCTTCCTAAGATATCTATGGTCCTTTAGTTGCCGCAGTTTGGATGGCAAACTGTGTTTTTCACACCTAGTTTTATAACATTTAATCTTGGCCAATGGTTCCAGATTATACTTAATTACTATCATAAACAACTCATTGCTTTGTTTAACCCATCAGCAACTTTACCTGACAAAGCTGCTCACTGACCTCAATGCTGGGCTTAATTTGTGTCTAGCTACAGAAGTGAAATTGAAACTTCCTGGCAGTGTGTCGGAACCGGGACTCGTACCTGGGACCTTTGCTTTTCATGGGCAAGTGCTCTACTGTCTGAGCTATCCCGACACGACTCATGATGCCGCCTCACAACTTTACTTCCGTCAGTACCTCGAAGGTACAACACTTTCCCGCAAAAGGCAAAGGTCCCAGGTTCGAGTCCCGGTTCTGACACACAGTTTTAATATGCCAGGAAGTTTCATATCAGCGCACACTCCGCTGCAGACTGAAAGTTTCATTCTGGAAACATCCCTTAGGCTGTGGCTAAGCCATGTCTCCACCATATCCTTTCTTTCCGGAGTGCTAGTCTTGCATGGTTCGCAGGAGAGCTTCTGTGAAGTTTGGAAAGTAGGAGGCGGGGTACTGACGGAAGTAAAGTTGCGAGGCAACATGTGAGTCGTGTCGGGATAGCTCAGTTGGTAGAGTGCTTGGCCATGAAAGGCAAAAGGTCCAGTTTCGAGTCCTGGTTCTGACACACAATTTTAATCTGCAAGAAAATTTCATATCAGTGCACACTCCGCTGCAGTGTGAAAGTTTCATTCTGGAAAATTGAAATTGTCTGTCACCCTCTGTCACAACATGCAAATGTACTGCCTCTGGTACCCATGAGGATGCTGAATCTGTCACTTGATAAGAAAGAACTTTTGTGTTTTAAACCTGATGCAGTGGCACAAGTGGCAGTAAATGGATACGCCATTACAAATGTTAGAATCACATCAGTCATGGCAGCAGGCCATGTTCTTCAACGATGTGTCTGACTGTGTAAGAAACTTAATCTCGAAGAATTCCCAATTAAAAATAAACTTTTCTCCAGATGAGCACACATTTTACTGGGCAATGAGCTAGGTCATCAGACCTGTTGGCTCTGAACGGGATGCAAGCAAAAATGTGGTCTAGCTAAGGACATTCCAATAGTAAAACAGGGAAAGTGAAATGGAATTAACATCAATTATATCAATAGGATTAAAACCTAAAATGTGAAATTCTGATATGCATATCCCTACAGCTCTATAACCCCCATTCATTAACAATGAGCATGCACTGGAGAACAGTTTATGCTCCTAAAACAAGAAGAAAGAAAGAATGTTAAAAACAAGGTAAACTAGAAGAAATGGATGTCTTGGGAGGAGGGTTGCTAAAACCCATCTGCTCACAGCAAGAGCCATGACCCCACCCATCCTGTCCAAGCGTCAGAGATGGAATCTCATATCTGAAAATAAAAATCGCTTTCACGGAGAAACCCCAGGACCCTGTCAACCATTCATGAATCATTCACGAAAACTAAAGGCAATGAGTGTGGAATTCCGTATTTAGCACGGAGCATCAACAGGAGCAGACATTCCACCACGATATGAGCCACAGATTATAGGGCTCCACAACCACAATATGCAGGATCACTGTGCAAAATAAAATCATGGATCAGCCTGGAATGCCCGACGCAGAGATGGCAAAAGACTGTGGATTCCCTCTGAGAAGGGCGTAAGGAAGAACTCTCAAGCTGCAGTGGTCGACTTGATGGAACAGAGTTTATAGGATGGGGCAGTGGCCTGCCAGTTGCTGTTCCAGGTTTGTATGAGCAGAGACCTCATCTGCACCCGCAAATCCACAGCTGGGATTGCCAAGGGGAATGGGAAGTTAAGTAACAGCTGTGCTATCCAACTGGTCAGCCCGTTCATTTCCTACGATACCCACATGACTGAGGGTACAGAGAAAAGCAATGGAGCAGGCGGCAAGATAAAGGTCAGCATGGAGATCATGGATATAAATGACCAAAGGAAGGGAAAAGTAGCATCAGTCTGTAGCTTGCAGGCTGCTCATTAAGTATGTACAGATTAAAGCAAGGTCCAGGGCAGCCTGTTTGAAAAAATGAAGTGCTCTAATAATGATCATAAGTTCTGTCATAAACACACTACATGAGTCTGGCAGAAAATGGCATTCCATACAAATGGGAGATGTAAAAGCATATCCTGTATGACCGGCATCTTTCTAGCCATCAGTGTACAAAATTGTGGCACTCTGAAACTCTTCAAGAACTGGGTGCAATAAATGTTGGAAGATTATGGGGGAAAATGAAGCTTTTGGACCTTGGAAGAGATCCAAATGGATTTGTGGCTGGGGCACCATCCAAGGGGGTGTGCGCGGTATAGCACGGCACGTACAGTCAAGGGAAGGGAGATGGAAGTACCTACAAAGGGAAGCAAGCTGCAATCCGACAGGTAATCCCTCTCGAGGGCAGGTATCAGGAGGTCAAAAATCATAGCCTGCAAAAAGAACATTATGTGTGGGGTGAGCTGGGCAGGGATGGTATGGAAGGCACCTGTAGCCAAGTGGGCACCACAATGGTGACCTGGGTCTAACAGTTTTAGGGCAGGACTGAAACAGAGAGCCTGATAGGTATGAAGGAGTGTTGCATGATCTGCACCCCAGGATGAGTGGGCTAGGAAATTGAGCTTCTGCATACGGCTTATTTTCAGATGGTGAATATGGGGTAGCCAAGTAAGGTTTTTTTTTAATCAAAAAGGAGGCCCAAGAAACAGTGCTGTGCCACAGCTTCCTGGTGCTGAGCACTCAAGAGCAGTTATGGATCAAGGTGGACTGTAGTAGGATGAAAAAAAGCATTACCCTTGTTTTAGAAGAGGAGAACTGGAAACCATGGGAGAGCTCCCATGTGTAATGACACCTTGGAGCTGGTGTTCAGCTGAGGCTACCATATGCAGAAGTCATTTATGTACAGTGCAGGAGTGACCAGTGACCCAACAGATTTCACCAGCCCATTGATGGCGATTATGAAGAGTATAACATTTAATGCAGAACCCTCTGGAATGCTGTTTTCCTGAATTCATGGAGAACTGAGTGAACAGTTGACCCTAACCTGTAACGTGGGGTGGAATAAAAACTGACGGAATAAATTGGTTGAGAGCTTCGTAGGCCCCAGTCATGAAGACTGCTTAAAATATGACCGCGCCAAGCAGTGCCATACACTCGGAGATTGACGAAAACTGCAACAAGATGTTGACATTTAGAAAAGGCCTGTCTGATTACTGTTTCCAGTCTAAGTAAACAGTTTATAGTAGACCATCCCTCCTGAAAGCCACACTGCTAAGGTGACAGATGTCCATGCGATTCGAGTACCCAGCATAATCTGCAGGCAACCATCCTTACAAGCAATTTACACAGTACATTTGTCAGGCTAATTGACTGTAAGTGTCCATGGGTGATGGAACGTTGCCAGGCTTAAGAACAAGATCCACTATCCCCCCCCCCCCTGCGAGGGGAAAACCCATTGGAACCAGATATGGTTAAATACCTGGAGGAATATTGCTGTTGTGAAGGATTTAGGTGTTCAAGCAGTTAATTATGGATGGCATAAGATGCTCGTGCAAGTACAGACCTCATCTAGTAGGTAAGTCCAGGGATTGACGATGGATGCTGGCAAACTTGGATGGAGCAGAGCCCAAGGAAAAGACACACCACTTGCTCCATTTGATTATATAATGAAAATAAAAAAAAATAGAAAAGAGATGACTTACCAAAAGGACCGGCTCGTCGATAGAAACAAATAAAATAAAATAAAATTACTCACAAACACACATACAGCGTCTGTGTACATGTGTGGGTGTGTGTGTATTTGTTTACCCTCCTTTTTTCTCCCCAAGGTAAGTCTTTCCTGTCCCGGGATTGGAATGACTCCTTATCCACTCCCTTAAAACCCTCATCATTTCCTTTTCCCTCTCCTTCCCTTCTGCCTGACGATGCAGCTAGGCTGCGAAAGCTTGTATGTGTGTTTGTGTGTAATTTTATTTTATTTGTTTCTATCGACGAGCCGGTCCTTTTGGTGAGTCATCTCTTTTCTATTTTTTTATTTTTGTTTATCCCACCGGGAAAGTTTCCCTCTATAATTTTGATTATATAATGAGCTTTAGAAAGAAGGTGTTTAAAGTTGTTAAGATCAGCATTTGCTGGGTGGCACTTAAGATATCACAAGGCTAAACAAGGGCAGCTCCCAGAGAGAGAGAGAGAGAGAGAGAGAGAGAGAGAGAGAGAGAGAGAGAGAGAGAGAGAGAGAGAGGTGTAATTGAGGCCTGGGACTGATGAAGAATGGGCGACCTTGGTACTCAAAGACTGAGTCCAGAGGCTAACTTGTATATTAGAAGACCTCTGATCTGCTGAATGCCGGGAGGAGGGGCTTTGAGAGATGGAACCTTTAGTACGGTGTAATTAGCCCAAAAAAAATGGCCAAACCCAGACATCCAAAGTAAGAGTTTCCCTCCAACTCTAAACTGTTACACCATTTTGAACAATGGGTTTGGGGAGGGGGGAGGGGGGGGGGGTTGAAAAGTTAGAAATTAGTATTTTTTTATGAGATTTTCTTAAATATTTAGGAAACTATGGGGTTTAGTGCGAAAAGTGCCAAATAGAAAAATAATCTACATCAAATTACAAACAAAAATGATCCTATGCAGAATCTTGCTAAAGTTACGGGTTTAAGAGTTACGGAAGGCGAAAAATTAGAAATTTCTGGATTTTTTAGACCTTTTTTTTTTTGGATAAATGAAATTGTACAGAAATGACTAAACAATTTTAATAAAAAGTAATAGTGAACAATATTAGTCCAAGAGAGACTAGGAGCCAGTACGGAGGGTTGAAAGCATAGAAATACTGAGAACGAGAGTGCGACCACCAGAACAATACCGACAGAAAAAGGGAGCTGCCGACTGCTGTGGTTTCACCCTGACGCCATCCTCCCGGCACACACCCTATCACCCATTGTTTTCCCCTCAGTCGTGTTGGGAAACCCGTTGAGAGTGTTCGTGTTATTTCTATTAAAGTTCTGCTGTAAGTTTTTTTATTGTTCGTCTTTGGTATACTGGGCGAACTATGTGATAATCACTGGTGGGTGTGTGAATTGTGGCGGAGGGTGTGCTGAAACCTTGGAAGAAGAAGGATGCCAAGATAATTAATCTGAGTAGAAAGGCAGTGGACAAATAATTCAGTGCAGTGAAACTCGTAAGATGGTGTTAAAGACAAGTTCCTGATGAATGAACAGCTTCAGGTATGTAATAAGTGTCGACAAACTTACAAGCAACGTCCAAAGTCACCTCAATATGACAAGGAACCTCCATCAAAGATTCCCCGTGAATCATTTGATTTTAAAAACTTATGTACTCTTTCTGGTTGCAAGTGTGTAGATGTTTCTAAATGCAGGAACCCAGCTAAAGAAAAATGGAGTTCAGTACAGAAACTTGAACCGATTGAAAGCATCCGAACAGAAGCAAATAACAGGCACGACAAGTGGGGAGATGAGGTAACTGTGAGGCTCTCTCAGGTCACAGACCTCGCCAGTTCTGATGAGAGACACCACTGGCACCGTTACCAGGCATTTCAAAGGCCAGGATAATCACGGCCTGAGAAACGAGCGGCAATAAACAAAGGTGGGTCAAGTACTGATGCTGAAACATAAGACACTTTTGAAAAGCTGTATGGTTATTTGGAAGAAAATGATGAATGTCAGTACGATTTTGGAGAATTAGAAATATTGTTCCTTCGACTGAGTCCCAAAAGTTGAGCCATATACTGACTAACATATGAAAAAACTTATCCAGCACTATGGTAATAGCTTGAATTTGACAGAATTACCAGCGAAAAGAAAGGTGATTTGTTTCTCAGGAGCAACTAACATATTTTACAGACACCGGGCATAGAAATCTGAACACTGATAACAAAGCTCAGAGGTAACAGAGTGATCAAAACTGCAGAAGCTATTATTTGAGATGAGAATATATAGAAATTTATAGAGGTGGTGCTGAACTGATACCTGAACAGCTCAATGTCTTGATAACTGAAATAATACAGTCTACTTCTAAAATACAAACACCCGAGAAAATTCAATGGATGAAACAAATTACTGAAAGGAAAAAATCTTAAATATGTCATAGTAAAATCAGCACTGTACGTCCAAGTTCATTTTTGTCTCCTGACCAACTTGAAACAGTAGAATGTCACAGGGTTCTGGTGGAGCTAGGGAAAAGCAATAGAGTAAACCTATTGTGGGTCCCTGGCCACTCGGGGATTAGTGGCAACGAACATGCCAACAGATTCGACAGGATGGGGGCAGAGACTCCATTTATTGGACCGGAACCTGTCCTGACAATCACCAAGGCAATGATCAAATTGGAGCTACGTAACTGGCTCAGAAGACAGCACGTAGAATATTGGACCAAAGTCCATCAACAAAAACATGGCAAGGTAATGAAGCCAAAGCCATGTTTTAAAAGAAGCTCTGCAATCCTGCACCTGAACAGGAGAGAGAGATTAGACTCATGGTTGGATTGCTGACAGGCCACGGGAATTTCAAAAAACACCTACATACAATGGGAATAACAGAAGAGGACCCTAAATGTAGAATCTGTGATGACGGTGATGAAACTGCATCACATCTGATCTTCGAATGCATTGCATTGGAGAGTAAAAGGCACAGAACATTTGGGACAACCAGACCCGAAGAAATTGTGTCTAATAAAGAACTGGTAAAGGGACTCCTTGCACTGTTCAAGGGCATTGGTTGGCTTTACTAGATATACAGGGAGCGATACCGCACAATAAACTTAGTTTCGGTGCGGGCAGTGGTGGGTTGGACCAAGACTGTTTTTGCTTCCCTGGAAAAATCAAATAAAATAAAATCAACTTGAAACAGTTGTTACGTTGTCTCAAAGTTCCTGATCGACATCCAGTGCAATTTGGGTGTTTGTGTACCGTAAAAGAAAGTTTTAAAATATGAGAGATTGGTCACTTCCCAAGAGAGCACAAGAACTGAGAACAGATACATACAATTTGTTTTCGATAATGCAGATTACAATGTCCACACTATGGATTGCCATAACACATTTCACGTCATGGGCGGAATTGCTTTCATAACACCTAAACCGCCCTTCAGCTTGAGGACAATGTACTTCGAAAGATTATTACTGCTCTGGCTGTTGAAGCACAAGACTGTTTGATTTGCAAACCTACAGAGTAACAAGTACATCTGGCTATTCCAAAATAGTTGCTACAAACATGGCTTCCCTGAAAATGAAACCACTATTATATGTACATGGCCAGACATTTAGTTGAGTGGTCCTGGATGGAAGGCCCAGAAGAATGTAAACTTGGTTGAAGTGGCTGCATAGAAATGTTTTATGCTGTGAGAGAGTTCCAAACTTCTACTGTAGTTCCTCTTCCAGTCATCAACTTATCTCCTTCAAACCCGTCAACAATTTATATGGTTCTTCTTTAAGCTGCCACAAAAGGCACCAGCAATGGACAAAGCACAACAATAGTCACTTTGATCAGCCTTTGTATGCCAAGGCTTGTGAAATAGTAGCAACAGCTCCTGATGGCAGCCCACTGAACTCATTCTTCATCTGAATAGGATGTTTTTACATGTTAAAGTCCCTTTTGTCAGTGATTGGATACACCATGGCAGGAAGTTGTGTGGAGGAGTTATACAGTACCCTTTATGCCAAAAACATCGTTCAACAAATGATGAATGGGAAAGCTTACTCCAGGGTTATTCATGCCCTCTTCCCTGTCGAAGAGGCACTCATTACTGTAGTTTTGAAAAAGTGAAATTGTCAGTAGTGTGGATGAAGATGACACTAATTATGTCTATTCAGCTTTCAAGTGAGGCAATGCATGTTCTGAAGAGATTACTCAGGTGTAGTAAATTTGAAGAGGACTCACTATCTCACTTTTATTTAAAGCTATTTCCTAAGGAAAAACCCGCAAAAGATCCAGTTTTTAATATATTATTATTAAAATGATATAATTATATATCATAATTTTAAATTATTTATGTTGGAAAGATATTCATTTTTAATGCGGCAATGTCCAGAGCAAGTTCAGCCTAGGTTTCTCCATGCCACAGGTACAGCATAGGTCTGTGGAAGCTTCTTTTCTCCTAAAGAGCACCCTTTGAGAAGGATGTGTGAATCATGGGATTCTTCTAGATAAGCTTAAGTATTATGGTACGAGTGGGACAATGCACAAATGGTTTAAATCATACTTAACTGGTACAGTGCAGAAAGTTGAAATAAGCAGTTCACATGATATAGATGAAACAATTAATTTCTCTAACAGGGGAGTTATCAAAAATAGGGTCCCACAATGTTCAGACTTGGGTCCTTTGCTGTTTGTAATATATATTAATGACTTGCCATTATACATTCATGAATATCCTAATCTAGTACTTTTTGCTGATGATACAAGTATAGCTATCAAACCTGACAAACAGGAATTAACTGATGAAATTGTAAATGATATCTTTCAGAAAGTTATTAAGTAGTTCTCTACAAATGGACTAATTAAACTTTGATAAAACCCAATATATACAGTTTCATACAGTAAATGGCATGACACCATTAATAAATTTAGACTGTGAACATAAATCTATAGCTGAGGTAGAATATTCAAAATTTTTAGGTGTTTGCATTGATGAGTGACTGAATTTGAAGAAGCATATTGAAGATCTCCTGAAATGTTTGAGTTCAGCTACTTATGCTATCAGAGTCATTGCAAAATTTGGTGATATACATCTCAGTAAATTAGCTTACTATGGCTATTTTCATCCACTGCTTTCATATGGGATCATATTCTGGGGTAATTCAACATTGAGTAAAAAAGTTTACATTGCACAAAAGTATGTAATCAGAATAATTGCAGAAGCCCACACAAGAGCGTCCTACAGACATTTATTTAGGGATCTAGGGATCTTCACTGTAGCTTCACAATATATATAATAGACGAAAAATTCCTAGCAGGAAAAATTATATATAAAAAATAGATGAAGAACCAGGCGAAGGAGCACAGGTGTGATAGCACAAATAACACACACACACACACACACACACACACGCACACACGCACGCACACAACCCGTTGCTTCTTCAGGCAGCAGGGAAGGAGAGGGAAAAGGAAATAATGAGGGTTTTAAGGGGGGGGGGGGGGGGGTAAGGAGCCATTCCAATCCTGGGAGAGGAAAGACTTACCTTGGGGGAAGAAAAGGAAGGTAAACAAATACACACACATTCACACAGACACAACTACACCTAGGCAGACATACTGTAAAAAGCAAAGAAGTTAAGAAGTTAGACAGAGATGCCACTTGAGGCAGAGGCTCTGTCCAGAGAACAGAGGCAAAGATGTTAAGATGTTAAAGATGGTAGGCGGGAATTGAAATTTAGCGGAGGTTGAGACCAGGTGGGCAATGGGAAGAGAGAATATGCTGAAGGTCTAGTTCCCATCTCCGGAGTTCTGAACGATTGGTGTCGGTGGGAAGTATCTAGATAACCCGAACGGTGTAACACTGCGCCAAGATGTTCTGGCCGTGCACCAAGACTTGTTTAGCCACAGGGTAATCCTCATTACCAACAACACTGTCTGCCTGTGACCGTTCATGCGAATGGACAGTTTGTTGCTGGTCATTCCCACATAGAACGCTTCACAGTGCAGGCATGTCAGTTGGTAAATCACGTGGGTGCCATTGCAAGTGGCTCTGCCCTTGATCGTGTACACCTTCCGGGTTACTGGACTGGAGTAAGTGGTGGTGGAAGGGTGCATAGGGCTGGTTTTACAACAGGGGCCCTTGCATGGGTAGGACAGTTGAGGTTGAAGTACTCCAGAATGTCCTCTTCAACCTCAACTCCTTTGGTCCCATCAAATTCACCTGGTCCTATTCCAAATCCCATGCCACTTTCCTCGATGTCGACCTCCATCTGTTTCCAAGGTGAAAACATTCCCCTTTTCTTCCCCGTGTTCAAATGATTCAATGTAACTGCCTGGACTGTCTGCAGCCTGTTGGGCTCACTGTGGAACCTTTATGTTCTATGTCATCACCTGTTTTTTTTTTTTTTTTTTTTTTTCCGGATGGTGTTATTCTCCCAGCTGCAGAGAGGATGACTCTGTATATGGTGACCCTAAATGAATTTTGGAGAGGTACTTGATCTATTACATCAAGGCAACCAGGGTACCTCCCACACTAAGCAACTAGCACACCACCCATGCGTGATTTTGTTAAGTGGAGCACTTCTTTGCAATGTAGAAATGAGTGGATGAAATCTAACACTATTTTTTCCCTTGGTCAGCATCCGTTGTGCCTTGGGAAATAATTGATGTCAATTTTACCAGTCCTTTTTAGATACCAACTGGCCCACAACCACTGAAGCTTTTTCCAATTTTCATTATGACTTCTGCCATCTATTTATCATTAAATATGTGTCTATAAAGGCCTTTTGAATAAACCTTCACTGTCAAAAGGGTCCTCAATTTATGACTGTTGCTCTCGGGCATTCGCCATATTATGGTAGTTCTCATTCAGCCCACAATTTAATGGCAAGGCAGAATGTTGAACATGCAAAATGGAAATAAACAGTATAATGACAGTTTACAACTGACTGCAAAGACATAATGACGAACTGCGACAGGCACATAACAAAGACACACATACAACACTTAGGCTATCTGCCATGGCCTTCTTCAGAATAAAGAGCATTCACACAATCACGCAAGTACACTTCACAGGCACACAACTGTCATCTCTGGCTGCCACATTCCAATTCGGAACCCTCACTCTCTCCCTCTTTCTCCAGCAGCACATATTCTGCTAGGATTCGCCGGACATAAAACCTACCAAACTGATATGCTTACTGAGTGTTGTTCTTAATACTGCAACCCAGTAAAGAAATAAGCATATTTGCCAGTATATAAAATGCACTTTTTTTAACTACAAAAACAGATTAAAAATCTGGATGTGTCATATACCAAAAGCCAATTAAGGTAGGTACCTGAAAGTTCCATTTCACAAAATTTAATTTTTCAGCTTGAACAATTTGTTGTTTGATTCCTTGAAAGTTTTAACCATTTCATTTTCATGAAATTCAGTGGATGCACTTGTGCCATCATTAAGTGGTTTTGGATTGTATGAGCTGGAACCAGTGGACCCCTCTTTTAGAGTTTTCTATGGATTAAAGAAAAAGGTGTAAAATGAGAGAAATAATGTTTTAAGTGGAAAATTTTGCTCGAGATCCCCCACTACATTTTGATGTGTGTACATGATATGCACCAAAATACACGTCAGGAGCTTTATTATGTTATAAAAGTTATCTTAATTTGGTACAATTTTTTGGTGCCAAACATAAGTGAAACTGGGAACTTAATATGAAGTAGAAACTTATGACCTAATTTCATTCATCATAATCAACGTTTTCGGCCATTATTTGAATAGTAAAACACTGCTCAAGTTTAGTATTTTTTCATGTCTCACCTGACGTTATCTTATATATAAGCGGCTTAAGTGTGTGTGAGTTTGTCGGCAATAGAACTGTGCATGTGCAGAACTGTTGTCAAGTTCCATAAGCAGTTATACGTACGCGCAGTTTTGCAGCTTACGTGTGTCAGTTTGTCACCAATAGCTATTATAAATGTGTGGTTTTTTTTTTTTTTTTTTTTTTTTTTTTTTTTTTTGGTGGAGTAACTGTGAGAGAGTAATGCTCTGTGCTAGAGTTGATCTATATTCCTCCTTTGCACTCTACTTCGAGCAATTTAGCAAGTAGATGGGGGAAACCCCTTGGGGCAGTAAGCAAAGGAGCGTTCTCTCTGCCTGCCCTGGGTAATTCAATTTGAATTAGCAGACACCTTTACACAGATATTCTTAATCACAATTCATAATATCTAGAACAGCAGTCAATTCTGCTGGCTGCCAGGCTTTTACTAGTTTGAGAATTTATTTGGATTCTCAAGCACAAATGTCTACATAAGTATTTTTTGTGACACTTTAATGGTATCTGCATCTCACTATTGTCTTTTTAGTGTTATAAGATACTGTGCCCCAGCCAGTTCACCAAACAAAATACACCTGCAAACCATTAATTATTCTCACTGTTTATAAAATATCACAAAAATACGTACATATATTTACACTTCACAATAAATTCTCAAAATCCTCTATTTTAAAAATGGAAACCCCCACTACTCGCGCAAACTGATACTTGGTGCAGGGGCTGATGGAAGCAGTCCTAAGCAGTGCTACATAGGTGGTACCGTCATAAGCCATTACAACGACTCCCTCAACCGTCGCAAAGTTAGTCGGTGTGTACCATAAACATACAAATGCAAAATATCCATTTAAGTATGAGCATACTGTAAAAAAAAACATGAGTGAGCAACATTTGAGATGAGGCTGTCTATCTTTCATTATTATTTCTCGAATTCAATTGAGTGTAATTCCATAATTGTTTCTTTACGTGCCTTATGTGTAGAGGCACCTGTTTGTGGAGAAAATTATTACTCGATTTCGTCGTTTTTTAAAACCTATTTCGGTATATTTTTTGCTTCTTTTATCTTATTTCATCAATAATTTCGCTAATTTTATGTTCACTTTTTAACAAATAAAAACTAAATCAAAAATTAATTTCAGCATCATTACGGTGTAACACTTTTTATTTTATTCAGTAAACATGAAATTTTGACACTGATGGAGAAACATAATTAAAAAAAGTTTGAGAAACACTTATCCTGATACTTAAATAAGTTTTACGTAGCCTAAGCAATTTAATTAAAAACGAACAATATGGATAATCGAAATGGAAAGTGCAGCCGTTTCTTTGCGATTTGCACACTTAAATTAGTATTACATCGCAAACAATGACAGCCATGAGAAATAATGATATCTATTAACACTTTCACTGCGCATTTACTCTCGGCAGCTCCTGCATTGTGCACATAATTATTAGGGAATACTGCAGATGTGGACTTATCACATGATGTGTGTGTGTGTGTGTGTGTGTGTGTGTGTGTGTGTGTGTGTGTACAAAAGACTGTAGTAGTCCATCATTACTGAGACAAAAATAAGACGCAAATTCTAGTATTGTTGTGTAAAACATGTTTCCTTTTTAATCTTTGGAGGGCAAATACGTATATACACGTCTTGAGCACTGAAACGATTAGTGTATTTACGTACGGAGCAGTGAAATGGTCAAAATATTTCTGAGCTATATGCAACAATACCATTGCGGTTTCCTTTAAAAAATTTTATCTTCTCTTCTCGGGCAATTTCGTGTGTTTTAACTCATATAATAAGTTCATCGGCGCAATAACTTATTTTTCTCTTAAACTTCGTGGTGGGAGGGGGGGGGGTATGTTCCTTTACGATCAGATAGAAGGCATCACTTCATGCTCGGAAAGTTCAAAAGCAGACTGCAGGCACTGCAACGAAGTGTGAAATCCAGAATGTATACCATTAACGAAAACTATATGGCGGCATCTTAGCGGTATTTTTGGGAACAAGGCTCGTGGTGTTGTTAACACAAATTCTTCCTTGTCCACTTTCACTCGTTTTGCCCACTTTCACTTGTTCTGCCACTGCATTAATGTCCGTGAGTGTAACTTGTCTCTTGACAATCTGTCAACAGCTCTTTCTCCTTGTTCTTCTTATGGGAAGAACTGCTATTTACATGTTGTGGGCACGTGTCCTTTCTTTGCCATTCAGTATGCACATTGCAGTTTTTGCACAGGATTATTTTCCTTGTTTTATCAAAAACGTAAAATCCATCTGATGCGAATTCTCTTTCACGTTCAAAAGCTGCTATGACCACATTAATAATCTGCTGTACTAGAATAAATCACTGAAAGAATCTGCGATTATAAAATATTACGACCACGCAGTACTCTACCAGTCAGCAGTCTGCATATGAAAAGAGGTAGGCAGGACTCCAAACGATATATATCGAAGAGGTGTACAATCGATTGTCATTTATATCTCGAATTTCCACCAGTGCATTTAAATGACATGATATTTCACAAAATTTTATGGATTATTTAGTGATTTTTCGTAAATTTCAATAATGTCGTGATTTTCCGCAAAAATTGTAAAATAGCGCAAAAATTTCGCAATTTCGCACTTAGCAAAAAACAGGTGCCTCTACTTATGTGATATGCCAAAGATTAAATATTCAGTGCAAGGCAGTTTTGTGAGGAGAAGGCAATCTTGTTCACACAGTGGTGCATGACTGAGGGGCCCAGTGTTTAATGAGTCAGTGGGGCGAGGAGGAATGATTTTGTAGTAGACAGTGAAGGGAATACAGGGCCGGTCTTTTACGGCAGTACCTGGCACAACAGCCCCTCAAGGTGATGAGGGTTAGAACCACTTCATCGTCGGGAGCAGTGCTGTCGGGGAGAAGAGAGATTGTAAAACTTTCCACCAACATACCCGAGCTGAAAGAGAAAGCTGGCACCTGTATTGTGCAAAACGTTTAAAAGGACCATGTTCTCTGATTTAGAAAGATAAGGCTGCAGTCCTCCTCCACTTTTACAAGAAGATCTCGGTGAAGGTAGCATACTGTGACGATAACATCAGGCACTGGGATAGGGGACACCGAAGGAAGCCAGTGAAGGTGGTTTTTTTGACGGCCTCCAAATTCCATTAAGAATGGTCCTGTTAGCATGCTTTGGCACGAACAGTGAGATGGTGTGGGAAAGACACAAGGAAGGGAGGAGCCAGAGCTGGAGAAAGTCTCCAATTGGCTCCTGCCAAAATGTTGACAATTTTCAATATCAGTCATCCAAGAGAATTGTTCTCACTGGTTGGCACTCATAATCTGGTAGTACTTTGGTTTTTGTGAGACTTTAGCACCAAAGCTCTAATTACAACTTGCTAATCATTCTGGAGTCACCTTTGGCCTTCAGTAATTGATACGCACCAGTATACGCAGACTGGAGAAGTACAGACTTTGCAGAATAGTTTTAAGTCATTGGCACTGCTAACTATCAAGGAACACAGGCTGATTTTAGGAAGTAACAATTTCTGATTTTTGGAGCAAGACTGTGTTGTGGCCGCAAATACTACAGCAATCAGCAGTCGGGCGCCACTCCACAGCTGCTCACCAAGATCTCGCTGCCCTACCACATCTGGGTAAAGTAACGTCTGCTCATGCCTATAACAAACAGGAATTACATCGGGTTTCTGATGTTTCAGGAAAGAGTTGTTACGTAGAACCCTGCACTGAATATTTCTGACGTACAGTGTTTTGACTAGTTGATTACGAAACATTATCAAAACATCACATTTCATAGGGATTGGTTTAAGTTGCCAGCCAGTGGTGTAGGAAAATTGTATCACTGTAATCATTTCTATGTAAGGATCAGCAGTAGAATTAAGAAATCATTTGTGTTAGTTACTACTTGTTTTTATGTTGATCTAATTTTTAATCATTATATTTGTTTTGCTCAAGTTTTTTCTTGGTATGGACACTGATCCAGCAGAATAAACTATCTACTATTTTAAAATGTGTTGTTGTTGATATTATTCATAAATTAGTGTTCAGTCACATATTTTGGACAAGTGAAAATATTAGTTTTAGAACTGGCAATTGCAGCTATATTTATAAAACATCAGGATCAGGAGATTAGATTTTGATGCACATTTCAGGGCCAAAATTGAATTTAAAAATTTTAATATTAAACATGTCAGTGTAATCTGAATCAGATGATAAAACAATGTATTTTTCATAAAGAATGTGGAATTATCAGTGACTTTGAGGGTCAGCCACACCTGTCTTCGACCTCTCCTCTCATTTCCATAATGATCACCATTCTTAATTCCTGCGACACCACAATTTTTTTTTTCTTTTCTTTTGCTTGCAAAAATCTCCCAGAATCCTTTCCTTCTCCCTTTCATACCAACCATCCATTTCCCATAACCAGCATCTTACAGGTTTATGAACACTACTTGAAGGCACTGCCT
Source organism: Locusta migratoria (assembly GCA_026315105.1). Classification (NCBI taxonomy): domain Eukaryota; kingdom Metazoa; phylum Arthropoda; class Insecta; order Orthoptera; family Acrididae; genus Locusta; species Locusta migratoria. The sequence goes on from CM048744.1 coordinate 706,354,508, forward strand.
AGATATTTGTTGTACACGAATTTGTGTATTACAATTATATTGTCTGGGGGGGGGGGGGGTAGGAGAGGGGAATGCGGAGTGCATCTTTTATGCCGGCAAATAAGGTAAGTACGACATACAGTTTTCCTAAATTGGCTTTTATTGCCCATTTTACTATTTATAATGTCTTGTCTGCTTATGTTGTCACGATTTGTGATGGCCAGAACTTCCTGTCCCTGTTTATTACAATTGCAAGAATGTAAAAATTGAGATAATTACCTAAAACAAATTACACATGTACATGAGAAAATTATGAAAAACATACTTACAAAGTAAATGATCTGTAAGTGTAGCATGGAGCTGTTCAGGTGATAACCATCGGCAAAGGGCACCTAAACACCCGGCAACAGCAGCACGTGTCACATCCTCTGGGTGTCCCAACATGCCAGTCAGAGTAACATAAACAGCTTTTCGAAGTGGTTCTGTCATTTTATCTCCTGCTGGAGTAATGACGCCTCGTAGAGCTTGTAGCATTGTTTCCCTATAAGGAAAAAAAATACCATATATTACTAGTCTTCATTATGTTTCAATGGGAAGAGAAATGAAGTAAGGTTGTCTTTACAGCAGGAATTGCCTTAAATTGTAACAGTAAGACTAATTTGCAGACAACAGTGGGAAGTGCATGGAGAGGAGTGTGTTAAGGTACACTTCTGCTGACTGTACTCTAGAGGTTGTGTGTGTTTCAAACTATTTCTCTTGTTTAACACACCTTTTGGCCTGTATAAACAGTGGCAAGGACAGAGAGGTGAGGAGCAAAAACAACATATCTGCAGAGTAAGAGAACAATGCACACACACTGTCCAGTATTAATGGCTGGTTTCCACATTCTGTGGATAAAATCACTGTACCACCAGAGCCATTTGCAAAATAGTGAAGAGCTACAGTTTTAGGACTAACAACAAAGACAGGAGCGGATGTATCAGTAGATCTACAATGTTTTTAGTTGGTATAATAAGCTGGTAATGGATAGAGTTTAATAATTTTTTTCAAATCAGAAAAAAGTGAATGTTTACTGTGTAATTTCTTAATGTTTTAATTTTAATGATGCACACGAAACAAACTCATTTCATTGAGTATATGCATAAATATTCACTTCAGACTGCCGTGCTCCGCTGAGTCACAGGCGAGCCCCAGTTCACATAGGCAGCACTGTTTAGTTGCCATAACGCCTCTACATTACTATGCGTGCATTATGCACGACGGCATATTTGAATTTTCAACATACTGTCACAACGCTTTTCCCGCTTTGGGAAAAATCACCTCACACTGCAGATGTGCTGTACAATGTAGAGACATCCATTCGTTCTTGATGTGTTGCAGACAAGCTACGTGGTACTACTCTAACATATGGGCGAAAGTGCCCCGGACAGGAACCTTTGTATGTAACATGACCCATAACTGAATGATGGGTGACATCTCTGAAGTATCGGTTGCAGGTGACAGAGAAGTCGGCAGTGTTCTCTGCTGAAGGCGCACGCCCCGTCGAGTTAATGACGGGTGACAGCTGCAATGCCTCCAGTGCATGATACTGTGATGCTGGCAAACTTCCCTGCACAGTCGGCTCGTATGAAGGTAGCACCACTTCTGTAGGAATAGGTTGGGTGCTTGGATTTGTGAGCAGTGATGGTGCCTATTGGCATCTGAATCAGTAAGAACAGTCCTGGGTGGAGACACCATCAACAACGGCAGTTCCACCGCCCGTGGACGCATCTGGTCAAAATGGCGTACAACTATTCCACATCAGAGCAGATGTCGCACAACTGACAGCCTCAAAACTTTTTGATGGCTCCTTTGAGCCACTTGAGGTGAGAGTTGTACCCAGACAGGAGCACCTTTCAGAAGGTTGAGAAACAGCCCGAGACTGGTGCGAGCGAAGAAGATGTAACAATGTGCCTCGCTGGCAATCGAGTAAGAGTTCGGCCAGGCTGTGATTGCCCATGCATGTAAAGTGATAAGAACTTAGAAAGTGGACTAAGGTGTTGTCCATACAAAAATTAATGAGGAACTATTTCATATTTGCCAATGCATTAGCACTTGCCACAGTAGTAGGGGATGCTCAGGGAACAAAAAAAAAAAAATTGGAATAAGCATCAATGATAAGTAATCAGTAAGTACCAAGAAAAGGGCCTGCCAAATCAGCTTGGGGGGGGGGGGGGGAGAGGCTGTTGAGTGCTGAGCACATTTGGTACACAAGGCGACCATGCGTCAAAAGTCCGCATCAATTCCTGGCCAGTGAACATGTCTGCAAGAAAATGCCCCAATGTAACAACTGAAGGGCACGCTGATGCAGAGAAGCAGTAACAACTACCCTCAGACATGTTTTGTCTGTAGAGATGAGGACCATCCAATCACAGACAGACAGTCACAGATGCAAGGCGTAATAGTTACGGAGAGGGTCAAATGCCTTGCCTGAGGGTCTGTCAGGTCACCCTCACTGAATGAACCCAATCACCTTACTGAGAACTGGATCGTCAGCCATGGCAGAAGCAACCAAGACCACATTGGTCAACACTAGTTGTACACCTAGAAGAATGTGGCTAGACATGTTGCTGACTGAAGTTGCTCTTTGAGGTGGATAAAAACATGTTTGCATTCGTCAGTACATTGGATAGGAATATTCCTACACAGCAGCTGATGCATGGGATAAGTCATGTTGCCTGCAGAAGGCAGGAATTTATGACAGTAGGCAATTTTGCCAAGAAAGGACTAAGAGTAGACGGCCGTGGGAGGGCTGCAATAGCATCAATGTTGTGGCTTAAGGGACAGATCCCATCACATGACAGTTGAAACTCAAGGTACACAAAAGAAGTCTGAAAAAAATTGAGATTTAGTGAGATTCCACTTCAACCTCACTGACAGGAGAATTTGATAGAGCATGCAATAGGTGCTCATGTGGGAAACACCCCTGACAAAAATATTATCTTGATAGTTTATGCAACAAGGCACAGAATCCTTCAGATGCTCTAAAAACACTGAAATATAGCCGGCGTGCTGACAACACCAAACGACAAATTCTAGATAAGAAAAAAAAAAAAAATGTACACAAAACTGTTTGTGCATACTGAAAATCAGATAAGTGTAACAGAAATGACATACATGTGGGAGCAAAGACTGGGTGCAGCTGAAATGTGTCTGTCTCGCCTGCACTGCTGCCCTGGTGATGGTTTGAACATGGTACCAACTGCCACTGAGACATTCACTCCCAAGGGAGGATGAAGTTGCATCAAAGGCTGGGACTGCTGTGGTCGGGCAAGGTGGCCACAGGTTTCAACAAAGGGAGCACCACCTTTTGACTAGTAACAGAAGTTTGAGTGTGACTCTTCGCTGCCTAGCTTATGGCCATAAACAGGTTTGTCTGCCACAGTCAGTCTGTTTCTTATGTCATCTGGGTAAAAGCATACAAACAAGTTCACTAAACTGTGCACCACTCTCCAAGAATGGGGACAGTAATTAATTAAAACTAGTCAAAAAGAAGTTTCAACAAGTGTTTCATCTTGCCCATTCTCAACTTTGAATAATTTGTATAATGACACTTAAAAGATAGCACTGAATTCATACCTTATTGCAGGATCATCTGATGACCGAACACCAGCATGGAGTTCTGTAAACAACGGATCTGCTCTAGTATGTATAACAATTAGGTGACTTAAGGCATTTGCGGCTTTTATCCTAACTTGGCGATTAGAATCATTGAGAGCCTTCAGGAAAGTTGTTTGTAGCTGTGGCAAAAACTGCTTCAACATCACTCCAACCTATGATTAAACATGAATGAGACATTATTATTACAAATTATTGAATCTAATTTCAAGAATATTACTTTGCAAATAAATAGGTAACCTCTACATGATCTGTTTCACTCACCTTTGCAAGCAACAGTGCTAGTGTTTCTAATACAGCTGCTTTGACGTTCCAGTTAAAACGGTCTCCAAGTATCCTAATTAAGGGACCAGTAATGTGAACAACGGATGGTTGCAAAGCTTCAGCACTTGTTAGGCGAATAACTTCCCCAAGACCTTGCGCTGCTTGTTCCTTAACTTCCGGTAAACCATTGAGAATTGCTTCACGGAAAATAGGAAGTATGGGTGTGATACCCTATAAGAACAATAAAAATTAATGGTTTGTTTAAAAAAAATATCTTCTGTTTTCATGCAATTAACTTTTTAACTTTTAGTACCAACCTTTGGAAGACAAAATCCAGGTAGCAGTTCTTGCCCCTTTAAATCACTTACAGCAAACCTTACAGCTTGTCTTATATCTCCCACATGGGCTGTTTGTTGAGTTGGATCCAAGGTCTGAGAAAGATGATTTCATTTTTAATTAGAATGTAAAAATCTTGATCTTAATAATTTGTACATCCATAACAACAGTATTTTACCCATCTACACGTAAATACTACAGTAAATAATCATTGCTAACAACATGGTTCTTCATTACACTGACTATATATCAGTATATCACATTCATACTCTAACATTTCTGGGATGTATACAAATGATTCCATATTATTATTTCTTTTCTTTTAAGTAGACATCCTACTATTTGAACATGTCATTTAGGAAAATACCATATCCCCCATAAGTAAGTAGCAAATACAGTTTTTTCAATTAACTTTAAAGATCCATTATCGTTCTATAATTTCATAGAGAAATAAAAAAATTAAGTGTATAGGAACAATATATAACCTTCCAACATATTTCATTTTTATGGAAGGGGGACATGGAGGAAAATAATTATCTGTATGAAATTGACAAAAATGAGAAGTGAAAAATTGATGAGTCTCAACCTTTCTTACCTTGGTAACAGCATTAAGAGCTTCCCATGCCATCTGAAGGACTTCTTTATTTGAATCCGTGAAAAGATGAATAAGTCCACGTAACAACTGTGGAACATACTGAGAATAATCAGCATGTGTGTGCCGACAAAACGCACAAAGTAGTGTCACGGATGAACGGCGTACTTCAACTTTATCTGATCGGGTTGATTCCATCAACTGATCCATTATTGTACGGATACCTACTTCATCAGTTACTGAAAGGACCACAGCCTGACAGTATTCCAACTCCTGAAATATAGTTTCATTGGTAGTATATATATAGTCAGTTTTAAACTTTGTAAGTAACTATTTCAAAATTCTAGAATACATAAAACTAGTAAATAAGTGCAGCAGTGATTAGTTTCCTTGTCTGATATGGCCTAAAAACCTTTTCTTCTACAATAAGGATGATTGTTTTAATACTTATCTTTGGCTGATATACATATATTGACAACTTGAAATGCATGCAGTTAAAATAACACAAAAAACAAAAGTTTCAAACTGACTGGTATAATAATATACCTCTTCAATTTATTGATTTTTTCCCCATAATCTCAGTCACTTTATTCTAGCATTTAGTCAAACAGGTGTTCTATAGACTGGAGTGTGGAATGTTTTGTCCTTACTCAAGTAGGTAAATTAGACAACTTGGAAAGAGAAGTGGATAGGTTAAAGTTAGATATGGTGGTGGTTAGTGAAGTTCGGTGGCAGGATGAACAGGATTTTTGGTCAGGTGAGTAAAGGGTTATAAATGCAAAATCAGTTGGTGGTAATGCAGGAGTAGGTCTGATAATGAATAAGAAAATGGGGATGCAGGTAAGTTACTATGATCAGCATAGTGAACACATTATTGTAGTAAATGAAGCCAACACTGACTACAGTAGTACAAGTTTATATGCCAACTAGCTCTGCTGATGATGAGGAGATTAAAGAAATGTATGAGGAAATTGATAGAAATTATTCAGACAGTTAAAGGAGAAGAAAACTTAAATGTGCAGAGGGACTGGAACTCAGTAGAAGGAAAGGGAAGACAAGGAAATGTATTAGGTGAATACAGACTGGGGAAAAGGAATGAAAGAGGAGATTGCCTGGCCAAATTTTGTGCAGAGCACAATTTAATAATCACAAACACTTTGTTCAATCATCACAAAAGAAGGTTGTAAACAAGAATGAGACCAGGAAAGACTGGAAGATAGCAAATTGACTTTATAATGGTAAGGCAAAGGTTTAAAAACCAGGTATTCAACTTTTAAGATATATCCAGGGGCAGATGTTGACTGAAGATTTAAAACTTAAAGAGACTGAAAAAAGGTAGAAAATTAAGGAGACTGAATCTGGCCAAATTGAAGAAACCAGAGGTGGTTGAGAGTTTTAGAGGAAGCATCAGGCAAGGAATGTCTATGTCTGAAATGGGGGTAGAAGAAGAATGGGTAGCTCAGAGAGAGAGAGAGAGAGAGAGAGAGAGAGAGAGAGAGAGAGAGAGAGAGAGAGAGAGAGTGTAGTGAGGGCTGCAGAGGATCATACAGGTACAAGGACAAGGCATAATCCCTGGATAACATAGGAAATACTGAACTTAATTGGTGAAAGAAAAGACTAAATTAATTAATTAATTAATTAAAATAAAAAAAATGCACGAAGTGAAGGAGGCAAAAGGGAGTAGATATGTCTGAAAAGTGAGGTTGCCACGAAGTGCAAACTAGCTAAGCAGGAGTGACTTGAGGAGAAATGCAAGACCATAGAAGAATGTATAACTAGGAGAAAGATAGATACCGCCTACAGGAAAACAAAAAGACACATTTGGAGATAAGAAAAGCAGTGATATGAATTTCAAGAACTCAGATGGAAAACCAGTACTAAGCAAAGAAGGGAAAGTTGAAAGGTAGAAGGAATATGTAGCGATCTACAGTGCCGATAATGCAAACAGGTGTTTTATCGACGCGGCTGTCAAATGAGTGCGTGCGCCTACCGCCAGGAGCGCTGTGTTAAGAAAATACTCTCTGGTGCAGTGCAATGTTCCGTGACAATCACGCTCTGTGCAATATAGTAAATTTTACTTAGTTACCGTCTCCAGCTATGTCATTCAAGTCGTCTATATTCTCTTATGAATTGACTAGTTGTGCAATTTATGGATTTTAGTAAATAAAAATGTTTCCCTCTTTGTTCCTGGAAATTCAGTATTAATTATTCGTAAAGAGCTGGCTGAGAACTGAATATCAAAATATTGTTCGGATCGCTAATAATTAGCAAACTCTGACATTGGCGATGCTGACGTGATTCAGCCAACGGGAAATATCCATACTGGAACAACAAAATCAACCTTGCTTCCGCAGATTTATATTCAGCAGAAACGGAAGACGTACCGGCAGTATCCTGACTCGCGGTGTGGCTACCTCCATTCTGGCCAAATAATCCAGCGCTATGGTTTGCTCAGGTTGAAGGAAGTTTTCTCTGTGAGGGAATAACTACTGACTCGACAAAATTCGGCCTGGTGGTCTATCAATTAGACCATCGTTACACTGCACCTCTGACGACGGGCTCTTACAACAAACTTAAAACTGAATTAATACAAAGAGTGTCCACATCACAAGAAGAATGTGTGAGACAAGTGCTTACACAGGAAGAGATCGGTGACAGAAAAAACCTCGCAATATCTACGGCACCTGCACAGTAAAGTCGATGTAGGCACAGTACCTGATACTCTGTTACGCACTGTGGAGCAGCTGACTGCCTGTCCAGTTAAAAGCTATAGTCACATCACAAGCTGACATGTCTTTAGATGCAGTAGCAGACCTGGCAAATAAAATTCACGACGTGATTATGCCGTCACCCAGTGAAACTGCAGCAGTGTCGTCTAACAGCACATTGACATCCACAGTGACACACGCGGATTACGAGTGCCTCGCTGACAAACTCGACGCCCTGAGCAAGCAACTTAGTTAACTGTTGTCTCGCCGAAGTGACAGCGGACATTTTTTCAGAGAAGATCTAGAAGTCGTTCTTCAAATAAATCATTACGTGCAAGTGACGCAGAAAAATTGACTTCCGACATTTGTTGGTACCATCGGAAATTCAGAGAGAATGTGCACAAGTGTACATCGCCATGTGCTTACCCAAACAGCAGCGGCAGTCGGAATTAGGTGCGTTCGACTACCAGCGCCTTCACTGCACCTCTTTATATCAGACAGGAGAACCAGACAAAAGTTTTTGATAGATACTGGATCTGATTTATATATTATTCCATGCACTTTGTTACACAAACATCGACCATCAGCATCATTTCGTCTTTCTGCGGCCAATAACTCTACCATAACTACCTATGGCACGTAGCATATGGAATCGGATTTGGGATTGTGTCATGTGTATGCTTGGAATTTTATCGTAGCAGACATGGTGGAGTCAATCATCGGAGCAGACTTTCTGGCATACTATCAACTGCTGCCAGACAACACCAACACACGTCTCCTCGACAGCGCCATCGGCCTTGATGCTAACGGGTTTCAACGCGCTGCAACAATATACAGCGCTAAGCTGATCCAGGAGGCAGATAACGACAAATACGCCGAGTTGCTGACGCAGTTTCCAGGTATCACGTGACCTTCTGGCACACCAAAAGAGGTATGTCACAGCACTCTACATTTTATTAAGACTACTTAAGGTCCACCGATTTTGTGTAGGCCAAGACGCCTAACTCCCGACCGTTATGCTATTGCCAAGGCAGCATTTGATTCCATGCTGAAGGAAGGAATCATTCGCCCTTCTAATAGTCCCTGGTCGTCTCCTCTACATTTAGTGCTGAAAAAGACCGGAGCGTGGCGCCCTTGTGGAGATTACCGTGCCAGGATGGTACCAGTTCAATACCCTGTGCCTTTGTTAAGGGGCTACAACTATGCCTTGTCTGGTGCCACTATATTTAGCATACTTGATTGCGCTAAAGCCTACACACAAATTCCTGTGGCGAATGAGGACATACCGAAGACGGCTATTGTAACACCATTTGGCCATTTTGAGAGAGTTTTCATGCCATTTGGTTTACAAAATGTTGCCCAGACCTGGCAGAGATTTAGAGATTCAGTGCTTCATGGTTTGCTGTTTTATTTGCTTATTTGGACGATATCCTTGTCTTCTCGTCCACGGAAGAAGAGTACCTCAAACATTTGACTGAAGTTTTTAAGCACTTAGACCAGCAAGGGGGGTTATACTGTATATAGAAAAGTGTGTTTTTGGACGACCTGAGGTTACCTTTCTAGGACAACTGATCTCTCCTGCAGGATCGTTACCTCTTCCTGACAAAGTAGAGGCTATATTAAAAATTTCACGGTCTGAAACTGCAAAAGAACCTCGCTGTTTTCTGCGAATGTTAAATTTTTATCGTTGCCACCTGCCCCACTCAGCTGAGCTTCAAGAACCATTGAAAAATGCTCTGTCCGACACTAAGACAAAAGGAAAGACTCCCTTACAGTGGACTGACGCTATTATCACTGCTTTTGATGGAGCTACATGCTGCATACCAAATGCTGCACTACTTACACATCCTGTATTAGATGTGCCCCTCGCTTTAGTGGTGGATGCTAGCCAAACTGCGATTGGTGCTGCAGCTCGTAGATGGTGCATGGCAACCATTAGCTTTTTATTCACATAAGCTCTCTCCATCAAAAATCGAACACTTATGATCATGAGCTCTTGGCTGTTTACAAAGCTGTCAAGTATTTTCTGCCACAATTGGAAGCTAGAGAGTTCACAATTTTCACCGACCACAAGCCGTTCATCTATGCTTTCCGGCAAAATAATGACAAGTGCTCACCTCGACAATACAACCATTTAGAGTTTATAGCTCAATTTAATACAAACATACAGCATATATCAGGCATTGACAACATCGTAGCTGACTGCCTGTCATGGGTAAATAGCACAGTGAAGATGATACATTTTGAGCAACTTGCTGAAGCACAAGAATCAGACCAAGAGTTTCAGAATCTTCTGAAAGATACTTCGCCCAGTTTGAAATTGCGGCAGGTCAATGTTCCTACCACTAATGTTAAACTTTATTGCGAGGTTTCGAATGGGAGCACTCGTCCATTTCTGACAGCTGCATTTTGCAGACAAGCTTTTGAGAACCTGCACAACTTATGCTATCCAGGCATCAGAGCTACAGTTCGTCTTGTTACCAGTCATTTTGTGTAGCCAGGAATGCAGGAGGATTGTCGTGAGTGGACACGATCATGTGTTCAATGTCAATGTAGTAAAATATTCTGACATACACATGCGCCTTTGGGAAACTTTCCAGAGACAACCGCCAGATTTACACATGTCCACATTGATGTGATAGGACCACTGCCTTCAGCAGACAGACAGCCATTGACCGCTTTACCCGATGGCCAGAAGCCATACCAGTGGAAAATATTTCAACAGAAACATTAGCCTTTGCTTTCATTTCACACTGGGTTTGACATTTCGGTTGTCCACTGCATATCACTACAGATCGTGGACAGCAATTCGAATCAGAACTGAGCAAATTCTGTGATGCTCTACATCATAAAACTATGAGCTCTCATCCAGCAAGTAATGGTATGATAGTACACTGGCATCGTACATCAAAAGCTGCAATCATGTGCCATGATTTACATTTGACAACAGCTTTACCATGGGACTTACTGGGTCTGAGTAATACTTAAAAGCCTGATTTGGACTCTACAGCGGCAGAGCTTGTCTATGGTGAAGTGGTTAGCCTTCCTGGCGAGTTTGTGGACCCAAGTGCTGTCAAACTAGACAATATCAACACAGCAGTCTTTGTTTCCTGACAGAGAGCAAATCGCACAAATTCGGCCACATTAAGCTTCGAGACATGGAACTCCGAATGTCTATGTGCATCAAAACTTACATTCATGCACACATGTCATCTTGTGCGTGGCCGGAGTGAAACCGGCACCAGCAATACCATATTCTGGTCCTCACCGTGTTGTTGGAAAAACTGATGAACAATAGACATTCTGCTTAACGGGAAAACCATTACTCTCTCTATCGACAGCATTAAGCCGGCTTTTGTGCTACCTGAGGTACCATCAATGCACATTCAACCTGCCCGAACACAGTCTGTACCACAAGCACAGCCACGTCCACTGGAAACATTTCCACTTGAACGCCATACATGTTGTGGACGACGCGTCCATTTTCCACCAAGATTTTTGGACGACGCTCTGCTTCCGCTGAGGGGGCTGTGTAGCGATCTACAGTGCCGATAATGCAAACAGCTGTTTTATCAGCGCGGCTGTCAAATGAGATCATGTGCCTGCTGCCAGGAGCGCTGTGTTAAGAAAATACTCTCTGGTGCAGTGCCATGTGCAGTGCATCTCCAGGTATGTCATTCAAGTCGTTTATATTCTCTTATGAATTGACTAGTTGTACGATTTATGGATTAAAGTAAATAAAAATGTTTCCCTGTTTGTTCCAGGAAATTCAGTATTAATTATTCGTAAAGAGCTGGCTCAGAACTGAATATCAAAATATTGTTCGAATCGCTAATAACTAGCAAACTCCGACAAATATATAGAGGGCCTTTACAAAGGAAATAAACTTGAAACCAGTATTCTAGAAAGGGAAGATGAAGTAGAGGAAGATGAGAAGGAGATACGATACTGAGAGAAGAATTTGACAGAGCACTAAACGATTTGAGTAGAAACAAGGCCCCTAGAGTAGATGATGTCCCATATGAACTGCTATTATCGTTAGGAGAGTCAGTCATGAAGAAATTGTTCCTCCTGGTATGCAAGATGTATGAGACAGTGGAAATACTATGTGACTTCTAGAAGAATACAGCAATTCCAATACCTAAGAAAGCAAGTGCAGACAAATTTGAAAATTACAGAACTATCAGTTTAATTAGCCATGGTTGCAAAATACTAATACAAATTATTTACAGACAAATGGAAAAACTGGTGGAATCCGACCTCAGGAAAGATCAGTTTGGATTTAGAAGAAATGTAGAAATACATTACGACTTATCTTAGAAAAAAGATTAAGGAAAGGGAAACCTATGTTTTTGGCATTTTGTTACGCCGCAAACATTGTGACAGGGAATTGTGTTAAGATCTTGGTTTGCTCACTATAGCAAGATGGAATAAGGTCAGCAGCCGGTAGCAGGAATGCTCACCCGCCTTGCGTGGTGACGGCAGCCGCTGAGTCAGCAAGTTGGAAAGCCTACCGTCAGCGAACTGTGTGTGAGTGAAATGGCTGTCAGACAGAGACGCAGTTAGCAAACATTTCATAAATACATGTAACTCTGTCACCAGAGTGAATAAGACCGCGAATGCGTGAGCGGTAAAGACACATTGGGCGAACACTGCATTTTCAAAGGGAACACATTCCAACCATTTCATATTGTGCTGTTACCAGGAATGGAGTGTTGGGGCATCAGAACAGTAAGAAGCAAATTTCTATTTTAATTTCATTTAATTTAATTTTCTATTATTATTAAAAATAGGAGAGAGAGAAAATTATTAATAATAATAATTTAATAATAATAATAATAATAATAATAATAATACATAATTATTAATTAATGTTGTAAAGAAAAAAATTCATCTGTGGAACTAAAAGAAAAAAATGTGGAAGAGCTGTATCTTTGCTTGTTAATTAACATTCAGTCTTGTCTTCTCGAGCAGTTAGAAGTAATGAGCTGTCTCGGTTTTTTTTTTTTTTTTTTTTTTATTATTGTAAACTTTCAGTTGTGATGTAAATGTTTTTTAGAAAATACAAATCATTCTCAAGAGTGAAAAGTTTCATCTTAGTTCATTACTTAGGGCTTAAAGTGAACCACATAATGACCCTGAGATGTGATGAAGCAATCGACAATGAGAAGACATTCAGAAAACTGTCTCTTTTTTTTTTTTTTTTTTTTTTTTTTTTACATGAGTTTATTCTAAGGTTTCTCTGAAGTTTATTAATATTGACTGCAGTTCTTCCTTGCTAAGTTTCATTAACAATTATATATATGTTTCACAAAATAAACATGTTTCAATACGTCATAGCTTCAGCCAATTTTATGTATAAATACTCCCACATTTAGAAGTATCAGTCACTTGGTCTTCTGAATCGACAATGCCCAGGAGGTAGTCATCAATTGTTGTGCTCAGTCTTTGTCACAGATAGCAGTACATACAGGTAGCTGCTAGAGGCAGCTAGGAGATGGAGTCTGGTCGGGGCCATACTTCACACTAAACATCATCTGGGAAAATGGTTATCCGCTGTGCTGACAACTTCACACATCTATGGTGGCTGCCTGAGGCCAGCGCAGTCTTCAGTGGTTGGTTACTAAAGGCCAATGTTCCTGTCATCGAGTTAGCACTCGGGTGCTAATCTGGCCAGCCGGTGTCCCAAGTCTAGAACCAGCATGACATCCGAATTCAAAGGGGTCCCTGCGTGGATCTACTGGCCACTGCATAGCCTAGTGAAGGGATAGAGCACTTCACAATAACAGTCTTTGCATCACTTCCCGGCATCGCGGCATGGGCACTACCATCATACGAAACACCAAGGTTGCAGCTCGAAGGCGACACCACCTACTGCTCTACCTCCTGTTGAGCTAGCGCCTTCATCAAACTTATGTATTTAATGGAATAAAATGTGTCAACTATATTTCTGTTTCACTAGCGTCCCTTGGCACTCCACCGGGTTCCACACCTCATCCTGACCTAAAGCTGGGAACACACCGCTCGGCCCCAGCAATTTGTATATCTGGAGAAAGCTTTTGACAATGTTGACTGGAATACACTTTTTTCAGATTCTGAAGGTAGCAGGGGTAAAAAGTAGGGAGCGGAGAGTTATATTCAACTTGTAGGAGAGTTATATTCAACTTGTACAAAAACCAGGCAGCAATTATTACAGTTTGAAGATCATGAAACGCCCACAGTGGTTGGGGATGGAGTAAGACAGGCTTGTAACCTTTCCCCAATGTTGTTCAATCTGTATTTTGAGCAAGCTGTGACGGAATGCAAAGAAAAGTTTGGAAAGGGAATTACAAGTCCAAGGAGAGGGAATAAAAACCTTGCAGTTTGCTGATGACATAGTAATTCTGTCAGTGTTCATATCGTCTGCATCTTGAGGGCAAAACCAAACACACATCCTGAGGGTCGCAGAAAGGCACACTCAAAAGGCTACTTGTTTTTTTTTTTTTTCAGCATCTGAACAACACGGTCTGTGTCAGGCAAAGTCTCATCGCAGCAGCTGGAGACAGCAGTCATATACGTGTGGAAGTGTTAGAGAGAGGATATACGCTGAAAACTGGAAGGGAAAAAAAAAGTAATCTTTTATGTGTGCCTTTCTGCAGCTCACCAGTACATATGCGTAATGAGCAGCAATTTATCCCTTCCACAATACTGATAATGGAAAACTCGGGTTGGAATTCTACAATATAATGACAATAGTTTGCAACTTATCACAAAGACCATCATTGAGCCATGAGACACACACAAAAAAGACACTCATAAACACACACACACACACACACACACACACACACACACACACACACACACACACCTTCAGGGTGGCTATTGGAAGGCCACAAAAAGTTTCCCTGAAAATTCCAGGTCTTCCCCTTGTCTACTCATGAGCATGAACACTAAACCCTTTCATTGATGCAGAAAAAACATGAAATATTAATATGAAAGATTAAAATAAACCTTTCCAAAAACTTATGCACTTAATTACAAACACAGAACACACTTGGAGATAACATACTGCAGTATGGCAGAAAAAGTTCCAAAACGCTTATATGGAATTTTAAATATGTCAACATGTGAACACTGTTGTACACAGTACAATATTATATAAATTTCAGTTATCATGAAATATGTAATGCAGTTTATGTTGACATCAGACATGAAGTTGAAATCTCCTATTTAGAAATGTCATCCAGATGATATGGTAATTGTATATCACAATGGAGTTAAATTTCTTAAATTCTAGATGTGAAACCAACATTAGGTTATTATGACTGGTACTTTTAGAATTTTACTGATACTGCCATAATAAGCCTGCATAGCACTAGTTGAAAGATCTTTATTTGTCTCTAAGTGCTGTCAGTGTTAAGTTGTTCCTAGTTAAGGTTAATGGAGGCAGGACTGCAGAAAAAAAAGCAGATTCTGCCTTCTCTTCATCACTTCTCAGCCATGAAACAATTGTAGTGTAGGGGCAAGGTCACTCCTGTCAGCCTTGGTGTGGGCTGTCAGCTTTTAGAAACACTTATTTAACAAAACACTTATTAAACTTCAAACATTATTCGATGCCAATCATTATAAGTAGCATAAATTAAACAATTATCAAAAACAAAGAATTCACTGGAATTTTATGAAATTACCAAAATTCCATGAAATATCCCATATTTTTCCATGTAAAATATATTCCCCGAGAATCCTAGGATTTCCAGAGGAATTAAAATCCTGAACTTAGCCCTTCAGCTTATAGTACACTTCACAGATAAACATAACCATCATCTGTGGCTGCTGCATTCCGAGTAATGCACTGTGGTGATGGGATGGGAGAGGAAGAGGAAAATGAAGGATGACAATTATTGAACTACATGAAATAAAAATTGTCATAACATCTGAACAGTTGGCGACAGGGAATGGTGGGAATTAGTATGTGTATGTGCATGTGCATGTAACGTGTTGTCGACCATTTGCACATGAAAATGTCACAGTACAGTGCGCCTGAGTGAAGAGTGCTTGCGAAGACCTACTGTGGAAGCAATAACTGCTTAGCTAGAGCTCTAACAAAATTTGTGACCTAATTCAAGTTGAAGACAATTGGTTCAAGTGTGCTAACAATCATGAAATTTATTCACAGGTTTGAGAGACTATGGAATGTTCATTATGACAATGTTGGCAACGTCCGTCATACAAAAAAGGTGAAAATGCCTGAAAACATCCAAGAGGACATGCATTGTGTTTCAAACAAGGCCTAGGAAATCAATCAGACAAGCTGCACAGTAGATGGAATCAGCTGAGAGACAGAGAGAGAAATTGTTATTCAAGACCTGCATCTCTTCCCATATAAAATTTGAACCTGCCAGGCATTAAATCCCATGGTTATGGAACAATGGTTTAGTTTAAATGTTCAAATGTTTGTAGAGCTTATGAGACTTAACTACGGGGTCATCAGTCCCTAAACTTACAAACTACTTATGAACTAGTTAATACTAAGGATGGCACAAATATTCATGCCCGAGGGGGGATTCGAACCCCTGACCGTAGTGACCGTGCAGACCGTGACTGGAGCACCTCAGTCCCCTCGGCCACTGCGGCCGGCTAGTTTAGTTTCACCAACACTATTGTCCACAGAACTGAGGAACAGGTCTTTGTTGTGAATATAGTTTGGTTAAGTGCAAAGTGCACTTTCATTTGGAAAAGTTCATCAGTAAGCAAAATTGGCACATTTGAGGGACAGAGAATCCACATTTCACAATTAGTAAGTTTCTTCACCCTCAATGGACGACTGTGTCTGGTGCAGTGACCAGTCATGGAATAATAAGTGATATGTTTCTTGATAACATGGTTACTACTTAACAATACACAAAGGTGTTCATTTCATTCCCATTACCGAAAGTTACCCTGATTTTGACAAGATGTGATTCATGCAAGATGAAACTCTAATCATCGAAGCAGGAGAATGTTCGATGTCACGGAGGAGCACTTGGGGATAGAATTATGACTCTGGGGTAACGTGCCACTGGCACGGGCATTGATTGGCTGCCACATTCTCTGGATCTCAACATACGAGACTTTGTTGTTGTTGTTGTTGTTGTTGTCCTATATTAAAGATAAGATGTACAGAAATAACCCCAAAACCATTGCTGAGCTGAAATCAGCCATTCAGGAGGTCATGGATAGAATCGATGACCCGACACTTCAAATGGTCAAGCAAAATTTTGCTATACGCCTGTGTCACATCACACCATGGAAGGTAGGCATAATGGACATGTCATTACTTAAATCTGAATACCTGAAGTGACGTTTATATGATGAATAAAATGTGTCCATGCCATAGTTTATAGCTACATTACATTTAGTTTCATAAAAGGTAAAAAAAAGGCAAAGCAGTCAACAATCCGAAGATTGGTTTGAACACCACAGTGCTTTACTAGGCATGGTCCTGTTTGGAGGTGGTATGCCGTTGCCTTCCTCTGACCTTCGAACTGACTTACCCAGCCAGTTATAGGGGGACCTACAGTTTAACGAGGGTTCCGAACCACGGTGCCACTCGGTATTTTTCACATGAGCAATACTGTCAGAGGTGAAACAAGTGGAAAGTGACAGATTAAAATCCTAGGACCTGGCGGGGATCGAACTCGCGAATTTTGGATTTGTAGCCTGACACACTACCACTGTGCTACGGAGCTGCACTTAGTTCAATAATTGTAAACCTATATGTACTAAATGGGTGGAAAGATATGCAGTTTAGGAATGGAGTGGAGGGAACAGGAGGGAAAGGAAGCAAATTTATGTATGTGTATTCATTCTAATGGACAGCATGTTGGTAGTCATACCATTATGAAAATCTGTGCAGTGATTGAAGGACAATTAGTAAATCAGAAGGCTGCTTTCACATATGGCCTGGCCTTTGATGGGATAGAAGAAGCCAGTGAGGGACTGGACACCAAGCACTTCCTATTTTAGTCCTGCCACAGGCTTATTCTTCACCATCAAAAGTCAGCCCACCTGAGAAAACAGCCATGTAATATACCAACTGTGCTGAAATCACAGCGCGCTTTTTATAATGGTATGACTACCAACCTGCTGTCCATTAGAATGGACGGCTATTGCCAAACTGCAGCTAAAAACAATGTACGAGGTGAATTCAAGTTGTAACAGTCAAATTTTCTTCTCCCATGACTAGCTACTAATAGAAACATGTGGTAGGTTTTAAAATATGCATGCACGCACTGTGAATACATATGTCAGCACTGTACAGATTATAGAACTCTAGCAGCAACAGCAGCAGCAGTTAGAATTAAGATTCTTATTGATATTTATAATGGTAAATTTCTCAGTACAAGAACAGCATGTACTTATTCATTTTCTTCATTTGTGTGGTGTGTCAAAAATGTGTCCTGTGTGTGTTCATGGGTGCAACAGTTCAGAGAAGACAGTGTCGTGTGACAACACAACAAGGCAATTGTGACCTCGCACCAGCTGGTCTGGTGACATAATTGAGTGAGTGGGAGATCGCC
This sequence comes from Locusta migratoria, assembly GCA_026315105.1. NCBI lineage: Eukaryota > Metazoa > Arthropoda > Insecta > Orthoptera > Acrididae > Locusta > Locusta migratoria. Next base: position 706,372,585 of record CM048744.1, read on the forward strand.
AAAAGACTGGGAAACACATTGCATCCAAAATTGTCACATCCATGGGATCTGTGCATAAAATACTGCATGGGGACTCGAAAATGTGAAAAGTGTCCTCCAGGTGGGTGCAGAGAATGCTGACAAATGCCAAGGCTGTGTGCGTGCATGTTATCAGGGAAAGTTGACACATTATAAAGGCATGAACAGGACTTTCTCTCTACCAATTGTGACAATGGATGAGATATGGATGTCATTTTTCAGTCCTGAAACAAATAGCCAGTAAGCTCAATGGATCAGCAATTTTCCATTGATCAAAGGAAACTCCCAAAAAAGCATTTACAGCAGCCATGGAATCATGGTGCCATCATCGTGTAAAATATTTACAGCTGCATGGAGAATACATCATGAATTGACTTGCCCCAGCATTTCTAAGATGCATCTCTTTCCACCCATCTAGTAGCTGCACGCTTCATATAGCCGTGTTGTATAGAATCACCCCCCCCCCCCCCAATCACCACCACCTTGCTTCCTTCCTGTCCCCTCTCCAATCACCACAGAGCATTATTCAGAACACAGTAGCTGGAGATGAAGATTGTGTGTCTGTGAAGTGTGATTGAATGAATGATTGTGGTTTTTCTGATGAAAAACTTAGCTGAAAGCTAAGATGTGTGTGTATTTTTATGAGCAAGTCGGGACTAGACGAACACTTTTCAAAATATTGTTGTCACCCTTGCTGGAATTTCCACTATTTGATTTTGAAGGCTCAAAGTTTCATGTAAACTGTCCAAGCTTGTAGGACTAAGCGTGAACAGCTATTTTACTGCACCACAAGCAGTCGTGTTTCCTTTTTACATTTTAATGAAATATAATGAAAAATATATCCATTATAAATACATATAGGCAAGACTCTCAGAAAGCAAGAAGCGAGCAGCTATCTCCTCATACATTTCTTCGATGCGCTTGTTATCAGCAGAGCTAGTTGGCAATATAAACTTACTACTGTGGTCGATGTTGGCTTCATGTCTATCTTTGCTACAATAATGCATTCACTACACTATTCATAGGAACTTACCCACATTCCTATTTTCTTATTCATTACCAGACTGACTCCTGTGTTATCACCAACTGATTCTTTATTTATAATCCTGTTCTCACCTGAGCAGAAATCCCGTTCATCCTTCCACTGAACTTCACTAATCCCCACCATATCTAACTGTAACCTATCCATTTCTCTTGTCTAATTTTCTAACTTACCTAATCGACAAAGGGATAGAATATTCCATGCTCCGATCCATAGAACGCCTGTTTTGTTTTTCTTGATGATGACATCCTCCTGAGTAGTCTCCGCCCAAAGATCCGAATGTGGGACCATTTTACCTCCGGAATATTTTACCCAAAAAGACGTTGTCATAGATTCATACAGTAGAGCTGCATGTCCTCGGGAGAAGTAACGACTGTAGTTTCCCCTTGCTTTCAGCCGTTCGCAGTAACTGCATGGCAAAGCCATGTTAGCTGATGTTACAAGGCCAGCTCAGTCAATCATCCAGGCTGTTACCACTATAACTACTGAAAAGGTTGCTGCCCCTCTTCAGGAACTACATGTTTTCATACGTCACCATTTGGTAAAACCATCTACGCCTAATACATTGTAGCTGTTAAAAAATCACAATTGTGAATAATTTTGTCAAAATTATTAGGTCACTGTAATTTGTCACCATGAATGGAATATTAGAAATGCCAAAGAGAGGCAATAACAACAACAACAACAATGTAGGGTAATGCCTCATTGTTTTCATTCTCCCTGATGCGGGAATACAATATAGGCTAGGAGTGCTAAGGGATGAATGTAATTGACTCTCATATATGTAGTCAGTGTGGCATATGGAAGTTAAGTTTAGGTCAGTCCTGGAATTTTGTTCAGTTAGCCTAGGGGTTACGGTGACCGCTCGCAAAATGCGGGAAACCCGGGTTAGAGTCCTGGCCAGCACAAAATTTCACACGTTTCACACCATTTGGTAAAACATCTAAGGCTAATACAGTGCAGCTATTAAAAAAATGTAATTGCGAATAATTTCATCAAAATTATTAGACCACTGCAATTTGTCACTATGAATGGATTATTGATGCCTATTATGTACATACATCACAAATAAACTACGAAAATGTAAAGGTGAGTCAGTAATATTTTACCATTTAAAACATTATTTCACACATTTTGCGTTTTCCCACATTTCACACCATTTTCTTTAAGTCCCTTAAAAAAAGTAAACAGTGGTTCTCCTGTATGTAGTACTCTGTGTTGACCATGTATATAAAATGGAAAGGGATTCTATGTTTTTTTTTTTTTTTTTTGTTTTTTTTTTTCTGAAAGTAAATGGTCCTCTTTTGTAATATTTACATTCTTATTTCAAATTATGAGTGATCAGTTTCTTGGTTTCAGTCCACAAGCCTTCAGTTATATAAAAAACAAAAAAGCATCAAACACACTACCTCCTCCACTGCAGTGCCTTCGAAGGATGTATTAAGTTCCCTTAAAAAAGTACAACTACCATTCTTACTGGATTGACTAACATTAATGTACTCAATGTTAAGTAATGCCTCTACACAACTCTTTTTACAGGAAACTTTTAGGTGAAAACATCCTCAGCATTGATTAATTTCGAATTTACAACTTTGCCCCACTCCCTTGACTTTCATATTAAAAAAAAAAAACCCTGAAAATTTACATATTTTGAAACAAAGTACATTTTGCATTATTTAGAAATGTAAATACCTGAGCTTCCTGAGGCGTACCCTGAGCTGCAGAAAGAGCAGAGAGGAGGGCTGGAAGAATTTTGTTCAGGTACTTTGTAAGAGCTTCACCAGCAACAGAAGCCAATATTGACAAAGCCTTCGTATTCACCCGTGGTGGAGCAATCAGCTGTGGAACTAGATATGGTAGTACAACTCTTGATTTGATTGCCATAACCTGTCTTAATCCATCCAAAGTAGATTCGGCAATCTTTGGATCAGGACTATTCTGTATAAAAGAAAGAATACAGTGGTCAAAATCACTGCAGATCAACTTGCTTGAAAATAGGTGACACCAAAAAGCACAAGCTAAAATACTACAACATAAAATTTATGACTACTGACAGATACACTAGAGTTTACATACTGGTGAAGTTTTGCATATGACATTTACTTAAAAAAAAGAACTGCATGATAAACCATATGCCAATAGTAGTATGCCGAACCTAAGCAGGATGTCCAACAGTAATCTTCCCCAATTTCGCCCCAGTTAATATTTTAGGTCCTAAACCCTTGAATACCTACCCAATGTCTACAGAGGTTTCTAGCAATACTTCTGATACTAATGGATATTACAATATTTTCACCACTTTGCAAATCAACCTCTCCCCTGCCCCCCTTTTCCGCCTCAGCCACTAAGCTTTTAATGCTTCCTTCTACATCTGATCTACTTCATCCATAGCACTTTAAATCTTATGCATTAAGACTACACAGTGCATGAACTTCCTAGAATTAAAATATCTCTCTTTAAAAAAGTTGTCAGATGCTTCCTTAACTTAAATTCATAGTTGTATTTAATAGATTTATTCTGTGGGGATTAGTATGCATGACAAATGATAAACACTGTGTAGACAAGCTCTAATTGTAACTTGTTAAACAGTTGTAGTATACCTCAAGGACTTCAAAGAATGAGATGGTTAGAATATTTTGTTTTTCTTGTAAATCTGGAACCACAATAAATCTACTCATTTCCCTACAAATATGAATAAGTGACAGCAACAATCACTAAAATTCAAAAATCAGCTACAATATGTGGTACACTTGATTGTAAATTGTAGGTAACTAACAAACATAATGATGCCAAATATTGAAAAACTATGATTACATCAAGAATTCAAAAATTTACACCTCAATATGACACTCACCAGCTGATTCAACATGGCAGGTAAAATGTCATCCAATGCACGAACTCCAACAGTTGAATGGAGACTATCAAATGTTTTTGCAGCTGCCTGCCTTACTTCAGGTAGAGGATCACAAAGAGCCTTACGAACAGTGGGAACAAGACTATTCACAAATGTCAGAACCATGTCTCTACTAGTAGAGGCCATTATTTCAGAAAGACCAATGCACACTCCCTGCCGCTGGTCTGGTTGATCTGATTCAAGGCCTTTTTCTAAAATTGGTATTATTTCTGGAAGTACACGTTCCCCAAGCTTCCGTACCAAATCACCCAGAGTTCTAGCAGCAACCTGCAAATTGATGGCACATTGATGAAAATAGTTTTTATACACTAATGAAAGAGTGCTTTTAGACAGTAAACATATTAAGAACAGAGGTTGCACTGAAATTATAATATTAATTTTAGGTTTATAAGTCCCTTAACATCTATGCCAGAAACTCTTAAGACAATGTGAAGCATTAAACACTCAGAATTGCTAAAAATTGCTTACTTGTTCCATTAGCTCCAGACTCCTTTCAGTTTATTACTGTGAATGCCATGGCCTTGTACACAAACATTCCCAATGCCCATGGCCTTGCAGCCAGAGAATACCAGCATTCCCTACAGTCATCCAATACCAAATCCAGTACCTCTTACTTAACACTCCAAACCAATTACATCCTACCCATAATTACTTTTCTTTCAAATGCTAAATCTATAAACTTATCTTGCTTTCCACCATTCTACGTGAAATTACTTCAGATTCATTGATGACACTTTTCACAACCTTGACCCATGGCAAAGACAAACTTTGCTCTTTCCTTCATAGCCTAAACATCTATTCTCAAATCCTTTTCGCCTAGTCCTTCTTCATAAAGTTAGCAGTTTATCACGTCTTGCTGGTCCGAAAAATACATATGCCATATAAATTGCATATACAACCATCATCATCATTGCATTCACAACTGTCCCCCGGGTTCATGTCAAAAATTCACATCTTACAGTCTCACCACCCAGGTTGTCACATATACAGTGTAAAGCTGAATATGTCATAATACACTGGTAACCATGCTGGGACATTACTGAAAAACAGTATTCTATCCTGTTTATCCCTAAACAAATCTCTTATGCCATCAGCTTCTCTAACAGCAATAAACATGTTAACAAGCCATTCGACCATCACTCCTCTGATAACCCAGTAGTGCCCTGGCCTGGAGAATCTTAACTACATCCTTTGCAAGGGCTTTGACTACCTCTTATCATGCCTTGAGATGAGAGATACCCTACCTATCGAACCTACAAAATATCCTTGTTCATCCCCATTCCAAATCAGTTTACAATCATGCATCCCATGGATCATTCCCTTGTGGTCAGCCCAGGTGCAAAACCTATCCCACACACATTTATTGCAGTCCAGTCACAATTTTTTTCCTACCAAATAAAAGAAAGGGCCATAAGTGAAAGCAGTATAAAATAGATGTGGTTTACTTACCAGGTGAAAAAGCACAGGTACTGATAGAAACAAATAAAAACACACATACGCCAATACTGAGCTTTCGAAGCATTCTATGTGGGAATGACCAGCACCAAACTGTCCATTGACATGAACGGACACAGACACACATTGTTTGTTGGTAATGATGATCACTTAATTCGGTAAAATTTTATGACGCTTCTCGCCGGGCTCCAGTTCTTATGTTGGCAACAGATGTAGAATTGCATTAATATTTTTCACAAGGTACAGAATAAGTGTTATTGCTGCTCATTTCACTTGCAGCTAAATTAATACTGTACCTGCTTTATGGTTGACAGGTTCTTGTATGTACCCTTGTCCGTTCAGAAAAAAAATAATTTTTGTTTTAACTGAAGTTGCCACGAAAAAACATTTACTGGTCATCTGAGTTGCCGTCATTACCATTGGTGCCAACATAACCACTGCAAACCGGCGAGAAGCGTCATACAATTTAACCGGATTTATTGAAACAGACATCAGATGTTTGTTGAATTGACGTTATCCCGCCTGAATGGCGCACGATTAGAACTTTTTTTCCATATACGGTATTAAATAACTTTCTTCCAGAAATCCTAAAGCTTCTCTAAGGTTCACATACCCAGCACCTCACAAGATTCGACGAAAGAATACGCGAAATTAGAATGAGACAACTCGTGCAAGAATCGTAGGTGATGTCCTAGGAGCCGTCTACACCGAATGAAGTGGTAGTGCGATTGATATATATCGGATAGGTCTGTGTGATAGGTATCGAAGAAGCGAATGTTATGATTTTTACGAATATGTCATGATTTTAAAGGATGTGTTTAGTCAGGAACCTAAGAGTACAACGTAACTTGTGAATGAACAAGTTGTACTCTTAGGTTCATGCCTAGTCACATCCTTTAAAATTGTGACCTATTCGTAAAAATCATAACATTCGCTTGTTCGAATACTGGTACCTATTGATTAGTCTAACGACCATAGCTTTGACTGAAAAGTCCATTAACAACGAATTAAGGCCGATTCACACTGTCACGTCAACGTCACGTCATGTCACGGATCCGTCACATCAAGTTGTATTCACACTGTCCGGCACGTCAATTCGCCTTTTCCAGTACTCCTTGTTGAAAGTGAGGTTATGAGTGGCGACGTGTTATGTAGAAAGTCATAATACTGTAATTAAAGAAACAACACTAAATGCTATTGATTGCCAAAATCAACTTTACAATGTATATTTTGGGCTAACTTAATGTGGTAAAGTGTTGGGAACTGAAACGTGTCAAAACATCGACATCTATTTTAAAGTGGAAAAAAATAGTTTCGTGCTACTGCTAGTGGAGCGGGAGTTGAATGTCATATATATCTCAATCAATTATATTGCCGTTTCATTCGATGTATACGGTTCCTAGGAAATTACCTGTTACCGACATGACCTGCTACATTTGAAGTTGAGCAATACTAAAGTTCTATTCCTTCGTTGAATGGTGTGTTAAAATTCAGTAGTCGAAAATAAAGTGGAAATTAGACTCGACTTCCCTTTTTTTACGAGTGCAAAAGTTTTAGCGCTAGTATTTACATTTGCGCCTACGAAGCAAGCCACTCACTATGTTTACATGTAACACATCTTCCGGAAGACTAAAACCGTTTTTCGCTTTTGGGGTTTTTACATGACCAACCAAAAGCGGAATTGGGAAATCGGTTTGCGAAATCCAGTTTTGGGAACACATGTAAATGGGGTGTGTGTAACAGACGAGACGGAAAACTTACTTGTGGCGGCTCCTAGTGCCATTTTTCAGAACTTCAATCGTTTTGTACTCGATTTAACCCCGTTTTATGACGTCACGTCTTTCAGCGGATCTATGAAACAATAATGTAAATAACGCAAACGAAAGCGCACTGTTATGCAAAGTTAACTACAACATTCGTAACCGAAGGTTTCCATATAAACTTTGGATTCGGGATTCGGTAGTATTGGGGCCATTATGCATCGAATCCGAACCCAGTGTGCTAGATTCGGCGAATCTGGATTCGGCCGAACCACTTGGACACAACCCTAATAGTGAACAACTCACTGTAAAGACGAACATTGAGCTGCCAACAGACACAAATAAAAGACGTACAAACACACGCGCACTCTCACTCATATCTCTCTCTCTCTCTCTCTCTCTCTCTCTCTCTCTCTCTCTCTCTCTCTCTCTCTCTCACACACACACACACACACGGACTCACAAAACTGAGCTTTCACAACCTTAAGTTGCTTCTTCAGAAAGAGCAGGAAAGGAGAGGGAAAAGGAAAGGATGAGGGTTTTAAGGGAGTGGGTGAGGAGTCTTTCCAATCCCAGGAGAGGAAAGACTTACTCTGGGGGGAAAAAAGATAGGTAAAAAAACACACGCACACACACACCAAGGCAGACATAATTAAAAAGCAGAGAAGTTGGACAGAGAAACCAGTTGATGCAGAGGCTCTGTCCAGAGATCAGGGGCAAGATGTTGAATGTTGGGCAAGAATTTGAAATTACCAGAGGTTGAGACCAGGTGAGCAATGGTTGGTGTCAGTGGGAAGTATCCAGATTACCTGGACAGTGTAACACTGTGCCAAGATGTTGTTATTGGTCATCTGAGTTGCCGTCATTAGCATTGGTGCCAACATAACCACTGCAGCCGGGCGAGAAGTGTCGTACAATTTAACCAACAAAATAAATTAGCTTTGGATGTATAATAAATTTTATAACGACTTATATAAGTGACTATAAAATCATTAAACATTTACACATCCTATTTTTCAAACTTCCAAAATATCTACTCACATTTTCAGGTTTTATTTTTGATAGGGTAGTAATTCTTTTTAAATACATATACTTGAGTTGACAGATTATTTGGGTTCAGGATTCGATTCGGGTTCGGGATTCGGCGCATGTTATATTTAAGATTCGGTATTCGAATTCAATTCGGTAAAATTGGGATTCGACCCATCCCTATTCACTATACATATTATTTTATATATATTATAGGAGGAGGCTTTCCTGGTGGGAAACATATGTATAAAAATAAAGATTGTGCGACTTACCCAAACACAGGCTTGCCGATAGACACACCCAAAGCACAGGCTCGTTGACAAATTAAAAAAAAAAAATTAAAAAAAAAATGAAAACACAAACAAATACAGATTAAAGCTTTTACAACCATTGACCACTTCATCTGGAAGAGTGCAAAGCAGGAGGGGAAAAAAGAGAAGAATGTGAGTTTTAAGGGAGTGGATGAGCAGTCATTCCAATCCCAGTAGTGGAAGGACTTACCTTCTTTGCTTTCTACAAATGTCTGCCTTGGTGTGTTTGCTTGTGTATGTGTGTGGGGTTTTGTTTGCCTTTCCTTTTCCCGCCCTAAGGTAAAGCCTTCCACTCCTGGGATTGGTATGACTCCTCATTCACTCCCTTAAAACCCGCATCCTTACCATTTTCCCCTCCTGCCTTCCTCTTTTCCTGATGAAGCAGCCAACGGTTGCGAAAGCTTGAATCTGTGATTGTGTGTGTTATTATTTGTGTTTTTGTACACACTGTAATTACTGTACAGCATTCTAAGTGCACATGACAAGCAACCATTCATTTATTCACATTAATCGTCACCGCAAAACTATGGCAAACAACTAACTTGGTCACCCACTTCTCAAACATGCTGCACATCACAACAAACATGAAATTAACAGTTGCCAAATGGATACTCCATTCCAGCACAAGATTCTATGAAATATGCAGATGAGAATTCTCTTTCTTAAAATATCCTCTCCCTCTCACCTTTTTCCCCATCCCCCTACCTTCTGTTTCTCCCTTCTCCCCTTTCTTCCTGCCCCCCCCCCCTCCTTTGCAGTCTCTTTATGCTCTACTATCTGTACTGTTTTTGTGTTGTTGCACACTGAGGAGTCATCTGACCAAAGGCCTGCCTATTCTATCTTGCATTCTTCCCTATCCCCTCCCTGCCCACATCAGCTCTATCAACAGTTTTTAGCCTGGCAACAGCAGTCTTGCCATTGCCACACGTAGTTTGGTTTTCTGCGTGGTTGTGGGTGTGTGAATGTGTGTACTTATGAAGATGGGAAAAAATCTCTAATCTTTGACAGCTAGTGAGAATGCTGTAGTCTTTGATGTGTCACTGATCTGGTATACCTCCTTGTATTGAAAAGTTGTATGGTAATTAAAGAAGTAAGTACATTTCCAAATAAGACTTCCTTTACTCCAAATTTCAAACTGATAACTTGTGCAACTAAGGATCAGTATAAATCTGATTTAAGTTTTTTTTTTTTGTCTCGATATCAACAGAAGCAGTTATTGTTACTTTAAAAGTTTTAAACAGTAAGAAACCTACCTGTCTTTTATCATAACTTGTACTTGCAAGACATCCCAGCAGCAAACTGAAAAGCGTTGGCAATATCTCTCGTAGTGTACGAGGTGTGTTTGTCACAACAACTTTCCACACGTGCAAGGCAGCTTGTCTTACCATAAGAGCTACATCTGACCTTCCCATGTACAGGCCAGCTAAAACACGATTACGTCGACCACCACCAAGGGCCTCAATAATAGCCTAATTAAACAGAAAAGAATGTAATTAACAGATTAATGTTATGCAAAGAAAATACAATTCAATCTTTTATAAAAATATTCAGATGAACAATATATTTGGAGACAATGTATCAAAGACCTAATTAGTCTCTCATCAACCACAGGTAGAACATACAGCATTATAATGAACTAAAACTAGCTTTGTAAAAACGTACTTGGTGGGATTGTTCTGTACCAAAATTGTCATCTTCATCTGCAGTTTCTGTGCTCATTTTTCCAGAGACTCCTGATATCCTATAGAGTAAGTCTCCCAGCAGCTGTACAGAACTGAAAAATATTATTAAAATTGCTCACGAGTTAGATGATTATGACTGTGGGTTTACACACTCAATATCATAGATATTAGAACTCTAATTAAAGCATGTCTGTCAAGACAAAAGGCATTGCAATGATTGAACTTTAAGATTGATACTACAAAACCTTAATTAACAAGCAACTTGCTCAAAATCTATTTTAATGTATATAGGACTTTTATTTTATCCCTTCACACATAACACCCATTTTGCCCGAGAAACTTTATTGTCTCAATTTACTAATAATGGCAAGTAAATCTACTGCACTGCTAGTGGCATGCTACTCTTGTGATAGGTTTTGCCAGTTACAAGTGGCTGTTTTTGCTTGTACACTTGTGATAAAATTGCAAGTATTGTCAAGCTGCCAATGTACTGACTGGTATCTGAACAGATAAGCAGAGGCTATTAGAGCCAATCTTTCACACAAGAAGTCAAAATATAAAAATTAAGAGTATTAGCAATGGTTTCTTAATGATCAAAGCAAAATTCATAGTTGATGATGTTGACAAATGTTGTAAATTAAGACATGCTAAGAACTAAAAGGAAAGTATCACCCAAATATTGCCAAACATCAACATTTGTATGCTTGAAATAATATAAACAAAAAACACAAAATATTATTTAGTTAATATTTTTGTAGATAACCATTTGTATTTTATGTTCTTATTAAATGCCAAATTATGTCACAAAAAATTTTCTCTTATTAAAAGATTTGACTTATCAAGCCACCCAGATAACAATGCATGTTTTCACACTGTTTCCACGATTCAGGACCATGTGACTTCCCCAAATTGAATCCACCCAGCAGATTAAAGGAAAGGTATGGTATGGTATCCTGACCACCTTGATGTGGATTTTTGGCAGTCTTCCCCCCACATCTGACATACTGGGTTGGTACCCAAGATCTACCTCAGTTAAATAATTTGCAAAAAATTTGAACACATTTGCAAATTACACTTCAATAAAGCTACACACAGACAGTTGGGGTATACCTCTTTCGTCCTGGGGACCTTAACCTGAGAAGAGGTCAGGGATTTTGAAGTACTGGGAAGGTTTCTTTCAGACAGCCCGTAAACAGGTTGGTATAGTGGTACAGGAGGGTGCCATGTGGGTGCCCATCGCTGTGCCACAGATCTGATTCCCTTTGGGTGAAAAGTATACATCCCCTCAACCAGTTCCCCACTCCATTCACAAGCTGCATTTCTTTCCACCTATCTAGCACGTACAGTGCTGTATTCATCAACTTGGAACCTTCCTGTCCCCGCTCCAAACCCCTCCCCTCATACCTTTTCCCTGCAGTGTGACCCCAAATACAGCAGCTGATATGTGTCTGAGAAATGTACTTGTGTGACTATGACAAAGGCTATGGCCAAAATCTCAAGTTCTGCATGTATGCAAGTGCTTTTATGCGCCTATAACAGTTCGACAAATGTCACTGTGGCGTGTTGCAAACAGTCCTAACTATATTGTTCTATTATTGGTTATTATGAATGAGAAGCTCATATGGATGTTGAGGTTGGTTTTACAAAAACAGACACACGCATGTACACGCTCGCATTCTCTCTCTCTCTCTCTCTCACACACACACACACACACACACACACACACACACACACTCACTTTTCTAGTAACCAAAATGTTTACTTTTAAATTCACATCATACTTTGGAAATTGTTATGCTCTTTCATTGTTATAGGAATTTACTAATGTAATATTTTTTTTATTTTTTATTTATTTATTTATTTATTTTTCTTCAAATCAGTAAGCATGAATGGTGAATGATTGCAATAGTGCTGACCCATCTTTCAGTGTAAATCACATTCCCTAGACCATAAGTATGTCCAATTCCTATGACATGGAAATATAGTATACATGTATTTCTGAAGAAGACGAGTTTATATCCGTCGAAACCGTGGTCAAGTTTATTAAACAACTATTATTGCAACTGATCGGCTGAGTATTAATTTGCTATGTAATTAAATAATATGAAAATAATCCAAGTGTTTATAAAATTAAACAATTACGGATGTAGTTTAGATAAACATTTTTACATTCTGACATGCAGTTTGTGAAAGTTGTGCCATGTGAATAGCTGTGTACTGAAGTTAATTTACTGTACTGCAAAGGATTAGTTTCAAAAAAAAAAAAAAAAAAAAAAAAAAAAAAAGAAAGAAGAAGAAGAAGAAGAAGAAGAAGAAGAAGAAGAAGAGTTTTGCACAAACCTGTAACGAATCCTCCAGTTATCATCAAACAACCCTTTTTCAAGTTCTGGCAATAGTAACATTATGGCTGTGTCAGCATAAAGATTAACAATTCTTTGTCCTGCCTTTAATGCTGTGTCTCTGACATATTCATTCTCATCAGCCAGAGCCTGAAACAATATACAACCAGTGAAAATGCCGTACATAGAATTATGACAATAGAAAGGAACAATTTAACAAACTTACCTTAAGAATAGGATTAATTATTTGCCCTATGTATGGTGTAAATTCATTAGTGAAGACTACGGGCATGTAAATAAACATCATTATATAACCATCTTTCACATGCGGAGCAATATCAGTTCTTTCAGCTGTGCTTATTATTTCTGCAACAGAATAACATTAATTGAAACTCTCTCTAAGAACTGTAAAGCAATCTCTAAGAACTGTAAAGCAATCTCTAAGAACTGTAAAGGTGACTAAGTCATTTACCAGGCATTAATTTATGTAATTTCTCAACTCCTAGTCCACCAACAACTTCACTAAGCCCCTGAGCTGCACCAGAGCGATCCACTGAACTTGATTCTGATGTTAACGTCTGCATGAGCCATGGAAGCAGATCCTCAAAGCTCGATTCTCCCATGCCCCGTACCATGGCACCAAGAGCTCTAGCTGATACACTACGAACCTAAACAAAAAAATGTAAGGTTATAATGAATAAAGATACAATTCAACATTTGTAATGAAATAAAAAATTATAATTGTGGGAACATTATATTTCTGTATAAGATACATTCACTAAGTGTCTCACCGATACTGACAAATATTAATTAAAATGGAAACTTAAGGTGCAATCATTAATTAATACACCAATTTCAACTGCCCATAGTAGTAATTATACATGCTGGTCAGCCTTATAGGATAAATGATAAATTCCACAGTCACAACACTATCATGAACCTCCATGCACTCACCAATAATCAGTTTGGTGCACCTATATTTAACAAAATGATCAAGCATGCCTGACAGAAAGCTACATTTCCAATTGCATGTGATGCTTTTGATGCTCCCTACAGTGCTGCTCCAGGCTGTAAATGTAGCTTTCTTCGAGGAATGCTTGGCCACGATGTTAAATATGGATGCATTGCACTGGTTCAGTGGATACATGTTGGTGATAACGGTAAAACTGTGGATTTCAATATCAATGTTATAATTAAAATTAAAAACAGTCCAAATTGAAAAATTGTTCTTTATATTTCATAACCAGTTTTGGTCTATTGCAGACAATCTTCAGATGGATACCACCATGATGGCAGGCGGTGGCAGTGACACGGTAGGCCGCACAGAGCAGTTCACATCTGCTGTTACTAGTCAGCGTGTGAATGACTGCCATCTAGTGAATTGGCTATGCCTACATACAAAACATGGGGTCAATGCCTGTAACTCACTTTGTGAATATACCTAGTGAGTGTGCTTCATAACAAACTATGTGATGGAGAGCAAGCAGTTTATGAATTAATGTATATTATAGATTATAGAAGGAGACTTTCCTGGTGAGAAAAATATGTATCAAAATAAAGATTGTTGGACTTACCCAAAGCACAGGCTTGCCGATAGACACAAATAACACAAATGAAATCACATACAAACAAACAAACATTCAACCTTTTGCAACTGTTGGTTGCTCCATTTGTGTTATTTGTGTCTATTGGCGAGCTTGAGCTTTGGGTAAGTCAAACAGAGAGAGAGAGAGAGAGAGAGAGAGAGAGAGAGAGAGAGAGAGAGAGAGAGAGAGAGAAAATTATAGAGGGAAACTTTCCCGGAGGGATAAACAAAAATAAAAATAGAAAAGAGATGACTTACCAAAAGGACCGGCTCGTCGATAGAAAAAATAAAATAAATAAATCACACACAAACACACATACAAGCTTTCGCCACCACTGGCAGCTTCTTCAGGAAAAAGAGGAAAAAAGGGGAGGAAAAGGGAAGGATATGGGTTTTAAGGAAGTGGAAAAGGAGTCATTCCAATCCCAGGAGTGGAAGGACTTACCTTAGGGGAAAAAAAGGAAGGTAAACAAATACACACACACTCAGACATATCGAAACGCAAACACACCTAGACAGACATTTAGAGAGAGGGGGGGGGGGGGGGGGGGGGGAATTCCTAGCAGGAAAAATACATATAAAAAGTAGATGAAGTTTACTTACCAGGCGAAGGAGCTCAGGTAGTGATAGTAACAAAAATAAAACACACACACACCCGCGTGCGCCCCCCCCCCCCCCCCACACACAAGCACACACATGCACGCACACAAACGCAAGCTTTCGCAACCCAGTTGCTTCTTCAGGCAGAAGGGAATGAGAGGGAAAAGGAAATGATGAGGGTTTTAAGGGAGTGGGTAAGGAGCCATTTTCCTCTCCTGGGAGAAAGGTTGTGTGTGTGTGTGTGTGTGTGTGTGTGTGTGTGTGTGTGTGTTTTATTTATGTTACAATCACTACCTGTGCTCCTTTGCCTGATAGGTAAACTATAGAAGGAAACTTTCCTGGTGGGATAAATTTATATAAAAAATAGAAATTGGATGACTTACCCAAAGCATAGGCTCACCGATAGACACAAAAAAACCAATAAAAACACACACAAACATTCAAGCTTTCACAACGGTTTGTTGCTTCTTCAGGAAAAGAGGAAGAAAGGAGGGGAGAAAAGGTAGGATACGGGCTTTAGGGGATATATATGTTGGGATGGTGTCACCTTAACAAAGTACTAGACTTATATTAAGAGTTGATTTTTATAATGTTAAAATT
Source organism: Locusta migratoria (assembly GCA_026315105.1). NCBI lineage: Eukaryota > Metazoa > Arthropoda > Insecta > Orthoptera > Acrididae > Locusta > Locusta migratoria. The sequence goes on from CM048744.1 coordinate 706,387,920, forward strand.
AAAGGAATAATAGTATTAAAAACTAACAATAAAAGAAAGAAAATACCTAGTTAACAGTGAAGTGACAAAGAGACAGGGAAGTCAACAAGTAACAATTTCTGAGATGATTACATTCATGGGACAAAATAATGAATGAAAGATGAGGATAAATGGAAGAAGGAAAGAATTATGAATATGATGATGATAGGCACTTAGAAATACAAATGAGGTAGGACAGGAATGGAAAAATGGCAAGAATTACACTATTTATGAAGAGATTCATATTGGAAAAAGTAACGATTAAGGCTAACAGACATAGTGTATGAAGAATGATAGAATAAAATGAGGTCATGTTGATTCTTCAGGTGGGAGAGTGATGGTAATGAATTTGTGATGCACTAGTATTGATTAGTGTTCTGCAAGTATGATCGAAGGTCTTGCATGACAGGTTTAAGGTGCTGGTCAATCAGAACTGAAGTGAGTTTGGTTCCAGTAGTGAATACTTTCAACACTGGGACTTGTCAAGGAAGTTTAACTTGGGTGTGGGAATGAAAGTTTGAGCTTGCAACTGGCTTCTAGATGAGAGTGGGATGTGAAACAGAGCTTCTTGGATGGAATCAAATCTAGGATTTTGAAGTGGGTCACAGTGTAACTAGCTATGTTTTGAGGAAATACAAGTTTGTCTTTTATTTATTTACTTAAAAAAAAAAAAAAAAAAAAAAAAAAAAAAAAAAAAAAAAAAAAAATCAGCCTGCAAGGGAAGATCAAACTGCAAAGAAATCTTTCTAAAAGGTGAGAGAGCATAACAATATTGGAGATTAAGTGTGCAACTATTCACAAGAAACAGAGTATGAATCAGTGTTACAAAATCCGTGGTGTCCATGTAATATCCAGGTCCAAGAAATGGATGTTGACTAAATCTATGGCGAAAATCCTTTAAGTGCTTACAAGGAGGAAAACTCCCATGGGATGGAGGTGGTGTATTTGAAGAAGTAAATAAAAATATTTTAATTACCAAGAAACAGAGTCTGCAAAATAAATTATGATACACATACTTGACTAAGAATCATAGAAGGCATAAAAGTTGTAGATGGAACCTTTTATTGGTCTGCAATATCAGCTGCCAAAGTGGAACCTTGGAATGGGAAACAACCTCACTTGCAGAAGCAATTGATGATTTTGAGAAAATAACCTTTTCATGCCCGTGTGCACATATGCAAACTATGCTATACAAATGGAGGAAATTTTAATTACCTCACAATATATTACAGACAAATTTCTTTCAACCTATTTATAATAGCTTTTGCTGAAAATGATTCAGCTCTCCAACTGACACTCCACCCATTATGAACATATTCCAGACATGTTGGAAACAAACAAAGCCAACAACTTCAAAGACTATCTAATTAAATCAGGCAATTCTGTGGACTTCAGACTAGGAAAGAAGACAGCGAAGTTTGTAATTTGGGCAGTAAAATAACCTCTAATGACCAGAATATAGAAGATACAAATTCCATAACGGCAATAGGAATAAAAGCATTTCTAAACAAGGTAAATTTGTTAGCACTGTATATTAATTAGAAAGTCATTTCTGAATGCATATTCTGAATTGTAGCTCGGTGCAGAAGTGGAACACTGGCAATAGAGTTCAGACACAAATACGATATAAGCTTTTGAAATTGAGTGCCACTGAAGAATGCTGACCACCACATAAATAATGAGGCGTTACTAAACAGAACTCGGGAGAAAAGACATTTATGATATATTTTTACTAACAGAAGAGACCAAGAGCTAGAACACATTCTGAGACATCAATTAATGATTGGAGGGAAGTGTGAGGGGAGACCAAGAGACAAATACAGTAAGGAAGTTCAAATCTATGTGGGTTGCAGTTCTTAGACAATGATGAAGAGACTTGCACTGGATAGAGTAGCATAGAGAGCTGCATCAACCAGTCTTAGGACGAAGACCAAAACACACAGAGAAACTCATATATTATTTTTAGTGTCTATTGCCTAATTTAAATATTTTGGCATCACCTAATATAATTCAACTACTTTCCATTACCCTGGTTTCAATTTTTATTATGTTCATCTCATAATCTCTTTTCCAGGCATTGTCTATTCAATTGCTCTTCCAATTCCTTAATAGATTGCTAAAATTCAACATGAATGGGATGGCTTGGGGTGCTGCCTAGCAATGCAATGCAGTAGTTGTGGGTATTTTTATTACTGCTGGATAAAATACACTTTCCCCATGGTAAGTGATAATATATCTCCCCTTCAAGCTGTAAAACTTATCCACCCTTTGAAGTGTAAGTGTTTTATTAACTGCGCAGAACTTTATGAGGTTAAATTGCACTTATCGTGTCGCCGATTTTTTTGTGACTCTTAGATTATGGTAATGTGCACAATAATTGATGGGAAGTTAATTACAAACTTTCAATGAGGAGGATGTTTTTTTTTTTTTTGTGTTTTGTAAATGATGTTAGCCTGTATTTTATCGTGATGACATAAATGTTATAATTTATGAGGATGTCATTTATAATTTATTTTGTTCTATACAAGGCGTGCTCAAATGAAACAGTATGAAATGACAATGTGGGAATAACTGAAGTCTTTATTCAAAAGTAAATGCCCGGAGGTCTAGACACAACTATCCACGGTTTAACAAGCCGAAAGATTTCCTTGTGCCCAGATTACCTACGACTGTGACAAGAACCAGTCCTCTACTGTGTCCTTCAGTTTGTTGCCTGGATTGAAGTGCTACCCTTCGAGGTTTTTTTTTTTTTTTTTTTTCCTCCATGTGGTCACATGTTATCATTGAGCAGAATCACTTCCTCCATGAGAAGCCCAGTCCGTTTGCTTTTGATGGACTTGTATAGGCTATTGCGTGTCTCACAGTATATGTCACTTAATGGTTTTTCGGTGCTCCGAGAATTCAATGAGTATCAGAACTGTGACATTGAGCATCAGACTGTGAGGATCATCTTGCCTGCTGAGGGCACAGCCTTTAATTTTTTTAGGGGGAGGTGACAATGCATGCTTCGCATCCTTAGATGTCGCACTGTATTATCCTAAAGCAGCATATCAAATTTCAACCAGTTTGGCTGTTAAGATTTTTTAACCTTTTTATTTGAACACCCCTCGTAAAACAGTATGCTCTTATGTATGAACATGTTACAATTTTCAAGCATATGGTTGGGCAGGAACCCACCTGAACAGTGTTAATTGCCTTCTTCCTTCTCAAATATATATGCTATTTTCCAGGAATAAGTCAGTTTTTCATGTGTGTGGTCCTATAGAAATTGTAATTTCTGCAACTGACACAAGCTGCTATCACATTTACAAATCATTCTCAAGTTCTGCATGCAGAGTTCACGAGTCCATCTTACACTGAAGGATAATGAGTTGTTTAACTATTGGAACTCCAACACAATCAAATGAGGCTTTGATGACACAAACCCAAATTCCAGGACCCCCACAGGGACAGAACTACACATTGTCTTCATTGAGCCATCCTACACAACAGTAATTATTGACAATGTTTTTGTATACACTATTAATACAAGCTATCCATGTTGATTTGATATCCAAACTACTGAGTATATTCTACACATGAAAGAAGGTATATGAATTGTTGCTAAAAACAAGACAGACCAGAAGAATTCTACCACTAAGCACAACTCTGCCCAACCTCTGGTGAAGGGAACTTTTTGCCTAACATAGTATCTCATCATCATGTTTCACTTTACCTACATGATATAACCTCCACTACTTTGCCCCCCCCCCCCCCCACACACACACACACATTCCCTCCCTGCCCCAAACTACTTTCTGGTGGTTATTATTGATCCCTCACACTCTTGTGCTCCATTTCCATTTCTCCTGATGAACTCTTACGCCCTTCCTGAGGGTAGCATTATCTACATTATATTTTGTGTGCTACTGTTAGCAGTATGGGAAGTATATCTTCTTAAGGTAATTACAATGTGTGTCTGTGTAATGTCTAGAACTGTCTCATTTTTCTGAAATGATTATCTTTCACATTTAGAGTTCGAATCTTCCACAGATGTTCATTTAACACTACACTCACCATAATAGAATAGCATGCCTGAAGCTTATGAGTAATGTTGCAGTAAATATCTTAATGTTTAATTTTGTAATTCATGTTAATGTGGAGTCTCCATGGCAAAAAAGGTTTTTTCTCTCATTAGTCATCAAAGGTGAGTTAAGAGACTAATGACTAAATATATGAATTGCAGTACATGATAAATATCTATGTTAACACATGGTGTATTGAGAATTATTTTGTACATGAAGGATTGTGATGTTTTTGTACTATTTCCTAATGATGTTTATGAACTAAACAAGTGTAATGTAATTTAGTTTCAAGAATATAATGATAAGTTTGCAATTTACCATAAAGATCATAGAGCAGGGACAGGCTCATAAGCTTTTTTATGTGCCAGTCACGGCTTGAGGAATATCTTTTGACGTGAGTTGCAAACTTTTCTCATTATATTGTTGAATTACAACCTGGACTTTCCATTGTTACATACATTTATTTTCATATTACAGCACACAGTGAAACATAAGTGTACACGAAAAAGTTACGCACCTCTGGCACAGGATCCAACAATGATGTTTTCAGTCCTGGGATGATAGTTGGGAGATATGGAGTTAAATCTTTTTGGTCTGTCAATGAATACATATTTCCTATTATCTGAGCAGCCATTTTACGTGTCTCTGTTGATCTGTCCATAAATGCTCTTTGTACTACTGGCATAATGAGTGCTAAAGATGGAGCATCAATGAAGTGAACAAACTGTGTGTCAAGAAGAGTCTGTAAGCATGTTGCTGTCTTATTTGATGGATCCTGCAGAGCCTCCAGTAAAACTGGGACAATAGCTTAAAAAGAAAGAAACCATAATGTAATTACAAAAGCCAAAGTCAATAAGTTAGCATTAAAACAAAACAAAAAAAGCAGCAAAGTAAGAAATGTTCATATTGAAATTATGTGATACATTAATACAACCAGATTACCATCTTGAAAATTACATTCACCTTAGGAACTAACACTAGAACACCCGGTGGAGATCAAATGACCATTTTTCATTTTAAAATCTTAATATCTTCGGTGTTTAAAACATTATGTTCCTGTGATTTTTCGACTTTTAATAGTTTTAGACGATGTTTAAGTAGTCTTAATAATTTTCATTTGCAACTGCAAATTTTTAAGATTTTTACACGTTTACAATTGGTTCCTGACGGTGGTCAATTGACCACTTTCCATGATTATGCAATTTATACGGTTTATTTGGCGCTTTTGTTAGACAACAATGATAAGTTTCATACATTGTTGCCCATAGTGACCATTACACATTTGTTTGATGGTACAGTCAGAAGTTCTCACCCTCAGCAACTCCAGAGCCCATCTATTTCGATTGCTGACTGAGAAGAAGGAACATCTGAAGAAATGAAAAACTTGCAAAGTTGGATTGTGAAACAGATGCAAAACTGAAGTTATTTGCTTCATATGTAAAAACTCTGCATGTGGCTCATGTCTAAGAAAGAGGATATGTAAAATGTGCATGTGAGTAGCTTAGTAAAGCAGTAATTATTTGTTACAGAAAAAAGTGTAATTTATGAATAATTAATCAATCCTGTGGAAACAGTCACCTATTGTCATATCATGTAAAACAGAAACATTGAAAATGTAATCAATTTTATGTATCAATAATATGGTGTCACTTATTTTTGTACTGGCACTGTATAGATTAAAAATATATTTTATCAGCTACAAATAAGAATGTCCCTACATTATTATTATTATCAATCATCATCAATTTAAAATCATTATTAATAACAATAAATACAAAATATATTTAAATTTTCTAAAGTAAAGCAAATTAAAAAATATGATAGAAATTGTAATGGTCAATTGACCTCCATTGGGCATTCCAGGGGGTAGATCTAAGCTGGGCGTTCTAGTGCTAATACAGTTTATAAAAAAGCGGTATCTAAGGCTATTGCTTTAGGATATAGTGTTGTTGTATAATAACAGCATAAAAAATTGAAACACTGACATATTTAAACTGAAACTTTGGTTAAGTGATACGGAAAATATAACTGAATCCTGAAGTCTCAAAATTAAGTAGTTACAGACTTTTACCCGAGTACAACCATTTCACTGATACTGTCAATCATAGCCATGATAAAATTCAAAACTGAAATATGCGTTGTGAATGAATTAGAAAACTTAGTCGGGAGGGGGGAAACATATTTATTAAGAACTGCCAGAAGTGAACAGAAGGAGAATGAAGTTCTTTATAGGCCTACAAACTTTGAATACATATATATAAAAAGCTAGCTTACATTCCAGATGTACAAACAAAATAAGAATCACCTAGAAATGATTAAAATAATAATAATAATAATAATAATAATAATAATAATAATTGGGTCAGGTTTAAAGAACCTGTTCGTAGCACACCAGCCCCCAAACTAACTTCTACACCACATAATGCTTGCAATATTGCACTTACTCCGCAAAAGATGTGGCATGCAGTTTCAGATGTTCTCACTGGAGATAATTACAGCAACTTGGAAGTAGACACTGACAATATTATTTGTACAGTAACGCTGGAAAATCCTTTCATTTAGTTCACATTGTCACAACCTTTTCACTATGATGAACAGCAAAGGTTCCTGCTGAAGCTTTTTTCAGTTTCCTTGAACCTCCCATTCTTGATCTATGCCTGCAGACTGTAGTAGAGCTTAATAATGGGAGACTCTTGGTGAACTGTTCTAATTGTCCGACAAGCAATGAAGGTCATGGTACTACCAAAACAATGTTTTATTAACTTTTCTTATAGTCCCACTTTCTACACAACTGTATAAAACCCATGCCAAGTTTACTAGGCTGTAACTCACTGGCCAGTGGTTGGCATTATATCGCTCAGTTTTTCTCCTGGGTGTCCACGGTCTGTATGCGATCCTGCTGCCTTGATTCTTTGTCTCGATGATATGGTGTTTCATGTAGTCACTCTGATCATCAGCCAGTATAAACAGGAAAGATGTATTCATTATTGTTTCAGCCTCCCAACACTAGAGCAGGATGAACAGTGTAAAGTCTATAGTGTTTATCTTTTCTGTGCTGTGCATGACTTACATGATGGGCAGTATTGTATCCAAATGTTACTATTCAACATAATACACACAGTTACCAAACAGGATGACCTATCCATCTGCTGTGTGGGGTCCAAGCCAAAGCCACACTGGATTTGAAGATGGTCCATTAATAGGCTGAACTGCTCTCATATATACTAATAATCTTTGACTGTTTCACAATTAATGTAGTTCAGTCGTTAATCATTGTTGCAGAATATACTAATGTGCATTTGTTACACATATGAAATCCTGCTTAGAGTCTTTGAAATCAACCCTTCCCCCCCCCCTTCCCCCACTGAACCTGAGAGTATATTACAATGCATAAACAGTGACAAATTCATGATTTTATTATATGATATTAATAATTTTATGTTCACCTAATATGATGCTGTAAATGCTATCAAGATTACCTGACAATGGTCTGTAGATCAAAATTAGTTTTTTTAATAAGTAATTATACCAACAGCTCAAAATGGTAATTTTTCAAACCTCTACAAGCCGAGGAGCCCCACTTCCTGAAAATATATTGATACCTGTAATGTAGGATGACCCTATGTTAATCTATTACACAACATAGAAGAATAAAAATAGAAAACAGATGACTTACCAAAAGGACCGGCTCGTCGATAGAAACAAATAAAATAAATAAAATCACACACAAACACACATACAAGCTTTCGCAGCCTAGCTGCTTCGTCAGGCAGAAGGGAAGGAGAGGGAAAAGGAAATGATGAGGGTTTCAAGGGAGTGGATAAGGAGTCATTCCAATCCCGGGACAGGAAAGACTTACCTTGGGGGGAAAAAAAGAGGGTAAACAAAAACACACACCCCCACACATTTACACAGACGCAGGAGGTACACTTGGAATGACTCCTTATCCACTCCCTTGAAACCCTCATCATTTCCTTTTCCCTCTCCTTCCCTTCTGCCTGATGAAGCAGCTAGGCTGCGAAAGCTTGTATGTGTGTTTGTGTGTGATTTTATTTATTTTATTTGTTTCTATCGACGAGCCGGTCCTTTTGGTAAGCCATCTGTTTTCTATTTTTATTTTTGTTTATCCCACCGGGAAAGTTTCCCTCTATAATTTTCGTTACACAACATAGAAGTGTTGACCGCAGCAACTATGATTTTTATGTAAATTTGAGATGTCCTTCCATTTTTGAATACCAAATTTGAGAAAATACTTTATCTTATAATCAGGTAAATACAGTAATTACAACTTAATTCATATTTTGTAAGGAAACAAGAAGTCAAATTTATTATGAAATTGAAACTTGCTGTAATGTAAAGTCCTATTTTTTACAAAAGCCGAAGAAAATACGAATGTGTGCCAGAGTCCTAGCAAAACATTAATTGATAAGTACAGAATGCTTGGTGGTGTGGGTAAATTATATTAGTAAATACAGATTTAAAAGTTGCAAGTTAGGCTGTTTTACAGCAGATGCTGGGCCAGAGGATGTGACTTAGCACGGCCAAACAAACAAGTCGTCTCCACAGCAGGTCAATTTTCCAATTTTTGGCTCTAAAACATATTAACCAATACCAGATAAAAAAAGAGTCTACATCTACCACCAGCTCCACCAAAGGGACTGCCTACATCACACTTGTGCGTCCTCTCCTGGAGTACTGTTGCCCCTTGTGGGATCCTCACCAGGTGGGACTGGCGGAAGACATTGAGAAGGTTGATAGAAGGGCAGCACGTTTTACGGGGGGGGGTGGGGGGGGGGGGGGGGGGGGGGGGGGGGGGGGGGGGGGGGGGGGGGGGGGGGGGGGGGGGGGGGGGGGGGGGGGAAGCATCACGGAAATGTTGCACGAATTGGGGTGGAAATCATTAAAAGAAAAACATTATTCATTGCGGCGTGAGCTGTTTGCAAAGTTTCAATCACCGACTTTTACTTCTGAATGTGAAAATATTTTGCTAGCACCCACCTACTTAGGGAGACATGACCATTCCAATAAAATAAGATAAATCAGATCGAAAACGGAACGATTTAGGTGTTCTTTCTTCCCGTGCGCTATTAGAGAATGGAACGGTAGAGGAAAGTTATGAAAGTGGTTAATGAACCCTCTGCCAGGCACTTAAATGTGATTTGCAGAGTATCTATGTAAATGAGTCAGGAAGGAAGACTGGTGTTACGTCTTTATACCAACAAGGAGACCATTACACGTGGAGTGTAAGCGCAGAAATTCGGGAAAGGAAACTGAGGTCTTTTTAAAGCGATCATCCTGGCATTTGCCTTAATAAATTTCAGGAAATCACAGAAAACTAAAAATGCAGAGATCCAAAATGAACCAGTCTTCCATTGTGTAAGTCCCAATGTCTTGTAATCCATGGTTTAATACTTAATAACTTTGTTATGAAAATATTTTAAATAATATTATCAATGAAAGTAACTACTGTTCAAAATAATTGTTTTCAGAGTTCAAATTAAATCAGTTTTTCCTTCTCATGACATCCAATATGCCTCCCATGACCGACGTTTAAGACAAATTTCTGTAACCATCTTCCTTTTGTAAACTTTCCTGTTCTTTGCAGTTATCACTTTTCCCTCCCACTGCTCATTGTACACATTTTTTTATCTATCCTGTTATAAAATAACAATGGATACTCCAGGTTGGAATTCTATGGTGACATGCAGATAGTTTGGAACTCACATTTATCGAGATGCAACAGGCACATAAAAGACACACATGTGCAATTCTGTTTTTACTCATTGCCTTCATCGGAAAAAGAAGCATAATCTCATTCAATCAAATACAGTCATGCTTCACAAACAAACAATAGCTGTGAACTACCCTCATTATACTACTATTTTATTACCTACATGCTATACTAAACATCTTTAATGTGTCATGAACTGTTCATCAAGTTTAACCATTAATAATATTTTACTTGATAGTGGAACATAATTAATAGCAGAAATAAAGGAGACCCCCTCCCCTCTGCATTATAAGACGTTGCAGTCCAATTTGATTGAGGGATTATGCCTAGTCTAGGGGAATGGCTAAGAAAAACAAGGAGGAAGCAAGGATTGGAAGAAATGGAAATCTAGGGCTGAGAAGGAGACACAGTTGCAGATAGTTTTCAACCCACAATAGACCATCCCTAACTTTCATGACAAGCTGATTTCTAATCTCAATCATTCAAGAACATGTGAGCCATGGCCTGGTCAGAGTGAGCAAGTTTTGGATGTGAAACACAGTGCAATGTTGTGTTTAGGAAAGTGAAGTAAGAGGCAGAAACTGTGTAGGAAACATTATGAGTGTGAGTATGGAGTGAAGCATAGATTGCTGGATTTAAGGTGATTGACATATGAGGACATGGATGGAGATTGATGAGTGATTGAGGATAGCAGAGACTGAGGTCGTATTTATGGGAGTGAAGATGATCCCTTGGTGAAACTTCTCTCTTGTACCACACTAGGTCTGTAATTCATGAAAAGCAGAAATAAATAAATAAATAAATAAAAGCAATAAAAACAAATAAATAGATCCCTTTCTTATTCTGCTCTGTACTTCTAGTTAGGCAGTGTCATTGCTTGATATTTTAGTTCTTCAGTAATTGAAGGCTGCTAAACATTCAATTTTATGTACATTTTGCATCAGGTTGTCCTGGATGTGTGTCCTGCTAATCATTGTTAAACTTTAGTTCTTGCTTACTATCAGCCAATACACTTTACACTACAAGTTCCATACTCGTCTAATATTCCTTGTACCTCTATATTTGTTTCTTCCAAATTATCAGTAAAGACTGAAGCATTGATATTACAATTTCCTAGCACCTTTTAATGGGGAAAATGCAATTCCTGTTGCACTCCTCCCTCTGCCATGAATCATCCCAATCTGCAATTTCTTATACTCATTGAAATGAGCAAATTTATCATGATATAAAGTCAAATTAGCTACACCAATTAATTTCTAAATTAATTTCTATGTTATACAATTATATTAGCTGGGGTCATTAATGTCTGGTTTTCACATCAGATTTTACTACTTAAAATTAAATGTGCGCAGAAAAATAGACAAGTAACTTACTCTGAATTTCTGGATTACGAATGACTGAACCAATAAGTTTCAATGCCTGGGCCCCTGCTTTTTGAACTTTTACATGGGAATCACTCAAGACTTCTATTAGTTTTGGGACAATGCTGGGCAGACAAGATGAAAGCTGTTTTGGTGCACAATAGGCCATAGCTCCCAATAGTTCAACAGAGCCTGAAACAAACAAATTTATGTAACATTTTATTTTCTATCAACTAGGAAGGGTGTAACACACACACACACAAACACACACACACACACACACACACACACACTACTGAGAGGAAAACTGGAGGAGGAGTAAAACATCCACCTATACTTAATTAGCCAACCATCATATGACCAAGTTATTTTAAATCATCATCATTTTATCTGTTCATCATTATTTCTTAGTTGCATCTTTTTTTGTGGACATATATTTCCTTTTCAACTCAAAGAAAGGTAGATTGTTATGTGCCAGGCATGTTTTGATTTTTATGATTACAAATTGGCATAGAAGATGCTTCCCACGTCAAATACAAGAAATGTAGATACCACAAAACAAACTCAGCCTTTAATTTATCTACAAAGACAGCATACATCTGTGTAAGTGTTTGAAATTAACCACCCAAAGAATTTCCTTTGTGAATAATGCACCTAATAGGTTTTCAATTTAAATTAAATAGTGTTGTAGCCAACATTTGTAAACACAGATTAGGGTTGGATGGTCAAGCCCACTAATGGAGTGAGAAGAGTTCACGAACAAATATGGCTACATAAATTTGGCATAAAAGGGACAACTTTGACCTCAAATACTTTAACTGCACAAACCATGCATAGAATAACTAGCAATCATAAACAAAACAGAGGTGTGCATTATTTCCATGCAAAAGGCAGTACTTGTCTGCCTGTGCCACTAGATGGTGGCATTGTGTAGCTGCACTAACCAGTGCTCCAGTTGCACGAGTAGTATAGATGCAGTACGTATTTGTCTCTTAAAGTGTTCGAGTTATTGTGTAAACTGTTTACTCTGTACTTCTTTCGGCAATATAAATTCTATATCAGAAGGATTACCGATTTTGTATAATTACAAGGTGCCAAACCACAAGTGAAGGTACATGATTATTGTTTAGTGGTGAAATTTCACTCTGTGATTTACAATCAATTTGCTGCACCGACATATAAGCCTATGTTGCAATATGCTAGGCAAAAGCATCATCATTTGAAAATGTGATTAGTGTGGCTTTTGATATTCGACTGCGTGAATGCGAAAATGATTTGGAATGTGATAATGTGGCTTTAGTGAGATGTGCACATTGTTCTCTCTCACATTGTTTCAACCACCTCATCGAAATCCCGCATCTGCACTTTGAGGACTAATATAAGCACTTTCAGGAGTGTGAGGTACTGCTGTATGAGTGTGTTTCACACCATTATAAGTACTTTAAGCAGAAAGTTTTCGGCACTGCTGATTGAATATGTAATGAAACACTGATGCCATTATATTACATACAATTTCCTTCCTACAAGATTGATGTCTTTTCACTTTATTTCTCTATGTTAAAATGTTACTTGAGATAAATGCAATGTTTAGCATGGAAGTGACTAACACCACTCTCCTGTTTATGACTGCCTTTTGGGGAAAAAAACGCAAAGACTAAGACAATGTCCTGTTGGCGTTGTGGTCATTAGAGACTGAGCTTACGCTCAGAATTTTGGAGAAAGATGGGAAAGGAAATCAGCCGTGTCCTTCGAAAGAACCACCTCGGAATTTGCCTCAATCTGGAAGACCAGAGGTGGATCTGAACCACCATCCCTCCGAATGTGAGTACAGTGTGTTAGCACTGCACCACCTCGCTTGGTCAAGGTCAAAGATGTCCCTTGTGACACTATCAATAAAGGTATGGAAAGAAAACTATTTCAGTACCTTTGAGTTGTGGAAGAGGAGACTTCGGTTGGGGTGGGGGTGGGAAACATGCAATAACCAGTAGTAGCTGAGGTGGAATTGGTAATCTAAATGTGTTTCTACTAGAATATTCTAGTTGGAGAGTTGGCAGTACTAAAATATAAGATTTCATAAGGGAAATTGTCTACAAGGTAACAGAACAAAAGAGGCTTTTGATACTTCAAATCAAATAAAGTAATAAAGCAAAAAAAATTACTCTAAGTGACAGACCTCACAGCAGTGATGATGAAGGTCCATGGTCCACAGTCCACTACCATAAAACATAGAAGAAATCCCAATACATTTGCAATACCTCATCAAAGGAAAGATATTGACCACAGGAGTGATTTACAATCATTGGTCACATAATCGAACAGTAAAGTAAAGTGGACATAACTGGGGAGAGAACACTACAATGTTGTTGAATCCACCAGCAAAGCTGATCTGGGCAAATATATACAGCAATTAGTCCTAAAACAGTACAAAGTATACATTTTACATGAATTAATGAGAGCAGAAAGGGAGGAGCACAGTGGGGCATGGTAATTAACAACTCAACTGTGCTCCCAAGGCCAGTGATCAAATTAATAGAGAGAGAGAGAGAGAGAGAGAGAGAGAGAGAGAGAGAGAGAGAGAGAGAGAGAGAGGAGAGAGAGAGAGAGAGAGACCTGCCCCAATATTAGTAGCAGTTTACATAGTAGATTCAAGGTGGCAGACAGCTGGACAGATGCAGGTAGTGACTGGGCATGACAATAACTGTAACAATGGTTCCAACTGTAGTATAAAATGTAGTTATGGTTTTCATTATTATAGTAGCTATGACAGTATCAGGTGACAAAACAAATACAAACAGATAGAAGAGAGAGAAAAAACATAGCTCTTTTCTAGGATTTTTTTTAATTTACTGGTCAAAAGATAGATATACTTTTCATCCAATACAACAATGACAGCCTCAGGGTTATAGAACACTGTATTAAAGAAAAGAAACACACAAAAAATATCTGCAGGAATAAATAAGATATGCTAAAGTTCATTCCACACAGCCTAAGTGGAAGGACAGTAACATATGGAAATGAAGTCTTTCGCGGCGGTACTCTTGTATAAAGCATTCTCGAACTTCTTGCAGCATCAAATCTTGATAAAACGTCAAGCTTTTGGCGATTACCTCTATCGCCTTTGTCAGGAGCAACAGTTGCTCCTGACGAAGATGGAGGTAATCACCGAAAGCTTGAAGTTTTATCAAGATTTGACGCTGCAAGAAATCCGAGAATGCTTTATACTACTACGACATAAGTGGAATAAGAAAAAAATCTGAAAAATACAGAATTTATATTTTTAAGATCTTGTACATATAGATTTTTCTTGTTTCTAGTATTGATTTCATTAACTAAGCTGTTAGTTTGAAAAAGAAGTATACATGGTACCTAAAATATGACAACTTCAAAAGAAACTGAGATATTTTTGGACATTATGTCTTTTCAAGTGTGTCATCACAATGGTTTCTTTTTTAATATATACACACTTAGTATTTCTTAATATGCACAACATTAGTGCTGTGAAAGGCATCTGATATGTACTCCACGCATGGGTTTTGTAGTATTGTATGCATAACATTTGCAGTAACTGCATGACACCAATGCTGCAGATCTGGGAGGTCATGAACTGGTCTTTGATGCATCTATACTCTGCAACACACATTCCACTGTGTGTGAAGAGTACTTTGTATATCACTGCCAGTTTCTACTTTTCCTGTTCCAATTGTGTATATTGCTTATGGAAAACAACTGCTGATAAGTCTATGAGTAAGCTCTAATTTTGTCCTCTTAGTCGTAGGACGATTTCGCTCCTCTGGATGCCTACAGTATGCTGCTGCTAGAAAGGAGGCACATTTCTCTGCATACAATCAAAATGCTGTCCTATAAGATCCAGTGGGCTTCCATTTGTGTTGCTTTACTACCCCTTCATCATTTATTTCTGTCCATCTTTCTTTTATTTACACAACTATTTAGAGGAGGAACTACTACGCAATTTATATCTGTGAAACAGATTTGGAAAAAGACATTTAGTATTTCAGTCTTTTGGGTGTCACCCTCTGTTTCATCACCATTCTGGTTCCAGATTGTCTGAGTATATCGTTTAATGCGTGTACCGATTTCAAAAGAGACCAATACTTCTTTGGATTTACCTTTATGTCTGAACACAGAACTTTCCTTTCAAATTATTTTGGACTCTTGTGGTTTTACATTGTCTGCAGGGTTTTGGCTATGTTTAAATTTGCTTTGCTTTCATAGCAGCTTTATTATGTGACTGTCAAAAAATTGTTGTTTCTCATTTTTACAGTTTTACTCAGCACATACTTGTCTAAAGCATATTGTATCATGCTCTTGCACTTTTTCTACTGATGCTCAACACTGTCAATGCCAGATATGAAATTTTTGGGTTGATTGCCAGGTTACCTGAAACCTGTCTCTTGACATACTTGCTAAACATAAAGATCTACCTACCTTTCATACTATTATTATCTGCAGACATATTCACTGATGCCGTAATGGCATTATAATACCAATTCCTTGTCCTGCACTGAGACAAAACATTTGGGTATATTTGTCACCAGTAGGTCTAAGATGATGTCTCCCCAATTTAATTCTATGTTTAACTGCTCAAGCACAATTCTATCCCTGCCACCCATCTTAAACATTTGAATCTCCCACTCCATACCCAGTAAATTAAAATAACCACTTAAAACTGCAACATGGTTTGGAAATTAACAGGAAATATTTACCAAATTTCATCTCAGATCTCCACTATTACTTCTGCTGAGGCAGAAGTTCATAGAAACATCCACTGTCCATGTCTTACCTATTTTAAATCTTGATGTTTACCCAAATTATTTCACACTCTGGATAGATGCTAATCTCAAAGTGTTTGTTGCAGAATAATCCATGGAGTGTCTCGCGGAAATACAGTGTTCTGCTATGGTCGATTTGTTGGGCTGCATTAGATGTATGTGGCACTCATGCTCCACGCATCTTTCTCGTACTGTGCGAGAAGTTTAACCAATGTAGGATGGCTACATTGACAAGGAATCTTATAAATTCCCACCCTACTCAGATCCAAATCATCCATCGCAGAACCAAGATCTTAGCAGGTGGTCGTAATATCACTCTTACACGATGTTTCTTTAGAATGCATCTTATTTTAGAAGAGGTTGCCCACATACGAAAGGAACACATTGGACCTGATTACCTTCTTATCTTCTTTTTTTGTTGTTGTTGTTGTTTACATTTCTTCCTCATTACAGCTGTGTGGATTTGGCATGTAGAATATCTATTTTCCCAGAAGACTGATTGCAAATTAGGAAAGCTGTCCTTATAAAGATACCACATCTGCCTAGTGCACCAGAGTACATAGTACACCTGTGGTTTGAGCAGGGTGGTAGCAGCTTGCCACTTGCAAATATAAATCCGCATATGTGGGCTTCCAGTAAATGTAGTGACCTAGATACCCATCAGTTCTTTGAGGGACAAGGAAATCCAGCAAAAGCAGACATTTGTCTTTTCCAATCTCCATAGTAAATTGAATGTTCTTGTGGATGGAATCCAGGTGTTTCAAAAATCCTATGAGCTTTTCTTCTCCATGGGGGCAAACTATAAATGTGTCGTCCACATAATGCCAAAAAACTGTGTTTAAATTCAGACGACTTGTGTGCCTTCTCAGATTCTTCCATAAAAAAGCTTTGCTACCAGTGGTCGTTCCACAACATATGGAAAAGATTGAAGCTATAAATATCAATATTCTTATTAAAATTATGCTAGACTCAGTTGTGTGTTAGCAGTTACTCTTCAGTAATAATGTTCTAATGTTTGTGAAGCTTATGGGACTTAACTGCAGGGTCATCAGTCCCTAAACTTACAAACTACTTATGAACTAGCTTATACTAAAAATGGCACAAACATCCATGCCCGAGGGGGGATTCGAACCCCCGACAGGGGATCGACCTCGTGCATTGTAGCATAGTGCTCAATGTCCTCGGCCGCTTCAACGCGGCATCTTCAGTGAATAATAAACTCCAAAAAATGTGTTACTACAACTAAATAGAAATAGAGCCCACTGGGAAGAGAGAAGGAATAAGATTCTATGATATCCTCAAATGACAATTTCCTGTATTCCAACATTCATGGCACATAAAACTCCACTGCAGATAGCACAAGTTGTTGAAAGATAAAACACACACACACACACACACACACACACACACACACACACAAATTTCTATTTTTATTTAGGTGAAGGATGTTCTGGATTAAGGCTTGTACATGCAACATACTACATCTCTAAGAATATGGTCTTAAGTTTGCACTGATAACAGTATTTGAAGTTAAATGTAGTTCAAAATTTGAAAAAAAAAAAGACCAACCCGTTTCTAGCAGTAAATCATACAGAAATATCACCAACTTACCTGTTTTTGTTCTCCAAGAATCTTCCTCCAATGCTGCTAGGAGAGATGGAAGCACTAGTTTTACACCATGGGCTGACAGCTTGCTCATCACAACTCTAGCTGTGTCATCGGTCGCATCACGCACATATTGACTTCCATCACCAAAACACAGCAAAAGATGTGGTAAAACATGGACAATGTACGGCTCAAATAAGCGACCAAGCATCTGGCACAACATTTCAAAGGCAAAGAGAGCACCTGAAAGCAATAGACTGATTAAGTTCCCAATATCTGATGCACTTCTTAAGAATATGATTACTGGTCCAAGTGATATTCTGACATAACAGAAAACTTGCATTTGAAACTGGTTGAAACAGCGATGTTAGTGGAGTGTTAGAGAATCTGATACATATAATAGCTCAAGAATACAATCTAATGTAAATGACTTATTTATATAAATATATTTAATTCTATCATTTCATATGGAAACTTCAAATGCAACATTAATTTTCCCATTTCCACATAGAAGTACAACGTTTACAAGGTATCAAAGGAACCAAGTCTGGTTTGCCATGAAGTGGAGACCTGCAGTACACACTACCTACTTACACTTTGTTCAGATGCCTCTATTCCCAAAGTTGGTAGCACTGACAATGGTACGAGCTGCAAAACGTTTCTCATCACAATTCTCAGAATTACCCACAAACTGCCCAATCGGGTTCTCGGAAATAGACATAAGGGGCCTGCAGGGTGGACAAACAAGTGGCATTTAAGAGAAAGGAACTCTCCTGCCTGCCAGGCTGTAACCTATCCACATGTGCCTTCTGGATCCTCTCATGGATGCTAAGTCTGGGGATATTCCTTGTAAAGTAGGACACACGCATGATTCTTAAAAGTTTAAAATTTGGTATTTTTTGTACATCATTTGAAAAGGCTGGACTTTGTACTGTATATGAGAAATGATTCTTAACTTCTTAACTTCTTTGGTTTCTATAGTATGTCTGCCTAGGTGTGTTTGCGTCGGTGTAAATGTATGGGTGTGTGTATGTATTTGTTCACCTTCCTCTTCTTCCCCCAAGGGAAGTCTTTCCTGTCCCGGGACTGGAATGGCTCCTTACCCCCTTCCTTAAAACCATCATTTCCTTTTCCCTCTCCTTCCCTTCTGCCTGATGAAGCAGCTAGGCTGCGAAAACTAGCGTTTGTGTGCGTGTTCTATTTATTTGTGCTGCTGTCACACCTGTGCTCCTTCACCTCCTTCACCTGGTGTATATATATAAGATTGTATGACTTACCCAAAGAACAGGCTCGACAATAGACACACAAAAATCAAAAATAAAAACACACACACAAACATTCAAGCTTTTGCAAAAGTTGGTTGCTTCTTCAGGAAAAGAGGAAGGAAGTTGAGGAGAAAGGGAAGGATACGGGTTTTAAGGAAGTGGAAAAGGAGTCACTGTGTTGTGTGTGTGTGTGTGTGTGTGTGTGTGTGTGTGTGTGTATTTGTTTACCTTACTTTCCCCCCCCCCCCCCCCAAGGTAAGTCCTTCCACTCCTGGGATTGGAATGACTCCTTTTCCACTTACTTAAAACCCGTATAAGGTTGGAAATGTGGATGTTAGTGCGTTACAAAGAATCCAGTTTTCAAAAGTTTGTAAAAAGTCTTTTCCAAATATCCTGATACATAAAAAATGCAATTGAAATGTACAAACAAAGCAAGTGATAGATAATCTTAAAGCCTCTAACTTTCTAATTTAACTTTTTCCAATCAGATCTATAATTTTTTATTTATTTTTAAGAAAAATAGTTTTTTCCCCAACTGAATGATTTTTTTAGCAATGTTCACCATCTTGGTTCAAGTTTCATTAAATAAAAATTCTGTATTCTAATTTCCTACAGGATCATATTTTGTTGTCAGGTAATAATTTTTCATCCACTTCTCCCTAATGCTTGGACTATAACTATGCACTGCTGAGCTCTGTGATACATGTCCTGGAAATTTTGCACAAAGTCTTCCTTTGGGATGGTGTTCAAAAGCCGCCTCATGTTTCGTTTGATGTCTGGAATACAGTCAAATATCTTTCCATGAAAAGCGAGGTTGCCTCAGGTAGAAATTCCTTGAGAATAATGCCATGACTAATGGAAAAGGTGATGAGCATTGTTTTCACACATATTTTTCGGGTGCGGCCTCCTTCCAATGAGGTGATGTCAGCCAACACCATCCCATGCAAAAACACACCAACTAGTCTTACTGCACCTGGGCCAAATGCTTCACAGCTTGAGTTTTAAGTGCCTTTTGTTACCAACAAATCGAAGGAGTCTTATGCAGATGTTGTGGTTCGTGATGTTATACATTTTGCACCAGATTTGGTCTAGTAACGAGCCCTTCATTAGAAGATCCTACTCTCAAAGAAACATTGGCGATCGCGTGGTCCTATGATCTTTCCCTGGCTGCAAGTCATCAGTTTGATGTCAGGTGCGAGGTTCCAACAGTACGGGACAGCCCAGTCGAGTCCGCTATGTCTGTTGCAGACAACGTTGGGGTGGTACAGGTTGGCTGCAGTGACTGCGCTTAACAGCATGCCAGTCACCACTTCCTTTTCTCATGTATGCGGCATGCTTCACCATACACAATGGGTTTAAGTGCCAAAAGTGTAGGGCCGTATGCGATAATTGTCATAAAAATGTAATGTGGCAGCCGTATGTCAATCCAAGGCTTTATATGCACCTTCTGAGAATCAAGAAATGGATATTCAGGAAATGTCATCATCAGGTCTAATTTCTGACCAGCATGTCAAGAGCTGTTTACTGATGTGACTGCTTTCTTGCAGCCGTTGCTTCTGCAGGTGGATAACAGCATGGTCACTACCCTATTGAATGCTCAGACCTATGTCGATGTTGGCTCCTCACAGCAATCACTGGTCGACAAACTCAGAAATGGGGCTAGGCAAACATCACATTCCCCTGTTGAGCCAGTTCACAATGGATGTCACCTGTAAATCGGTGACCAACCCTATCACTTTCATTTTTGTTCAAGACTTCTGTGAAACCAATCTTTTTAGGTTATATGCTTTCTGGTCCTTCAGTTTTCCGCTGCAGCTTATGTCTGGGGTGGTCTATTATCAGTTCTTAGAACCATTGTGTTCCACATTTCAGGATGTCTTTGCAGAATGACTTGGATGTGTCAAATATTTTCATGACCCCCTCACCCTGAAACCATTGGGATGCCCTCACTTTTTTAGTACCTGTCAAGTCCCTTTGGCCTTCCACACTTCAGTCAAGGCAGAGTTGAATCACAACACCTCTCACAGGGTGGTGGTTCCCATATCACCTAGTGAGTGGGTGCATGCCCTAGTAATACTGTCGGAACCTTCTGGTAAACTACACCTATGTGGAGACTTTAAGGCCACTGTCAATTCTCAGATTATATTGGGGTACCTAACCTTGTCTGTCCTAACAAATTGCTCACACAAATAGCAGAAAGGCAGTTTTCTCCAAACTCGACCTACCAGAGGCATATTAGCAATTTCCCAATTTCCTCTGGGTGAAGAATCTAAGCATCTCATGATTCTTTCATGTATCTTTGTCTATACCAGTACCTACAATTGATGTTTGGGATGGCAAGTGCCCCCGGCCATCTTTCAATGGCACTCTGAGCAGGTGATGTTCCAGATTGAATACCATTTCAATTACTTGGAGGACACGGTGCAGGAGAGCACTTTAACAACCTCCACACTCTGTTAAGAGTAACTCTGAATGGTGGAGTTATACTACAATCTGCAGAAGTCCACATTTTTTTTTACCCATCCTTGGAGTAATTTGATCAAATCATTTTCTGCCAGTGTGTTCGTCCCATGGAATATTTAGCCATGCCCCTCATCAATGTGTGAGCTACAAGTATTTTTGGGGAACTTAGTCTACTGCCATTGGTTCATCCCTGGCACTTCCACCACTATCCACCACCTGCCTGGCCTTCTCTGTAAAGGTGCCTCTTTAGTTTGGTCATCGGTGTACGACTTGGCTTTTACCACTCTGAAGGCGTTTCTCAGGTCAGCTCCTTGTTAGAGATCTATGAACCTAACAAACCTTCAATTTTGGCTACTGATGCCTCCCAATATGGAGTGGGTCAGTGCTAGTTCACTGGTATATGGATGGCTCAGAGCAAGCCCTGGCTTTCGCATCAAAGATGCTCATCCCAGCTCAGGTTTAGTATTCTCAGGTTGAAAAGCAGGCTCTGGCCATTGTGTATGCCACAACAAAATTTCATATTTTCCTCTATGGTCCCAAATTCCATCTTATTATGGTCCACAGCTCTGGGATATATTTCTTTCCCAGACCACTATGACATTCACTTCTGGCCCAAGGAACAGCAGGCAAATGTTGATATCTTATTCGGTCTTCTTGCGAGTCCAGATCTTGAGTTAGAAAGTGAGGAGGTTTTTTTTTAATTGGAGTAGATTTTCACCAGGCAGTGGGCAGCTTTTATATAAGAGTACAGCAGCAGACCTAATCCTCCAGCAGGTGGACTGCCATGTCCAACTGGGTTTGTTGGGCCAGGCGTCCAACCACTTTTGCAACTACTTTGTGTTATGCTATCATCTGTCTGTCTTCTATGGGGTTCTCCTCATGGCCATAGAAAATGCAGTTCCAAGGATCATAATTCCTAGGAGTTTATGGCAGGAAGCCTTACGCATGGTACATGAATGGAACAAACGTTTCGCACACCAAAGCCTTGGCCCGCAGACAAGTGTAATGGCCAGGCTGAGACAGGGAACTGGAGCATTTGGTAGCAGCCTGTACGCATTGTTTGAATCAACAGGTGGCTCCTGCACTGACCTGGGAAAGTTGGGAACATATCCATGTGGACTTTGCAGGTCTGTTTTTTAATGTCTATTGGCTCATTGTCATTGATTCCTTGTCACATTTCCTGTACATAGTCTGATGCTTATTGACCACTACCGAGATGACGAGTCAAGATCTATCTATAAAATCTTTTCCATGGAGGACCTACCAATTACCCTTGGGTCAGACAATGGACCACAGTTTCGGATGCAGGAGTTTCACAACATCTGTCAGCAGCCTAGCATTCACCATACCTTTCTGCCTTTTCACACTCAAGTGGGGAAGCTCAGCGCATGGTTTGCACCTTTAAGGCACAGTTGTGCAAATATCTACACGATTTCCCAATGGATGAATCACTGAACTTTTTTCTAAGGGCTTTTGCAACGTTTATGGGTGCCTGTAGCCCAGTGGAGCTTCTTTAAGGACACTGCCACATTACCCCACCTGATACTCATTGGTAAAAGTCTCAATTAGCGGCATTGCCTAATGTACTAATGTGACGTGAAGCAGCAGTGTTGGTAACAGTCGCTGTGGATGCTGGGATGAATGGCGGCATACAATGTTTACAAGATGTTAAAAATGGGTGTGTTAACTTCAGGTCTGAATGATTTTATTTTCAAAATGAATCACAATTTGGTAAAATGCTTGCAACAATTTAATCTGTACTCTTCGGTTCCTGCCTAACCACATCCTTTAAAATCATGACATATTTGTAAAAATACTAATATTCATCGATGTATCCATGTCCAGTCAGTAACTGAATTGCGAGGCACTGCAACCAGCTCCAGCCAGGGTCGGCACCTAGCCTCCAGGACCACTGGTCAATGTGGTCCCAGGGTGCGACTCCGTTGCCCCACTGGGCCTCCAGCTGTCTCTTCTGTCCAGGTCTACACCTCCACCAGCAGTGCAACCATCTCCTCAGCAGGCACTGTTGGCATCTGGTTCTTGCCAACCTGAGTTTGCTAGGCAAGTGCATCAGGTAGATGGATCTCTGCCACTCCCAGCTCCTCCCCTAGACATTCCTGTGAAGGAGCCCAAGCCTCCATCACCTCCTGACGTATCCAAGGGACTTGAAGAGGACTATTCATCGCTGACACTGCCACCCCGAGCTCCAACGTTGTGTCATTGATGCACTCTTTGGCCTTGGGCTCGGGCAACTGGGAGCTGCTTGATCCTCTCGACTCCAAGATGTCCATGGACATGAGCATTATCCAAGCATTCCAAGATGGGAGGGGTGTTGTAATCCTAGAATTGGTGTGCCACATCTGGTGAGAGTTGGATCAGCACGCCACAGCAAGTGAGGGCAGCACTCAGCAGAGGCCACTGCATAACAAGCAACCTACCGATTGTGCTTCCTATCAGCTAGCACCACAAACAACAGCAGACCGAAACAGCCAAATGGCAGAGAGCGGCAGTTCTAATTTAACCACACTAGTGTGCAGTACTTGCGGCAGTCGCCATACCATGGCCCCGCCAACTTTTATACACACTGTGCAGTTAATAAATCTAGTGAAGATTAGACTATGCATTTGTGCTGGAATATAACAATAATGTTTTTTTCCCCCATCTTCATACCGCAGAAAGGCGGTGCAAATGATAAAAATTATTTCCATACTATGAAGTGACATTCAAGTGGAAATAAAGTAATTTTTAATATTTGTGGGGAAAAGAACTGATATCAAAAGTACAAACAGTTTTCAGTTCTTCAATGGGATTAATTTTCTTATTATTAAGTACATTTTGAAGCAAGAAGAACTAGTAATGACAATTTATAGCTACATCCCTGATAAGCATTCAACCCAGACTGTCTTTTTTACTGCTGTGCTCTACGTGTTCGGTATAAAGAAAGGTCTCCTTGCAGGTTGCCTTGAAATTTATCTGATGAAACCTCTTTCCTTCTGATTTAATGTATACAGTTCTTTTCCCACAAAGTGTTTTAACAGTTGCACACATAGGAGATGCAATACTTGGCAACAGCCCAAGTGTCACTGAAACCTTAGTTCAATGTAATTTTCAAAACATGTATATTATACTTATTTTGAGTTACAAAAACAGTTAACTCTGATTTTCAAACAATGGAAATTCCAGGAAGGATTCAACAATATTTTCATGAATGATAGGTTGCTTATTCACCACAAAGATATCCAACAAGTTGTGGGGAAAGCACAAACAATAGAGAATAATTTGATAGCTTTTGGCAGTTAAGGCCTTTGTCGGTGTCACACACACACACACACACACACACACACACACACACACACACACACACACACACAGAAGACTGCCAGTGTGTAACTCTCATTTTATAATAAATAAAAGTTTACTCGTTTTTGAAGACCATTTGAAGAATAAAAATCACTTACCTTCTCTGTGGCGAAAATTCTTTTTATTTTGAATTGCTGTTGTAAGTGTGTTCATAATATCTAGCTGTTTCAGTGCAAGTATACCCATTCCTTTTACTAAGCCAGCCAAGCCGTATGCTGCACCTTTTCTTTCACCATAATTGTCTGATTCTAATAGCTGATGGAGTAATTTCTGAACCAATAATGGTGCATCATCTTTTACAGCAGGGACTAATGGAGGGAGACAATTGGCAACTGCTTCTTGCACCTACAGCCAAAGAATTTACAGAGTACAAATATTTTTAGTTACAAATATTGAATAAAATATTAACATAAAATTAAGAATAAAAATGACCTGTTGTGAGGGGGTGGAAAGAGCATCAATAAGTTTCCCAACAATAGGTTTAACTTTCCTGTCATCTTTCTCCAAATGCCGTGCCAATGAACCCATCAAAATCACAACAGACTGGCGTACAGCATCAAAGCTGCCAGAATCTGGAGCCTTATCCAAAAAATCTTCAAAAACTGGTAGAAGACTATTTACAGTTTCCTGAAAACATCAGACCCAACAATTATTATTATTCATATTAATGCTTGTCTTATTTTTGTCTGTTGCATTATATGTTACAATGTACATATTTTCTGTAAATAAACTATCTATTGAAAATTTACTAAAATTGATAAACTCAAATAAAAGATCTTTGTGACATATAATCAATAAAGAAACAATTACTCATTTGTGTATTCATTAGTACTGACTCACTTTTCCGTGCAAATCCACTGCTGCTAAGGCTGCAGCAAGCATGTTCTTTCGTACTTCTGGACTTCTGTCACCCAATCCCGTAGAGACAAAGAATGTAATAAGACTTGAAACTGATGCAGGCTTCAATAGGGGAGCAATCTGTGCCAGTGCTAAGGCTACTCCACTTCTTGGTTCCCACGTGTCAACAGGCTGCTCAATGACACGACCAAAACTGTCCAGTTTCGGTGGAAGAATCTTGAAAAAGTAATAATTTATGTTTATTACAAACAGAGATAAGTAATGTGAAATATGCAAAAAGCATACCCTAAAAACTGATACAATCATTGGGTATAAAAAACAGAATATTATGTTATTTGGTTTGACTCCAAATTGAATCCATGGACTCAGCTGCTTTCAAACATGTAAAAGGTGACAACAGTCAGTCCCAACATTCTCTTAATATTGACCTACCTAGATTTCAGTCAATGCGTGTACATTATCAGTACTTAAAGTTCATAGAAAAAAAAAAAAAGTTTCAAACTTCAAAAGAATTTGAACTTTATCCTCAACATAACAGTTCAACATATTTCAAGCACTGATAGTGGCCAAAATCTAGCTCTGCCACAATTTATTTATTTATTTAATGCTCAGACATTTGATACAAAGTCATTAGTCTTATAACTTCCTAATATAATTGACCATCTGGCATCCTGTCACAATATTGCAGTCTGTCACAGTTTCTTAGGTGCTCCCAATTCATAATGGTGTCTTCTCTTTCACATATAACACACTTCGGTGAGGGTATGATTCCAATCCTGTGCAGGTGTTCTACAAGACAGTCTTGGCCAGTAATTCTTCGAAATGCTGCCAGTTTCCCTTTGTGGGTGTTTGGGAAGTGCATTCTTCTCTTCCAACAGTAGAAGCTTTGTTTTTCCTTGCCCTTGTGTTGTCAAGCGGTCATAAAAATACTTCTTGAAACTGTTGCTGACGAGTCTTTTAATTATTGTATGATAATTTTGGGCAATTTGTTTGAGAAATCCTTGTTCCTTTTTTGGCTAGAAAGTCTGCCATTTCATTCATATGTATACCTGTACGTGCTGGTATCCATTGAAAAACTATTTCAGTTCCAAGTTTGGTGATTAAGGCAATAGATGATTTTATTTCATTTATGCAAGCATTTACAGTTGTTTGGGAGGATGCAATTGCCTGCATTGCACAAGTTGAATCACAAAATATAACAACCTTTTTGTGACCTCTGGATATGGAAAAAAATTGTTTTAGTGCCAGGTTCATTGCCTCCAACTCTCCATCAAAATGGGCGTAATACTGTCCTAAAGCTTTGTAAAAACAAAATATTTCACTGTAAACTCCAGCACCAGTGATACCATTTTGCTTCAGTCAAGGATCCATCTATATATAGCCATTCTGTTTGCTTGTAGTTGCCATTTATCATTTCTAGAGCCATATTTTTAAGAAGTTCTTTATACATTTCTGTCTTAACAATCTTTTCATTCAGTTGAAGTCTGATTCTGACTGGGCACAGTTTAAGTGGACTGGCCAGGGGAGCGAAGTCGTCTTTACTGATTGGTGTACAATGGTCTTGTCATATTGCATCAATACATTGCATAAAGCCTTTCTGTGTTTTCAGCCGGTTAGCATGATATTAGTAGTTGTTCCACTATGTGTCATTGGGTAATCTGGTTAATTTTTCATATTGGAGTAGTGCCAGTCTCATAATTTCTTATTTTAGAGGTGGAATGCCAGTCACTGCTTGAAGAGCCGAAATTGGTGTTGTTTTTATTTCTCCTATAATCAGGCGTAGAGCTTGATTCTGAAGAACCTCCAGTTTAGATACATTCACTGGGAGTAATACTTCACATCCATACAGAATACTGGGTTTTATATAAGTCTTATAGGTAGAGTTTAGAACTTCAAGAGAGCTGCCCCACTTTTTTCCAGCTAATCTCTTAAGGATGACCAATTTTTTTCTTGACCTTTTCAGCAGTATTTTGTATATGGTTTACCCATGTCATTTTTCGGTCCAGAGAGATGACAAGGTACTTTGGATCGTCACATTGAGTTAATTGTTTATTTTGATACTGTAAATATATATTAGGGATTGAATGAGATAGTGAGAAAACTTGAAAGAATGTCTTTTCGGTGTTAACTGTCATCAAATTTTCTTTTGACTAGTTTGATAGTGTAGTCAGGGCTTCATTCATTTTCATAGTAAGTTGGTCAATTTTCCTCTTTGGCAGTGAGATCCACATGACTAAATTTTCAAGCATAAAGAGCTGTTGTAATGCCCTCGGCTTTTTCTAACACTCTTGGTAAGTCGTTATCATGATATTAAATAGTGTTGGGTGATAACACCTCCTTGGGATACTCCAGTTTTCAGTTGTTTATAACCTGACATAACATTATTAACCCTACTAGCACAGTATCGCTGGTGGATAAACAAATACAGTCATTTCAGCATTTTACCAGTGATGACATAAATTCACAATTTATCTAGTAGTTTTAGTCTCCACACAGTATCATACGCACCCTTAAAATCAACAAAAACAGCCAAAGTTTTATTGCTGTTATCCAAGGTGTCTTTAACTTCCTGACTGAAGCGGAGCAGTTTTTGATTTCTTGATCGATGTTTGCGGAAGCCAGCTTGCTGAGCACAAATAATCTCACGAGTTTCAAGATAGTATTAAAGTCTGTTATTAACCATTATTTCCATTGCCACAATAAAGATGACATTTGTGGCTGATGGCTGTCACCTCCTACACAAGAATCATATGTAGTTTTAGTTCAACGCAAGACTAATAAACAATGCATTCTGTTTCAAATAAGTGCAGGTATCCATTAGTAAACAAAGGAATACCATAATTTCAAAAATATGAATAGTAAGTTTAAATCATATGGTGGAAAATATGCATGAACTAACACCAATATTACCAAAAGGATAGATTTTAAAAATGGAAAATCCATTTGGAATGTCAATAATGGAGGATACATAACAACTCACCATAAAGAGGTTCGCTAAGCCGCTGACAGGCAAAAAAAAAAAAAAAAAAAAAAAAAAAAAAAAAAAAAAAAAAAAAAAGACAATCACAACTTAATATTTCGGACATGGCCTTCTTCATAAAAAGAAACAAATACATTCACACAATCAGTCAGACAACTATACACACACAACCACCATGTACTGCCAATTCACTGCCACAAGCATCTAGACTGTGAGTGAGGTGCGGAGTGGAGGGGGAAGGATGCCATGTAAGGGTGGAGACAGAAATTTCCTGTATGATGGATTGTAAAGGCTGTGATAGGTGGAAATTCAAATTGTAATAATGCATACAGTGTTTCAAATGTTTGTATAGATTATGGGACTTAACTACGGGGTCATCAGTCCCTAAACTTACCAACTACTTATGAACTAGCTAATCCTAAGGACGGCACCAATATCCATGCCCGAGGGGGGATTCGAACCCCTGACTGTAGTGGCCGTGCAGACCGTGACTGGAGCGCCTCAGTCCCCTCTGCACCGCGGTGCCACCGCGGTGCTTGTGTGCGTGTGTGTGTGTGTGTGTGTGTGTGTGTGTGTGTGTGTGTGTGTGTGTGTGTTTCATTTATGCTACTGTCACGTAACTGTGCTCCTTCGCCTGGTAAGTAAACATCATCTACTTTATATAAAGAAAGTTGGACTTACCATGTAAAAAGGCACCCGCTCGTTGATACACAAATAAAAACACACACACACACACAAAACTGAGCTTTATCAACCTAAGGTTGCTTCTTCAGAAAGAGCAGGGAAGGAGAGGGAAAAGGAAAGGATGAGGGTTTTAAGGGAGTGGGTAAGGAGTCATTCCAATACCAGGAGAGGAAAGACTTGCCTTAGGGAAAAAACGAAAGGTAAACAAACACACACCCCCCCCCCCACACACATATACAAGCACACACACACATATACAAGCACACACACCAAGGCACACAGAGTGCTTCCGAAACTCCATGGCAACCACGGCCTGCGTTGCCTCTCAATGTAGCTCTCCGCTGAGGCCCCACCAATCACAAGCTGACATGCCACAGCTGACTGTTATGGTGGGTGTATTCCTATGCCACCCGGCTTATATAAGCCCATGCTCGACCACATCCGGCAATCTCGCATTGATCATCGCCTTCCATGCTATCTGGACGCCACGCTACACTTCGACCAACTCGATTAGGACTATTATGAACTTCACTCTGCTGCCTGCCCCTGACAAACCTTTTGTTGAACATTTTGTGTTACCACACTTGTTGGAAATAGTTGGTTTGGTTTTTTTTTAAGCCCATGCCTCATGTTAATTGTTATGTGCCACATTGGATACAACAATTAAGTGGCGACAGGCTGGTTCTTGGTCACTGTCGGTGTATTATTTGACAGCGTTGTGACTTTCACTGTTCTGTGTTCAGGTTGGGTTGTGCTCTGCTTTATACTGTCTACAAAGGTACTCGTGTTGCCTGGTTTTCAGGTGCATATGGTAGCTCACTTTGTGTGTGAACAACCTATTTTCTCTGTGTGTGGTTTCTTTGCATGTTGCTCACTGACTAATTTCCCTTTGCCATGTCCACCCCAAAAGCTGAGGAACTTGTATTTTTACATGAACGTTTTAAGTTTCAGTCGCTGCAGTTTTCCCAACTAATGGACATGGTGAAGCAGCTCTTGGAGGACAGACAACGCCTGCAGCAAGCCTTGCTTCAATGCTCCACAAAGTCAGACGACACTGGCAGCAGAAACCAGATGGCCCCACCGTTCCCTAAGTTTGACGCTGCCACAGACAAGTGGGTCGAGTACAAAGTGCAATTGTTCCAGCATTTTGCAGCCTACAACATTTTGGGTGATGTTCGAAAAAAAAATTTTTTTTTTTTTTTCCCTTGGGTTGGCGTAGATATATTGCACATATGCATCAAGCTCTTCCCTCATACTGTACCTGAATCAGTTCCTTTTGTTAACCTCATTGCAGTGCCAGACAAGTATTTTGAATCCCAGGTGTTGGTAGCCGCCGTGCAGTGCAAATTCTTTCACACGAAACGCCAACCTACGCAGTCTTATAGCCAATGGTTTATGGAATTAAGGGGCATGACCCGCACTTGCAGATTCGAATGTACTTGTGGTCAGTCTTACGCAGACGCCATGCTCAGGCCACCATGCTCAGGGATGCCATAGTACAAAATGTCACAGATTCCAGACTCAGGGCAGAGGTTCTCAAACTGTCAGACCCCACTCTCGAAGATGTCATTCGCATAATTGAAGGCCTAGAGTTGTTTGATTCTGCAGAGCTGAAAATGTCACCCCATCTGGTAGCGGCCCTGGATACACGACAGTCCCAGCATAATAAGGGTGGGGGCCCTTTAGGACGCCGCAAAATGCCTACGATGCGCCAACAGCAGCAACATAATGGTGGCAGACTGCAATCTTGCCCAAAGTGCTATCTCTCACACGATAGGGACTCTCGTCAATTTCATTGAACTAAATGTCTCTTTTGCAATAAGTTGGGTCACATTCAGACCATGTGCTCTAAGAAATTACAGAGATAGTCTGCAACCACAACTAATCGCTGGTCGGAAGCAATGGATGTCAATCAAGTTGACCAGTCAGTGTCGGACGAACACGAACCATTTCAGACCTGTTATAGTATTTCCACAGAGCATGCCCCATCCGCAGATGGCCCACAGCACCCTTCTATGTTAGTACGAGAACCAAAGACAATTTTCTTTCAACTGCGAATTTGGAGCCAAGACGTTAACTTCCAGTTAGATACTGGGGCTTCCGTTACATCTACATCTTCATAGATACTCTGCAAATCACATTCTCTAATAGCACGCGGGAAGAAATAACACCTAAATCGTTCCGTTTTCGATCTGATTTCTCTTATTTTATTGGGATGGTCATGTCTCCCTAAGTAGGCGGGTGCTAGCAAAATATTTTCACATTCAGAAGTAAAAGTCGGTGATTGAAACTTTGCAAACAGCTCACGCCGCAATGAATAATGTCTTTCTTTTAATGATTTCCACCCCAATTCGTGCAACATTTCCGTGATGCCGCCCCCCCCCCCCCCCCCCCCCCGTAACATGATAAAACAAAATGTGCTGCCCTTCTCTGAACCTTCTCAATGTCTTCTGTCAGTCCCACGTGGTGAGTGGCCCACAAGGAGCAACAGTACTCCAGGAGAGGACGCACAAGTGTGATGTAGGCAGTCTCTTTGGTAGAGCTGGCGCATCTTCGAAGCGTTCTGCCAATGAAACGTAACCTTTGATTCACTTTCCCCACAATATTTTCTGTGTATTCTCTCCAGTCAAAGTTGTTCGTAATTGTAACTCCTAGGTATTTCGTAGAGTTTACGAGATTAATGTTTGACTGATTTATCGCGTAATTGAAGTTTAGCGGATTTCTTTTAGTGGTCATGTGTATTACTTCACACTTTTCTTTATTTAGTGTCAATTGCCAATTTTCGCACCAAGTAGAAATTTTGTCTACATCGCTTTGCTGTTGCTTTTGATCCTCTGTTGACTTCACTAACCGATAAACGACAGCATCATCCGCAAACAGTCTAAGGGAACTATTCAGATTGTCTCCTAAAACATTTATAAACATGAGGAAGAGTAGTGGACCTATAACGCTTCCCTGTGGAACGCCAGATGTCACTTCTGTTTTACTCGATGACTTACCGTCAATTACAACGAACTGTGTCTTTTCTGATAGGAAATCATGAATCCAATCGCACAATTGGGAAGATATTCCATAAGCACGCAATTTCATTATAAGCCGCTTGTGGGGTACAGTATCAAAAGCCTTCCGGAAATCTATAAATACGGAATCGATTTGAGATCCCTTGTCGATGGCACTTAACACTTCATGTGAATAAAGGCAAGCTGTGTTTCGCAAGAGTGATACTTTCTGAATCCGTGTTGACTATTGGTTAATAGGTCATTCTCTTCGAGGTAGTTCATAATATTCGAACAAAGTATATGTTCCGAAATCCTACTGCAAATCGACGTCGATGAGATAGGCCTGTAATTTTGGGGATCACTCCTATTGCCTTTCTTGAATATTGGAGTAACTTGGGCAACTTTCCAGTCTTTGGGTACAGATCTTTCGCTGAGTGATCGGTTGTAAATTATAGCTAAGTATGGAGCTATGGCATCAGCATACTCTGAGAGGAATCTAGTTGGTATACAATCTGGCCCGGAAGATTTATTTTTGTTTAGTGACTCAAGTTGTTTTACTACTCCAGGAACATCTACTTCTAAGTTTCGCATGCTGGCAGCTGTTCTTGGATTGGAAACTGGAGTGTTCACTTCGTCTTCTTTGGTGAACAAATTTCGGAAAGCTGTGTTTAGTAATTCTGCCTTAGCAGTACTGTCGTCGGTAGTATTACCATTGCTATCGCATAGTGAAGGTATTGTTTGTGTTTTGCCGCTAGTGTTCTTCACATATGACCAGAATTTCTTTGGATTTTCTGCAAGATTACGAGACAGGATTTCGTTGTGGTAGCTACGATACGCTTCTCGCAAGGTTGCGAGTTTCAGTAAAAGATTGCCAGTCTTGTGGATTCTGTGTCTTTTTAAATATTGCATGCGTTTTTCTTTGTTTCTGCAACAGTGATCTGACCTGTTTTGTTTGTGTACCACGGGGGGTCAGCCCCCTCTTTTATTCATTTATTTGGTATAAATCTCTCGATTGCTACTGACATTATGTCTTTGAATGTAAGCCACAACTGATCTACACTCGCATTTCTAGTTTTGAAAGACTGGAGATTATCACTCAGGAAAACGTGAAGCGAATTTTTATCTGCTTTATTGAATAGATATATTTTTCGTTTATTATTGGTGCATTTGGGAATTTCGACAGTCTCGCTACTACAACTCAATGTTCGCTAATCCCTGTATTTGGTTTGATGCTCTTTACTATCTCCGGATTATTTGTTGCTAGGAGATCAAGGGTGTTTTCGCAACCACTTACTATTCTAGTGGGTTCATGAACTAATTGTTCGAAGTAGTTTTCAGAAAAAGCATTCTGAACTAGTTCGGACGATGTTTTATATTTGCCGCCGGTTTTGAATACGTAATTATGCCAACATATCGAGGGTAAATTAAAGTCGCCACCGATTATAATAGTATGCTAAAGATACCTATTTGAAATATGATTCAAGCTTTCTTTGAACATTTCTGCAACCACATTGTATGAGTCAGGGAGCAGATAAAAAGATCCAATTATTAATTTATTCCGGTTGTCAGGTATAACCTCTACCCAGACCAACTCACAGAAAGTATCTGCCTCAATTTCGCTGCAGGATAAACCGTTTGTGACAGCAATAAACACGCCACCCCCTTTATTTATTCTATCCTTTCTGAAGACCATTTGGCCCTTTGAAAAAATTTCGGCCGAATTTATCTCGGGCGTCAGCCAGCTTTCAGAACCTATAACGATTTGTGCCTCAGTACTTTCTATCAGCGCTTGAAGCTCTGGAACTATCCCAATACAGCTACGGCAATTTACAACTGTTATACCAATGGTTTCTAGATCTGCTTTCTTCCTGTGTCTGACCTGCCCCCTTTGAGACTGAAACCCATTTTGTGTATTCCTGAGGCACTCTAACCTAAAGAACCGCCCAGTCCACGCCACACAGCCCCCGCTACCCTTATTCAACAGATGCACATTCGAGAAATTCAGCTCCCTGCCACTTGAAGCTTCTGCTCAGAACTTCACCATGTATAATGGAGACGACATCGGCGTCTTTGGCAGGTGTTCCCTTCCGATGCACTACAGAACTACCACCAAGATGATTCCTGTCACTGTCCTCCAAGCCCCAACATTTTTGGCCTCAATGCCTTTGATGTTTTTGGCCTTCAAATCACAGACAATGTTGACACTATCCACTCCCATGTCCTCCACGACAGTATCAGGAAATTATATGATAGATACCCACGGCTTTTTGAAGACTCTTTGGGTATGGCTCAGGGTTTTTTCGTGGACATCACCTTGAAGGACAATGCGGAACCGTGATTCTTCGAGGGCCCAGGAGTTTCCGCATGCAATTTGGGACGAGGTTGCAGCAGAGCTGAAATGAATGCAAGAGTTGGGGGTCATCGCACCCCTTTCCGCAAGCCGTTGGGCATCACCTCTCATCGTGGTTAGAAAACCAAACGGTCAGCTTCGACTCTGTGCATCCTAGCCAACTATAACTATGAGATTGTTTATTGCCCTATAGCCAGCCATACTTTATCTTGTCTTCCTGTCGGATCAGACACAGCGTTTGACTCTTTTGAGGACGGCGGTACTACACATGGTTGGGGATGGACAGGGATATTGAAAATATGATCGCTAACTGCAGAGAATGCGCTGAAAATCAACCTGTGCCTCATCAACAGTTTTTCACCTGGCCACAACCGGACGTCCCATGGCAACGCATCCATATCAATTTTCCAGGTCCTTTCTGGGGATCCTGATGGCTTATTGTTGTGGACGCATATTCAAAATTTCCTTTCGTCGTCCCCATGACTTCCATGTCAGCCACAACGATTCGTGCTCTCGCAACTACATTTAGCCAAGAAGGTCTCTCGTCCACCATAGTGTCTGACAATAGACCACAGCTGACTTCCTCAGAATGTGCTTATTTCTGTAAGGCCAATGATATCAGGCACTTCACATCAGCACCTTCTTCACCACAGTCCAATGGCAATGCAGAACATTTTGTGCAAACATTTAAGGCTCAGATGACAAAGCTCAGGCAGTCTCACTCAAAAGAAAATGCACTGCTCTTGTTTTTAATCAACATACCGCACGACTCCTCAGGGGGATAAATCAGCAGCTGAACATCTGCATGGCAGGGCACATCGTACTATTCTCCTCTATCCTCCAACATCTCCTATGGCTCCTTCAATTCTTCCCCCGAAATTCCAGGACACCGACAAAGTGTACTTCCGAGTATTTAACAGAAGTCATTCGCCGGAACTGGATATTGTTGTCAGACCTTTGGGCAGGTCAACCTATGTCATTCGGGACAGTTCAGGATGTACTCACCACAGACAACAGAATCAATTGCACTCCCACACAATCCCTGATCCTGCCACAGACCTTTCTGTTCCAGACCAAGTTCCAGTCGACAATTCCACACTTGGGACTCACTCCAGAGGGTTTCGTCCCAGTAACCAGGCATCTCAGGCGGGCCCCTGCCGTGTCCCCATCTGCACGTCCGCTGTCGCAGCCGACACCACCAGCGCCGCAGCCGTCTCACCCTGCTCGGTCACGGCTCAGTCGTCGCCTCCGCATGCGCTGCAAACTTGGTCGTCCTTCTCTGGAGCGTCACCTCTCTCACCTCCGCCGACTCCACCAACAGCTCAAGTGCAGTTGCAGTTCTCCTTGTCTTCGGCTCCAATGACACCTATGGACCTGGACCCCCCTCCCCACTATCTCCCGGGGATCATGCCCCCTCCATTGGGCAGGAAGCACTTCCTGCCTCCATCATTTCTTCTCATTTCAGCGGGGCACCCAGGCCATGGAGCTAGATGCAGCACAACCGTGCCCAGACCCGGCTTCTGATCTGTCTGCATCGTCCTCCGCCAATCCCAAACTTTCCCATCGCCGCCATGGTCCGGCGCAGTACACCACCACGGTGCGGCATTTTCGGGGGGAGGAGTGCGATATCATCAATGCCCGCACCGAGGCGCCTGCCGCAGGTGTCCCATGCTGTGGCCTGCAGAGGGTGCCGCTCCCGACGGCACATGCGCAGCCCCGTACAGCCAGACAGCGCCGAAGCACATAGAGGGCTTCCGCGACTCCATGACAACCATGCCCGATGTCGCCTTGCAATGTAGCTCTCCGCTGAGGCTGCACCACTCGCAAGCTGACACACCACAGCTGACTCAATTATGGTGGTTGTATTCCTACACCACCTGGCTTATATAAGCCCACGCACGACCGCATCCGGCAGTCTCGTGCTGATTGTCGCCTTCCACGCTATCAGGATGTCACGCTATGCTTCAACCGACTCAATTAAGACTATTATGGACTTCACTCTGCTGCCAGCCACCAACAAATCTTTTATTTAACAGATTGTGTTACCAAACTTGTTGGAAATAAATTGTGTTTTGGTTAAGACCACACCTGATGTTATTTGTTGTGTGCCACATTGGATACAACACTAATTGTATTCAAAAAACATTTTACAAACAGTACACACACACACACACACACACACACACACACACACACACACACACACACACACCTTCGAAATTACATCATAGTACAACACACGAGCTTAGGAGGATTAAGCTGAATGAAAATTAAACCAAAATGGATACAATGTAGGGTAGAAGGGTAAGGACAGAGAGGGGCAAAGGAGATGTGTTAACACACCCAAGCAACGCCAGGAACTAACATTAGTTTCTTTATAATAAATACTTACTGCTAGTTTTTCATGGTAAATAGTGAGAAGTTTCTCCAAAACAGGTTCTACAAGTCTGGTGTCCTCCCTAAGGAGGACAGCAAGAGCTTCTGCAGCTGCACGTTGAATTTCTTCTACTGGATGAATTATGTCTGTCAATAACTCTTCATATAGAGTTGTAGGGAATCTCATTTGTGATATTTCCCACAGCTTGTCAGCCAGAGTTCTAGAAAATAATTTTGTGTCACCCCCACAGCACACAGCACACAAATAAGTATTACCATCACAACTGATATAAATAAATATTTACCTGTTTTCAGGACACACATCAAATCGTGCTACCCATATTCGCTTTATTAATCTCAAGGCCTGATCGTAATCCTCTTTAAAGGAAGGCAATGCCTGAACCATAGCAGCTAACGCCTGGGAAAATAAAATCAGTAAAATAATGAGAAAAGACTGAATTTTTAACATAATTGATATACGGTGAAAATTTATTTAGTTCAGGAACCTATGAAGTTACTTGCCAGTGCTATAGATACAGAGGCAGAGAGGTGTAGGAGGGAAGCAATGAGGTATGAAAACTAGGTAAAAATCAAGACCAGCAGGTGGTGTTGTTGCAGGAAAGATAGGGCTGAGACTAACTGAAAATATGGTTATTGATGAAACCATTTAAAAGTAATTCACCTTTTTGAAATGCAATAAATCTGAATGTACCAATGAACTCAAAAAAAATTGTGCGCTCCCAATCAAACCACAACCAAATTGATATCTCATACCAAACAAATAATGTAAAATATTACAGATCAAATAATGTAAAACAAACTTTGAAATTTATTACTTTAGCACACAATATTTGTGTGTACAACATATAGCACAAATGGGAAACATTGTACACAGCTAGCATTCAAGGAAGCCACACACTAGAGATTTATTGACATCTTAAGGTAGTAAATACTCTGTGTTATGTTGATTTATTACAATAATTACATTAGAACATTAGTTCCTTCACAGTAACAAAAAACTGTGAACACAGCATTGCATGCCTCCATACATTACTTTACAACATTTGAATAAGTTATGAATTCTAATGAATTTAAAATGTTCTTCGGGAAATTATAATTGGGCTACACAAAAGGTGAATAACTGAAGGAAGGCTTATGCAGTCTAATATATTTATGTATGAAATATATAAATCACATAAAAGTAAGTCTTGAACAAATAGCTGAATCGGATAGTTTAGCTCCTAGCATCTGGGCAGTCTATGGCCGAACCAGTTATGTTAACTTTTGAGAAATTGTATGCAACATAAGAACTGTCAAGCGGGTTAATACTTCACAAATCGTGTGATTTTTATGAGTGTTTCTATGTTTCGCCTGACTATATTATAAACAGTGCAATTTAGCGGAATTTTGTGAAGATATTGGCACAATGAGAAATTTTGGTTTTTACCTATTATTACTTCCAAGTGGAGACTCTGCTTTCTATATTCAATTTCATGAGTGCAGCCTCAATGCATATAGATTATGTCGTATAGTGCAATGCAGGTACACCAGTAGGACCATATTTGCGTACAATTGTTCTTTTGTGAATTGTGCACTATACCGTCAACTACATCATTTATCACAAGTTACATGTATGATATTTGCACACCTTCCTATGCCTTGAATCACTGGATCACAGTTCAGCTCATTGATATTTAACAGTGCGAGTAGCTGCTTTGGGCACAAAAGCAAATGTGTCCAACTCATTTGTAGAGCAGATTTAATGCTTGTCCCAAAGATTGTGAATAAGACATTCCGTAACGATGTAGAATACATGATATTTGAAGACACACATTCTTTTATTTTTATTACTTTATTTTATTTATTTATTTTCTTTTTGTTAAATTATTAATATATATCTAAAATTCATCAATGTTAAAAAGGAAACAGCCTACAGTTGCAGATTTATAAACAACTGGATTCAGGCAATTATTGCCCTATATGTTCACTCAGAACACTGTGTGCGAAATATTACAAAAAGCTATGAGTGAATATATAGAACATAATTAATATACCTGAAGAAGGGCAATAATTACCTGAAACTGGTTTTTAATAGATCTGCAACACTGCAACTGGTGGCTGTTTCCTTTTTAACCTACAAACCACGGTTGCTGACATAGAAAAAATAATAAAAATTCATCTGCTTATTTTTAAGTGGTAGTTGGCTAACTGCCAGGCTTTTGATGTTATTTGGCAAGAGACCAAAGACTTTTGAGACAGGATAATTCACCCCTTTCTGGACCAAAGTTAGATTTAATCTTTAACAGTGAAGATCGTCATTTCTCCTAGTGTTGTAGTTATGAGAGCTGCTACTACTTTTGAATTGGGTTACTAATGACAAATTTCTTAAGTGAATGTATGTACAGGGTGTACATAACGTTCGGGACCACTTTAAATTATTTATTGCACAAGAACGAAATATTGTACAGATACAAGTGTGCTACAGCTGTTCAACTGACATTTAGAACGGAGTATGGTAAGAAGATACCAAAAAGGAAAGCCATTTACCACTGGCACAATAAATTCGTTATGACAGGTTCCTTGTGCCTGGGGCAAAGAGAAGCAGACGACCTAGTGTCAATGAAGTGAATGTGTAGAGTGTACAAGAGATCTTCACAAGGAGTCTAAAGAAATCAGTGCGTCCTGCATCCCATGAACTCTAAATAGCTCCAAAGACAAGTGTGGAAAGTCCTGTGACAGACTCTTGTCAGAATGGTTTCACAGACAAAGACAAGCTGTTTCATGAAGTGGCCACCAGATCTCACTCTGTGTGATTTTTTTTTTTTCTGTGGGGACACATTAAAGATCTGGTTTTGTACTGCTTCTACCATGTTATGTAGCAGAGCTCTGGGAGAGATTATGGGATGTGACTACCACAGTCGATGATGCCATGCTGGGAAGAGTATGTCAATAATTCAGTTACCTTATAGATGTCTGCCAGGCTACTCATGGTTCGCAAATTGAATATTCACAGAATATATGACATCAACTGCAATTGGGCAAAGCTGAAAATGTGTACCCAGCCGGGATTCGAACCCGGGTCTCCTGCTTTCTAGGCAGTTGCGCTGACCCCTACACCACTGGGGACACAGTGATCACCGCACCTGCAAGGACTACCTAAGCTCGCCTCCCGTCAGATACAAATTCCCAGCTTCACCCTGCCCACAGTACTCAAACTCGTAGTTATGAAACTAATTCCCGTAAGAGTAAGGGCTTCAAACGTTTGCAGAGTGAAAATTTCATTCTGTAATTTAGTGATATTACACTGTTATTTTCATGCATCTTAAAAAATTTGCTATTTTCTATTATATGTACATTACAAGATCTTTTAAGTTCCTTGCACTATGGAAGTACTGCTTCAGCGTTACAAAGGATGACCATTTCTGAAGAACATGCACATTATCATACAGTATCTTACACAAGAAGGTGTTTTATCTTATTTACAAGCAGAGAACAAAAACTCTCTAGCTATGTTGCAATATTGCACACAATTTGTAAGAAACTGAGCCACAGTTACACAGAATAGTGTTATATCAGCAGTACTGAACAAAATAAAACCGTAAAATCTTGCTTCGGCATAGTTATAGTAACCAGAAATCAGCAGCACACACATGGAACACAAGACTTTGCTACCTGTCATTCACATTCTTTTCTTTCCAACTGTCAGCAAGAAAACAAGCATACTGTGAATATAGCTTTCCTTTTGTCAAAGGATCTACTCTGTACACATTCTGACAGATTGTTCCATTGCCAGTCACCACCATAGCATGTGACTGAGCCTTACATTTGACTACAAGAAAAATGAGAAACCTCAGGAAATTTAATCAGTCAACAAAGGAGGTGACTAACAAAATCACCATTCAACCAATATTTGAATATTGCTCATTAGTATGGAACCCATAGCGGACAGGATTGATACAGGACATACAGATGATTCAAAATTAGAGTGAAAACATCAAGGAGAAGCTCAATGAATTTCAATGTGCAAGTGGGACATTCCATATCGTGCCATGGTGTACTGTTAAAAGTTCAAAGAGAGTAAATTCCTATACAAATCAGAAGTATATTGCTTCCTTTCCCACTTTCCCATATATTTTGCAGTTAGATCATGAAGATAAAATAAGAGGGTTTTGAGTTACTGCAAACCATTTTTGACTGGAAAAGGAAAGGAATGGAAAGGGAAGGGAAAGAAAAGGAAAGGAAAGGGACAAAAGGTACATGGCTACCCTGTACCAAACATGACAACATGGTGTTGGGAGTTAGAGGAGACTAAATAGCTCTGTCATCGGTACCCTGTTCCAAGTGAAGTGTTAACATCAAAGGTTTCTTTCTTTTTTTTTTTTTAACACACACACACACACTCACACACACACACACACACACACACACACACACACACACCCCACATAGAGTGAAAAAGCCATACAATGTTTAGAGCTATACTGAACATGTTGTCGACACGCAAGGGAAGGACCCACAGAAAACTAAACAAGAGTTGCAGACTGAACTAAAACTTGAAGGCAGGATAACATGACTGGCTGATCATAAAAATAATATAGGATGAGCCAGCCATCCTGCACACACTAAAATCAATAAAACTTAATGTAAGTCGGAAAAGGACTTGAAAGTGGTGGAGAAGTGGAGACCTGTCACTTCATGTGAGGGTATCCACCCCTAAATGGAATGGTAAAAGTCAGCTGCACAAATAAAATCAAAAACACTGTCATAGTGGCACCGCCTCTGAGAAGTAAAGGTAGTGCAGCAGGCAGGTTAAAAGACTGCCAGAGGGCAGCTAAAAGTGAACAATCCAACAAAAGGTGGACCACTGTCATAAGGGCGCCACAGCAGCACTCTGGCGGGTCCCCTCCATGAAGAAGATAGTCTTGCATTAGCCATGTGTGGCCAATACGCTGGTGACATAGCACGACAGACTCCCTGTGAGAGGCCTGTAGGGAGGACTTCCATGCCACCGTAGAGGGCTTCATCACACGGAGCTTGATGGGCATGCTAAAAGTGGACCACTCCGACTCCCAGGCAATATGAAATTGGGGTTACTCTTGCTGAGTAACCCCAATTTCATATACCTCTCTGTGATACCAATATCCAGGGGCCGGGAGATGGTAGCCTGCTTGGCCAGTCGATCGACCTGCTCATTACCTGAGATTGGGATGCCAACATGGCCCGGGGTCCATACAAAGGCTATTGAAATGCCATAAGTAGTGAGAGGGAAACACTGGCCAAGGGCATGTAGGCCACTCAAGGAGTTGCTGCAGATGACAAACGACTTCTTGGGACACCCAGTAAGGTGATTAAGAGCACATCAAATGGCGATCTGGCAATCGATTCCACAGTAAAAACGCTACAACCGGGAGGCAAAGAGCATTTTTCAATGTGTTCTCCGTGAATGAATGTATACCCAATGTGGCCATCTACTGATGAACCATCAGTGTAGATGATGTCAACACCACAGAATGCATCCAGAATGGCCAGGAACTGACGACAGAGTTGGTGGTGAAATAAATGCCTTTGCATCACAAGACAATTCCAGGTGGAGCTGCAGGTGGGGGACAGACTAAGGGGGTGTATGGGGTTTGTAGGAGAAAGCAGGAGGTAGAGGGAGCGATTCAAGGGAGGAAAGCAGTGTATGAATCCAGACAGCTATCATAAGATTCGACCTGGACTGGCAAGGTGGTATAGGAGGTGCAGCAGCTGGAAAGAGTAGCCCGCAATTTGGGTGGTGTGGAAAGGCATGGACATGGGTCACGTACGAGAGAAACAGTTGACGGTAGCGAAACTCTAAGCGAGGGATCTCAGCTTCTGCAAGGAGGCTTGATGTAGGGCTTGTGTGGAAAGCCCTCGTTGCGAGACGGACCCCACTGTGTAGAATGGGGTCGAGAATCCGCAATGCTGAGGGAGCTGCAGAACCAAAACCAAGCTCCTGTAGTCGAGCCATGACTGCATGAGTGCCTTATAAAGCTGCATAAGGGTTGAACAGGTAGCCCACCAAACAGTATGGCTGAGATGGCAGAGAATATTTAGGTATCGCTGGCACTTATACTTCAGCTGTCGGATGTGTGGCACCCAAGTGAGCCGGTCATCAAAGAGCATGCCCAAAAAGCAGTGAGTCTAGTCAACACAAAGCATGTTGACAACTAAGTACAGTTCGGGTTCTGGGTGTGCCACCCAACAACGACAGAAGTTCATGACCCTGGTTTTGGCAGCAGATAACTGGAACCCATGGGCTAGGGCCCAGGACTGCGCCTTTCTGATGGCTCCCTGCAGACGCCTTTCAGCGACACCAATGCTGGCAGATCGAAAACACACACAGAAGTTATCAGCAAACAAGGAAGATGAAACAGAAGAGCCCATTACCGAAGCAAGACCATTAATAGCTATTAAAAACAGGGGTACACTAAGGATCGAGTCCTGTGGGGCACCAGTTTCCTGCACATTGGGTGGGCTAAAAGATGCACCAACCGGACCCAAAATGTGCAGCGCAAAAGGAAATTTTGTACGAAGATCAGGAATGAACCCCCTTAAGCCCCAATTGTACAGTGTTGAGAGGATGCGATGGTGCCAGGTGGTGTCGTAGGCCTTGCGGGGGTCAAAAAAGACCGCAAAAAGGTGCTCACGCTGAGTAAAGGCAGTACGGATGGCAGACTCCACAACCACTAGGTTGTCTATAGTGGAGTGGCCATGACGGAAGCCCCCGCCTGCTGTGGGGGCCAGGAGGTCCCGGTGTTCAAGGATCCACATGATCCATGGACTCACAATCCGTCGAAACAGCTTGCTCTGAACATTAGTAAGGCTGATTGCGTGGTAAATATCGACTGCCAGTGAATCAGCACCTGATTTCATCACGGGGATGATGACACTATCCCACGGGTAGACACCGCTGGTCCACAGACAATTTAACAGGGCGACAGATGTCTGAGGAACTGGCTGTGAATTCAGTCAGGTCCAGGCGATGTATCTAGGCATGCAGGGAGGGCACTGTGGAATTCCCAGTCACTAAAGGGTGCATTATAGGACTCCTGGCGGCACGTCCGAAATGACAATGGCTTTCGCTCAACTTGCTGTTTGATGGCACA
Source organism: Locusta migratoria (assembly GCA_026315105.1). Classification (NCBI taxonomy): domain Eukaryota; kingdom Metazoa; phylum Arthropoda; class Insecta; order Orthoptera; family Acrididae; genus Locusta; species Locusta migratoria. The sequence goes on from CM048744.1 coordinate 706,431,954, forward strand.
AAACTCAGCACAATAAGCTGCAGTCACAGAGCTGCATGCATATTGTTCCGCCAAAAGCTTAGCAATGGTGGGTGGGCTGGTACAGAGAGCACTATGGACGCTGAAACAGTGAATGATTGCCGACAGATGGAACCCATAAATGCGCCGAACTTGAGAATACACCCAACAGGGAGAGGCGCGATAACCGATAGAGGCAACATACCTCTCCCCTGAGTCCTGCTTGCTCTGTTGAATCAGTCGTCGAGCTCGGGGCCAAAGACGCTTAAAAGCGAACAGATGCTCTGCACAAGGGTGGTGCAAATGCCCTCACAGGCGATCTCCGATGGCCTCAACAATCTCTGGCATCCACCACGGCATGGACCTATACCGTATGGCCCAGGCATACATGGACAGTGGCTTCAGCGGCAGAAATTATGGCAGCAGTAGCCCCATGAAACGCAATATCAATGTCAACAGGAAACTGATCTGGAAGCACAGCAGATGAGGTGTAAGATGGCCAGTCAGCTCAGCAGAGGGACCATCGGGGCAGGCAGTCAACAGGCTGAGACTGTTGGAGCGACAGAGAAACGGAAAATGGTCACTGCCACATAGGTTGTTAAGGAACCTCCAGTTAACATGCGAAAGAAGGCTGGGGCTACAAAGGGACAAGTGTATGGCAAAATATGTGCCACACGCCACACTAAAAAGTGTGGGGCACCTTTGTTTAAAAGAAAGATATCATGTTGTGCCAAAATGGCCTCTATGTCCCTACCATGACCTGTGTTGTATGTCCCTCCCCTCAAAGGGTGGTGAGCACTAAAATCCCCCAAAAAAGGAATGGTGGAGGAAGCTGGATGACTAAGGCAGCCTCCTCTGGCAGAAGGTAGATGGAACATATTGCGAGTTCCTTAGTTGTCCATATGCGAACAGCCACTGACTCCAGAGTTGTTTGGAGAGTCACGACAGCACTGGAGACAATGGCAAGGATATAAAGACAACCACCACCAGACACCCGGTTATAGCCAGTCCAGTTTCTATAGTAGCCCCGATATCCATGATGGGCCGGGGTCCGGTCAGCAGGAAACCATGTTTCCTGAAGGGCTAAACAGATCCCAGGAAAGTGCCACAATAATTTTGCAACTCGGCCAGATGGTGGAAAAATCTGCCACAGTTCCACTGCAGAATTTTGTTTTCTGTTTGGTGAAAGGCCACGATATGCGTGATGTATCATCTTTCGCCAAGATGTCCGAGCCAACAGGGTCTAGAACCATCGGTTCTAGTGAGCGGGTAACGGCCATATCCTCGGCAGATGCATGGTTCTCCACTTCATCATCTGATGCAGAAGATGTAAGAGATTGCGGTTTTGAAGCCACAGTAGTGGCTTTCTTCATTTTCTTGGTCCTGGTGGCCTCTCGCTGGCCCTTTGGCTTCAAGAGCTCGGAAGGCTTCTCTGCTGTGGCTTCAGAGCCTGTTAAGGACTGGGAAGCCTTGCAACCAACAGATATTTGTGTCCACCAGCCATCGACTGGGGTTCTCCACGGCACTTTTAGAAGCCTCGGAAGGGAGCATCGCAAGGTACCTATTCAGAGCGAGAGGAGCTAGAGAAGGCTGTTCCTTCTCCAGCCGGTGTCCCCAGTGGCGGTGGGGGAACTGCTCCCACAGGTGTTGGGGGAGAAGTGGATGAAGAAGGGCCCCCACCCATCAAGGGGCAGTTTGAGATTTAGGCCCATAGGGCCCGCAGCGGGAAGTTGCACTTTGGGAGCGGTCATCCCAAAGGAGGCAGGTGACAATGCAACAGTTGCTAATTATGTTGTCATACGAATGGGGTTAATCACTCTTATTACCTTCTCGCATCAGAGTAAGTCAACCCGTCCAGGGTCTTTATTTCAATTATTTTTCGCTCTTTACGTAAAGCAGAACAGACAGGCGAGCAAGGTAGGATGGTACTGCCCACAGTTCACACACACAGGAGGTGGAGTGCATGGAGTGCTCAGGTAGGATGGCCACCCATATTCCGGACATGTGGGGCTGGAAGCACATCGGGAGGACATATGCCCAAACGTCCAGCACTTAAAACACCTTATAGGGGGAGGGACATATGGTTTCAAATCACATCGATATATATCGTTACCTTGACCTTCTCAGGCAGTGTATAACCTTCGAAGGCCAAGATAAAAGCACCGGTGGCAACCCTTTGATCTTTTGGACCCCTGTAAATGCGCAGGACGAAGTGAATACCTCATCACTGGAGATTGGCGCGAAGCTCATCATCGGACTGTGATAGTAAGTCTCTGTGAAATATCAGACCCTGGACCATCTTGAGAGTTTTATGGGGGCGTGATACTAACTGCAACATCACCCAGCTTTTCACAGGCAAGTAGAGTCTTTGACTGAGCTGGTGATGCCATTTGTATAAGGACAGACATGCTTCGCATTTTGGAAAATGAAGTAACCTCGCCAAACTTACCCTCTATGTTCTCTACAAAGAACTGCAGCTTGGTATTCATGAAAGACTCTCCTTCAACATGTGTACAAACCAGGTATGGGGGCACGTATGGCTCAGATCTATTGTGGGCCCTATGTTTCTTCCAAGAGGTGGCAAGGAAATGGAATGATTGGGGGTTATACTGTGCAGCATTGTAGTCATTTCTTCCACACTTTGAGATAGTGTTTTTGCATGCGCCAACACTATTAATTGCTGGTTTCATTTTTGTCCCACAAGCAGCTAGATCTGAAGGTCCACCCAGGCAGAGACCCACTTGACTGGATAAGCCTTATACAACTGAGGTGCGGCAGGTTCCTCAGAGGTTTCTCGATAGCAACTGTTCAACCTCAACAGTCGTGCATCTCCTCGGTATATAACATACCTTGAGATTGAGGGTGGTGTTCTTTTTTTTTAATAGAGGTTTGTACCGTCCTCCGATCCGGGTGATTAAGCCAAGATCTCCGGGCTCTTAAATGTACAACGTTCCATCGTCGCACCGAATGATGGTCATTTAAGCACACACAGAGCTTACGGTGTAGCAGACTGTTGACGCGATACAGCCCACAGATCGAGACCCCGGATTCGCCCAGCCCGTACTAAGTAAATGAATGCCGAGTCCCTGAGGGGACGACAACGTGGCTTGTGAAGTCTACTGCATGTAACATTTTACAGTGATTTCACTGTATAATCACTTTATTACTTCTATTTTTCATTTAATGGAAATGTGTAAAATAATTGATGGAAACATTTAAAGTTACTTTCTAAGAGTGCAGCTGTTTTTAAGTCCTTCAACATACTGTCTATGGTCTCGAATTTTTGGTCTTAAACGAAATGGTTAACTGGTACCTTACTTTATTAAAGAGAGTAAATACCTAACATAAATAAAGTTGACCAAGAAAGAAATGAAACTAGCATTTTTGTGGTCTGTGTTGGGTACCAGTTACATTTAAAACTGACGTGCACACCTAACACATGTTGACTAAGGTCTTGTTAGATTACAATTCAAAGTGTTTATTCACATATGAATTATTAAAACACACTAGCTAGCCAACAAATCAGTGTTGGCCATAAGACAGAAATATGAAGTGCTAAATAGCACTATTAAGTTATGGCATAGTTGTTAACACTCCAGACTCGTTTTTGTAGGCCAACAGTTCAAATCTACATCTGGCCATCCAGATTTCAAATGTCCCCATGTTTGTAAATCTAAGGGACTTAACCGCTGCTGTTATCTGTCTTACAAAGAACTTATGCTAAAGAGAAAACACACACCCATGCTCGAGAGAGGACTCTACCCTCCGACAGTGAGCAGCTGTGCACTCTGCAGCAAGGCTGCTAGAGCACTCAGCCACTTCACTGCGGTATCCAGATGTAGGTTCACCAAAATTTTCCTAAATCACTCCAGGCAAATGTTGCAATGGTTCTTTCAGAAAGGCACAGTTGATTTCCTTCTCCACCTTGAAATATTCTAAGACTCTCTAATGAACCAGATGTTAACAGAACTTTCTAACTTAATCGCCATTTCTTTTTTCATCACGAGCACATACCACACACAATGAATTACATAAAAAATGTTGTAAATACATGATACAAGCTGTTACTTTAGTACGCAGTCTTAAAATCAGATAAAAATGAAAGCACAGGCCACTACTTCCATCACAACATGCATTCCTTGCAATAAGTAACAACACACTTAACAAATTTATACTATTAAAATAATTTTTACCCTTAATGCAGCATCACGAACAACCTCTGAAGGGTTCTGTAATGCAGAAAGCAAACTATCAATTTCTTCACTGCTCGCTCGAGCACAACCTTCTTGACCCGATCCAGAAGTTGCAACATCAAGCAATGCTGCTCCAGCTTGCTGCTGAACTCTTCCACTTGTACGACCTGTAATGTTCCATATTATGTTAAATAAACATCATCTGCACTGCAACAGGTAATGGTAATTACATTTACTCTAAATATTCCTCTTTTCAGTAAAACATAAATTACCACTTTCTACCCACAGACAAAATAACCAGAATGACACATGTTTCTCACATAATTGGATATTATGTTTCTCAACAATATAATAATAGTAGTTTACAATTCGTTGTTAAAGACGTACGATGAGCTGCAACATGCAGTGCAGTAGATGGGGATGTTGGAAGTGACTGAAGTGTGCCTGTGTTATTTCGTACGTGCCCGCTTGTCTGAAGAAGGCCGATAAGTGTGAGAGTCCTTTTTATATGTCTACTGTAGATCATTGTACGTCTTTGTGGTGAGTTGTAAACTATCCTCATTATATTGTTGCATTCCAACCTAGATTTTACATTTTTCAAAAGTATGTTTTTGTTATATCATTATAAATAATATGATTACTAGTGTCTAAATTTGATATGTGGAATATTTTTGTCTGTGTAACTATTGAAGTAGTCATGTTCAGCATGTTTATTCCAGCAAGAGGAACTGAAATACCATGTTACAATGAAATTATTTCTAACATATCAAGTTGGTGAAAATTTGCAAAGAATTGCTTGCTTAATTTTCTAATAATAAATTAAAAAACAATTATTCTTAGTGGTCTGTTTCATTCGAAAAAAGACAACTGATTACAATGAGGAAATGAACATTGTAGATTTTCAAAAATGATTAGAGGGATTGCTTCTGCAAAATCTCACAGTTCCATAAGATTGTTATAGGTACTGCCCCATAACGTTATATGGTAATATACCAACTGCAGCTCCAAAATAAGGTAACATTATTCGGTTGTGAAACAATGAGAAGTTATTTTCAAAACACAATTGATGAGATTGAGAAAAGACAAGGGCAAGAAATGCTTTATTTTCCTTCTATAGGTGGTAATCCATCTTTATCATTATTATAGATGTTTATGTAAGTTAACATTTCTAGTTCAGCCAGTCCGGCTTTACCACGTTACACTTACTGCTGAACTAATTTTTTTCTTTTAGCCATCTGTATGCCCTTTGGCCTGTTTCATTCGATACTTCTTATAGGTAACTTTTTTGTAATTAAATTCATTATTTACTGTGTTATTGCAGGATTTGTAGTAGGCCTTTTTCTCGTATTTGCCTATTTCATCCTCTGCTGCCTTCACTGTATTCTCTGTTAAAGCTAACCATTCATCTTCTGTCATATTTCTTTCCCCATTTAAGATCCCAATGTTTCTATCAAAACTCAATTTCTGGTATTTCCAGTTTATTTAGAGCTAATTTCTTCGAGTTCTCAAATCCATATATTAAATGGTAGTAAAAAGTTTGCAGCTACCATGTAAATGTATTTCCCATTAAGACCTGGCTTCAGAACTTCTATTTTTGCCATTTATAACTGAACTTAAACACGAAATTTGGTTTACTTTCCAGGAGATTAATTGCTGTCTTGTAGAATGTGATGTACTGCCAGTGATGCGCTTATTCCCCACATGACAACTCAACATTGTAACCCTGACTCTTCATGAGGTGTTTCCTGATACTATTTCAAGGAATACCTGATGAAGGTACCAAGTTACGACATCAAACCATGTAGGGAAGACATTGACCAATGGCAGTAGACCCATTTCTAAGAGATGGCTACTTTGAACATTATGGTTACTAATTTGAATACAACTTTCTTTGTGATTCTTAAATACTAAAATTAGCAATGATTAAATTAAGCTTTATGAAAAATTCTACCAGGCAGATTTCTTCTCAGTCATTATCCCAACAACATTCTCCTGCTCTTTGTTTCCTTAATATGGAATAGTAGTCGCACTTCACAATTAAATTTTGAACTCCATTTACCATATGAATAACTTCCTCTATCTCATCAAAATTCTTTCAATCTATTCATCTAATATAGAAACATGTACTACTGAAACTATGTCTAAAGTAGACACAGCCTCATCCTATGTGGTATTTTTCCCCCATTTAAATATTAAAAATACAACCAGAAGACAACTACTCAATTCAGAAATGTTCAAGTACAGAACATTTTGAAACACATATAAAATTGGTTACAGGATATCTTCCAACCCTGGATGAAAAAATATGATAAGTTCTTATCTTTTTATGGTTACTGAATTGAAGAGAGGAAATGCTGATTTTGGTTGTTTTTAGAGTTTCATCTTTATTCATAATTTCAATAACCTGATACCGCTTTGGCCAATAGTGAATGTCCACAAGAGTTTAATGATAGAATCCGATGCACGCCACTGGACCCCATTTGTATGTTGTTGCTATGTACAATGACAATGGTGTCTATGAAAAAAAAAAAAAAAAAAGGGGGGGGAGGAGGCATCATGCAGTCATTAAAGTCATTCATTGCATCTTCCATCTCACTTTAATCCTGTGTGTCTATGAGCGTACAATTCACCAAAATAAGAAAAACTAGCAACAGTATTGTATTAAATGTCACAATACAAATCCATAGAAAAAAGAGAGTGCATCTTATGCATACATTCTGAAAATAATGAAGTGTGGTACTTTATATTTTAAAATTTTGTTGTTTTATATTTTGTTTTTAATAAAGTAACCACCCTCATGAACCATAGACATTGCTAAGGTGTGGTAGCTTGCATGCCTCAATGATACAGATAGTCAATAGCGGAGAAGTATCTGTGGAGAGGCCAGACAAACATTCGGCTCCTTTTCAGTATTTACAAGGGCAACAGTCTGTATGAATTACTGAGCTGGCATTGTATCATCAGCTAACTAGGCGTTGTCATGTAGTTACTGTGAATAGCTAAAAGCAAGGGGAAACTATAGTTGTTAATTTTCCCAAGGACATGAAGCTCTGTTCTATGAATATATGATGATGGCATCTTCTCAGGTAAAATATCCCACAGGTAAAATAGTCTACCATTTGGATCTCTAGGTGGGACTACTCAGGAGGGTGTTGTCGTCAAGGCATTCTATGAATTGGAGCACAGAAGGTTCTATCCCTTAATTGGATATGTAAGTTAGAAAATTTGAAAAGAGAAATGGATAGGTTAATGTTAGATATGGTGGGCATTGGTTAATTTTAGTGGCAGGATGAACAGGATTTTTGGTCAGGTGAGTACAGGGCTATAAATACAAAACCAGTTGGTGGTAACACAGGGGTAGGTCCAAAAATGAATAAGAAAATATGAATGCAGGTAAGCTATTATGAACAGCATAGTGAATGCATTATTATAGCAAAGATAGACATGAAGCCAACATAAAGTACAAGTTTATATGCCAACTAGCTCTGCTGATGATGACAATATTGAAGAAATTTATGGAGAGAGAGAAGAATTTATTCAGGCCATTAAAGGAGAGGAATGCTTAATTGTGGTGGGGGACTGTAACTCGATAGTAGGAAAGGGAAGAGAAGGCAATGTAGTAGGTAAATATGGACTGGGGAAAAGGAATGAAAGATGAGATCACCTGGTAGAATTTTGTGCAGAGCACAATTTAATCAATACAAATACTAGATTTAATCATCATGAAAGAAGGCTGTATACGGAGAAGAGACCAGGAGACACTGTAAGGTACCAGAGTGACTTTATAATGGTAAGGCAAAGGTTTAGAAAGCAGGTTTTAAACTGTAAGACATATCCAGAAGACGATATAGACTCTGACCACAACTTATTGGTTATAAACTGTGGGTTAAAACTTAAGAAACTGGAGAAAGATAGAAAAGGAAGGAGATGGAACTTTGATAAATTGAAGGAACCAAACGTCATGGAGAATTTCAGAAGCAGCATTAGGCCAGGATTGTCTGAAACCGGGGAAAGTAATACAGTAGAGGAAGAATGGGTAGCTCCGAGAGATAGAGTAGTAAAGGCCGCAGAGGACCATATACGCAGAACAAGACCTGATGGAAATCCTTCAATAACACAGGATATACTGAACTTAACTGGTGAAAGGAGAACACACAAAAATGCAGCTTGTGCAGCAGGCAAAAAGAAGTACATATGTCTGAAAAATGAGGTTGACTGGAAGTACAGACTGGCAACGCAGGGGTGGCTAGATGAGAAATGCAAGAACGTAAAAGAAAGTATAACGAGGGCAAATAAAACTTTAGGGCAGTATTCTAGAAATGGAAGACAAAACAGGGGATGATGAGATAGAAGATAATGATATGGTGAGAAGAATTTGACAGAGCACTGAAAGATTCGACTAGAAACGAGGCCCCCGGAGTAGATGATGTTCTGTCTGAACTTCTATCATCATTAGGAGAGCCAGTCATGAAGAAATTGTTCCACCTGGTATGCAAGATGTATGAGACAGGGAAAATACCATGTGACTTCAAGAAGAATATAGTAATTCAAATTCCTAAGAAGGCAAGTGCAGACAAACATGAAAATTACAGAACTACAATAAGTCATGATTGCTAAATACTAACATGAATTATTTGCAGACATATGGAAAAACTGGTGGAATCTGACATTGGAGAAGATCAGTTTGAATTTAGCAAAATTGTAGGAACACAGCAATACTCACATTACGACTTACCTTAGAAGATAAGGAAAGGGAAACCTACATTTTTAGCATTTGTTATCTGGAGAAAGGTTTTGACATTGTTGACTAGGATACAGTCTTTCAAATTCTGAAGGTAGCAGGGGTAAAAATAGAGGGAGCGAAGAGTTACACTCAACTTGTACAAAATCTAGGCAGCAGTTATTAGAGTCAAAGGACGTGAAAGGGTTGCAGTAGTTATGAAGGAAGTAAGGTAGGTTTGTAGCCTATGATGATCAATCTGTAAACTGAGCAAGCTGTGAAGGAATGGAAAGAGAGTGAATTATAAAGTCCAGGGGAAGAAATAAAAACTACGCAGTTTGCCGATGACATAGTAATTCTGTCAGACGGCAAAGGACCTGGAAGAGCAATTAAACAGAGTTGACAATGTCTTGAAAAGAAGGTACAAGATGAACATTAACAAGAGTAAAACAAGAGAATGGAATGTAGTGTCAGAAAATCAGGCAATGATGAAGAAATTAGATTATGTAGTGAGACAATAAAAGTAGTAGACAAGTTTTGTTATTTAGGTAGCAAAATAACTTCTGAAAGTAAAGAAGATATAAAATGCAGAATGGCTATGGCAAGAAAAGTATTTCTAAAGAAGCAAAGTTTATTGACATCCAATATTAGTTTAAATGTTCGGAAGTCCATCCTGAAAGCATTTGTCTAAGTATAGCATTGTATGGGAGTGAAATGTGGACGATAAGGAATTCAGACAAAAATATAATATAAGCTTTTGAAATTTGGTGCTACAGACGAATGATGATTATTTGATGGGAAGATCATGTAACTGATGAGGAGGTGTTCAAAAGAACTGGGGGGAAAAAGAGTTTCTGGCATATCCTGACAAAGAGGTATATGGTACACATTTTGGGACATCAAGGTATCATCAACCTAACATTAGATGAAATGTGTGGGGTAAAAATTGTAGAGGGAGACCGAGGGACGAATACAGTAAGCAAATTAAAAAGGATGTAAGCTGTCATTTGTACTGGCTTGCACAGGACAGGATAGCATGGAGATCTGCATCAAACCGGTCTGCGAATTGAAGACAACAACAACAACAACAACAACAACAACAACAACAACAAAGAATTCTACGAGTTTCCATGAATGTTTTATATTTTTAAATTAAAATTAAACCCAACACAAATAAAAGAGTACAACACACAGTTCATTAGAACTGACAACAGAAACCATTAGATGATCTGCGAGGAAATTCCCATATTTATGCAGCCTCTGTTTGAGAATGAAAGCTCTTAGCAACTAACAACATTTGCATACTAGGGTTGTGTCTGAGTGGTTCGGCCAAATCTAGCACGCTGGGTTCGGATTCGAGATTCGATGCATAATAGCCGAATACTACCGAATCCCGAATCCAAAGTTTATATGGAAAACTTCAGTTACGACTGTTGTAGTTAACTTTGCATAACAGTCCGCTTCGTTTGCGTTATTTACATTATTCTTTCATAGATCCGCTGAAAGACGTCATAAAACGGGGTTAAATCAAGTACAAAACGATTGAAGTTCTGAAAAATGGCACTAGGAGCCGCCACAAGTAAGTTTTCCGTCTCGTCTAAGCAGTGCTACACACACCCCGTTTACATGGGCTCCCAAAACCGGATTTCGTAAACCGATATCCCAATTCTGCTTTTGGTTGGTCATGTAAACACTCCAAAAGCGAAAAACTGTTTACGAAAATCGGTTTTGGTCTCCCAAAGATGTGTTACATGTAAACGTGGTGAGTGGCTTGCTTCGTAGGCGCAAATGTAAATACTGGCGCTAAAACTTTTGCACTCGTAAAAATGAAATAAAAAAAGGAAGTAGAGTCTAATTTCCACTTTATTTTCGACTATTGAATTTTAACACACCATTCAACAAAGGAAATAGAACTTAGTATTGCTCAACTTCAAATGTAGCAGGTCACGTTGGTAACAGGTAATTTCCTAGGAACCGTATACATCAAATGAAAAGGCAATATAATTGATTGAGATATATATGACATTCAACTCCCGCTCCACTAGCAGTAGCAAGAAACTATTTTTTCCGCTTTAAAATAGATGTCGATGTTTTGCCATGTTTCAGTTCCCAGCACTTTACCACATTAAGTTAGCCCAAGTTGTAAAGTTGATTTTGGCAATCAATAACATTTAGCGTTGTTGTTTCTTCAATTACAGTATTATAATATGACTTTCTACATAGCACGTCGCCACTCATAACCTCACTTTCAACATGGAGTACTGGAAAAAGCGAATTGACGTGGCGGACAGTGTGAATACAACTTGATGTGACGGATCCGTGACATGACATGACGTTGACGTGACAGTGTGAATCGGCCTTAATTCGTTGTTAATGGACTTTTCAGTCAAAGCTATGGTCGTTAGACTAATCAATAGGTACCAGTATTTGAACAAGCGAACGTTATGATTTTTTACGAATATGTCATGATTTTAAAGGATGTGGCTAGGCAGGAACCTAAGAGTACAACTTGTTCACTCACAAGTTACGTTGTACTCTTAGGTTCCTGACTAAACACTTTCTTTAAAATCATGACATATTCGTAAAAAATCATAACATTCGCTTCTTCGATACCTATCGCACAGACCTATCGTTTCTATATGAAACACTATCCGATATATATCGATCGCATTGCCGCTTCATTCGGTGTACACGGCTCCTAGGACATCACCTACGATTCTTGCATGAGTTGTCTCATTCTAATTTCGCGTATTCTTTCGTCGAATTTTGTGAAGTGCTGGGGTTTGTGAACCTTAGAGAAGCACTAGGATTTCAAGAAGGAAGTTATTTACTACCTTGTGTGGAAAAAAGTTCTAATCGTGCGCCATTCAGGAGGGATAACGTCAATTCAACAAACATCTGACATCCGTTTCAATAAATCCGGTTAAATTGTATGACGCTTCTCGCCGGGCTGCAGTGGTTTTGTTGGCACCAATGGTAATGGCGGCAACTCAGATGACCAATAAATGTTTTTTCGTGACAACTTCAATTAAAACAAAAATTATTTTTTTCTTAACGGACAAGGTTACATACAAGAACCTGTCAACTATAGAGCAGGTACAGCATTAATTTAACTGCGAGTGAAACGAGCAGCAATAACACTTACTCTGTACCTCGTGAAAAATATTAACGCAATTCTACACTTCATTCAGTAAAATTTGACGACGCTTCTCGCCGGGCTCCAGTTCTTATGTTGGCAACAGATGAACAATGAAGTGTAGAATTGCGTTAATATTTTTCACAAGGTACAGAGTAAGTGTTATTGCTGCTCGTTTCACTCGCAGCTAAATCAATACTGTACCTGCTCTATGGTTGAGAGAGTTCTTGTATGTACCCTTGCCCATTCAGAAAAAAATAATTTTTGTACTTATTGAAGCTGCCACGAAAAAACATTTATTGGTCATCTGAGTTGTCTTCATTACCATTGGTGCCAACATAACCACCGCAGCCCAGCGAGAAGCAGCGTGCAATTTAACCAACAAAATAAATTAGCTTTGGATGTGTAATAAATTTTATAACGGCTTATATAAGTGACTATAAAATCATAAAACATTTACACATCCTATTTTTTTAAGAACCTATTTTTCAAACTTCCAAAATATCTACTCACATTTTCAGGTTTTTTCACCTTTGAAAAGGGGGGAAAAAAGTCATTCTGTCCTTTGTAAGACTTCATTACGCATTTATTTTTTATTTCATCAAATTGAAACAGTTGGTAATAGAGTGAAGAAATTTTCTTATTATCTTTTAGAGCATCTAAACAACATATATCTCAATGTTTCATAAAAATTTCTTTCAAGAGGGTAAGGGGGTATTAAAAAATTCTTAAAATTTAAAATAAAAACCCAAATGAAATTTTAATTCTTAAATTTTACTGTAATATTGTCATATGAGATCCATCACAGAAGGCTTTATCTTCATCACAAGTAATTCTTTTTAAATACATATACTTGAGTTGACAGATTATTTGGGTTCGAGATTCGATTCGGGTTCGGCGCATGTTATATTTAAGATTTGGTATTTGGATTCGATTCGGTAAAATTGGGATTCGACCCATCCCTATTGCATACAGTTTCAAACCTTTGCAGAAATTATTCGCGTTGGCACCCTTTACAAAGGGATTAAATGAAAAAAGTTTCTCTCTTACTTCATTGTTGGTATACATGCAGTAGAATTACTGCATCACATATAACATTTTAATGTATTATTTCATTATTACTACCGCTATTCAATACATATTTTGGATACAGTATTGGCACATATCAATAAATGTGCTGGCAAATTTATATAACTGCCAGACACACAGTTTGTCAGATATGCTGTAAGCATTTATATGCATGAAATGTTACCACATCATGCGTGATATCTTGTTTTGTTCCTTTTTTACTAACACAGGTATTCACAAATATATTAAAATAAAGAATAGAAAACAATGCATTTATTCCAATACAACAATGAATGAAAATTTCAAAGCATTCCGTCAAGAATGTGCAGAAATTTACATCTTCTATTCATTTGTTTTTAATAGCAAATCTCAGGAATTTCTTGACTGATTGATTTGAAATTTTAACACAATGTTGCATGCTAATACAAGCATTATAACACATGCTGGATACATATGATATTCAATATTATTTGGTCCACAACCATAATAATGTATTTACACATAAATACCTCTGAAAAATATATTATGAGCAACTGATCCTCTTCTTTAACTTTTGCTTTCATTCTGCACTGATGCAGGGTCAGCATGGTTTAATGTATGGGATGGTCGGATGCCCTTCCTGATGGCACCTAATTACCCCCAAGTCCCAGGAGTAAATGTGTGTTTTAACTGTTTGTGTAAAGTGTTATAAATGTGAAAGTGTATAAGGGTTATCTTGATGTTTGTGAATCATGTAACACAGGCGACGTGTGGGCACCAGCCACCTAATGCAATGTGGGAAACTGTACAAAAACCACATCCAGGCTGGGAGGCCCTCAATATTACTCCGCTGAGCAGATTCTAAAGACAGCCAGTGGCTTCTCTGCCCACAAGTGTACACTTTAACATTCTCAGCTATTCAGTGAGCTTTGTGTGTGTGTGTGTGTGTGTGTGTGTGTGTGTGTGTGTGTGTGTGTGTAATACACATCATTGAATCTGTGTTGTTCCTGCTATGAGGATGCTGAAATATATTTTCAGATTATAGATCTTATTTACACATGAATACACCTTTAAAAATTCACAGGTACAATAAATCAACAAAAATTATAATCATACCTATTTTTAAGGGTGGGCATAAAGTAATAACCCCTCCCCTCCGGTCAATAAATGTTACAAAAAATAATTTGATATTATAAGGGTTAATGTGTACGACTGTCAGACTAATCCTTGACATGAAGATAATAAAATTGAAGGAAAAAACTTTACAGTTACTATTACTTACTTATCATATCTATCAACAGTTCAAACATTTGTCTCCTAGGAAGTAGTCTTGGATGATAGAGATCACAGTCACCAATAACTGCCCTTGTAGTGCGCTGTCCCCTCATTTGTGCATGTTCTGAGATTATTTGCAATGTTGACAAAATAATGCCTTCATCCAGTTTAATAGCTGATGACAAAAGTGCTGATCTTAGAAGTGGGAAACAGTAACAAAATGAAGGTGCAGGTAAAAGCACTTTTGGTGGGTCACTGCCTGTTAACTTCCTTTTTGGATTTACTGTTAACCTGTGAAGAATAGAGATAGTGCGAGTGACTGCAGAAAGTAATGCTTCCTCTTCCCAAGCTTGGTCTAAATCGCACTGTGGTGCTAGCAAACGTAATATTACATGACCCAGCAACTGTCCTGCAACAAGATAACATGTAAGAACAGCAATAATAGTAAAGTAGATTTGAGTTGAAGTATAAAAATTACACAATTATTTGTAGTAATAAGAGTATTCATGTATATCTATTAATACTAATATTAATAATAACAATAATCCTTACAAAAATAATGACCAATCATGAAGACATTAAATCAAATTGATCCTTTGTGAAATATTAAACCTACACATATTTGAAAATATCTTCACAAACAGCAACACATTACATTTACAGTACCCCTACATGTATCTACAGTGCCACCCATCATCAAATAAAAATAGATGCTGAAGTATTTAAAAAATAGTTTTTAAAATGGCTACATTTACTGCAACCATTAATAGTTTCATTCATGTGTGCCATTTCTGATTAGCTGATTTTTGCTAATATATGATTTTTGTTGTGTTTTGATATGTGAGATGCACAGTACTATAATAGTAATTATAATTTTCCCCTATTCTTTCATTCATTGATTGATTCAGTGACCATGCTCCACATTCCCATTCTTTAGGGTTGAGAAACAAAACGATTATACAATAATTGCCACAGCTAGCTATTTTTATTAAGTATATTACCAACCAATTACAACGTGTGTGCTCAAATCAATGATAATGGAAATCACAACATCCTAGTTCATCCTTATGCCACCCCAAAACCCAGCTCACTGCCACAGGGATCATATCCTTGTGGAAGACCCCGCTGCAAGACCTGTCCAATCCACCCACCCAGCACTTCCTATTCCAGTCCTGTCACAGGCTTATCCTACCCTATCAGAGGCCGGGCCACTTGTGAAAGCAGCCACGTAATTTACCAGCTGTGCTGCAAGCACTGAACAGCTTTCTATATTGGCATGACCACCAACCAGCTGTCCATTAGGATGAATGGCCACCGCCAAACTGTGGCCAAAAACAAGGTGGACCACCCTGTGGCACAGCATGCAGCGGAGCACATGCTTGATTTCAATGGCTGCTTCACAACCCGGGCCATCTGGATCCTCGCATCCACCACCAACTTTTCTGAACTGCACAGATGGGAGTTATCCCTACAATACATTCTCCGATCCCGAAATCAACCAGGCCTCAACCTACGATAACTTCCCTATATATATTTTTCCATACCTTACAGTTCCTACCCCTCTATCCCAAACCTCGCCTATTTTGAGTGGTGTGTGAATGTGTGATCGTGTGTGTGTGTGTATATGTGTGTGTGTGTGTGTGCACGCGTGCATGCGTGAATGTGTATGTGTGTGTGTATGCGGTCTTGTGTACTTGCAGTGTGCATGCATTTTCTATATATATTTATTTTACTTTTTTTATTATTTTATTTTATTTTCTCCCCTCACCCGCCTCCCCACTCCATTCCTAAGCTGCATCTCGTTATTCCCATCTAACCCATCCCCACCACCGTGACGTAACCTTTCTATCCCCTCCCCCTCCCCTCCCCTCCCGTCCCCGATTCGCTGCAGAGCGTGATTCGAAGTTCGGCAGTCGGAGGTGATGGTTGTATGACTGTGTTGTGTGCCTGTGTGATTGCGTGAGTGCTCTATTTTCTGAAGAAGGCCATGGCCGATAGCTGAATGTGTTGTATGTGTGTGTCTTTTGTATGTGCCTGTCGCAGCTCGTCGCCACGTCTTTGCGGTGAGTTGTAAACTGTCCTCACTATATTAATAATGGAAATTGTTCTAGATTAACCCAGATGATCCTGACATCCTTCCAGAAGGACGGTGTTTCTTTTATTAAACATTTAAAGCAAATTGTTTCCTTTTCGCACAAAACACTTCCTCCAACATCGGACTGTCATTTGAATGTCGATCACTGACATGCAAATACTATCAATCATTGTTTTAGCAAGTTACTCTACGTTAGTCACTTGACGATAAGGATTCAGAAGCAATGTATGAGTTAAGTCATGATTTTGGGTGTGTAAGTACTTAGACATCAATTTTATTTTTAGTATTCAGAAACATATGGATGGCTTTACAATTAAAATGTGATATCTAACATGTAATATTACTGTTTTCATTTTTACTTTGTTCCAGAAGGACGGCCTATTATGCCGAGACTAAGGGTGCATTTAGTGTAAAATCAATGTTGCAAACTTTTGAAAGACTTATTACAGATGTAGTTAACTATCTTTTACACCAGAAGTAACAGAGAGAAAAAAAAAAAAATCGGGAACATCTGGGTTAAGCAGTTACTTTGGGGGAGGGGGGGGGGAGAGTTATTGTTCCTGTTCTATTACTAGGTTCCCGTTTTTATACACCTCTTTATACTACGTATCTTTGTAACTTTAAATGGGTAATAGTATAAGGTGTCTATGTACTAGTATTATTAAAGTCTTAAGTATGCAAGATGATCTGTTAATGTGATCCTTTATTTTCTAATGTTTAGGTGATTCGCTAATGCAAAGTGAATGCATATCACATCAAATATTGGCATTACTGACTTACATATAATAGTTGTCATACAACTCACTGAGGTTGAAGCTAGTGTACGGATGAGACGGCTAGATGTGGCTGCAATATCACACTGATCGAATTCTGCTCTTTGCATGGAGAAGAGATTGATGTCTTTAGTGTCCTATGATTGGTGTTTCATGTAGTGTGTGACATGACATGAATAATTATTGTATTTTACTTTAAAGAATTTTTCTTTTACGTTAAAGATGAAACACTGAATTAAAATTTGTGATGGGGCCGGGAATCGAACTTGGACCTCCGTGCTCACTAGGCAGACGTCAACCACTAGATCACCACACCACTTGCGATTAAGGCGTCTCGGAATAGTCTAGTACGACTTCTCTACGTCACCAACTCTAATTCAGCTTCTTTGTTCCATGAAATATTGCCACAACTGCAATGTGACATCGAGTGGTGTGGTGGTCTAGTGGTTAAGATGTCTGCCTAGTGAGCATGGACGTCGAGGTTCGATTCCCAGCCACATCACAAATTTTAATTCAATGCTTCACCTTTAATGTCTCTGACATTTTCAAGGCACAAAACAGTCTTGAGGTCTGTAAATTTATAATTATAATGATATTCTATTTTATGGTTGTGCCGTGATGTAGCATACTGAATATGTAAGATGAGTGATAGTATAATGGATGCCAGCAATACATTTTATTTAAGGTATGAAGGAAAGGGAAGTATGCAGTGTTTGCTGGTAACTCATGAAAGCGACAACTAGTGTATTAAAAGGATTCTAAATGTTAAACAAATTATAATGTACAGAAATATTTTTAAATTGTACTATCCTCCATTACTGATTAAAGTACATGATTGAGAAGTAGGTGTCTATACCATGATATGAAAACACATCATGAGTGCAGGACTGGTGTTAAAATTACTCTAAGTTTTATTTTGTATAAGAGTTTCAGTTATTTAAACCTTTATTTGTGATAATGTTTTCCTTATAAGTTATTTACTGGTGCATTTGTGTTCATCCCAGTGTTTGTTGTGCCATTTTTGATTCAAGTAGTGTGTTATTCGTGGGTGTGCACACCATGCAGTGAGGTCTCAGTCCTGTATTTACATTTTGAGGGGGATCAGTTTTAGTTGTACCAGGTGCCGAAAAATAAGTTTTCATAAATTTTTTGAGCACTGTAGTTAATTTTTAAATGTAGTATTTTTGAAGAGGCTTTAGTGAAAGGTAGTTGGTAATTAAAGATAGTTATTATCAACTGGTATTTCTTGCTGTTATTGCCGTAATAGCAGTAGGGTAAATTTTGCTTAGTGTCTATGATAATCTTTTGTGTTTTCACATGCTCTGTTTTGTTGGTATATAAGGGGACTCTTGATTTTTGTGTTAGGATGTATGCAGACAGTGAAACTTCCTGGCAGATTAAAATTGTGTGCCGGAACCGGGACTCGAACCTGGGACCTTTGCCTTTTGCGGGCAAGCACACTACCGACTGTGCTATCCCGACACGACTCACGATGCCGCCTCACAACTTCACTTCCGCCAGTACCAGTATCAGTATCAGAGCACACTCCGCTGCAGAGTGAAAGTTTCATTCTGGAAACATCCCTTAGGCTGTGGCTAAGCCGTGTCTCCACCATATCCTTTCTTCCAGGAGTGCTAGTCTTGCACGGTTCGCAGGAGAGCTTCTGTGAAGTTTGGAAAGTAGGAGGCGAGGTACTGGCGGAAGTGAAGTTGTGAGGCGGCATCGTGAGTCGTGTCGGGATAGCACAGTCAGTAGTGCACTTGCCCGCGAAAGGCAAAGGTCCCAGGTTCGAGTCCCGGTTCCGGCACACAATTTTAATCTGCCAGGAAGTTTCATATCAGCACACACTCGGCTGCAGAGTGAAAGTTTCATTCTGTACGCAGATAGTTTCACGTTGTGTGTGAACAATAGATTTGCCCGCTACCAGAGTTAAGTGAAGAGGGGCCTTTTTGTAGCTTTAGGTGTAGGTTATATGCAGCAGATCTCAACTGTTGGGAAAGTTAAAACAGTAGAAAAGGCTAAAAGAAAGAAGAAATTTCTGCTGTTAGGTAGCATGGATGGGAGAGGTGTAGCCCAGTAGTTGCAGGAAGTGTCAGGGAGTACCAAGTTACCAGTATTGTGAAGCCCAAAGCAGGGCTGGATCAGATGGTTGTTAACATAGGGGAGTTATGCAGGAATTTTTCGAGAAAGGATCAGCTAGTGATAGTGGGTGCAGCTGGGAACAGTCTTATAGGGATGGGGAGTATGACATAGCTTGTGATCTGGTAAAGATAACTACTGAAACTGGTGCCTTGAATTTGCATTTCATCAGAATCAAGCTGCAGTAGTTCATGACAGACAGTATTGTAAGGTTCTAAAAAATGTCATTATGATGGCTAAAAGCTTGTTGTATGCAAAAAGAATCGCCAATTCTCAGGATGAAATTAAAACCATGTGGTCAGTTGTGAAGGAAGTATCTTGTCAGCAGCACAAATTTGAGGATATAAAGTCAGTGCATAATGGATACTGTTCTGTTACTGATATGTCAGTTATACATACAGTATATAGTAACCAGTTGAAAAATGCTTCTGCTGGAGCACAGAAAAGGTGAATATGTTCTCTGACACAAAAGTGTGGAACCAGCTGCCTTGATCCTCATTCCGACTTCCTCACCAAAAATTTTGGCATGCGAACATATTTGTGCACTTTTAACGCATAATTTTGTAAATATTTTTGCCCCGTTAAGCCGTCATAGCAATGTCGTCTCACTGTCAGTGTCTATATATGTCTCTGTCCGTTTGTTTGCTGTGTCTCTCACTGCTGCTTTCTGTCTGTGTCAAACTTTCAATGTCTTCACCCCTTTCCCTCGCGATTTCTCACTGCTGTTTGTTTCTGCCACTTTCATCATCCCTCTGTCCAACTGACGTTGTCCCATTCACTTCCTGTCCTGCTGCCAGTATCCTTTCTTTCTCACTTAGATCCGCCTATCATTGTCTTCAATCACGATTGTCTCCTTTATACATATGCCCATGGGGTTTGTCCTGTAGAATAGAAAAATTTAGCATGCAGGTACTGGGGATGAGAAAAACTGGACAAATTGTTTTGTGCTATAGTTTTGTAGAGCCGCACACTCATGCTTTACGTATGGTCTCCATTCGTCTCAGTTTCGCACTGATTTCTCTTTTGCTCCAATTGCTACAGTCTGTATCAGTCTTAGTTTGTTGTTGCCACTGTTCCTGACATCTGACATCTTGTTTCGCTTCCCACTGCTGTTTTCATGCATATGCCTTTCTCCTGAACTGACACTTTCTCTGATCCATCATATATGGCTCTCTCTGCCTGTTGCACTGTCTCTGTCCTCCTCACATTCATCCGGGGGAAAAAATAAATAAATAAATAAAAATAAAAATGCAAATATGTTTGCATGCCAAAATTTTTGGTGAGGAATGAGGATTGAGGCAGCTGGTTCCACACTTTTGTGTCAGAGAACATATTCACCTTTTCTGTGCTCCGGCAGGAGCATTTTTCAGCTAGTTCGAATCTTTTTACATCAGAGTGTACTGCTTATATAACATGAAATCAATGGTGAGTAAAATTTGGATAGTATTTTATATACCTTGATACATTTGTAGAAACGTCAGACCAAATTCACTATTTAGTAGTTTACTTTTTAAAAAGAGCTTCACATTCAGACGCTTAACTATTTCAAAGAACATTGTTAAACACTATCAATATTGTACCATAAAACGCATGTAAATATTTTCGAGTCCAGCTGAGAATTTAGTTTTATATGATGTTGGTATTTCATGATAATTCAAGTTGTCATGTTGATCCAACCATTACAATGACAAATTTTGCACGTCCGGTGGCCTGAAAGATTTACAATGATTTTTAACTTTTATAAATGTTATCAGTGAATAAACAGTGACTAGAAACACAGGTTCTTGACCTCCAAACCAAGAACCCTTGCTGTATGTTTGCTACATTAGTTAAAACCATAATTACACGTCAGACCAGATATTACATGCATATTTGTCATGAATATGTGCAATAACATGGAATCTACAGATCTCGGTAATGGGTAGTATTATCGGAAAAACTTTCAAAGCTTTCCGGAATCATAATATTAGAACGCATCATAAAACTTTTGGCGATTTGCCATGAATAGAAGTGTAGATTTGCCAATGCATGGAGTTGGATCTTTTGATACCAAAAATTATGATTTTTATAGTGTATCACGATAACGAATATACATTTCCAAAAATGGGAAATAGATTTTGCAGATAAACACCTGAACAACATACAAACAACATTTTAGTCATTTCCTATTCCTCAAGATACATTACCTAACAATCAGAAATAGCATTTTTGAACCTATTGCTGTCATGTGATATCATTCACGGACCGATATCTCAATAACGACATATCATTCTGCTCTAAACTTTAAATAAAATTTCGATATGTTATCTACATTTCATACACAGCTATGTGTAACCTAAAATCAACAATACAAGAAGTCTACACAATGTGTTTTTACCTCTGCAAACTCTTTAAAATACCGGTATGTTGCAATAGTTCACTAAACCGGATGCTGCATATTAACTGTAAAGTAGACGAAAACAAAAATTGCCCCTTCATCGACCGAAGATTTCAATCTTTAAGATGTACAAAAATAAAAATTTTCCGCCGAGTACCTTTTTTCAAATCGCATGATAAGTTTCAGAGCTGTCTGAACACCATCTTTCAGCACAATACACACTTTTTCTAGCAAAATATCGCACTTTTTCAGCCGTATCTTGCTAGTGGACTAAGATTTACGAAAACTGAAAAATGCCGCTTATAGATAAATGTCTACAGGATGTATTGTAAATATTTGAACAATTTTCTATGGTTAATTATTTAGATATTTGCTATTCACAGTGCTAAAATGGCTAAAAATACTGGCATAAGAACATATGGTAAAAGTTTCGAAGATTTGCAATGAATAGCAAGTCTCAAAGTGACCATTCCCACAATTCGGTTGGTTTTTTTTTTTTTTTTTTTTTTTTTAATTTTCTCAGGAACCGCCCATGAATGAATGGTGCTTTTGTAAGCTGTTTAAAGCCCACCATAGACTACATGTCATGTACATAAGCCAATTGATTTGCTCAATTTTGATGGGCTACAGGAAGTGTGTAACTGAAAATTTTGATGATGTACTGCATGATAGCTATAGTATACCCATTCTTCTCATATGTACACAAATATCACTAGGCCAAGATCTATCCAGAACACATTACACCTTCACTCAGATGAATAGAACCTGAGATATGGGCCCCTAAAAAAATCGCAAATACGCATGTGCCGTTTACGAACATATTAATACCATGCACTGCTGTGTGTGGTATAATAATTATCTGAATACAGTGGGCGAGTTAAACTGAACCTTAGCTTCTACAGGAAATCATATAACACTTTTAGAAAACACAGAGGGTTACCAGAAATTGTCCTCTGTGATACTGAAGGGAGAGAACGACTCAATAATTAAATCACTAAACACTCTTATCGATGTAATGGGGTATCTAACGGAATACAAGTATTGTTCCACCTCTGTTAGCCCAGTACTTAGCCATATTTGTAATTTTTCCTTTTGGAACGCTCAGTTTCCTGACAGATTAAAGTACTTAGTAGTGAAACCACTTTATAAAAAGGGAGAAAGGGACAACACAGCTTACACCTGTGTCTATGCCATCAGTTATTGCCAAAATTATTGAAGTAGTTATATGTTCGAAGTAAATTAATCATTTCAGTTTCCATAATTTGTTGTCAAATGTAGAGTTTGGTTTCAGAAGTGTTCAACAACCGAAAATGCTATATTCTCTTTTCTCTCTGTGGCAATTGATGGGAATTAAATTAAAAACTGCAAACTGTAGATGTATTCTTTGATTTAATAAAAGCATTTGACTGTGTTGATCACAACACACTGTTACAGATGTTGAATATTAGGAGTATGGGGATCAGCTCACAACACTTGCATCTCTTACTACAACAACAGATTCTTTGCAGTGTTCAAAATGGCTGTGATATGCACTCACAATGGGGAACAGTTAAGATATTTCTGTTTTCTAATGATACTAGCTTAGTGGTAGTGAAGGAGTACTTGGCAGTACTGAAGAAGTATCAAATAATGCAATTAAAGAAATAAGTTCATGGCACGTAGAAAATAAACTGGTGTTAAGTCGTCACAGTAAGACTCGAGTTTTTAGATTCTACCCACACAATTCAACAAAAAATATCATCACAGTTACACAGAATGGGCACGTGATAAGTAAGACTCAGCAGTTCAAATTTCTAAGCTTTCAGATAGCTAGTAAGCTGTTGTGGAAATCCCATGTTCAGGATCTTTTTCAAAAACTAAATGCTGCATTGTTTAGAATTAGAACCGATTCCGAAAGAAGTGATACTTCCACACAAAAAGCAGGCTATTTTGCAAATTTACATTTGCTTATAATGTACGGTGTTATTTTTTGGACCAACTCCTCTGATTCAAAAAGAGTTTTTTTTGCACAGAAACTTGTGGTTCAAGCAATATATGAGGTAAGCAAGCGTAGTTATTGTTGACCTCATTTTAGTAGCCTGGAAATTCTGACTATGGCCTCTCAGTACATATTTTATTTAATGTAGTTTATTGTTAATAATATTTAGTTATTCCCAAAATTTAGCAGCCTTCATTGAGTTAATACTAAACAGAAAGCAAATCTGCATTTGGTTCATGTCTCCTTGATCCTTGTGCAGAAAGGTGAGCAGTACTCTGCCCCATCTATTTTTAACAAGAGTTCAAAATGCTTAGTAATAATCCTCTGACTTTCAAAGCTAATCTGAATTGTTTCCTCATGGTTCACTCTTTCTATTCTGTAGAGGAATTACTGGAAAAATAAAAAACCAAGTTCATTTCTGTGTTACTTTATAAAATTATTTTTACATACGCTTAGGCCTGTTGTGTGCACAGGATTGGTATGCATTTCACTTCATCTATTAACACTACAACGTCCAGCGACACCACAGTGGTGTCATTCGCAAAATAGTGGTCAATTGTCGACGACATCACAGTGGTGTCGCATGCATAATAATGGTCACTGGCCAGTGATGGCACAGAAGTGTCATATGCATAGTATTGCTCAGTGGTCAGTGGCAGCACTTAATTAACTTTTGCATTCTGTTGGTGTTTTGTTTAGGTAACATTATGTTACACATGTCAACGAGTTTTTTGTTCTGATAAGTAAATGTGCCCTTTCATCATGGCAGATGAAAGAGATTATACGATATTTATGATGAATGCATGGATGTCTTGCCTGACGTTCAGACAACTGGAAGTCACTGGTTATCAAAAAATTAAAGTGGAGCAGAATCGTCAGAAGGTAGTGAAATTTGCAAGAATATGGAGACTGCTACAGTTGCCACCTGATTTCGATGACTTATACGAAGAATACAGTGCACAGTGGTCAGACCTTTATTTACCAAGTACCAGTAATAAAAGTCAATATAGTTCAATACAGAGCACAGGAGTATCCAATTTCACGATTTTTTATGGAATTGTGGATAAAACACTATGAGCCTGCTTCTGAGCAAAATTTGGAGTACACGTCTCATCAAGAAGAATAACAAACAATGTGCAAGTCTTGTGGAGTTGTGTTACATCTTGCTGCATATCATATGAAAGATAAATGCAAAGTACAAAAGAAAACACAAATAAACAAATGAAATTTTGCATTTATTAATGTGCCTATATCTTCAAAATTTCATGAAAGTATGGTAACAGGGTTGAGAAATTATGAGAACTAACAATGAGATTAATAAAAGAATTTATAACATTCCGATGCTGTTAAAAACAGCTGGCAACAAGCCATATAACATGAATTAGCGATCTGGCGTGAAACGAATACACGTTTATGAGATGTTCGTACGGCAAAGTGAATGCATGTTTATGAGATGTGCAGACAGCTAAGTGTTAATAGTATTTTGTTACAATTTTATGTAGGCTACTCACTTGTTCCATGACCATGGAGACTTGCTCCTCAATTTGGTCCTGTGGAACATGATAAATATAAATAAATAAAATTAAAATATTGCAACCTGTGGTTGAGATGGAAGTGAATTTCTATTGGTAACTAACAATGTATTTCACATTGTCTGTTATTCTATGTATTTTAATTGTGTATGGTTCGAACCTAGGAGAAGTATATGTGACTACTTCACGTACGTTGGTTGAGAATTATGCTGATAATGGATATGATAGGTATATAACAAATGTTGGAGCTGTCATTAAAAGCGCTAACTCAAAAGTACATCCACTATTGGCACATGAGATTGAAAACTATGCTGCTGTATGATTGGGATTCATGCCTGGTGGCTCGACGTAAAGAATTATCCTGATGTTTGTTAAGAAATAAGCCATTTGCATTCTTGTCCTGATGCGGTGTATTGAAAATGTAAGTTAAGTGACAATGTGATGTACAGTTAAAGGAAAATTTTTTTTTAAGAAAACGAAATATGTGTGCAATACAACATACAGTGTGGTATGCAATATAATGTACAGTGTTAACAGTACCGTGAATCGGCATTGTGAATGGCACCATCTAGTGTATTTATTTACAAGCAGTCTATGTGCTGCTGGTTAGATTTCCTGTTGCACCATTATAATAGTGTTGAGCGTTTGAATAATTATGACAGTGGTATGTGGCCCAGCATGTTTTAATTGTGAATAGCTAATCATGTATGCAACAGTAATTGTTGAGTACGCGTGTACTAACTGAACCAATGGAACTTAAAAAATAAAGATGTTTTTGCTGTATATTGAGTCTTGCTACATATCTTACTTCATCCCCCCTCCCCCCGTTGTAGTTTAGGCACTGATCTGATAATGGACATAAAATCCTAAACTAGTTGCCAGTTATAAAAATAATTTCCAACAGTCATAGTCAAACTAACAAACAAACAAATTAAATAAAATTGCTGATATTATTCCGCACAATGGAAATAACCAAACTACGGACATATTTTGTAACATTATTACTATTTAACTACAAACAACTGGAACAAAAATACGAACTGAAGTATGAATAAATTGAAATATAGAATGAGAAAAAAAGAGGAGAGAGAGAGAGAGAGAGAGAGAGAGAGAGAGAGAGAGAGAGAAGTTTAAATTGGCAAAACAAAATTCTTTTTAATTATTTATTGTTTTACTCACCAAGTTGATTCAAGTCACCAGAGAAGACACATTTCCTTATATCTAGGAACAGTTTGGTAAGATATGGTGCTGCTAATGGCGATGGAAAATTTCTGAGTATCATAGGAACAAGGTCTCGGAAATGTAGGCTCAATTCAATGTGGTTTCCTTCCATTGCAGCTCTTACCATGGAAACCACACGGATTAAATTAGTGTTCAGCTACAGAAACAAAAACATAAGTTAAATGAAGACAGGTTGAAAAATATTTAACATGTGAAGAGAGAAAGAATATGAATAAAACCACTTTTGTTATTAGATTGACTTATTCTGCGTAAAAGAGCAGAAAGCTGAAGGCTTCATGCATATGCAGAGAAAAACTGCGAATATGAAGGAATCATTTTGCTCAATCTAATTTATAATGTTAATAAAATTAAAACCTAATCACAATAAAATTGGCACAATATAGAGGAACACCTGTTGAGACATCCATCTCAAATATCATCTCTGTAAAAAAATTTACAAGCCAGTTTGTAAAAAATTATAAAGCTCCCCAAAGACAAACAGAAAACAAACAAATGACACACTATAAATAACCCATTATGACAATCTATATCAGCCCATAATCTGAAGAGCTGAATACTTAAAGATGTTGGAGTCAGTTCAACATCACAGGTTCATTGAGCCGCTGACAGGAATGAAAAATAAGACAACAACATTCACACTACTTAAATTTTCAGCCATGGCCTTCATCAGAAAAAGAAGGACGCGCGCGCGCGCGCGCGCGCGCGCGCGCGCGCGCGCGCACACACACACACACGCACACACACACACACACACACACACACACACACACACACACACACACACACCAACAACAACAACAACAACAACAACAACAACAACAATCATGTATCTGGTGAAAGCCATGGCTAAAATTTAAGTAGTGTGAATGTTATTGTCTATTTTTTGTGCAAGTCAGCAGCTTAGTAAACATCTTTACAGTGAGTTGTTGATTAAAGAAATGATATCTTCAGGAAAAATGCCAGGGAAATTAACAAAGTTTGTAAAATACACTGTTCCTTCCGCCCCCCTCCCCTGGGAAACTAATTTATGCTTTTATTTACTAAGATGTTCTAATCCTTGTGATGGTTATCATATCTTTCAAACTTCGAATCTTTCTTTCGAAAGCCACCGTATTTAATTTGACTGCATTCTAAAATGCTGGGTACAGTTTAAATATTATCTAGAATTGTAGCCATGAACTCACTTTCAATGAGCTCCTGATAAAGTTGAGAACTCCAAATAACAGCAGAAGAATTATTATTCCATATTTTACAAGCTACATAAAGAATTACTGTATTTGTTTGGATATGGCCTCAGGTTTTTCTTATTTTTTCCTCTCTTTTTTTCCAAATTTTGGATTGCAAAATTGTGGTGCGGCCTATAATCAAGATTCCATCCCCTCCCTCCTTCTGTAAGTCAACAGTTTCAATAATTACATGCTCATGTTTATTTTGGTTTGGGAAACGTAATAAACGAGATTGCCATAGTCTTCAAAAATGGCAAACTAACTGTTTCGCAGAACTGCATCTATATTTTTGTACACATCCACGGAAATGGCATGGCAATTCATGAAAACTGATGTTTCAATATAGACTGAATGGTCTCATTCTCTGCCACAGCCAACCACAACAAACAACAGTGTTTTTAACATGTCTGTGCGATCTCAAACAAAAGCAGTATGTAACACACAGACTTCCTAAGAACAGAAATGATTTTAACTTAATGTAGTCAATGAAGCTAATCATTGCGGTAAAAGTTTAGAGTTCGGCATGCAAGTTTTTACCATGATGGTTATGTTGGCAATGCCTAATGCGAGTGGGAAAGGGAGGTTAAAAATGGCAGACCAGTTCATTTGTGTAGCTAATACCGATGCCAAGTTCCAATATTACATTTTAAAAATAACTTATTTTACCGCGACCAGATTCACTGCTTTCACATGGAACTCAAGGCTATTTTGCAGCCTTGCAACTAAATCATTTGTTTTAACTGCAAAACCACAGTTTCTGTTTTGAATTAGAAAGTCAAACAACTCTTTTTCTAGATCAGGATATTTGCATTTTTATTCTTGAAATGCATGACTCTTCAAACAATTTAATAGTTTGTCTTCACTTGCACACTAAAATGATTTTTTATCACTGTCAAATTTACGTCCTGCTTCCCACTTTTTCCATGTTTCTTACCATTACTGGAACATTTTGTTCTTTTCCTACACACAGACACACATCGCACAAAAGCAAAAAGATCTTTTCTCTCGTACTGAACTGATTAAAAAAAACCTCAATATTACCGCAGCACACATTTATGCTATCCAACACTTGAATCTCCCAGTAACATACCTTTATTCCTCCTCCCCTCACTTGGAGTGTGGCAAGACTATTGGCATGTCATCTTGCTTTCTCATTTGTTGATTTACAGTTTTCCCTATTTGTTACGAATTTGTTGTAAACAGAAGATGGATCCATTAACATTGTGTTTTTTTTTTTTTAAATTATTATCATTATGAGAAAGTTGGATTAGACAATTAAAAAAAAAGCAAATAAAGAAAAAATTATAAAAATAATCTGCAGCCTATATTCAAGGGTGGGCCTTTTTTTTTTTTTTTTTTTTTTTTTGTTAAAAGTTTAGGTGCAGCTATGTTCGCCTGCAGCCAATATTCACGCAAATACGGTATTCTATAGAAAAATTCAATTAACCTCATTACTGATAGTTCCAAAAACTGTTTGCAGTCACAAGCCCTTTTGAGAGCGCTCCCTCCCTGAAAGCGCTCCATCCATGGTCATGTGTTTTTCTTATTTCCACACTTGAAAAGGGGGGGGGGGGCATGTAAGGACATCAATTTGACAATGCTGAAGTAGTCAAGAGAGGAACTGTCACCCATTTCTAACAATGACAAAAAAATACTTCAATTAGTGGAACGAAAGTTTTAGTTGTAATAAAGGGTATTTTAAAGGGGATCAGGTTGTTTTGTAAACAATTTTACAATACCATATATAGCGATGCTGAAGGAATTAGATTAGATAATGAGACGACAGAAGTAGTACACAAGTTTTGTTATTTGGGTAGAAAGATAACTTCTGATGGCCGAAATAAAGAAGATATAAAATGCAGAAGAAAAATGTTTCTGAAGAAGCGAAATTTGTTGACTTACTAACATTTAAATCAATATTAGATGTCCTTTCTGAAAGCATTTGTCTTGAGTGTAGCATTGTATGGAAGTAAAATGTGGACAATAAGGAGTTCAGACAAAAAGATGATAGAAGCTTTTGAAATGTTGTGCTACAGATGAATGATGAAGATTAGATGGGTAGATCATGTACCTAATGAGAAGGTGCTCAACGAAGTTGTGGAGAAAAGGAGTTTCTGGTATATCCTGTCTAAGAGAAGGGATAGGTAGGTGGGATGCATTCTGAGACATCAAGGAATCGTCAACTTAGCATTAAAAGAAACTGTGTGGGGTAAAAATTGTAGAGGGAGACCGAGGGATGAATACAGTAAGCAGATTCAAAAGGGTGTACGTTGTCGTACATATTCTCAGATGAAGAGGCGTGCACAGGACAGGGTAGCATGGAGAGCTGCATCAAACCAGTCTGCAGACTGAAGGCCACAACAACAACATATAGCTTTTACAAAACTAATTTCATTTCTCTCTCTCTCTCTCTCTCTCTCTCTCTCTCTCTCTCTCTCTCTCTCCTGCCCCCCCCCCCCCTTTTTTTGGGTTTCCCCCTTGAATATTCTTTTCAGATTGCACTTGTACTACTGCCTATTTAACAGCAATACTTTTCAGTCCAATGGAGCTTAGCTTTTCTCTAGTTATAATTTGAGGCAGTGGAAATGGCACCTCATTCTCGTTTCATACAAGGTATAATGAGAAAATTAAACTCTGCATTTCAACAGAGCCAATTTAACTGTTGTATCTAGTCAACTACACAGTATATTTATTGCTGCTAGTTTTTTGAATCTGGGAATTTATCCTTAAATCAAGTTTCTTCAATGATTTATTATATATCATTATGTGCACAGATCCTTCTTGTCCTCTGTTTCAGCCAACAAATCACCTCTTTTCATATCCCATATACCCCACTACAAGACCAATCCAATCCACCCACCCACTACTTCCTATTTCAGTCCTATCACAGTTTTATCCCACCCTATTAAAGGCCAGGCCACCTGCGAGAGCAGCCATGTAATTTACCAACTGTGCTACAATCAATGTGCTGCTTTCTATATTGGCATGACCACTAACCAGATGAATAGTCACCAACAAACTGTGGCCAAAAACAAGGTAGACCAACCCTGAGACACAGCCTGCAGGGTAGCATATGGTTGATTTCAATAGCTGCTTCACAACCAGAGCCATCTGGATCCTCCCACCCACCATCAGCTTTTCTGAACTGCATAGATGGGAGTTATCCTTACAGTACATTCTCCTATCCTGAAATTTTCCAGGCTTCAACATACGGTAACACCCATTTTTCCACACTCAACAGTGCCTATCCCCTCTGTACTACACCTCTCCTATCCCATGTGGTGTGTGTGTGTGTGTGTGTGTGTGTGTGTGTGTGTGTGTGTGTGTGTTTTAAGTGCCTCTTGCAGCTCCTTGTGACGTCCATATGGGAAATAGTAAACTGTCCCCATTATCATATTGTCAGTGTCCAGATAGTTATACAATGCCTAATATGAACTACAGTAACCTACAAAATGTGTTAGTATCTCAGTACTGAGAGGAATGCATTATATATTCACCCAGACCCCTTAATGGAACTTATAACCATACTGTCATTTTTACCTGGAAAAACAGACCCATCAACCATGTCAATGGTAGGTTGTCTTGCACACAAAGAGAGAAATAGATTATGTGTAAACATATTTAATTTTTCCACTCACGTATCAAATACATTTGTGAATTCAAGACAGTCATTTTGAAGCTAGGTTTTTTTCATTTTTTGCACTTCCACAAAGGTGGTGATTTGGAACAATGCTTTGGGGAAGGGGTACACAAATTATTTGGAGGAAAGTCAGGGGTGGGGAGAGGGAAGATATTGGAGCTTCATGTCTTGTAACCCCACTTTGCAAGGACAATTCATAATAGCCATGATAATTTGTGTGTTACATCACAAGGAACTCTTAAATCAGACCATGATCAGACAAGAACAGAAGACCTCAACTAAAACATAAGCTGTTATACAAGAATTGAATCCTGCAGGCATAAAGTGCTTTTTGAACATAGCAACAGAAATACACAGAGAAAGAAAATAAGTGAAGAGCAAGTCAAACTAACAGTATGCCAATGCTAACTGACATGAAAACTATGAGCACTGGAGTTATAAACATTCAAAACACTCGGGATTATATTGTGTGAAAACAGCACAGATCACCAAAATACCGAAATCAACATGGAACAGTCTAAATACCTGATTATTTACAGCCAGATACAAAAAAAAAAAAAAAAAAAGGGGAATTCCACTTTGAATTTACATTCATGCTAATTGCAACAGAAATGTGAGTGGAAACAATTGTGTTAGAATTTTGACTTAACTTACTAAGTAATTAATGAGAGGCATTGTCTAATCAAAAAAATTCATTTGAAGTGTCATGTACATACTTCAGTTAGTCTTGCTCTTATGGCACTTTCTTTTTCCAACTGAAGTCTTAAAATTTC
Organism: Locusta migratoria; assembly: GCA_026315105.1. Taxonomy (NCBI): domain Eukaryota; kingdom Metazoa; phylum Arthropoda; class Insecta; order Orthoptera; family Acrididae; genus Locusta; species Locusta migratoria. The sequence continues at coordinate 706,464,097 of CM048744.1, forward strand.
TTTCTGTTTTGGAGTCAGTTCTGGTTCTTTCAGTTTTCCTTCTCTCCTTTTCTTTTCCTCAAGTTCACGTCTCAACTGGAGCTCTTCTAATTGTTCCTTATATGAATAAACCTTGCTTTCTCTCTTCATGTTTTTAATATTTAGATCATCATCAGCTTCTTTTCTGCAACAGTACATGAAATCACATAGTTCATAAATTTAATCATATTTACTTTTTTATTTTCTTCCATTTTTGAAACAGAATCTCATTCTTAATACAGTAAACTTCCTGCAATGGAATAAAAGATTCGAGAACCATTTCATTTCAGATACTTTGGAGATTTGGTGTGCAGAAATGGTTTATTGTGTATCAAAGTCTCTACACTTTGGCACAATGCATTATTACAAAACTTTGGCCAATAAAAGCACACCCCCTGATATGTGCCATACCAATAAATCAAAGAGTCAGACTGCTGGAAAACCACTTCTGCAATATGATTGACTCACATTTTTGTCTCTTCTTTTATTGTTTCTGTAGTTGATATCTCTCTACTTTCCACCCTGTATGCCACTAACATATTTCTACTTTACAAATACATTATGTAAAACAATTATCATGCTCTGTGTCATGAAAAGAAGCTCAAAGACTTTCTACAATATCTCTAAGCCACCAGAAAATGAACTTAGAACAGGAAAGTACAGATAATTTACAGAAATAATACACAATACAACATGCTATCTGCTTCATTTATAGAAAATTAAAAAGAAAGCTTCATTTCGTATACGAAGAATTGCGAAATGATTAGTGAATCTCAACATTGGGTCAATGTTTCAATGTAAAGGAAGTTCAAGCCACCTAATGGAAAAATTACTTAATATTTAACTAAATAAATCATCTTACTACCAAACCAATAGCCGCAGGACATATATTGCTCACAAAAAAGCATTAGCCAAGACTCAGTCAACATTTATGTCCACATGCCCCCACCCTATAAATAGCCGTAAGTACTAAAGCATATGTTGCTGCAGCTTTTATCTCTGAGCAGCCGAGCTATTACAAATTATTCCAATAAAATGTGCAAAAGCCTTTTGACAACTGCTCTATCATACATGTCTCGGTGTATACAAGTTTTTGTTCTTTAATTTATTAGTCTTATAATAACATATTTTAGTCATATGAACTAAACGTGAAATGGTGTAGTTAACAGGATCTGCACTACGCACTTACCCAGCAATGACACTTTTATCATAGAGCTCTCCTTCTGGTGTCAAGTAGGTGAAATATTCGTCTTTCGTTACTTGCAAAATACTGGACGAATTGAGATATTCACTAGAAAATTCTACAACAGAAGGTACCATTTCTGCTGGACTCAATCTTGTTACTGTTTTTAGACAATTTTCAAGACTCTGTTAAAACAAAACAATAAATATTAAACCCCTTAAGGTACAAAGTATGAACAAATTTAACATATGATACTCAATATAAACACATACTCACAGGTGTGGCAGTATAATCCTGTATCAATAACCTTTTTAATTTATTTTTGTTAAGTAATATAAAGTCCTCTGGATCCTGTTTCAAATATTTCAATATCTTCAACCACAGCTCTGGTGAATGTGGATCTGTAAGTAATACACATTTTCAGTATTAACTGAACAGGGAATGCAAGTAAAAGGTTGCATGTCAACAAATTGAATTAGTTTCCTACTTTGTAAACCTGCTTTACATGGAGGTACATGGTAGCATTTACAGTAGTTACCCCTTTGAGTGCTACACCTGTGTGTCTGGCTGGCCGAGTCAAGCCTGCTGTTGCGGCTGCCTACTCCATTTACCTGCACTAGCAGACATTTCTGCGGACTATTGTGTGTGTGTGAGCTCTCTGCTCAGCCGTCCTTGCCCTGGCCGAGTATTTCTGGAACCAGGGTGGCTACGAAAGTCTCACAGTCAGTGTGCTCGACAACATTACGAATAAAAGCAGCACATCTGGATACTTATTCCAAGCTTTGAATCTGAAAACGATTGCTCAACAGACATAATTTACACTGAAACTGCTTATGCTGCTAACACGTAACGCCTGGGTCATTCCAAGTCAAATCGCCTAATTTTACAAACATTTTCCTGCTCGACCATCACCGGAAATTTTATGTGATTCAAACACATCCCCAATGCAAATTGGCAAATTTTAAAATTTGTTGAAGCAATACTGGCTGAGATATAGTCACTTGTTTGACACCTTGTGTGACTTTGCACTGGGTGAGCGTGAATTCCTGACGACTTTGAGCTGTTACAACTCTGGCAATATTTCATTGAAAGATATGAATTTGGCCATCGTGTACAACTGTATGCGTTCTAATAGGAATAATATTGAAAAGAATTTCAAGTGCTATATATAGCCAGAAAATTTCAAGCAAAATTGCTAAAAAAACACACGAGAAAACTTCAGCGTTTGGCATGTTATATGTCGGGAACTAAAGCTATGATGAGTGTGAATCTTGGCATGTGGTAACCCAACAATAGAAGGATCTGAATCATGAAGTTTTGTTTATGTGCCGCTTTCCAATACTGTGTTCTCTAAAACTTTCCACAAATTGGGCTGATTAGAAAGACTACTATTTTAACTGCATAAAACAGAGTATTTCGTCATCCAACACGGGGCAAAAATGTTAGATAATTAGAATGAAAGTAGGATGAGTAAATCACAAAAAAAAAGCATGCTGAACGTGAAACTTAATAGGTTGGCAACACATATGTGGAAGAAACAATTTCAGCCACCTACTATTTCCCAATAGTCTAAAAAAAGTGTCATAAACATGGTGATTTTTGTGAATAAGAATAGTCTTTCATCGACACAGTTTTTTGGATGGATTAAATGCACTGTGGAAGGCCACACAAAATTTATCTACTATTTTACTAATTTTAAACAAAGTGTCATATCCATGATTGGCCAAGATGCAACATCCTCATAAGTAACATAAAACGGTCACAGGACATAACTTCGCCAAAAATTGGAGTACTCAGAAATACATCTCTGGATCAATATTCCTTATTCTCAGCTTTTTAACATGAGCCATGAGAAGCCAAATAGCAATGAAGCTATACAGTTCCTCAAAACCTGTATCTTTCCATGTGAATAGTCGAGATCATTCTGATTTAATTGCCATGGTGAAAGCGTAAAGTCAGTTCATTTCAAGTGCTATAACTTTCAACAGATATTCTAATATTATAGAAGGAGACCTTCCAGGTAGGAAAATGGTATAAAATAAAGATTTTTGACTTACCTAAAGTACAGGCTGGTCGATAGGAACACTAAACACACACAACAACACACAACCATTCGAGCTTTCGCCACCAGTGGTGGCTTCTTCGGGAAAAAGAGGGAGGAAGGAGAGGAGAAAGGGAAGGATACGGGTTTTAAGGAAGTGGAAAAGGAGCCATTCCAATCCCAGGAGTGGAAGGACTTACCTTAGGGGACAAAAAGGAAGGTAAACAAATACACACACACTCACACATATCCACATCCAAACACACTTAGGCAGACATTTGTAGAAACCAAAAACATTTGGTTTCTACAAATGTCTGCCTAAGTGTGTTTGGATGTGGATATGTGTGAGTGTGTGTGTATTTGTTTACCTTCCTTTTTGTCCCCTAAGGTAAGTCCTTCCAAATGTTTTTGGTTTCTACAAATGTCTGCCTAAGTGTGTTTGGATGTGGATATGTGTGAGTGTGTGTGTATTTGTTTACCTTCCTTTTTGTCCCCTAAGGTAAGTCCTTCCACTCCTGGGATTGGAATGGCTCCTTTTCCACTTCCTTAAAACCCGTATCCTTCCCTTTCTCCTCTCCTTCCTCCCTCTTTTTCCCGAAGAAGCCACCACTGGTGGCGAAAGCTCGAATGGTTGTGTGTTGTTGTGTGTGTTTAGTGTTCCTATCGACCAGCCTGTACTTTAGGTAAGTCAAAAATCTTTATTTTATACCATTTTCAACAGATATTCTGATAGACATAGCATGAAAAAGGATAGAATGTTTGAATCCGGCGCTAGTTAATTATTTCCTGCAGATGAATCATTAAATGCATGAAGTGCTGGATTGAAGTCACATTTTTGCCAATCAAATTTTGCATTATAACTGTGGCGTGGCCTTTTACCGATCAATGTAGCTTCACTTTCAGAATCTGAATTGTCCTGTCGAGCTCTACTAGGTGAAGTACTTGGAGGTGTATTACTACAAGATTATTCTTATGAATCATCGTCACATCGTCATTACATTCATTGAAAATGCCACACTCACTGTCACTCCTTGTCAGTATCTCCAGTATCTATTTGTTAGTGCAATGGCGCTGTTGTGTCATTTGTCTGTGGAACTTAAAAGTGATAGCACTCTAAAAATCCTGACGAATGGCAGAGAACTAAACGACACTGCAGAAGTAGAATGCAGATGATCACATGAACCAGCTACTGTCAAACAGCTACTGTGAAATCCATAGCAGAGGGTTTCCCCAGATAGCAGGGGCAGTGGTGCAGAACAATAAATAGGACAAAAGAACTTTAGACAGGCCTGCATGCAGTGCCGAGTGGCTATTGACATCCGCAGGCCCCCCAGGCAGTGTAACCGGCTGCGGTATACACCGGCCACTCCAGCACTGGAGTGGTTGTGTGTGGTGATTGTGTGTGCGTATAGTTGTAAAGTGATTGTGTGAATCTGTTTTCCTTTTCCTGATGAAGGCCATGGCCGAAAATTTAAGTTGTGTGAATGTGATTATCTGTTTTCATGTCTGTCAGCTCTTTACAGTGTGTTGTTAGCTATCCTCCATTATTGACATTCCTATTGGATTTTCCATTGTTAGAACTTTCTCTTAATTTGATTAAGATGATTAAGAATAATTATTATCACTCTAGATCTTTTTAATGTGGTTTCATGAAAGATTTTTGATTCCACGAGTTATTTACAGTATTGAACATGATCAAAAACTATATGGAAATGTGCAGTTTTGTGTGTTAGCACCCAGCCACTGCCATTATGTTAATCACAAAGGAAGTGGCTGAATGCTGACATCCAGAAAGACATGTGCAGGTTTTCCTCTCCATTCTGATCATGACCAACTGGTGTATACAAAACACGGAGGCAAAAGTCTTTCATGAAACGACCTTAAAAAGACATTCATCATTTAGTGTTAGATTTATTATTGTTAATAGGTATAATATTGCATAAAATAAAAATTGTGAAATACAATACTGTATTTGTTGAAACACTAAAGTCTGCAGTAATTATAATAATCACAACATAGCAGAAAAGCTACAACCTGTTGGCAACAAGATTGCTCAGCTCAGGGATGTTTTGGGTGAGAAAGAGGGCAGAAATTTTCTTCGCCTTATGGAGGAACTTTAACAGTAATGTTTAGGTCCAACATCAGGACATACCAACCAATGACAGTTCTATTAGCATGTGGAAACATTTTGTGAATGCCCATTATAGAGAGACAACCTGCAAATGAGATGTTTATTTGTATAAATGACTGAATTTAAAATAGAGCTGTTGCAATACAGCACAAAATAAAAGGGAGGTAGCTACCAGAATCACTAGTGTCAGATTGTGATTAGCATCAATACAGTGATTCAGCATACTTTCCCATATATGCAGCTGTGACCCAACTCACGGACAATGAAAGTCTTGCTTCTTGCGCTAACACTATGTCGTATCTACATCTACATAGATACTCTGCAAATCACATTTAAGTGCCTGGCAGAGGGTTCATTAACCACTTTCATAACTTTTCTCTACCGTTCCATTCTCTAATAGCGTGCGAGATCTCATGATCACACGATCAACATACTGTGCGTGTAGTGTGCGTTTTCCACTTTGTCAAAGGTGTCACTTTGAGCAGGAATACAGTGCACTTTTGCAGAAATCTGTATAAAATTCAATATTAAAGGTCATTATAATATCAAAAACCTTAACATCTGCAAAATGTTTGTAACATGATATCATTGATAAGAGAAAAATAATGTACTGAGATAATAGGTATTCTGTTGAGACCAACAAAATGACTGTAAAAAGTGGGAAAATGTGAAGTGTGGGAATGTAAAAATGGGGTTTTACTGTATATTAATTACATATATTCAGTATGTTATGTTTTAAACTGATACTAAATCACTGAGACAACTACGAACTTGAGTCTGATAACTGATAAATGTTATATTTCATCAATGTAACTTTTGCTTATGATTAAAAAAAAAAAAAAGGAATTACTAACTGAGACAGTAGACAGTAAATCAACAACACCTGTGAACTAACATTACTACTGCACAGATAACTTCACAAAAATGAATAGCAACAACATTTTTCAATTGTGAAAGAACTATAGAACAATCTGTTCCTAGGTCTAATGACAACTTATTTCCTCCACAAAGCTAATAAATTATCGGTATTTAGTAGTATAACGACAGATGGACATTTATTTACAAGCTTTTTAACTAGTATAAACCTTTTACTTACATACTGACTGATGATGACAGCATAAAAGACATTCAAATGCTAAAAGTTGTGCATCTTCTGGAACCAAATTTGCTCCTGAACAGAAGGTAGTTATACAGCTGACTAAAATTTTTGGAGACAGATCTGTCCCAGTTGTGTCACTCCCCTCACTGTCTTTAACTCCTTCTCTCTGAAGTCGTGGTGAGTCAAGGAACTTAGTAAATTCTCTCAAAAGTGATACGGCAAGCTGTGTTCCTCCCAAGACAGAAACAAGTTTCTTCACAGAAGCATGACAATGCTGTCGTACTTTTGATGCAGGTGATGTCATACAAAATATAATAGCTTTATGCAATGGATATGCTTTACCATTTAATTTATGAGGATGGTCAAGCAACAGTCTTTCACACAACTGCATAACATGGCATAAAGCTGAAAGAGACACAAAAAACAGTAGTTATTCTTGGTTAAAGACAATCAGTTCATATGTAATCAACTGCTCATATTTCTTTTTGAAAGCATGTCAACAAAACAGAAAAATACCATCATCTGAAGCAAGAGTTAGGAATTTATCAGATACAAAAAGCTGTTTGTCCATATCCAGTACTATATTCCACAAATTTCCTAATTTCTTCTCTAACGCCACATCTGCAGAAGCCATTTTCAGAAGCATACATGTCGCACTCAGAGCTTCTGTAACAACAGGAATCTGCAAATAAAAACATTACATTAAGTGAAAGAATCACTTTCCAATGAATAAACAGAGGTATTAACACAGTCAACTATTCATGAATGCTGAGAAATTCTGCAACAAATAAAATAATGTTTTTGATCTTAAACTGTGACCAGCCACAACTATGGTTTAAAAATGTTTGTTTATTCAAACCATGAGCAGTACTGGTTTCGCTTACAAATCCATCTTCACAGGGTTCACATGCTTTCTAGTTGGAGACACATTTTATGTCTGTTATAGTTTCACAGCCCTAGGACGCAAAAAAAAATTAATCTACTATTTGCTGAAGTTTATGATGAGTTTCCTTGTATTCATCTCTAACACCACATTTATAAAAGGGTTTTAAAGTTAAAAGCACATGAAGTGTGGCAAAAACTTGTGTTGTGTCCTTGTCTGTGACAAACTCTTTACCGCATCTATGAATACAGTGTATATAGAAATATCAGAAAAGGTAGGAAGATTTTATTTTGCAAAAACAAAAAGAGATAGATTTCATAGTAAATTCTTCATCTTTTAACACTGAAAGGGTTGAGCATTAGTAAGCATAGTTCAAGTACAGTACATGTGTGCGCTGAGTAAAATTATGAGACATGAGAAAGATCCACAGTAGTTCAATAACCAAGTTAGGAAACTTGTTTCAAAAGCAAAGAGAACTTCACAGCAAATATAAACATAGGCAAAGTCTAGCAAACAATAATAAGTGAAATGATGCCAAAATTTGTGAAGGGCAGCCAATCAAGAGGTTTTAAACAACTTTTGAGAGCAATATTTTATGTACAGACTTGCCAGAAACCGTATGAAATTTTGGTCCTACGTCTTATCGGTAAATAGGTCGAAGCCAGATATAGACAGACATACTGTGACCGCAATGGTATTGAAAATGAGGATGACACACAAAAGACTGAAATACTAAATGGCTTTTTCCATATTTCACACAAGAAGATTGCACTGTAGTTCCTCCTCAAAACCACAAAATGACATTTATTGAAATAAATACATAGAAGAGCAATTGAAATTGCTTAAAAGCAAGAAGGCCACTTGACCTGATGGGATACCAATTAGATTTTACATGGAGTATGCAAAGGCGCTTCTCCCCTTCTAACAGCAGTGTACCAATATAATAATGGAAAGTCCAGGTTGGAATTAATAATATAGTAAGGACAGTTTACAACTCACCGCAAAAACGTAGCAGCGAGCTGCGACAGGCACATACAAAAGACACACACATACAACACTTTCAGCTATCTGTCATGGCCTTCTTCAGAAAATAGAACACTCACGCAATCACACAGGCACACAACACAAGTCGTAAAACCGTCACCTCCAGCTGCCGCACTTCGAATCACGCTCTGTGGCGAATCGGTGACGGAAGGGGAGGGGAGAGGGGATAGGAAGGTTACGTCACAGTGGTGGGGATGGGTTAGATGGGAATAATGAGATGCTGCTTAGGAATGGAGTGGGGAGGCGAGTGAGGGGAGAAAAATAAATAAAATAAAATAAAATAAAATAAATATACAAAATGCATGCACACTACAAGTACACAAGTAGCAATGATCTTTAGAGGAGCAAAGTGCTCCTAAGTATTGGGAGAAAGTGCAGGTTATTCCCATTTACAAGAAGAGTTGTCAAGCAGTAGTGCAAAACTATAGGCCTAAATCTCTGATTTATGCTCTCGGAACGTTGCAGAAGTCAGTTGCAAATTTTTGGAACACATTTTATGTTCAAGTATTATGTCCTTTCTAGTGACCCAGAATCTCCTTTGTAGAAATCAACATGGTTTACGACAACAATCATGTGAAACATAGCTCGCACTATTCATCCACGAGATCCAGAGGCTAGTAGATACAGGACCCGTGATATAAGCCATATTTTTTTACTTCTGCAAGGCATTCTGCACTATTGTCAGATGAAGAAAGTATGAGTATATGGAATACCAGACCAACTGTGTGACTGAATTGTGCTAACAGAATGCGGCATGTCATCATAAATGGAGAGAAGTCTTCATACATTAAAATTATCTCTTGTATGCACCCCAGGGAAATGTTGTAGGATTATTGCTTTTTCCCAATAAATACAAATGTCCTCGTATATAACATCAGAAGTTCAATTAAGCTTTTTGTGGATGATGCTGTAGTTTAACAAAAAGTTGCAACACTGGAAAAACGTAGCAAAATGTAAGATGGTCTGCAGTGTACTGATGCATGGTGCAGGTAATGGCAACCGAGCCTCAACATAAATAAGTGTAAAGTTCTCTATTTAAATAGAAAGAGAGATCCTTTATTATGTAACTATGCAATAGCAGGAAAAACACTGGAAGTATTTCTTCCATAAAATACCTGGTAATAAACATAAGAGGTGATTTGAAATAGTAAAACCATATAAAATCAATCATGGGTAAGGCAGATGCCAGGCATAGATTCATTGGAAGAATTCACAGGAAGTGTAGTTCATCAGCATAGGAAGTAGATTACAAAACTCTCTTTCAGCAGTGCTCGAGTATTGCTGATCAGTGTGGGATCCATGTCAGGTAGGGTTAACTGAAGACAGGGAGAAGATCCAAGGGAGAGCAGCATGCTTAGTAAGCAGGAAAGCTTCAATGAGATTATTAGGAAACTCCAGTAGCAGATGCTGCAAGAGATGTTCTATGTTACAGTACGGGCTTCTGTCAAAGTTACGACAGTATGTGTTTCGTGGAAAGTTAACCAATTGTATGATGTCGCATCAAAAAGGAAGGATAACCCCCACTGAGTGGATATATTTTTACTCGTTGCAAATGTGCAAAATCACAGATGTGCAAATTAATTTTAAAATAATATAATCCTCATTAATGTAAATATCAAGGGTCGCCACCACATTTTTTTTATTAAAAACATGGAAAAATATCCAACACCCTAAATCTACAAGCACAGTGGAGAGATAATTGATCAGACTACACCAAATAATAAACACAGTCCTCTACCTATCTATCTAATAACCATCCAAAATAGTTATTTAGGAATGTGTAAAGGAAAGTAAATTTATGACTTAAACAAAAACATTTATTCACTAAAGCAAACAGATATTCAGGGGACAGTTAACAATTAACAAAAAGGATTTTGTATATGAAATCACAGTTGAAAGTGTAGTCAAGCAACGGGTTACAAATGAGAATAAATATTTATAAAAAGGACATCAAATGCAGTAACAACGGTTAACACTCCGAAATACATGTGTGACCAGCAAATTGTCTAATTTTTAACAAATACGTTTACAAATCAATATACGAAGTCTAACAGGAATGAAACAAATGGAGCCGTAATTTTTACATGTAATATTTTTGACACTAAATTAATCAACTCAGTGAAATATCTGGCTATACACGTGGCGTTGTCCTATCATGAAAAACTAGAAAGGTTGACAGAGGCGTTAAGAAATTACTTATAGGAAAAAGAAGTCAAACAAAGATCATATGCACGCACATACACACTGATGGGTGATTACTACAACTGTATAAAGAAACCCTAGCAATAGCAAGCATCACTTTACCAATAACCTTGAGTCGGCTTGATCTGTAAACGCTGGATCTCGCTAGTGACTGGACAATGTTGAAGGAGTGGAGCTGAAAAAGAATAAATTCTTCCACCCGGGAATCTCGCTACGATCTGTGAAGCAGTATCGACATTCAACTGTAACAACCCCATTATCCTGGCAGATAGCAGTTTTCAGGTAAATGCTTCCAGTGTTGGCTAGGACATACTCTCACAAACTCAAGTGCAAAATGCGAGTATTGAGCACAAGAGTCCCCAGAATGAAATTGCATAAATCACTAGCACGTCAGTATGGCCAGTATGATGGTGCCTGTCTAATTTCAACTCTCAACCGAACAAGAATATAAAAAGACAGCCGCTTCGCAAAGAAAACAATTGCAACTGAGTTCCTGTCCGGATCGACAATTCAAATTTTCAAAGTCCGTGATCCACTGCAGGTGGAAACCTCAGAAAACTTAAGTACAACAAACGCTCAGGTCTCAGCCCAGAAGAGCGAATAAAACTCTTCAGATCCTATCTGAAAGAAAACATCCAAACTAGCAGCAGCCTACATGAGCTTTGTCATTCCTTATGACAAGTAAATTGCTTCATAAACGGCTGATTCGGTGGGCGTTAGCCTTACAGGAACATGATATTGAGATTAAATATATTAAGGGAACTGAGAATACGATACCTGACGCTTTGTCTAGATTACCAGTAGGTTTTGAAGAAGAGGGATTGAGTATTGATTTAGATCAGAATTTTAAGGTTTATCCAGTAATGGTAAAGACAGCGAATAAAGAGCTAAGGAAAGTGTTTAGAAACATTGGTGTGGAACAGAGAGAAGATCCCTGGATAAGGAAAGTCTTAGATAGATTGGAGAATCCTAATCATGTGAGGAATGGTTGGAGAAGACAGTGGGTATTGTATAATAATGTGCTTTTTCATAAATCAATGAAAGATGTGGTTAGATGGCGTGTGTGTGTGCGCCCAGCAAGTATTTGAGAGAACTAACTTGGTACATACATAAATTATTTGGACATTATGGAGCATTTGGCTGAGAATAACATACATCTTCTAATCGCCTATTACCACCCTCAGACAAATCCTTCGGAAAGGGTAATGAGAGAAATAGGCAGATTAGCCAGAACCTATTGTTACAGGAGACATACATCTTGGCCCCAGTATGTTAGTTATTTTGAAAATATTATGAATGAGATACCACATGGTAGCACCGGATTTTCTCCAAAGGAATTGATTAAACAACAACTAAAGTGTGATAAGTTAGTGGAATATGTTAATTTTCCTCCAAAGGGAATAGATTTTGAAAATAATCTGTTTAAGTTTACTGATGTAAATTTACATAAAAAGGCTCAAGCGAGAATTAGAAAATGTCCAGTAGATGGAAAGCAAGATCAATTAAGAGAAGGTGATTATGTTCTGATAAGAACTCATTATAAGAGTAGCAAATTAAATAAAAGGATGAAAAAATTTGAACATTTATATGAAGGACCTTACGTAGTTAAAGAGGTAATACATCCCACAACGGTGATTGTGAAGAGACCGAATTCTGACCAAGTATTAGGAAAATATAATATTAAGGATGTGAAAATATATTATCCAGTGAATAGTAGTTTTTGTAAGTTAGATTCTGATAGCGTGTTAAAGAATATGAAGATATTATTTACTGATATGGGTGAAACACAAATTCAAGATAGAAAGAATACAAGAATGAAAAAGGAAGAAAATTTACATTGTACATTTAATATAATTAAAAACAATATGAATCAGGAGATGTATTATTATTGGAAGGCTAGTAAAAATTTGGTAGATTGTGCCGCATGCTGTAATATTAAAGACAAAAATGGCATTGTGAAAAAGAAAGAATAAAGATATCATAGACAATATGGGCATGAGATCACACATTATATGTATATATGTATAGTTTAAATACCATATTAATTTTTTGATAGTGTCAGACTGTTAGAAACTGAGAGTTCATTTCTTTGTACTTAAGTGTAAGATTTTTTATGGAATTGACTGCAGTGATGTTTGTAATTTAGAGTAAATCATTTCATGTATAGGAAATACTGATTACTTTTAGCAAACTTGGTCAAGAATCAAGTAAAGAATTTCTTTATATCATAGAAACACAGTGTTTCCTGTCACCCTAAGTTGATGCTAAGGGGAGGGCACTGTAGCAGTACAGAAATTTTTTGGAGTGCATCATGACTTCTGGACGAAAGCAAAACGAGAGTATATTGCATACAACTTAGGTTGACGAAATTGTTTTGTTTATGTGAATGGTATATTTATACCTAGTAATTTTTATTGTTGCATGTTTTCACGTGAACGCACTGGAGCAGCGGGACTTAACCACAGTAAGATGGCGTCCGCTTCCCTGGACATACTAACAGCGTGGAAGCAAAGAATAAACGGGTCGCCCGCGGAGCATAGAAGCGTGTTACAAAAAAAAAAAAAAGAAACTCTATGTAAAGGAAAAAAAATGAATGTGTCCGTAGGTCAAGGTTTTGCTACCAAAAGTAATGTCGATTATTATAAAGAAAAGGTAAATCAGCCATCTAAATGTGATTTACATGATGAATTGATGCATTCTGGAGAGCCGAACGGCGATTTAACGGAAAAGGCAGCCACTTTAAGATGAGATATCAAGGGTAAAGTGCCGTAATTTAATGTTTATCGAATTCTTGTTGCATACTGGAATGCGCCAGTTAGTAATTTATGTGGTATCTTATGTGGTTTTATTCCACGAGTAATTAATTAATCAGTAATAGAACATAATCCTTCGTCTTATTTTTACGAGAATTTACTCGTAAATCAAGGAAGTATCTGATCATGAAAGTTATATTTCATGCATGTGGTTGAATTTCTTTTGTTATCAGTTTGATTGTCCACAGAATAACTTCTCTTAGCCAGGTGTATAATTACGATCTATTCGTAATGGAATTTAATAGTTACCCTTATAAAACAGTGGTAAGTTGATTTTATTAAAATTTTTGGACATAGCAGATAGTCTGATTTTTGTAGTTGGGAGTTAGTGTGGATTGTAGATACTGTCGGAAGCTGCGTGTTGTCCGAAGTATCGTGAGTGTGACGGAGTTCCACTCATATTTATTATTGATAAGTTGGATCTATACTGCTTATGGTCCATATTTGAAAAAAATAATGCGTGGAAATAGTATGATTCACCGGCTAAGAGCAAGAAGGGCAATTAAATGTAAAGCTACTTTCATGACCAATACAAAGCTTTTCTTATTAAAGTGAAAAGTTGTTTTTGTTTATTAGACGCCGCATAAGGTCTACAGAACAAAATAACAATGATTATTCTATTTGAAGTAATTACGGTACTCCATTTTGGTAGTAACTGAAATAAAACCTTACCTATTGACGACTACATTCATTTTCTTTCCTAGGGTGTTATTAAAGATCAACAGGCAGACTCTTATGGGTTGTGGGAAACCAGACCTTTTGAATAATTAATTTCGCCCACACCTGAAAAACGGCCCTCGCCTTTATTTTGTAATTTTAATTATGAGAGGTGTCCGGAAAGTGGTGGTGGCACTGTAGGTTATTTTCTGTTTTTGTTGTAAGAAGATAGCATAACCAGTGAGGATAGGTATTTGCAAATTTAGAGTCTGGCCAGGATTTGTATTGAAAATATAAGACTTTTCTTTTAAATAAATCGATCCCTGTGGTCAAATTTAAAGTAAACTTGCAGTGTAACTTATTGTAGTAGTTTACAAATAGTTGACCTACGATCGCTAATGTTACGTGGAAGTATCATTAGCGAGCGTAATTTGTAAAAGGAATATTTCTTGTCTATGTTAAAAATTTATTATTATTTGTTACTGCGATCGAGCAGTATTACTGGTCGACCGCAGCAACAATAAAGTGTGTCGAATTTCAGAATTTTTCAACTTAATTAGTATATATTACTCTTTGAAGATAACGACTAAATGAACTATGTTCGAGTGATTAGTCACAATTTTTCTGGATACACGCTGCGACCAAAAAGGCCCACTGAACTGAGTTCTTCTGATTATTAGATTTTTGTTTATCAGATGCGTTGACTTTTATTTGGGTGGCGCAGCGATTTATATCTATGTGTTCGCTGAAACGAAAGACTATCGGGATGGCGACACAGGGCTGAAAACTTTACCACCTAAGTCGACCAACACCTTAAGTAAATATTACTCCACTCAGCAAGAGTAACGGAGTATTCGACCTTGGTAATAAAAAAAAAAAAAATAAAAAAAAAAATATATATATATATATATATATATATATATATTTTCCCCGATTGTTACAGCGGAACAGAGATTGTAGGCATTCAGAGACTTGTACCACTGAACACTGAGGACAATACAAAATATTTTTTTTATTAACTTGAACTGAGAATCTATGGTAGTGAACTTTATCCTATGATTTCTAGTACAGGTCACGACGAACTGCTACATGGACCCTAACAGCAAACACTTCCAGTGTGGTATGGAGAGGGATCCATGAACTAACAACGACCGTACAAACTAGGCTGCAGACTCCACCAGATGATTGTGGGGGCTAACACGATTCTGACAAAGCACAGAACCCATGGAGTATTGGTGAATGGCCATCAGTGAAATGAGATTCCTGCAAAACAACACAAGCTGCTGAGTAAGAGGCAGTAAAATGTTTCAACTCCAGGAGGCGAAGGTAGTAGCAGTTACAGTTCCATTGGATGAGACAAGATCGAGGCTCCATATGGAAGGCGAATGAACTGATGCATGTCACAAAGCTGGGTCAACGTCCATAACCGACATCCATAAACAGCGGATCAGACAAGTTCAGTTATTCGACTTTGAGGACAAATATGGTAACTCCATGACTACCAGAGGAGCCTTGTCCTGCGACTTTTGCTTCTTTTTCCTCTTCTCCTTCTTCATCTCTTTCTCTTTCTCTCTTGCAGGAAGGGAAGAACAGGTTCCAGAGAGGGAACTGGAGCAACACCACCTAGAAGACAAGGCCTTACAACAGGCCGTGCCTACGTCACACTTAGAGGCCCCGGCTGCCATCTGTCTGGCCGGCCGCTGCGCGGCGGTAGGCGTGCCCCAGCGGCCAGCCAGTGAGGTAGCGGCCGGGGCCTCTAAGTGTGACGTAGGCACGGCCTGTTGTAAGGCCTTGTCTTCTAGGTGGTGTTGACTGGAGTCAGTAAGGTCCGGAATCGATGAGGACCGGGTGACCTTGGTATTATCAGCCTGGATGTCTGGCTGCCGGCTTGAGGCAGAGGACCTCCTACCTGGTGGACGCCGGAAAGAGAAATCCTGGGAGGGGCATCTTCACCGGCAATTGCCACAGAAGGGGAGCACTTCTCCGACTGGGAGGAGGAAGGGGGATGCTGAGAGGGAACCAAGAGTGGTGCAGGAGGGGGAAGAGGAAGAATAGGGTGGGAATGGGATGAGGAAGGGGGAGGTGTAAAGGATGTAACCGAGGTAAGACTAGTAGATAGTCGCACAGGGTGTAGGCCAAATTTTCGGCAGGCCTCCTGGTATGTAAGGCAGTCAAGGGCCTTGTACTCTTTAATCTTCTTCTCCTTTTTATATACAGGGCACTCTGGAGAGTGGTGCTCGTGACAATTAATGCATACAGGAGGTGGAACACAGGGGTTCCCCTCATGGAGTAGACGTCCACATTCACCACATACTGGGACTGCTGTGCAACGAGAGGACATATGTCCGAACCGCATACATCGGAAACATCACATGGGAGGTGGAACGTATGGCTTCACGTCACAATGATAGTATATTACCTTGATCTTCTCTGGGAGAGTATACCTCTCGCAGGCCAAGATAAATGCGCCAGTATCCATGTGATGATCCTTAGGGCCTCGCTGCATACGGCGAAAAAAATGAACACCTCGCCGTTCGAGGTTGGCCCAGAGTTCATCAGTTTGGAAGAGGAGGTCACGATGGAAAATTACTCCCTGAACCATGTTCACTGATTGACACTGGAATGTTGCCAAGATGGTCGCAGACACACAAAGCTGCAGATTGGGCAGCAGAGACTCTTAATTAGCAGTGATCCAGTGCACATCTTGCTCATCGTTTCAACTTCCTCAAACTTATCCTCAATATGTTCAATGAAGAACAATGGTTTGGTGATGGTAAACGTCCCTCCATCTGTCCTGATCCCCAAGCCGACATGCCTGGCCCTCCTCCCAGGGGTAGACAGAGAGGGAAAGATCCTCTTATTGTAGTTAGTAGCATTATACTTCTTCCTGCCTTCCGAGACGGTTGTATCATGACCATTATCTAATTTCACACGTTTCATCATGCGAGATGTCTGCCCTGGTACCACCCACTCCAATTCGGGGCTCTCACCACGGGCGCCACCCCGACACAGCAAAGGCCACCTGCCACAATGGCCATTGCCGGGAGCCCTGATACCCTACGAGGATGGGTATTGACTCCTTGGCCTGCATTGGAAGATTACAGCTCAGGTACCAGCAGTGCGATCCCTCCGTTGGCAGGGGGCTCAGCCATAAGGGTACATAACAGCCCCCCCACATGGACTGGCTACAAGTGCTGGGCACCTAGTAAGGGAGGGGGCTATGGCAAGGAAGGAAATTGGAAAGGAAAGTATTGAGATCCACGCCATAGGGGCTAGGTCGGGAGTTCTTTGCCAAATGGCTCACAAATGGCTGAATTTTTGTGGAGGTCAAACCCTGAGGCAGACCGAACTACGCTGATAACAGAGGTAAATGATGAAGATCAATCAGAAACCATAGGAATAGCCATGCTGTTTTAAAGGAAACCACTGAGAGAGGGGGGAGATGAGAGGGACGGGGAGGTATTATGATGGGGAGGAGGAGAGGAACTGGGGGAGGTAATGCAGCCCAAGAATGTATGAAGAAAGGCGGCAATGGCTCGGGTACCATTGCACGCCACACACATACCCACAAAAGAGCTGTGGGCCTCCTTGGGGGACACTGCCCGCTATCTAAAAGGAAAGTGAAACAGTATCGACTGTTTTTCAGAGAGAGAGAGAGAGAGAGAGAGAGAGAGAGAGAGAGAGGAGCCACCTCAGGTAGTGAGGCTACGGACATATGTTTCGTTTCACAAACTGCCCCCATAAACATGTTGCCAGTGACCAGCCTCTCAACAAGCCAGCCCAGCTCTGCCTTCCGTAAGCAGGGACATCACCGAGCAGCTAATGAATACAGTTCCTAAGAGAAACGAGAAAATTGTAATCCAAGATACATACTGTAGATTCACCAAACAATACATTCTGAGGCACACCCTTATGACATGCAAGAATTTAAAAAAAGAAAGAAAGAAAGAAAAAGGGCTAGCAAATTACTTCCACTACACACAGCACACATAAAGGCACCAGAAAGAGAGAAAATAAATGAACACATAATTGAGCACCCAACACAATATATTGCTTCCTCCTACGTACATCTCATGAAGTGACCACAAGAATAAAATACAGAGATTAGAACCCACACGGAGGCATAACAGCAATCATTTTTCCCGCTAACCAAACATGAAGCAAGGTACAATAATATGCAAAGTACCCTCTGCCACACACCTTGAGGTGGCATGGCTAGATCATCGCATTTTCCGCAAATTCAGGGAAGTAATTTTTGTTTCTGAATAATACATAAATAACAAAGTAATTATCAATATTTAAAAAGGGATAAATGGTTTTAGAATGTTCTCTATATTGTTATTTATTGGTCATCATCTTGCAGAGAGATTGACATCCACTTACTAGAATCTATAACTTCATACTGATATTCTATTATCTCAACAGAATCTGAGAATAGGCATCAAACATATACAATAAATATATTAATATATAACAGTATTACAAAACATCCCACTCAGTAATTCATTCATCCACATATATGAACATCCACATAGCACTACATCAATTGCCAAAAAGCCAAGCTTCCTTCACCACCATAAGATGTCAGTGATATCGATTTCGATCAAATTACATCATTGCAATAACAATTCATGCTATTTGCTACCATTGGTGTAAGCTATTGTGCATAATTACAATAAAGTTAGTTTTAAAGCTGAAGATGTCCTAATTAGCCTTGACCTTAGTTAATAAAACGTAAAACTGCCTGTTTAATTTGTAGTTTAAATATTAAGAGTAGTGTTACAATTCAGAGAAGTAATAGCCAATGAAAATTACTGCAAAAATCAACTATAACTATGAAACTATAATGTCGCACCAAATGGTAGCTGTTGTAGCTGCTTCATCAGACTTCCCTAGACTGTCTGATATTGGAATAGCACCCCAGCAATGAATGTGAATGGGAAAAATCCAATATTTGAGAGCCTTGGCAACTTTGATACATATTTCATAAGGGAACAATGAGGCAGAATTAATATATGTGGCGTGGAGAGAGACAGGCTTTATGACAGTCCATGTAGCCGCATTATCTGTAATGCAGTGTTAGCAGAGTGTTAAAGCATACTGAGGAAAAACATATTTGAAAACATCAAGCCTCTGTTTTCGTAATGGGCCTCCAACCCACCCTCACAGACCATAGACTACTTACGGTATATTTAAAAACTGAGAATAACAGTCACATTTGCAAAATGTTATACAATTTATTTGATAGCGTGATGATGCGAGCAGTCACCACATGCTTATCGCCTTGGCATCAACGGCGAGATGATTCAGTCTGATACGGTCTCAGAAGAGATCGAAACCGGTCACACTATCAAATAAATTGTATAACATTTTGCAGATATTCTCATTTTTAAAACATATACCAATTCAAGGTTTTTTCCAAAAGAAAACTTTGTTTTTCAAACTTATTTTTCAATATTTTACAATGTTCAGATGACAAGTACTGCAAAAGATTTACTGTACTTTCATAAATGATAGTGTAGAATACATAATCGCCAATGACAATTAGCCATACACAGCAATTTTCTCACCTGTAGGAATTACTTCATTTACAATTTCATATGACACAGCTTTAACTTTAGAAGGAACCACTCTGTTAGGGATATTCTTCCATATGGTTTCCCAAAGAAAATTTGAGTATTTCCTGTGAATCTGACGAGGCAGCTGGTTGGTAGTCATTGCACGGTACACTTCACTGTACTTCCTTTATGTAACTTAGTTCCAAGTAGTACTGACGAAAACATGCTAGTTTGTTGCTTATATGACCTACATTTAATGGTGGCTGAGACAAAAGAATAATCATTTTGTCAGTGTATTTTGCTTTAGTTGTAATATTCTGGTAGTCACAACGATGAAAATTGCTGTGCATTGCACTTGAATATTTTTAATGCCTAGCCCACCATTGAGATGTGGTAATGTGTCACTGCCTCTCCACATAAACCAACTCAAGTTTGCTAATAATCTGTCAGATGGTATTGGTATTACTGCTGCAACATGGTATATTTTGTTGAGCATATAGACGCTAACAAAATCTGCTCTCTGGAGACTATCTAGTGACTTGGTTGTCTCTGAGTGTGATCCACAACAAATTGAGTTTCTGTGTCCAGTTAACATTGCTCATGTCCCCTGGATTAGCAGTGATATGTATTCCAAGCTGTGTCATTTCATTCAATAGTTGAAGCCATTGAGATCTTTATGTAGGTAGATGAGGCCCAAATGTCACCATTCTGGACTTTCGGGTGTTCAACTGAGCACCAATAGCTTCAGTAAAACTAGCTACATGTTGTCGTGGGACTTTCAATTCTTCTTCATTATTAATAATGAGGCGTATATTGTCAACATACGCATGGCACACTGTTCGACGATACAGTGTCCGCAGACTGCATAGTTGTCTTAAACCTATCATTAATTAAACAAGTGAATATTTTAAAGTCAGCATTGAGTAATGGAATTGGCCAGTATTGTTTAATCATCATACTTTGTGGTGTTTTAGGCACTAACAAAGGGACTACATGGGTATTAGATTTTAGAATTTTTCGATATTTATGGTACATGAAATTCAAAACTCTAGTAACAATCAGCCAAAGCCATTTGAAAGAACTCCCCAAACTTCTTGAGAACATAAACTTTGAAGTTGATGGAGCATCTGTCAGTGTAGCTCAGGTGGTAGTGTTCTGACATTATAACCACAGTGCTAGTGGTACAAATCCCGTCATGGCAGATTCAGCCCCCTACCCCCCCCCCCCCCCCAAACTGTGTTCGAATACTTATACAATTTTAATACCTAATGGTATTTTTTATGCAAAATGCATGTATTTTTGTTTATTTGTGATTTTGTATATTTTATAAAAGGCTGTTAATAATGGTGGTTTCAATAAAAACAGATACATTTTTTACAGTATTGGCTTTGCAACTAGTTGACAACGGTTTTCTTTGATTGTTTAGTTTGTGAAGAGATATGATGCTATTTTTGGAAAGTCATCTCCATAGCTACTAATGGCTTTCCATGCAGCTAACCTACTCAACAATCATTTTAGGAGACACTATGATGTTCAGCTCTACATATACACAAACAAAAAGTGACAACATGTGGAATTAGAGATCCCACAATGTTTTATTTAACTGAATTTGAAAACAACTACAAAAATATGTCACATCGAGATTCGAACCATTGACTCTATGGTTTTGAGGCCAGAACGCTACCACGTGAGCTGTGAGCTACACGAACGGTGCTGCAACAATTTTTATAATTGGTACTTACATGTACTTGTAAAATTTTGAAGCTGATTTGCTCAAGAATTTTTAGAGTTGAATCAAATGGCTTTGACTGATTGTTATTTAAGCCCTGAACTTCACGTACCACAAATACAAAAATATAAACTCTGATACCCATGCGGTCACAATGTAAGACCAACATGTCGACGGTGAAAGATGTTGGGATCTCTTTAACTGTCAGAAGTTCATTGTACACCTTGGTCAGTTCCTTATAAATTACACCCCAATAAGTTATATAAAACTCAACAGATAAGCCATTTGTTCCAGCAGTCTTATTACATAGTGCCTGCTATAAATATGTTCTAACAGTTCCGCTGGTAAATTTTTCTGAAATTGCTCTTTGTCCTTCACTTGATTTTGTTGTTCTGAATAAAGATTTTGGAAATAATTTAATACATATTGTTGTATTGTACATCACTTTCGTTTTTTTTCCTTTTTATTTTTTGAGTGAGATGGAGGAGGGGTGATTTTTCATTGTGAAAGTTTTTTACGTTTCTAGTGCGCACAATCTTGCCCTGGACAGAATCAGTTATTAACAATATTATTTTCACTTTAACAAGTTGAGTAATCTTATCAGACAGATTAGGTGAGCAACTGTAAAAATCCCAGAGGAAGGGAAAATAAAATTTGAAATTGCTTTTCTTCCAGTAGTTTTTTCTGTTTTGCGTACTGAATTATGGATATTCTTATTTGTGGTTTAATGTAACTGGTTCACCAAACTACCTTCTGTCAAAATTGGTGCATGCTACAAACACATTTATTCCATACATGATATTATACAGTATTTTGGAAAGGGTAGATTGCTGCTCATCACAGAGACGCCTGATGAGCCGCAGAAAGGCAAAAAAAAAAAAAAAAAAAAAAAAGATGTATTGAAGCTTTAGGCTGTTAAGCCTTCATCTGCCACAGAGAACATGCCCCCCACCCACCCACACAAAGTAAATAAAATAAAATCTCAACTGCCGTCTCCAGCTGTTGCGGCTAGACTCAACCACAACAGCCAGAGACGTGTGTGTGTGTGTGTGTGTGTGTGTGTGTGTGTGTGTGTGTGTTCCTCTGTGGCAGATGAAAGCTTAACAGTCGACATATTCATTTTTTGTTTATTCTTTTATGTGTGCATTTCTGTGTCCCATCTGGCATCTTTGTGGTGAGTAGCAATCTATCCTTTCCAAAATATTGTTGAATCATTTAAGGTATTTCCATTGTTTGATACATGATGTTATCTCATTTCTTAAAGCTGCATCATTAAGAAGTGACAAATTTAACTGCCATACACTGTGTCCAAGGAAGGTTTTTTGCTGTGCCTGTTTAACTGATATGTGATAAGCACTGTGGTCTGAGAAACATACAGGCCATAATTTACAGTTGGTCATGCAAGTGGAGAAATCTTGCCATACAGTAAATGCTATGTAATCAATTACATGATGTGGAAACTATAGAAGGAAACTTTCCTGGTGGGATTGAAACGACTCCTTTTCCACGTCCTTAAAACCCGTATCCTTCCCTTTCTCCTCTCCTTTCTTCCTCTTTTCCTGAAGAAGCAAGCAACAGTTGCGAAAGCTTGTGTGTGTGTGTGTGTGTGTGTGTGTGTGTGTGTGTGTGTGTGTGATTTTATTTATTTGTGTCTGTCGACGAGCCTGTCCTTTGGGTAAGTCATCCGTTTTCTACTTTTTATACAATTACATGATGTATTAGTGATAAAAATATATCCATGGGTCTGTGGTATAAGATGTCCATCATGTGCAGGTTATCCTTTAAAACTTTTTAATCTCTTCGCACTAGGTGACAGGAATCTGATGATCTTTCCATAAAATGCAATTAAAATCTCACCCCCAAAAATGAAGCTTGAGGTGGAAGTGGTGATGAGGTGTATCAGTTCTTCTTGGTAAAAGTGACTTCTTCTGCATCTATTACCAGTACCTGACGAAGCGAAACTGTTAACCAATAGATCCTGTAACTGTAATGTCATGCCCCAACCATTTACTAAAACTGCTTTCATTTGGTATCATATTCCTTGTCATATCAATACTGCTGTTCCACTCTTTTGTCCAATATTGAACATCATGTCAAAAGCATGTATGTTCTCTAATTTGGTTGTACAGCCTCTTGAAGCATTACTTTGTAAGTCAACATCAGCAGCAAAAATATAACCTGTTAGAATGTTTACTTTGTAGTCTTGCATTGTTGATTGCAGTTTTAATCTTCCATGTTTTCTATCCAAGGAATGGATTTATCTGATGGGTGTTGATGGGTTGTGTCTATTGGTTCCTCCTGTAATGGTTAAGGAGTGGATGACACAAAATTCTCTGCCTACAGCTTTTCACTTTCCTTTTAATTCATGTTTGCAGATTTAGCACGTCCTTTTCTGGCTTTGTTCTTAGTTTATTGACTCTTCTCTTTCTAGATCTTGGAGCTCTTCTTCAGATCGATACTACACCATTTTGGATTTTAAAGTTTTCAGTGTAGAAGAGTCAACTATCGAACACCGTGTGTCAGCTGTTTACCAGTCACTGGGACTGGTATTGTCAGGTTGTTCAGACATTTCAGAACTGGGCATTGCTTCCAAAGTGTCCATTTTGTTATTAGACTCTTTTAGAGGGATAGTTACGGTGAAGTTGTAGATGGTGTTGGTTACTCACTGATAGCTGATAGACACTTTGAAAATTTCCCAATTCTCATAAACAAATTCAGTAGATCCTTCTGTCAGTCTCACGATTCACAAACTAATTTCCTCATCTACAGTTTTAACATACAGTATATTCCCCAAGAAATCTCATTGCATTCGCATGACATCTTTGTCTTTTATACCAGTATCGTCAAATAGCCAATCTACAATACCTTACACTTTAGGACACTCTTAATGAAATGAGAAACCAAATTTCAATATACAATGTCTAATAGATGACTGCATTTTTAAAATTACAAGCAGCACTTACAGTAAAATAGCACTGTCAAAAAGCACACATCATGCTTGGCAGGTAAATACTGCCCACGCCCAACTACTGTCGCGATGGAACTGAGCCTCGAATCAGTGCAAACTAACATTCAGCTTCACAGTCAGCAACGTTACAACTTGTACTATGCCAGTCAGTTGGTAGACTGTTTTCCATGTTACTAGTTGTTGAGAATATGACTCACAGAATAATTTTTATCAACATGTAATTGCAACAAATTATATAACGAGCAATGTGTTCTGATGGATCTACAGTGTTCCGTTGTCTTGAAATAAAAAAAATTCATAATAAAAAAAATAGCTTAACTATGTTTTTGCCAGTCTTTTTATTACAACAAATAGACCTGTTTTCCAGGGAGCGTCTGTTCATTCAGTTTCTTTGGCTTGCTTTGAAACGATATCAATTCATAAGACCTTACGTATATAAAACCCACCAAGTAGGAGCTTCTACTAAGGGCCAACTCTCTACCGGAAAGAGCTGCATGCCCCCTCCCCGAATAGCCTGGCACGAGGTACGTGACAACCTCCCATCTTATTGGTCAACATCAGATGTTATATATCACCCTACGCATTGGGAAACCGTCCCCAACATGCAGCTCACACATTGGGACATCAGAAATTCAGCATGTTGACCAAACACATTTAGATATATGCTCCATGTGCAAACAGTTTATAGACCAGGACAAGCATCTTCCTATAGAATCTCAATTCCTCTTCTCCAATCTGCTTCATCTGGTCTTCAACTGTGTGCCACCTCACTGATAGCTTTGCTCACATTTTGATCCACGTTAAAGCCACCAACTACCAAGAGTACCTACATTTCACAGCTGCCATTCCTTCCACATCAATAAATCTGTTCCTTACAGCCTAGCCAACCATGGACAGCTTATTTACAGTGACACAAACTCCCTTAATATTTTGGATGTCCTACAAAGGCCTTCACAGACACACACTATACACCCCTCCAACCTGGTCCAGAAACATATCTTGTTCCATGTCTCCCCCCCCCCCCCAAATCCTCCACCACCACTTATAACCAGCCACAAAATATTGTTTCTCTTGTCACCCAATATCACCCTGGAGTGGAACAGCTACACCACAAGCATCACCAAGGCTTTGAGTTCCTGTTATAATTCCATAAATTTGAGACATTCTGCCCAAGATCCCCCCCCCAATCCCTCCATTATTCTGTCACCTACCTATAGACATTCTGCCCAAGATTCCCCCCCCCCCCCCCCCCCAAAATCCCTCCATTATTCAGTCACCTACCCAACCTGCAAAGCATCCTACTCATTCCTTAGGCCGGTATTACACTATCAAATTATTCGACAAAGAATGGGACAAAAAAATTGGATAAAATATTGGTCCTATTCTTTGACAAAGATATTGGATGAAATGCTAAAGGGGGTATAGCACTATCATCCAATATTTTGTCAAATTTTCTTCAAAATCGGGGTGTTATGCTCAGCTGTTGTTTATACTACAGTTGTGTTGTATCTGCATTTAGAAGAGGAGGAGGAGGGAAAAAAAGAAAGGAAACACACTTTGAGCAAACCATGGGTGTCAGGGCGAGATAAAATTTGTTATGGGAAGGGGAGGATTTTCTTTTTTATGTTGTTGGCAGTACAGTTGGACCATAATTCAATGCTAATTATTTTGTAGCTCTCTGCTGTTTACAATTTGCAACTGAGTAACAGAAAAGGCTGAAACAAACAGTGTATACAAATAAGATTGTAAGTTGATAAAGCAAGTTTCATTAAATAATGTTTTCAATGGAAAATGTCAGCACTAACAAAGACGTTTATGACATTATTAACAATGTAAGGAGGGAAACATAGCTGATAAAGTATATTTCCTTACAAAAATTGTCTGATCGCCTATTATACAACACACCATCTGATTTATACATTCATATTAATTTTGTTGTTGCTGGAAAGCACAACACAACACAACACAAACTCACCACTACTAGCCAAATTCGAACTTTACGTCAGACCTTTAACCTCCAAATAAAACAGATTTAGTGACAATGAGGCTGTATTACTACTAGTGCTCTGAGTGGTCACATTTCTCACTGCAGAACAGAAGACAAGCGATTTCTTTGATCAAATCTAAGCCGAGGCCTTAGATTTGATGAAATATTGGACGACATTCCCATTACAATATGTCCAATTTTTGTTTGTGCATTTCTTTGTCAAATAATTTAATAGTGTAATACCAACCTTACACCATTTTGAACCACAGGCCACCCCCCCCCCCCTCCAACCACAGTGATCTTATCCCAGTCAAAGAGCTCTGTGCAAAGTCTGCCCAATGCAGCCACCCAACACTTCCTATTCCAGACCAATCACACGCTTGTCCTACCCTGTCAAATGTTTGTTAAGCTTAAGGAACGTAGCTTACAAACTACTTATGAACTTCCTTATACTAAAGACACAAACATCCATGCCTGAGGGGAGGCTCTGAACCCCCGATGCGGAAAGGCCTCGCGCATCGTAGCATAGCACCTCAATGCACTCTGCCACTCCACTGCAGCTACCCCATCAAAGGCCACACTATTTGTGATAAGAGCCATGTGATTTATCAACTTTGCTGAAATCACTGCACAACTTTTAATATTGTTATGACTACCAACCAGTTGCCCATTAGAAACAAAACAATTCATACCACCCTGTGGCACAATTTTCAGTATTTCAATGACTACTTCACAAATTAGGTCATCTGTATCTTCTAAACTGCGTAGACAGGAGTTACCTTAACAGTACATTCTATGGTCCCAAGCCGATGGTAACCTATTCCCCCCCCTTCCTCCCATACACCCAACACCCAACAGTTCCTACCCCCTCTAACCTACAACTCCCCCACACCCTGAAAAAAAAGAAATAAAATAAATAATAAAAATAAATGCATTTCTAAGCTCTAATTTTTTCCATCCATCGAGTACTTATATGCTTCATTAGGCAGCATTATCTCAGAATGCAGCAGTTGAAGATGATGCTTGTGTGTTGGTGAAGTGTGCCTCTAAGGTTCTATGAATGAGAGTAAGTGTCCTTTTTCTGATGAAGACTGCGACTGGAAGCTAAGTTGAGGTTGTAAGAGTGTCTTTGTGGAGAGTTCCAAGCTACCCTCATTGTATTACTGAACTGCAAGATTATAGCAATATAATATTTTTTTTTCACACTAAGTACTTAACTACTACCCAAAAACAAACAAGTTAAAACTGACAATATTAGTGGTAATAATGTTGAGTCCATTTGGAACATCAATAATGTTACGAGAATGAGCAGCAACTCACTGCAAAAGACAATATCTCAACCACAGACAGGCATTTATCCACAAATAAATTTAAATTTTTGATCAAGCCCTCATCAGGAAAAAGGGAGACCGGCACACGCAAAGGTGACCAACTATGGCAGCATTTGAGCAGTGGCAGGTAGACATGGTGGTCATGTTGCAGGAGTTTGCTGTATGATTGTGTGAATGTATAAATGTGCTCTCTTTTTTCTTTACAAACATTTTGGGTGAAAATATAAAGTTCTGTGAGTATGAGTCTCTTTCCTACTGCCTGTCAATGGCTCATATTAATGCTAATATTTTATGCCGTGAAGAATGAAGATAATCGAGATATAGAAATCTATACAATACCTGAGTAGACTGTGAAACAGCTTTCTCAACAGTTTTTAAGAGAAATGGCATAAATTCCAGGCCTTGCATTAAAGTATTTCCAGAAAAGCAGGATGACATGCAGCCAATGTACGCTGTTCGAACAGGAGCAGTGGAAGTCTTCAGCCCAGGTCCTTTCTAGAAAAAAAAATCATAAGCAAATAGAGAAAATCTTGTCAGAATCTCTTTTTCTAACTTTTTTTTGTACATTATAAAAATTTATTGAATAACAGTATAAAAAACTGGCAATTGCCAGGTGTCCACTTCACTTTCTTTTCAATTTTAGGTTCTTCTGAGCAAAATCAGTTTTGGCACTGAACATACACACAGAGAACAATAAAAATTGTAATGGAAAAAGACTCAAAATATGTCAGATGACAAAATTTCACACACTAAGGGCTGGCACTATGATTTTGACCAAATGGCCTAACCTTGACTCAGTGATACATGAACTCTGATTTCATTCATTGGAGTGCATTGCAACAACTGCATTGGAATACTTTCTGAAGCATTTATAAAAGGAGAGTGTGCACTAGGCTGCACTGCCCAAACTGATGAGAAAGGCACAATTTTCAAGGTCACAACACATTCATATATACATACAGCTACCATGAGAGTTTGAGTACACCTCTTGCAAAAGAGCTTTTTAAATTCTGACTGACACTATACCCATTCATTATAAGAATCAACCTAAAGTAATCAATACTCCATGTATTTTTCAGTGTTCATGACATATCACTGCATTGGTTTCAAGAGGTGCGGAAGTGAAGATTTCTCGAGTACAGTCAAATATAATGACTTTAAAGCTGTGCACTACTCTCAGATTGACTCAGTGACAATACAAAACAACAACTTTCTCAGCATATTTAACTTTAACAGTAGTTGCCAGTAGAAACAATATAGCTTTGAATGTCATTTAATTCAGAAATAATATGTAAGTAAAACTTCAACAATACAGTTATTGGGAGACCAAATAAAAAGTATATGCCCTCATTGCTAATACAGGATTGTAATTACAAACAAGAGTGATAAAAATTCCTAAAATAAACACAGGACATATCTTTCTGTATCAGCTGTGTACCATAAAAGTGTACTGTACGTATTTCACCATATAGTTAAATACTGAATGTAGCACCTATTACTTACAATTATCTGGTAATCTTTGAATGACTTCCATATATGAACCTGAAGAATTCATTTAAGTACCGAACTGTCATTTGCAGCATTGATAACAAATTGATCATAACATGGACTGGTTAACACAATATACACTTTTCAAGGGACTTCAAAAAATGGTGTAAATGGGGACAAGTGTAAGAAATGGGAAATAAAATTTCAAGCAGTAAATTTTGCTTATAAGATCACCCTTGCATTATTGTAATTTATGTATGATATGTATGTATATAAAAGGCATCAAAACACTCACCAGGACCTTTTATTTATGATAAACCTATAACAAGGATTATCTGAATCTGGTAACTTTATAGGAAAAGGAAACTTTTGACGTAATTTCATTCAGCATAATCAATGTTGTCGGCAAGCTTTAAGTATGCAAACCATCATTTAAATAATGAAATATTGCATAATTTGTGGTTCTCCCTCACCCCCCCCCCCTCCCTGTTTCACATGACTATATTCGATATTTGTTCCTATTCTCAAGTGGAAATACGTACATAAGTATTTTTGTGACATTTGAATGGGGGTTTATGTCTCACACTGTATACTATTTTTGAGGTTATAATATACTGTGCCCCTCCAATGTGCAGAAGAAAACACACAAGCAAGCAATCATTTTCTCTGTTTATAGAATGTCACAAAAATATTTACATAAGAATTTGCACCTAACAATAACCTTTTCCGACCTTAGAAACAAAAATTTTCCAATATCTACCCAAAATGTAGCCGTTTCCATGCATTTAGACTTCTAGATTCAGTTAAAAATATTTTTAAAAAATTTCAAGATCATACTTTTTCAAAAAGTGACCCACATGATCATGCTACTCAAAATAAAAACTTGTCTAATATACAACTGATGCTTCCTAAATGTGCTTAGGCACACTAAATATCTAAAATGAAACAGTCTCTGTCTAAAATACTGCAGCAGTGTCGTAAAATAATTAAATATAAGAAATTAGATTGCATTTACAACATGGCTGCATGGTTCTATCTTCTTGTGCAAGTTTATAATGATATGCTTCTCTTCGATGTGAATGCTACGAAATACAACAGCTAACAATCACAAGCCAGGAACTTCCGCTATTGTCCCCGCCCAGAGTTAAACCCGAAAGTTACATTGTTGAGCAGCAGCATTGTTGAAACCAAACTCACACGAACCTGTGGGTTAGGTCGGAAAGGGATAAGAATAAATTTTCGAAACATGTCATGCTAATCACTTGAAAATAGGCCTACTAGTCACGCAAACTAAGCTGATGCTGGTACAGTGGCTGACGAGTGTGATCATACATGGGAAAAGCCTATACGATACTCCCATCAGCCACTGCTCCTTGAGTCAACAACCCACATACTGAAAGGAAAAAAATACGCGAATGTGTGTTTGAATAAATGCAAATTGTCGAGAAACTCTACTTTGTAATATTTATGAACACTGCTTGAAAGTGAAAGCCAAGCCAGTGTCAATGTATGTGAATTATGTAAGGTGTTTTTTTTTTTTTTTCCCCCTCCATGAACGTGGTTTCATAAATCAGAACTGTGGTCTTTCATCAGGTAGAAGAGGGAGGAAGAAAAAGGGAACAGAAGGGAAATGTCAATCACAACCTAAACCAAGAGGTGTTAATGGGTGATGTGTGGAAGTCGCAGATCAAGTGTGACACGACTGTGAAGGCTTTCAAATGAGCAATAGCAAAGGTAGTGTTCTACAGCCGAAAGACCATGGGTGTGGGGGGGATGTTGGTGTAGAGTGATGTGGCATCTATGGTGAAAAGGAAACTTCAAGTGGGAGAGGCATAGGGATGGATTTGAGGTGTTCCAGAAAGTAGTTTGCATCCTTGATGTAGAATGGGAGCCTATGGGTTATAGGTTGGAGATGTTGGTCCACAAGAGTTGAGATGCCCTCTGTTGGAGGCACTGAAGCCTGCTGTGATAGGACAGCAAGGATGGTACTCTTTATGCATTTTATGGAGTAGGTACAATGTTGGGGTGTGCGGTTCATGTGGAGAGAGAAGTTCTAGTTTGAGGCAGTGGCGAGACCTTGTGAGAAACCAAGAGTTTTTAGGATTTTCTGTAATCAGCCTGGATTGAGGAAATGCGGTCATAAGGAAGGTTTGTGGGTAAAGGTGTCAAAGAGTTGATGCAGTCCCTCTGCCACACTCCTCTCTATCAAGTACCACTGTTGTAGAGCACTTGCTCTTGTCATAACCGAGCAGTCTGTTTTCAGCTCAGCTCAGGTGTTCAGCTCTCAGATGGCACAGGATTTAGCTGGGCTGATGGTAGTTGTTGATGTGTTATTCAGGAAAGATTGGGAGATAATATTGACTGTGAGGAATTCTTTGAATCCCTGCAAGGGATAGTTTTGGTGACGAGCAGGATTCCCACTGGCGCCGTTGCCTGGGGCTTGTGACTGGGTGGTGTTACGCATGAATGAGAGGAGACCTTTGACCAGGGCAGTGTGGTTGAATTTAGGTGCAGACTGAAGGTTAAGCATTTCAACAGGACATTGTGTCATACAGAGGGATTAGCATGAGGGGTTAAGGACTGAAATGGGATTTGTTTTGGTGTTAAGTGACATTTGCATGTGGTGATGGTTGTAGAAGGTTACGGGTGAAGCATGAAAGATTTAGTGGGGGAGCTAGGTTTCGTTTGTTGCCTATGAGAGGGGGTTGTTGAGGGTGGTGGGTGGCTGTGAATGATTGCTTCTGAGGCAATGGACGAGTAGGACGGAGAGTGTTTCAGTTTACAGTTAGCTTGTTGTATGATGTATCCAACTGTGTTGCTTGAGCCAGGTGCTGACAGGAGAAGAATTTTAAAGAGAGAGGAGCTGTTGGGAGTGTTTGTTAGAAGAAACAAGGATTGCCAAATTTGAAATTCAAAGAGAGACTGATGGAAAGGAGTATTACATCAAGAGATGGGAACTTTTAAGGTGAGTCCTTTGGGGATTGTTCCAAGTGTCAAACAGGCCTGGAAGAAAAGAATTTGGAATTTCAGTTTGGCTATGGCGAATTCATTTTTGCGGAATGAGTGTAGGTACTGTGGCATAGTGTTGGGTACATGGTGGTTAATTGGTTGAAGTGGATGTAGTTATGGAAAAATGGGGTGGGGGGATTGGAACCTAGTGCGTAAGGAGGGGAAAAAAGGAAAGAAAACTGAGGTGGAAATTTGGATGAAAATTTATATGAAAGTTCACTAGAAATATTTTTTAAATGTTTAGATAAGAGCCAAAAAAGGGCGTTGGTGGCGGATAAAAGATAGATAGCAGCACACAACAGATCATTAACGGCCTATTCAAGGTCACCAGCAGCACATTAGACACCACCAGTGGCAAAAAATTGATGGTTAAAGGGTTTATAAACAATGGTAACATTGATATCAGCGCACACTCCGCTGCAGAGTGAAAGTTTCATTCTGGAATGATAACATTGTTATCTAATTGCTTTAATGAAAAATGCCACTTGCAGTGTACTCAAAATAATCTGAAATATTTGTAAGCAATACAATAATGTTTACTGGGTCATTAACAGCAATCAATCAGTGATGGAAATGACTATTTAATAAAGAAATGAATATGGTCATTAATTTTAACACATTAAAAGAGAGAAAATAGACAACACTGAAAAGAGATATGGAGTACAGGTGACAGATGTAAACGATAGGAAACAAAAATTGATCAAACAATAAGAGGGATGTGGACCAGAAACATAATACTGGAGTAATCTGATGGAAATTCTCCAATGAGATGGTAAGATATTATTCAAAAGAGATAAAGTGCCCAATAGTCACACAAAAAAATGCCAACGGCGACGAAAATAAATGAGCACGTTAGCTTCCAGAACCGTGTTCCATCACGAAGGAGAGGAGGGAAGAAAAAGCAAACGGCAGGGAAAGGTAACTCACAACATAAGCCATGAGATCTCTGACTTCCACACATCACCCATAATCACCTCATGGCTTGAATTGTAAATAACCTCCTCTCTCAACTGATGAAAAAACATTTCCGAAAGCTAGTGTCCTCATTTATTTTCATCCCCATTAGGGATTTTTGTGACACTATCGGTGGTACAGAACTAAGATAAGTACTGGTCAGCCTCTCTCTCTCTCTCTCTCTCTCTCTCTCTCTCTCTCTCTCTCTCTCTCTCTCTCTCTCTGTGTGTGTGTGTGTGTGTGTGTGTGTGTGTGTGTGTGTGTGTGTGTGTGTGTGTTTTGAATAATATTTTCTTTACTTTACTCACATAAGAGAACTGGACAGCAAATGTTGGGGGAGGTACAGCATGTAAACTGAAAAGCAAGCAGTGCTCACGATGGTGCAGATGCCTTTCCTAGAAGATTGCAGAGCTGACATACATGATGACCAAGAGTCAGTTTCTTCTTGAGCCATATAGAGATTGTCATATTGAGAGTCTGATATATAGAGATTGATATAAATTCTGTTACCTCTGCATTCCTTGTATATTGTTAGTGACTCATATTGTACTCTATGTAGTGTTAACAAGTGTTGCCTCTACACTGTGTCACTAGTAATTCATAAGGCACGCTGCAGTAGGATCAGTACAACAGTGTGAGAACCCTTTGGGTGATGCTTCTGATGAATTTGGGAAGAGAGAGGGGAAGCTCCTGCTTGCTCTTCAGTGTGCTAACATACGAAAGAGGAAGTGCATAACCACAGTACAACAACCTACCTGCCTCCGAGCTTCTGCTCTCCATACCTTCTGCAACTCAGGACACAGTTTATCTACTTAATACTGCCCTACTGCTCTCCTGCACTTAGCCATAATACACACACTGTATTCTATCACAATGTATTTAACAATAACTACAATACTATTTTTCATAACTTGCATTTTTTTCCATGCCCTGCAATGTGGAAACTTTAATCTTTGAGAAAAAAAATGACTAGAACCTTTATTCCAAGGAAATTTGAAATTTAATTTTGTACAGTTAGCCAGACATCACAGTTTTCAAGTTATGTATTTAAGAAAAACACAGTTACCTCTAATCCACCCCCTCCTACTCCAAACACACACTTTACCAGTGTGATTTTTAGTAATGGCACTCCATCCTACAACTGCGCAAAAATTTGTGACTACATTAATTTCTCCACCAAATGTTTCTTCTTCCATTGAACAAGATATCCACAACTGTGACCCGTGTACAGAGAAGAGCTATATGGTGGAACACTCTCTTGTGGACTTTGATCCTCATTTAATAGTTTCATCTTACATCTGTGTGTGACCACTAAATGCCATATTTCATGGTCGTATGATAATTCTTGGATTCATTAGACATAAACGATTTTACAGAGTACTGATTCAATATTAAAGGGAACAGAAATATTTTCAAACTCTCCAGACGAAACTTTTTGTAAATGAGAGAAACAGGAAGGTATGAGATTAAAGCATTGAAACCACTACCAGTTAAATTGTATTGTGCACACTTTCTAGTACCATAAAATTGAAAGAAATCTAAAAGTATTGAATTATGTAATATGAACTAAAAGCACACTATGCGATCAAAAGTATATGGACACTTGGCTGAAAATGACTTACAAGTTCGTGGCGCCCTCCAATGATAACACTGGAATTCAATATAGTGTCGGCCCACCCTTGGTCTTGATGACAGCTTCCACTCTCGCAGGCATATGTTCAATCATGTGCTGGAATGTTTCTTGGGGAAGGCAGCCCATTCTACATGGAGTGCTGCCCTGAACTGAGGTATTGATGTAGATCAATGAGGCCTGATACAAAGTTGGTGTTCCGAAGCAGCCCACACATGTTCTATAGGTTTCAGGTCAGGACTCTGTGCAGACCAGACCATTATAGGGACTGGCCACTCTACCATGGACCGAGCATTATGAGCAGGCGATCAATCATGTTGAAAGATGCAAGCACCATTACTGATTCCTCTTAAACAGTGGGAAGCAGGAAAGTGCTAAAACATTTATGTAGGCCTATGCTGTGATAGTGCCAAACAAAAACAACAACCAGTGCAAGCCCCCTCCATGAAAAACATGATGACAACATAACACTACCACCTACGATTTTACTGTTGGCACTACACATACTGGCACATGACGTTCACTGGACTTTCACCATACCCACATCCTGCCATCTGATTGTCACATTGCATACACGATTCATCGCTCCACACAATGTTTTTCCACTGTTCAATTGTCCAATGTTTATGCTCCTTACTCGAAGCGAGGCATCATTTGGCATTGACAGCCACTCGACTATGAAACCAAAGATTTTTCACTTCCCACCTAACTGTCATAGTACTAGAAGTGGATCCAGATGCAGTTTGGAATTCCTGTGTGATGGTGTGGATAGATGCCTGCCTATTACACTGTACAATCCTCTTCAACTATCGGCAATCTCTGTCAGGCAGTCAACAGTCGAGGTCGGCCTGTACGCTTTCATGCTGTGCGTGTCCACGTTTCCACTTCATTATCACATCAGAAACAGTGGACCTAGGGATCTTTATAAGTGTGGAACTCTCTCATACAGACTTCTCACAAGTGACACCCAATTATCTCAGTCCGCGAGTTCTGCAAAGCATCTCATTCTGGTCTCTCACAATGTCAAATCACTAATGAGATCGCCGATATGGAGTACATAGCACCACAATGCACCTAATATGAAAAACCTCTGTTTAGCAGCATGTCCAGATACTTGTGATCACATAGTGTGTATTACTTTAAATAATTTCTCACCTTCAACCACTCCACAACTTTCTGAGGCACTTCATTACTGAACTTCGCACACCAAAGGGAAAACATTTCCAGTGCGTGAATCAATGTTTTCTCGTGAACTGAAAAACAAGTGTAAGGTATAGAATACCAGAAATCACATAATGTTATTTCAAAAATATAATATAGTAATATGCAAACCTTCCACATCCAAAACTTTTATGAAATGATCTGCTGCTTGTGAAGCTAAAAGCTGCACACTGCTTCCAGTAACTGCATTGTAACTAAGATTACCAGCACCCTGAAAGAAATAATTTATACTTTTCAATTAACAGTTGTCACAAGAAACATACAATTTCAACAATTCAATATTACTAGCAAGATTTTTATAAAAAGTAAAGAAGGTTTGACCTACCAGGTGAAAAGCCAGTTTGTTTATATACATAAATAACACACACACACTCACTCACACACACACACACACACACACACACACACACAAACAAAGTTACCTTTCACAACTGTTGATTGCTTCATCAGAAAAGAGGAAGGAAGGAAAGGGAAGAGAAAAAGGAAAAGATGTGGTTTTAAGGGAGTGGGCAAGGAGTCACTCCAATCCTGGAAGTGGAAGGACTCGCCTTAGAGGAAAAAATGACAGGTAAACACACACACACACACACACACACACACACACACACAACACACACACCAAGGCAGACATATGCAAAATGCAAAGACGTTGGAAAGAGAAGCCATTTGGCACCGAGGCTTTGTCCAGAGGGGAATTTTAACATCAAAACTGTAGTACAGCCATGGGCACCTGCAAGGCACCCTCCAATGCCAATCTGTTTATGGGACATCTCGAAGAATCCTTTTCAGCATCCCAAAACCCCAAACCTCTGGTCTGGTTCAGGTTTCTTGATGATATTTTTATGATCTGAACTCAGAGCCAGGACACCTTATCCTCCCTTCCTTCAAAACCTCAACTCCTCCTCCCCCATCCAAAGCACCTGGTCTTTTCTCAACCCACTATGCCACATTCCTGGATGTCAGCCTCCACCTCACTGATGGCTCCATCCACACTTCCATCCATATTAAAGCTAGCAACCACCAACAGTACACACACTTCGATAGTTACCACCCCTTCCAAATCAAAGAAATCCCTCCCTTACAACCTGACAAACTGTGGATGGCCTATCTGCAGAACAACCTTCCTCAATATGCCGCAGGTCTCGCAAAGGCCTTAACAGACAGAAACACCTCACAGACCTGGTCCACAAACTGATCTTCCGTGCCATACCTTCACACACCCCAAATTCTCAACTACCACCAGTAAACATCCACAAAAGAGCACACCCCTTGTCACACAATGCTACACTGCACTCTAACAACTAAATTGTATCCTCTGCCAAGGTTTTGATTTTCTGTCCTCAAGCCCAGAAATGAGAGGCACCCTGCCCATGATCCTTCCCACAACCTCCTTAAGTAGTGTTCCATCGCCCTCCCAAGCTCTATAACATCCTAGTCCATCCCTATGCCACCCCGAAACCCAGCCACTGCCACAGGGATCTTATACCTGTCAAAGACCACTTTGCAAAACCTGTTCAATCCACCCACCCAGAACTTCATACTCCAGTCCCATCACGGGCTTATCCTACACTATCAGAGGTTGGGCCACCTGTGAAAGCAGCCATGTAATTTACCACCTGTGCTGCAATCAGTGCGCAGCTTTTTATATTGGTATGACCACCAACCAGCTGTCCATTAGGATGAATGGTCACTGACAAACTATGACCAAAAACAAGGTAGACCATTCTGTGGCATAGCATACAGCAGAGCACATGCTTTATTTCAATGGCTGCTTCACAACCCGGGCCATCTGGATCTTCTTGCCCTCCACCAGCTTTTCCGAACTGTACAGATGGGAGTTATCCTGACAGTACATTCTACAATCCCAAAATTACTCTGGCTTCAACCTAAGATAACACCCTTTTTTCCACACCCAACAGTTCCTATCTCTTCTGTCCTACACATCTCCTAATTCATGTGTGTGTGTGATTTCCATACTGCAGAGTGTGATTCGGAGTGCAGCAGTTGGAAGATGATGGTTGTGTGACTGTGTGATTGCGTGAAAAGTTCTAGGATGGTTGGATGGTTTGATTTTGAAAGGGACTAAATGACAAAGGTTATCAGTCCCTTGTTGCAAGTATAAAAGAGTACAGGAATGATCACTAAAAAGGTGTATAAAACAATGTGATAAAATTAACCAAGCAAAGGGTTTAACATGCCCAGAAATAAAAGAAGCAAATAAAGAACACTGAGAAAGACGAGAAAGATTTAAAGGCGATACCAGAGTATCTTGGCCAGGTGATCACAGTAATAAAAGGAGAACATCCGGCCACTCTGATACACATTAAAACCACCGACCTAAAAGTGCTAGGTAAGTGGAGGATAGATATATACTGAACAGTCAATAAAATTCAGATGAAATGATATAATCCACTTGCACAAATAAAATTTAAAACTATCAACCGTAGGAGCATTGTGTACTAAAACCGACCTCAGGGTGTCAGGAGGTTAAAACTCCACCTCTGGGCGACTAGGTTAGTGCAATCCAATAAAATGTGGGCGACTTGTTGGACGTTTGAAGGGCATGACATTCTGTATTCTACAAACCACAGGATGTACTGCACAGCATAGAACATAGGTCAGCAGATGGTGTACCCATCTCCAGAAGAGGTTTAGTGGTGGCCTCTTTGGTTAACTTGTCTCCCAGATCATTTCCTGCCATCTCGACATGCCCTGGAGTCCAGATAAATACTACCGACCATATGCATTGTTCAATGGCATAGAGGGACTTCTGGATGACTATTATTAAAGGATGATGGGGGAAGCAATGGTCAAGAGCTCTTAGTCCACTGAGGGAGTCGCTGCACATGAAGTAGAATTCCCCAGCAGGGCAGGTACGAATATGGTCACGAGCACGATAAATGGCTACTAACTCTGCAGTGAAGACACTGCAGCCAGCCGACAAGGAGTGCCATTTGTTTTGCCCTGCATGTGCGTAAGTGCAGCCAACACAACCACCCACCATCGACCCATTGGTGTATATCACTTCCGAGCCTCATGAAACGCCAAGAATAGACCGGAATTGGCGGCAAATGGCCACTGGGTGAACTGAGGTTTTGGAGTGCTGAGACAATTCCAAGCAAAGGTGTGGCCAACAGATACACCATGGTGGAGTATGCAACTGGAAATGGAAGATAGAGAGATAGAAAAGATTCCAGTTCACTAAGAAGCAAACGGACATGAACGCCAACTGTCATCCCCGATCTCGGCCACCGTTGTGGAGTGGGAAGTGGCCTGACTGGAAAAAGGAGACGGTGGTTGGGGTGATGAGGCAAGCCACGAACATGAACAACGTAATTGCAAAGCAGCTTTTGGCGCCTATTTTGTAATGGAGGAACTTCAGCTTCTGCAAAGAGACTATTAACAGGGCTAGTTCTGAAAGCTCCTGTCACCAACCGAACCCTACAATGGTGGATTGGATCCAACACCTGCAGGGCTGAAGGCGATGCTGAACTATAGGCAATGATCCCATAGTCCTATCATGACAAGATGAGAGCCTTATAACAATAAAGCAGAGTACGGCAGTCTGCTCTCCAAGTATTATAGCTAAGGCAGCGGAGAGGATTAAGGTGCTGCCAGCACTTCTGTTTAAGCTGACGAATGTGAGGGAGCCATGTCAGCCAGCCGTCAAACACTAGTCCCACGAAACAATGTGTTTCCACCACATTGAGCAAGTGCCCATCTATGTAAAGCTTGGGATGAGGATGGATTGTCTGACGCTGGCAGAAGTGCATAACACAGGTATTGGCAGAAGAGAATTGAAACCCATGGCCGAGGGCATATGTCTGCGCATTATGTATGGCTCCCTGCAGCTGTAGTTCAGCAACACGTATACTGCAAGAGCTAAAATATAAACAGAAGTCATCAGTATACAAAGACCATTAATCACCACTAAAAATATAAAAATAGAGGAACACTCAGTACAGAGCTCTGGAGTACCCCATTCTTCTGTACATGTAAAGAGCTATGACAGACGCCAACTTGTATACGAAAGATATGGAAAGATAAAAAAAAAAAAAATCTCTGATAAGAATAGGAAGCGAGCCCCAGAGACCCTAACCATGTAATGTAGAAAGGATGTGAAGATGACTACCAGGTGTTGGCCTCGAGAGAAGGCTGTCCATATGGTGGACAAGTTTATCCACAGCTGAGTGCCCCTGACAGAAAGCACCCTGGCATGGAGTTAGGAGACCCCTGGACTCAAAGAGCCAGCACAGCCATCGACTCACCACATGCTCTAGCAATCTGCAAAGAACATAGGTGAGGCTGCTTGGTCAGTAACTGTTCAACTCATGTGGGTGTTTACCAGGTTTGATCACTGGAACTGTCAGACACTCTCGCTACTGCGATGGGAGTGTGCCAGAACTCCAGAGGTGATTGAAGATAGCCAGAACCTGAGACTTGGGTGACAGGTGTTTCAGCTTCTGATTATTATGCAATCTGGCCCAGTGATTGGGTCAGGGCAGTGTGCCAGGGCACTGGGGAATTCCCATTCACTGAATGGAGCATTGTACAGTTCTGTGTGGTGAGTCGAGAAGGACAATCACTGTCTTTCCTCCTGCTCTTTCAGGATGCGAAAGGCCCTTGAGTAGGCCACAGATGCAGAATTCTAGTCATAGTGCTCAGCAAACAGTTGAGCAACTGCATCTGGATCAGTGCAAACTGCTCCATTCACGGACATACTGGGCACACTAAGAGTACACTTGTAGCCATACTCATGTGTCATCTTCGCCCACACCTGGGATGGAGAAGTATGTGATCCAATGGTAGACACATACCTTTCCCAACACTCCTGTTTGTGTCTTCTAATCAACAATTGGGCTCAGGCATGTACCTATTTAAAAGCTATGAGGTTCTCTCCATAAATGGGTGCAGCTTGTGGCGCTGCAGAGCTCGCCTGCGCTCTCTAACCGCCTCAGCAATCTCCGGCGACCACCAGGGCACCATCCTCCAGCGGGCAGATCCCGAAGAGCGAGGGATTGCACACTTGTCCGCAGAAATAATGGCCAAGGTCATGATGTTGATTACCGCATCTATGTTGGAGTGCATAGGAGAACCAACCGTAGCAGCAGAAGTAAAAATGTCCCAATTAGCCTTATTCAGTGGACATCTGGGTGAGCGTTCGGTGGCCTGACACTGGGGTAGAGACAAGCGGTCACTACAACACAAATCATCGTGTACACTCCAGTGGATAGAGGGCAACAGACTAGGGCTACACACTGAAAGGTCGATGACTGAGTACCTACCATGTGCCATGTTAAAATGCATGGGGGCACCATTGTTTAATAGGCAGAGGTTGAGATGAAATAGCAATGTCTCATCATCTCTACCATGGCCAGTAATCATGGTACCGCCCCACAATGGCGTATGGGCATTGAAATCACCCAGTACCAGGTAAGGTGGGGGTAGTTGAGCTATCAGTGCAGCCAGAACGTGTTGTGGGACTTCACCATCTGAAGGGAGATAACACTGCAGAAGGTAATGTCCACTGCAGCCTTTACCCTGACAGCTACGGCTCCCAAAGACGTCCGTAATGGAACAGCTTCACTGTAGACAGAGGTAAGGACGCAGCTGCATACTCTACCTGACGCCCTATCACAGTCTGCACGATACCTATAATAAACCCGACA
Source organism: Locusta migratoria (assembly GCA_026315105.1). Classification (NCBI taxonomy): domain Eukaryota; kingdom Metazoa; phylum Arthropoda; class Insecta; order Orthoptera; family Acrididae; genus Locusta; species Locusta migratoria. Next base: position 706,505,712 of record CM048744.1, read on the forward strand.
GCCACGTAAGGCAGGGGTGCGCATCATGGGAAACTAAGTTTCTTGCAGGGCAAGGCAAAAAGCAGGTGAGGTGCTGAGGAGTTGGCATAGCTCTGCTAAGCATGGTGAAAAACCACCGCAATTCCACTGGAGTATGTTGTTACTGGCTTTAAAGGCCATGTTTGAAATGATGAAAAAAGAAGGTTATTCCATAGGTTCACTTGCTGCCGCCGATTGCAAACCTACCAAAACCAAGATCATCGACTCTGGGGAGTCGGTGAACGCGAGATCCTCAGGTGAGGCAAGGATCTCTACCTCATCTTCTGAGGCAGAAGATGAGGGTAGCTGTGGCTTTTGAGCCACTGAAGAGTCCTGTTTCTTTGTTTTCTTTGTTCGTCCCTCTCACTGCCCCTTTGGTTTGAGGGGCCAAGATGACTTCTCGGAAGTGGTGTCAGGTGCGGAAGAAGAACGAGAAGCCCTTCAACCAGCAGGATTGGGATCCTTGGGCCTTCGGCCAGGATCCTCTGAGGCGCTCTAAGCAGCCTCAGAAGGGGGTCTCCCGAGGGACTACTTCTGAGCGAGAGGAGCCAGAGAAGGCTTCTCCTTCTCCCGCTGAGAGGTGGGGATCGGTGTCCCCAATTTTTGCTCCCACGATAATAAAAGTGGGAGTCATCGAAGAGGAAGTGCCCCCACCTGTGAAGGGGGCAGGGGTAGTTGATTGGGTGTGGGAGTCCACTGGCAGTGGTGGCGTAGCAGTAAACTAGGTACTGCAGATAACGACAGTGAGGCTGCTATGGCATATGAGTTAATCAAATGCACAGGATGGAGCTTCCGATATTTTCGTTTCGCCTCTAAGTAGGTCAGTAGGTACCAGTCTTTTACTCCTTAATTTTCCATTCTTGCTGCAGAAACATGCACGTACAGGAACAAGGGGAGTGATTCTGGCCGCAGTTAACATGAAGAGGGGTGCAAGGGACGTTCGGATGGAATGCACACCTGGCTTCCTGACATGTAGGGTTGGCATCACATCGGGAGGATATATGCCCAAACCACCAGCATTTAAAACAATGCATTGGGGGAGGAACATGGGGCTTTACGTTGCATCTATAGATCATAACTTGACCTTCTCGGGCAATGAATCGCACTTTAAAGCCAAGATGTAGAAATCGGTGGCAACACTGTTGTCCTTCGGACCCCTACGGATTCGCCGAATGAAATGTACTCACCGCCGTTCTAGGTTCGCACGCAGTTTGTCATCTGACTGCAGCAAAAAGTCTTTGTGGAATATAATTCCCTGGGCCATATTTAAGGTCTTGTGCAGTGTTACACTAACAGAAACATCACCCAGCTTGTCACAGGCAAGCAATGCTTGTGACTGAGCTGGGGATGATGTCATTATTAATACTGACCCAGAAAGCATTTTTTACATCCCTTCCACCTCACTGAACTTGTCCTCCAAGTTGTCCACAAAGAACATGGGCTTAGAGTCTACTGAAAAGGTTCCCCACCAGTACGGCTACAGACAAGATATCTAGGGGAATAAGCCTCAACCAGATTTCTGGCCCGACATTCTCCCCTTGGTGTGGCCAGGAAAGGGAACGTTTGGGATCATATTCTGCAGCATTGTTGTCGCCTCTACCTCTCGTAGAGAAAGCGGTTATACGTCCGCCAACATTTTGGGATCGTTTCATGATGTTCTCACGAGCAGCTAGGGATCTAAAAGTCCACCCAGGCAGAGCCCCGTTTGCCTTGGTAAGTCTTATACAACTGAGGTGCAGCAGGTTCCTCAAAGGTTGCTTGCTAGCAACTGTTCAACCACAACAGCCATGCACAACTCCTTGGCACGTAGTACACCTTGAGATTGAGGTTTTGTTTTATAGAGGTTTGTACCATCCTCGCAACCGGGGCGCTTAAGCCAAGATCCCCAGCCTCTGAAATACAAGTATCCACCATCGCACCGAACGATGGTCATTTAAGCATGCACAGTTTATGGTGTGGCGTACTGTTGGTGCAAACAGTCCACAGCTCGGGACCTCGGGTTCACCAAGCCCATACTCAGCAAATTAATGCTAAGCCCCTGAGGGGGAATGTTCTACATTCTGAAGAAGGCCAAGACTGATAGCTTAAGTATTGTGTGTGTGTGTGTGTGTGTGTGTGTGTGTGTGTGTGTGTGTGTGTGTGAGAGTGTGTGTGTGTGTTTTTTTTTATGTGCTGTCGCAGCTTGTCATTACATCTTTGCAAAGTGAAATAAAAAATTAACAAAGTGAAATTAAGAACATAGAGGAACACAGAAGAAATGAATGGAAAATAAGTAAAGAAAGGTAGAGATGAAGAATTAAAAAGATTGTAAATTAATAAAATTCCACTGAGGAGTTTAGAGAGCTGCAAAAATATATTTGAGAGCGTACTCTCCTCACTAGAGATCAGGGAAACTAGGCAAGATACAAATGGGAATCAGATCTACTGGGTTCTGCTGTAGATTTACAGGGTGCCCTAAAATTGAGTTTTTTTTTCACTAGTGCACCCACCCACTTAAAAATAAATTATTTTAAAAAATTCCTACTTTTTAATCTTTTACATCCTAGTCAGTAAAACAATTTTCTGGTTAGCTGCAATATTCATAAAAATTAATGCATGAAATTAATCAAACCATTTAATTAATAAACTAGCCATCTGGTGTAAATGCCTCTTAAACCACAATCTGTTAATATGAGTCTATACTTGAGAGCACCTTTTTAAAAAGTACAGTAAGGAATCTAATATTCCTTCGTAATTTTCATTTACCTGTAACACACTCATCTTATGTGTTGCAACTGTCAGTTTTCCTTCTGAACCATGGAAAACATTAAACAGATGTTGCAATAGGTCTTCTAATGATCCAGGATCACTACACTGCATGGCCAAATTTCGGCAGGCTGCAGCGGCTTCATCACGAGCCAAGTCATCTTTTGAATGTAGGTTTGCTAAATACACACACAAAAATTCTTAATTACAATATTTTTACTTTATCTACCACATAAAACATTTAGCATACAAATACTCAAAATAATAATACAATCACAATTCTTGCTGTTGCTAGTGATGGTAATGGTAACTGTTGTTGTTTCAGGCATAGGTCATCACAATGAGCAGTTGCTACAGGCTTAAACTGAATATATTTCCCAACACCACCACCACCAAGAATGATGATGATAATGTATCTATTCACCGGGCACACACACATTCATCTTTATCTCTAACAGAAATCACCACAACTATCTTCAATTTGAAAAAAACGTATGTTGTAACAAGAGAGAAACCTCCAAGGAAATGCAAAAGTAAATGTGATCAGGTCACTTAAAATTAAATCCAGACATAGAATTTTCTCAGTAACAGAACAACATATACCATGCAGGAATTCCATAAGGCCAAATTGCTGCTTCAGAAAGGAGGAGGAGGAGGAGAGAGATCGATCTAGAAACAATACTACAGAAAATTTCTAAAATTTTAGAAAATAACAGGATATATTCCTGCACTACAAGAATTCAAAATCTACCTATAACAACAGAGATACAGGTGACCTATAAAGTAACTAAAAAGCAACAGAGCCCCAGAGGAACACTTCTATTACCTGTAAACTCAACAACCAAAACACCGCAAACAAATTCTTAAAATTAAATGAGGAACATTGATTACAGAGAAAATCTCACAAGAATGATATTCACCCACTCCAACAAACATACCCTAATAACTACAGAGGTATCACAAAATTCTCTCCGTGGAATACTTAACATACAACCACAAGTTGAAAAATAGAAGACTCTGTACTGAACAGATTTGGAACCTACAAACACAGTACTCATATTCATGGAATTTTAAGGACTGTGCCTCCATAGAGGGGCATACACTCTGACAACTAGCAACATCTGGAGTAGACAGAAAAACTAGGACCTTTGTACAACAGATATTAACAGTCACCACATCCAAAACCAAGTTTATGGAATAAATCTGAAAACCATTTGCAATACATTCTGGGGTCAGATACAACGTTTATTTCACATTGAGTATTTATGTATCCATATCCCGTTCCATCTACTGCCGAGTCTGGGTGCCGTTTAGGCCTCTTCATCTGGCGCTTTTCTCCCACCAAGTTTCTTCCTGCGCTTGTTGCCAGCTCACACCTCTTCTTTATACACATGTTCTCACTCCCATTTTACCGCCGAGTCCTCTAGGGCTCCCTCTAGGTTCTTTTTTTTTCCCCTAGTTCTTCCACAATTTTGGGTATTCTCAAGCCATCCATCTTCTTAACATGCTCGTACCACCTTAATCTCTCTTTTCATACTTCCTGTTTGAGGTCCTTCCTTACACCCACATACCTTTCTCTGTCCATTCTTGTTTCTCTTTTCACTGCTCTGAGAAATTTCATTTCCTTTGCTAGCAGTATGCTCTAGCCCCTTTCTGCAATGTCCATGTTTCTCCTCCATAGGTGATAATAGCAAAATAAAAACTCTTATACACAAGTAGTTATATATTTTTTGAACTTTGTTATTCAAAATTAGATGTTGTATTGTTTGATAAAAATTTCTCCCCCTTCTATTAATTTCATGCATTATCCTTCAATTGTAATGTACTTCACTCACTAGGTAATTGTTTACCAGTTTGAGAGGTTCTCCATTCAAAGTTATAATCCTGTTGATTCCTTTGTCTCCTCCAAATACCATACTTCACTCTTTTCATTATTTTTAATCCATACCTTTTTATGATTTATTCAACTTTTCTTGGAGAAAATTTTCAAACAAAGGTGAAAGTACTAAAAGGGACTCAGTAAAGAACAACATGAGAAGGTCAGTCAAAATGCCTGGCATTTTCTGATGACCTGGGAATATTCAGCAGCAATAGACAACAGCTACAAAAAGCACTACAGTACTTACATGAAGTCACTAGTAAAACAATTCTACAGATACAATATATTGTCACAAATGAAGCCCTGAAAGACACTAACAGTGTGGTGTTAAGTGGCTACAGAGTTGGACTTTGAAGCAAAGGGTCCTGGCTACAAGAGTCACCCTGTTTGTACCTTTTTAATTTAACTATACATTTCTAGTACCTTCTAGATGAATTGAGAAATAACAATCCAGAAGTTTCTGTCAGTTTATATATACTGTGTGGACCTCTAGCCAGTCATTTCCTTCCATGCTCTTGTACACGAGTGGCAAGTAAGTGTCTAAATAAAACACGCTGATTCCGGATGTATACGCAGACAAGAAAAGAAAGAAAAAACTTGAATTTTTTCCTGGACTTCCTGGATAAAAATACACTTTTTCCAGATTAAAAATACACTTTTTGCAGGAGAAATAATGTTCCTAGGGTGAAATACACTTTTCCTTTACAACAATCAATATACTTTCACCTGAAGCAGTAAAACTTACCAATCTTTTAAAAGGTAAATGTTTTCTACACTATCATAGAACTTCCCATGATTAAAATGCATTTAAGGTACGGTGTATTTGTTGTGATGTGTAGATTTTGGTAACAGCACAAATGATGAAAAGTAAGGGCAGCCAATCATAAGTCAAAGGCCAATCATAAGTCAGGAGCATACAGCCAATGAGAATAAAGATTTTCACTACTACTTTTTGTAATTGCAGCTTGCTTATATTTCAATTTTTACACGATGACAAAGACTTTGTGATTGATGAGAAGGTCATTTATTATGTACTTTGCTTTGTAAAACACTTCTCTATTTTTTACAAATATGATGGACCCAACAGAACAGCTTAATTGCCCTGTCACATTTACCCTTTTGCTTATCAAAAATATATCTCAGTTTTCTTTGAAAGTGTCAATTTTAAGGTATGTTGTCAGGCAAAAACCTAAAAACAGAGTGAAAGAATGACCAAAACTCTCAATTATTTACAATCTCCTCATTGCCTTTCTTCACTTACATCTTAGGCCTACATAATTATAGTTTTTGCCATTGTTATTGCATAATTAGTAATCTATCTATGAAAGAACCAAAATAAGTATGATAAACTAACCTTGGAGCTTAGTCATTTTTTGCATCTGCTATCCTTTAAGATATATCAAATACAAATGTGCCATTAAAAATTTTAACAATAGCATTAATGGCCTGTCTTCTGAGCCCGAAATTTTTCTTAGTGTGTGGTCCCTAAAGTATTAAGTTTTGAACAGGTGTCAAACTGCTTATGATTAATTCATATCACATTCTTCCTATTACTGATTAACACAAGTTTAATTTGGTGCTATTGACTCATTTTTTAAATGAGTTATTGCTGCATTATTTTTCTGAAGTAATGGGGTAAAGTAAGAGCAAAATAATAATAATAAAGCTGGTGACATTGTAAATGTTTACTCATTTTAATGCTGTAGTATTATTTTATTTATTAGGTGTTATTTAAAGATTATGACCGTTTTGGTTTTTCATCATTCTCAAGTCAATTGCAATACATACAATATAAATAAATACAAATATTTTGGAAGATATACTTGAAAATAGTTTATCTGCATATTTACATTTTCCTGTTACAACAATGTCCTGAAGTACAGTAGTTTTTTTTTTTCTTTTTTTTTGTGCTGATATTTTTTGGTAGATTTATTAAGCAAGTTATTACTTACATTTCTGTTAATTTTGCAGCACAGTACACTCCCGTGACATTTATCTGTTTACAATGGCTAAACATTGTACAATTGTTTGGAATTTCAGAGATATTAGCTATGAACACAGATTATAATATTTTAGACTTGAACTTTATTTAGCAAAAATATAATTTTTTGTTAGTATCTATGTTGTTTTCAGTGATGTTAAATGTACATAAAACCAAAAAACACAAATCAGAAAGCACGGATAAGGGTAGAAAAACTACCTACAAACACTCACATAACACCACCATACATAGGACAAATTACAGACACAATTAACAACATATTTCAAAAAACTAAAATTATCCAACACTGGAACATTTGACAAACAGGTTGAATTTTCTCAATCAAATTAAAAAAAAAAAAAAAAGTTTCATATCTTTGTTAAGCTTATGGGACTTAACTATGGGGTTATCAGTCCCTAAACTTACAAACTACTTATCAACTAGCTTATCCTAAGGACAGCACAAATATCCATGCCTGAGGGGGGATTCGAACCCCAGACCGTAGAGGCCGTGCGGACCGTGACTGGAGCGCCTCAGTCCCCTCGGCCACCGCGGCCAGCACACAAGCAAAATTTTGAAAGTCATACCCTTACGTGACCATAAACACAAAACAGAATGAATAGTAAAAGCAATGAAAATTTTACATATTGTACCCAAGGAAACGTAATGAGTATTCAGGAAGAACTCTAAATATATAGCCACTCAGACACATTTCTGAACAAAATTCTTAATGAGGAAACAGAATAAAACTTCAAATGATATTTAGAAAACTATTGATTTCATAAAAAAAAGAGGATAACTTTTGATATTTCAAGCTGTATACTAACATGACTTACCGTATCTACCAGAATATAAGATGCACTAGCATAAAAGATGTACCCTACTTAATAAATCTTTTTTAAGGAAAATAATAATTCATGCTTAATACATCTTCTGCATTATAATACCTACGTTCATATACATCAAATATCTAGACAATGCCTTCAAGAAGTGTTCATAAAAGTTAAGCAGTCAAGATTCTTGACAGATTGCACTTATTCAAAGGTGTATTTCATCGTTCGTTGTTTAAAGTATGGCACCTCGGTGGCACTGCTTACGATAGCTCTTACCACTGCGCCAAGTATCAATTTGCGTACTTAGTAGGGAGGTTTTCATGTTTAAGATAATGTGTTTCAAGAATTTATTGTGAAGTGCAAATATTGTTGTGACCTATTATAAACAGTGAGAACGATGGATGGTTTGCATGCGTGTATTGTTTGGCACACTGGATGGAGCACAGCATGTTTATTATAAGCTTAAAAAGACAGCAACAATGGGGCTCAAACGTCACAGAAAATATCTATGTACATATTTGCACTTAATAATGTGAATAAATCCTCAAATATCATCATGTGAAACATTAACAAATAAGCAACTTGAGAAGTGTTTCATTATTCATAATGAATGACACAGTTATAGGATTGCCAAAAACACTGACTATGATGAATCAAATTAAGTCAAAAGTTTCTACTTCCTATGAAGTTCCCAATTCCAGTTACACTTGGCGCTAAAGATAGTACCAATTGCAGATAAACTTTACAACATTATAAAACTCCTGACAAGTATTTTGGTGTATATTATATACATATATCAAACAGAAACTATGAAAATGTAAGGGAGAACTTAAAGCAAATTTTTCCACTTAAAAAACTGTTATTGTATTTTACCCGATTTTTTTAAAATCCCTTGAAAAAGTGTATACTGTATAATAATAATAATAATAATAATATTGTGTGGATCAGTGGCCTGGTCTTTCAACTGGACACCAGTTATCCTACTGTGGAAAGGGGACCTACTGTTTCATGTGGAATCCGAACCACATGTCGTTTCTGGTGACTCCTCACATTGTTCAAAGATGTAGGCTAGGTTAAAATATTTTTAGAAAATCTCATGATTATCAATTCCCAGTCAAGCACTTTACCGATATACCATCAGGTCCAAATCCTACAATACAAAAACCATTAATGACTCTCACCATGCAAGTGCATCCACCAAATTCCATGCAACTGAAATGCTTAAAATTTGCAACGAATTTAACAATGAATTGCTTCAAGCTGAAAAATAGAAATTTTAAAGAAATGGAACTTATAGGTATTTACCTTAACTAGCAACCGGTATATAAGATGCATCCACATTATGGACCTATTTTTGTAAGAAAAAAGTGTGGCATATACACCAGCAAATATATCAATGCAAGTGCAGAATATTACAATCTTTATATACTACTAACATCACTGAAATCAACAGATATTAATAACAAATTATATCACTGCTAAATAAAGTTCAAGTCTAAAATATTACGCTTTTTGTTCATAGCTAACAAAATTTTAAAATGTACTCTCATTGTAAACAGAAAAATGTCACTGGAGTGAACTGTGCTGTGAAATTAATAGAGGTGCAAGTAATAACTTTCTCAAAAAATCTTCAATATAGGAGGAAACAATACATGGAAAAAAGACCACCAATGTAAAGGCCATGTATATAAAATACGAAAAGCTTAACAGAGTGAAATAATTCAAGTATCCAGGAGATGATGTGAAACCAACAAATATGGAGAATATTTTTATTATGAAGAACTGTCCTTGTCTAGAAGTGCACTTACTCCAATAATGAATCCATATATCTAAGGATTTTTCAAAGGCTATTTCTGTGAGGGCATTCAACTGCTCTGTTGTGGCCCTCTCAATGTCAGTAATGGCATAAAAAACAACACACCTATAAAAACTTAATTTTTTTGGAAGAACAAGAAATTACTGGAACTAATTCTGGTAAAGACACTTGTAAACAGACATCAGCACTTTTTGTGGCTAAGAATTTCTGAATAAAAAGTGATGTGTGGCACAGCACATTGCTGTGATGAAGGTGGAAGCTATTGGCAAATTTCTCTCTTTTCTATATTGTTTTGCAAACACTGCAGTATGACTTTTAAAGTTCAGTGAGTACATTTGTAAGACAATGTTCCGAATAAAAATAAACAAAAAAGACTCCTTGTCTTATTTTTAAATCATTCATTAAAATGTTTTGTTTGGGACTGTGTGAGAAGCTTAGTTCTTCAGTAGCCTCTCAAACATTTATTGCTCATTTGAGCATTTAGAGGTTAATGGGCACCCCAAATGTTACTCTTCTACTGATCATTTTCACTCTTAGGTAGCCCATACCATATTCAAATGGTCTTCAGAGTAACAATATAATGTATACCAATTTCGACTTTTAATGGGTTCCTTTGGCCTTCCCTCCCCTTAGTAACATAAATGTTGATAACGGTGCTACAGTTGATGGGAGAAAAAACAATCATGTGACAGATGTGAAAATGGTGATTTTTCACTTGTTTCGTAAATGCAACTAGCCTATATATTTCAATTTTTTCGTAATGACATGGCTGCTGTTATTTATGGGAAGGTCGTTTATCATTTTCTTTTGTTAAATACTTCGATGTTGTGTTTCTTTTACCTTTTTTTAAAAAACTAATATGTTAGATTTTCGAGAATGCTGTTAGACTAAAATCCAATAAAACAATATCAAATGCACCACCAGATTTACACTCTTGCTTGTCAAAAATATCACACTGTTTTGTACTAATGTGCCACAATTTTAGAGTATGTTGTCAGGCATGAACCTGTGAATGTACTACCACAAGTGTTATTTACTAATTCCTGACACCTATTGTAACTTCCCATATTTGTAATGATAATTATACTTTTGCCATTGTTATTACACAATCAGTAATCTATGAAAGGACTGAAATAAATATGATAAACTAATCTTGAAACTTTTCTATTTTAACATCTGCTACCCTTTAACATATACCAAACATTAATGTGCCATTTACATTTTTAATAATGACTTAAAGGCATGGTCTTGGTTGATTGGTTCAATTTTTAAAGGGACTATACTTCACTGGTCAGTAGTCCCATTTTCCAATCACAGAAATTTAATTAAAAGGCTCTAAAAAGTAGTAAAAAACAGTGGTAGACTACATCAAGCTTAGGATGTTCAAATGTTTGTTAAGCTGAGGGCTATATCGAAGGTAGAGAACCTATTGCCGGAAAGGCCTCAGCTGATGGATCAGACTAAGAGTGTCCCACAATGTCCCGTCGTCCTTATCCACTCCCAGTCCTTTCCCAATAACCTTCGCAACCCAAGGTGTGATGCGATCCGTGCCGAGAGGTGATGGCACAAGGGTAGATCTGTCTCAAACGGAGTCTCAGGGATACCGGGTGACCTCCCTGAGTAAGTAGCCTTACATCATTGGGGGTTATTGTGGTGTGGACCGCATAAATCCCCAAATATTGTGGGACCAAGATGGACACGAAATAAACAAATTATTTGAAAAGAAACTGAGGGGCAATTTGAGACCTCAGGTACTGAGACATCGGGATCAGGACCAATGGAGTGCACTCCCACTTCTGAATCAGGGTCTAGACCTGAGCAAGAAGTGGGAACTGTAACACAGAAGTTGGACCAGATTAGGATCAAGGCCTCGTCTGGGGCTCAGAGGAGGAAACATCTCAAGGAACAGAAGCAAAAGGAAGGAGAAGAATGGCTTCCTAAGCATAAGTGGAGGGAATTAAAAGGGCTTGAGCCCAAGACCCCCAAAAAGAAACTGCCTCAGGTTGAAGGGGATACACAGACCCTCTTGATGTCAAAGACAGGTGGCAAGAGGGTTAGGGAGGAATATAAGACTCCCTCCTCTCTGGAGAAGCATGATCCTAAAAAACTGAAATAGGAAAACAGACCTATAGTACTGCAGTCTCAGTCTTTAGGATAGCGGTTGTCCAAGAAGGATATCCACTGGTGAACATCACCTCACAGCATGAGGAGCTCATGCAGATGGCCCTCTTTGAAAAGATTGGGGGGGGGGGGGGGGCGCTGGTCCAGGACCCAAATTCAAGAGGGTCTATCTAGATCACGGTGCCCTCGTTTTTCTCTGTGAGGAGGAACACTCAGCAGAATGGCTTAAGGACAAGGTGCCCATTATACCCCCGTGGGAAGATGCGAACTGCTGGTCAAGACAGCAACGGAACTCCTGAAGACCGCAAAGGTATCAATATGGGTACCAAAGATCCTTAAGACTCTGTTCGAGAAAATAAAGGTCCAGAACCCAAAAGTCTAGACAGAGGATTGGAGGGTTATCAAAGACCTTAAAGGCAATAATGGAAGCAAGATGGGGACTGGAAATGCTGCAGATAAACCTGCAGCACAGTAAAGGGGCCACTGCCTGGGGAGACAGGAAGTGGACGTGGCCCTGATACAAGAACCCTATTTATACAAAGGGGGTGTATCGGGCCTCAGTGGTACTGTAAGTAAGCTGATTTACGCTAGAAATCCAAGAAACCCCAGGACATGCATTTATGTTAGAAATGGAATCCCTTTCATGCTAATGATGGATTTTTGTTCCAGGTATCTGGTGACCATCAGGATGCAGCAACGTGAGGAAGGTATCACGAGGGAAATTGTTTTGGCCTCAGCATACCTTCCTTATGAAGACAGCTCTCCTCCTCCTTTGGAAATGAGGAGACTGATGGAAGCCTGCCATTGGCAAGGTGACCAACTGTTGGTGGGATGTGATACCAATGCCCACAATCTAGTGTGGGGCAGCAGGGACACCAACAGTAGAAGTGAGCACCTTCTTGAATTTCTCCTTAACTTGGAGATCCTGAATAGGGGTGATGAACCTACATTCAGAAATAGTATAAGGGAAGAAGTAATTGACATAACCTTTGGTTCCATAATGATGGGCAGTTATGTCAAACAGTGACATGTGGTCTTGGAGCCATCCTCATCAGATCACATGTATATTAAATTCAAGGTTGAAATGGGAACCAGACAGACCATGGCCTATAGGAATCCCAGGAAAACAGACTGGGAGACATATAGGAGTGACCTTGACTTAAGCCTATCAGAAATTAAAACCTCAATAACTTTTTAGAAGTTAATAAAATGTGTCTCATTGTGCAAAACAGTACTGTAATTATTTTTCAATTTTTTTCCGGCAAACATAGTAAATCACGGAATAATTTAGATAGAGAGGTAAAAATTGACACACAAGCTTAGAATGACATTGGGTTTTACTAGAACCACATCTACCATTATTGGGCCTTTTTTCTTCAAGGAACTGTGTGATTCTGGTTTTGTAACTGCTACCGTGATGGGTGAGAGGTATGCCAATATGTTACAGAATCGCATCATCTCCAGCCTGGCTGATACACACCTGCTGGAGCATACGATTTTTATGCAGGATGGCGCTACACCCCATATTGCTAGATGAATGAAAGATCTCTTGCATGCGTCATTTGGTGATGATCGTGTGCTCAGCCGCCACTTTCATCATGCTTGGCCACCCAGGTACCCAATCTCAGTCCGTGCCATTATTGGCTTTGGGGTTAACTGAAGTTGCAAGTGTATCGTGATCGACCGACATCTGTAGGGATGCTGAAAGACAACATCGGACACCAATGCTCCACCATAACTCCGGACATGCTTCACAACTTTATTCCTCGACTACTGCTATTGTTAAGGAATGATGGTGAACATATTGAGCATTTCCTGTAATGAATATCATCTTTCCTTTGTCTTAATTTGTTATGCTAATTATTGTTTTTCTGATCAGATGAAACTCCATCTGTCAGACCATTTTTGAACTTTGTTTTTTATTGGTTCAAATAAAACCCCATGTCATTCCGAGCATGAGCGTCAATTTTTACCTCTATCTAAATTATTCCGTGATTTACTATGTTTGCAGGAATAAAATTGAAAAATAATTACAGTACTGTTTCTAACAATGAGACATTTTATTAACTTCTAAAAAGTATTAACAAAACATGTGAAATGAATAAAAATAACAATAAGCGAGACCCACCTGCTCTTCCTCAAAAATCACCCTCTTCAAACCTTCCAGGAATTCCTTACTTCCAACCTTACCTCCCAGTCTTTCCTGAGAAACCTTAATCCACTCCAAACATTACCGCAGCTGAATCCCGAGCTATCCGTGATCTGAAGGCTGACCATTCCATCGTCATTCTCCCTGCCGACAAGGGCTCCACGACCATGGTACTTGATCGGCGGGAGTATGTCGCAGAGGGACTGCGTCAGCTTTCGAACAACACTACCTACAAAGTTTTTCAAGACGATCCCATTCCTGACGTCCAGGCAGAGCTTCAAGGAATCCTCAAAACCTTAGGTCCCCTACAAAACCTTTCAGCTGACTCCATTAACCTCATGACCCCACCGACACCCCGCACCCCAACCTTCTACCTACTTCCGAAGATTCACAAACCCAATCATCCCAGCCGCCCCATTGTGGCCGGTTACCAAGCCCCAACAGAATGAATCTCTGCCTACATAGACCAACACCTTCAACCCATAATGTCCAGTCTCCCATCCTTCATCAAAGACACCAACCACTTCCTCGATTGTCTGAAATCCTTACCCAGCCTGTTACCTCCAGAAACCATCCTTGTAACCATTTATGCCACTTCCTTATACACAAATATCCCACATGCACAGGGCCTCACTGCGATGGAGTATTTCCTTTCACCCCAACCACCCACTTCCCTACCTAAAACCTCTTTCCTTAATACCCTAGCCAGCTTCATCCTAACCCACAACTTCTTCACTTTTGAGGGCCAGACATATCAACAACTAAAGGGAACAGCCATGGGGACCAGGATGGCCCCCTCGTACGCAAACTTATTTATGGGATGCTTAGAGGAAGCCTTCCTGGACACCCAAGCCTGTCAACCCAAAGTTTGGTATAGATTCATTGATGACATCTTCATGATCTGGACTCTCAGTGAAAAACAACTCCAGAATTTCCTCTCCAACCTTAACTCCTTTGGTCCCATCAAATTCACCTGGTCCTATTCCAAATCCCATGCCACTTTCCTCGATGTCGACCTCCATCTATCCAACGGCCAACTACACACATCCGTCCACATCAAACCTACCAATAAACAACAGTACCTGCATTATGACGGCTGCCATCCATTCTACATCTAACGTTCCCTCCCCTACAGCTTAGGTCTTCGTGGCAAACGAGTCTGCTCCAGTCCTGAATCCCTGAACCAATACACCATTAACCTGATAACAGCTTTCACATCCCGCAGCTATCCTCCTGATCTGGTACATAAGCAAATTGCCAGAGCCACTTCCTCATCCCCCCAAATTCAGAACCTTCAACAGAACCCCAGAAGTGCCCCTCTTGTCACCAGATACTTTCCGGGACTGGAGTGGACTCTGAATGTGGCTCTCCAGCAAGGATACGACTTCCTTCAAAATGTTCAAATGTTTGTTAAGTTTATGGGACTTAACTACGGGGTCATCAGTCCCTAAACTTACAAACTACTTATGAACTACTTACGAACTAGGACGGCACAAATATCCATGCCCGAGGGGGGATTCGAACCCCCGACCGTAGTGGCCGTGCTGACCGTGACTGGAGCGCCTCAGTCACCTCAGTCACCTCAGCCACCGCGGCCTGCTACGACTTCCTTAAATCCTGCCCCGAAATGAGATCCATCCTTCATGACATCCTCCCCAGTCCACCGAGAGTGTCTTTCTGCCGCCCACCTAACCTCCGTAACCTCCTAGTCCATCCCTATGAAATCCCCAAACCCCCTTCCCTACCTTCTGGCTCCTACCCTTGTAACCGCCCCGTTGTAAAACCTGCCCTGTGCACCCTTCCACCACCACTTACTCTAGTCCTGTAACCCGGAGGGTATACACGATCAAGGGCATAGCCACTTGCGACAGCACCCACGTGATTTACCAACTGACATGCCTGCACTGTGAAGCATTCTATGTGGGAATGACCAGCAACAAACTGTCCATTCGCATGAATGGATGAATGGTCACAGGCAGACAGTGTTTGTTGGTAATGAGGATCATCCTGTGGCTAAACACACCTTGGGGCACTGCCAGCACATCTTGGCAGTGTTCACCGTCTGGGTTATCTGGATACTTCCCACCGACACCAATCATTCAGAACTCCGGAGATGGGAACTAGCCCTTCAGCATATTCTCTCTCCCCGTGGCCCACCTGGTCTCAACCGCCGCTAAATTCAAATTCCCACCCACCATCTTAACATCTTTGCCTCGGTTCTCTGGACAGAGCCTCTGCCTCAAGTGGTATCTCTGTCTAACTTCTTAACTTCTTTGCTTTCTACAGTATGTCTGCCTAGGTGTACTTGTGTCTGTGTAAGCAGTGTACTCAGCACATGAATGATCTCTATTTGTCTCCGAACATAGTCAGTGTTAAGTTGTTCCTAGACCTGATGCATGTATAGAGTACACTGTTAAGTTTAATGTTGCTAGCACTGCATGAAACAGCAGACGCAGCCTGTTCAACTCTTCTCATCCCTGGTACAGGCAAGACCGTTCCCAATGGCCACTGTGTGAATTGTCAATGAATCAAGGGCAAGAGTAACTTGTAGAAACACTATTAACAGTACCCTTATAACACATCAAACAATACTGAAATGCCGATCATTGGAAGTAACTTAAATGGCAAAACGATAAAAAATGCATTTATTTATTTATTTATTTATTCAGAAATTTTCTTTATTTTTTTCTGGGTTAAAACTGATTGTTTTTGTTCTATTGACTTTTTATTAACTTCACATCAGTTTTCAGCATATTAATCCATCATCAGAAACCAACTGACTAGTGTCAACAAGAATCATTAGTTCTTTGATTTTCAGACATTTTACTCAGATATGTACATAAACATATGGTCTTATGTTACAGCATTTGTTGAGAAGCTTTCACTTTCTTCTTACCTTACAAATAGTATTCAATAAACTTGCTTATTGTCTTATATGAATGCATTGTTTCGCAGAGAGTTATGTTGATAAAATTTTCTCGGGCTTCCTGCCATGTCACGTGGTTCACCGTCCACGACGTTTTGGCCGAGATCTCCTCAGCCATTGTCAGGTGGCTGACCGGATTCCAAGCCGTGCTCAGCTGCAAGCTACCATCTCTATTAAGAGTATTGTCAGCTATTTTGATCTCTATCGCCTCTTGTTACACTGTCCCAGAAACTGTTCATTCTTGTAATTATGGATGTCTCGTCAAATGCAATATGATGTCTGTTTCCAAGCGCATACTCCACAGTTGCTGACTTTTCGGGATAAGGTAAACAATGACATCATTTGTGTTCCACACAGTGCTGTTCAATAGTGCGCACTGTTTGTCCTGTATAAAATTGTCTACAACCACAAGGTATTTTATATACTCCTGGTGCTCTTAGGCCTACATCATCTTTAACAGGTCTCATCAACTGACATATTTTTTAAGGAGCCCTGAAGACCAAGTCGATATTGTGTCTCTTAAGGAGTCCGCTAATCTTTCCAGTGATTGAGCCACAAAACGACAAAAAGGCAAGTTTCTTTGAGTCATCCTCGCAGGTCTTCTGCTTCTGTGTCTTCGGGAAGATAGCTTTCATAATCCGACTGTTGCTGTAGCCATTGTCCCTAAAAACTTTCCGTAGGTGGCTCAGTTCCTTTTGCAAATTTTCAGTGTCTGACACTACTTCCGCTCGGTGCACCAAGGTCCTTAAAACAGACTGTTTCTGCGATGGATGATGATGGCTTGTGGCGTGCAGGTACCGGTCTGTGTGGGTGGGTTTTCTGTAAACAACATGGTTGAGACATCCATTTGCTTTACAGCTGATGAGGACATCAAGGAACAGCAAGGCACCCTCTTTCTCCACCTCCATCGTGAACTTGACATTGTTATGGATACTATTGCTGTGGTTGAAGAATTCACAGAGTTTTTCCAAGTCTGTATGGCCAGACAACGAACGTGTCATTAATGTACCGATAAAAACGGCTAGACCTTGCAGGTGCTGTGTGCAGGATGACATCTTCAAAGCTCTCCATAAACATGTTTGCCATAACTAGAGCTAATGGGCTTCACATCACGACGCCGTCAGTTTGATTAAAATATTCTCCACCATATAGGAAATAGGATGATATCAGTGTAAGCTTAAATAAATCCACATTAGTGTCGTCAAATAATCGGTACGTTGCTGATACTTTCGTTGTCTGGCCGCATGGATGTGAAAAATTCTGAATTCTTCAACCACAGCAATAGCACCCATGACAAGATCAAGTTCATGATGGAGGTGGAGAAAGAGGGGTGCCTTACTGTTTCTTGATGTTCTCATGAGACATAAAGCAAAAGGATGTCTTAGCCATGGTGTTTACAGAAAACCCGAACACACAGACTGCTATGTCCACGCCACAAGCCATCATCATCCATCGCAGAAACAGTCTGTTTTAAGGACCTTGGTGCACTGAGCAGAAGTAGTGCCAGACACTGAAAATATGCAAAAGGAACTGAGCTACCTAAGGAAAGTTTTTAGGCACAACGGCTACAGCAACAGTCAGATTACGAAAGCTACCTTCCCAAAGACACAGAAGCAGAAGACCCCTGAGGAAGACTCAAAAAACTTTCATTCGTGCGGCTAATCACATGGTATTGCATTTGATGAGACATCTATAATTACTAGAACAGTTTCTGGGATAGTGTAATGATTGAGATCAAAATAGCTGACAATACTCTTAATAGAGATGGCAGCTTGCAGCTGTGAATGGCTTGGCACCTGCCAATCGGAAGGTTGAAGCGGGCACGGCAGGCAGGCAACCAAAATTGCCTTTTATGGTCATGTCGCTGAGCACCAGTGATGTCACAGCCCACAGTGCAGCTATATAAGGATGACAGCAGCAATCACTCGACAGTCAACCACTTGACAGTGACTGAGGAGATCTCAACCGAAACGTCGTGGACAGTAAACCATATGACGCGGCTGGAAGCCCGAGAAAATTTTGCTCATTGTCATTTATAAACATTTGGTTTAAGAAAGTCCAAAATTATACACATTGCTTATGCTACCTAAAATACATAATACTATTTTACAATCAGTGGTACATATTTTTGCAGGGTCGTGACCTGTGTAAAATATACATTTGTTACATTTTTAAACAGCAGACATTATGATTTAAATATAGTGTTACATGGTATACGTAATTACACTACATCATAGTTTTACAATTTTTACATAATTTTAGGTTTCTTGGGGGTGAACAAGGTAAGTAAAGCAATTGATTTTTCCAGATAAAATGTAATTCCCTGAGAATCCCAGATTTTCCAAAATTTCAGAGGAATTGCCACCCTGAATTATTTTTGTATTTAGACACCAGGGTAGGTAATATTTTAAACCTTAATTTGCTGAAAAACTGTCTAGTTGTAGGCTTTCCTAGATTCCACATTCTTTCAAAAGATTCCATTCTGTTCTTGAACTCAAAATTATTCGAACCCAGCAATCTTTTTACCTATCACTGTACATACAGCTTATCATGGAGATATGTATTAACAGCATTCTTTACTTGTCAAAATAAGCACTGTGGGATGTCGATCATTCAAGTGGGGTGGTCTTTCATACTTTCATGAAAATAAGTGTTGAATCTTAAGGCAATGATATTTTGAATGTTAGTAAAAAATCCTCCCCCTCCCTTTTCCACATTTAAAACATGCTGACACCAGGCAACATACAATATTTGAAGAGATAATCATAGCTGAAGACTGATTTTTTTTTACAAATAATATTATCATTATTGTTGAAATCTTACCTGGACTTACACACACACACACACACACACACACACACACACACACACACACACACACACCTTACACTTCATAAGCTCTGCAAGGTGAGTCTAGTTCTTCGAATCTGATTGAGTGTGTCCTACCAGGCTCCACATTTTACTTATTACATGTTTTACACGAGTCATGTGGCAAATCAGTACCATTGAAGAGTAATTTTGATAAATCAAATTCCTTGTGGAACTTTGGCAATCAATTCTTTCTTGCCAGGTTTGAAGTGGCTCTTCTAAGGATCTTTGTCATCTGTGCTACCTTTACTTCTTACGGATTGCATAAAGTCAGGAGGAACTATTCCTTCCAGAACTTGAGGTTTTTTTTTGTCACTTGGCGGTAAATTTGGTGAAAATGTCAACCTGTTTAATAGGCAGTATTGGTACCACACATGGGAAGTGTATTCTTTTGCTGAGTTGCTTAAGGTTAGAGCCAACTTTTGAAGCATTTATATATTACACTGACAGTCATGATATGATTTGATCTAGATGGTCACACTATAAGGCAATATTTTCAGTCTGTAGCCACTGCAGTCCTGTCCAACCTTGGGATGACTGGCTCTCACTGCACACAGCTGCAGACTACCACTCTCACCTGTAACAGTATCATTTCTTGCTTCTTTAATGATAACCTTAGAAGTTATCTGTTCAGCTGTCAATGGTGGTAGAACCAAATGCAACACAATGTGTCCGTCTTTTTGATTGTGTTACATTGGCAGTGTTGGTAAAACCTCAATGCATCACAGGTTTTTGCTGCTATGCAGTCAAATTCAATCTTTTAAAAGTGTGTGTGGATTTGAGCTTCTGTAGAACTTTTTGTTTCTTATAACAGCATTTCTTCTTTTATACTTGATAACCGAGTTTAACTATGACACTGAAAAGGCCCTTCTCTATAATCCTAAAGATTGTCTGACAATGTGAATATTAATAATAATGAGGATAGATTAGAATTAACAGCAAACACTTTCACACAACTTACATTTACAGTCACAGACTTCACCAGAACAAACACACTTCAACACAGCTCATGCATATGACTCTTTATCACAGTTGAATAGCTGTTGTGTGTATGAGTTGTGTGGTTCAGTGCCCTCTTTATCAATAAAGGCTGAAGCCAAAAATGTGTTTGCAAGCCTCTTATTGGTAAATCACATCATCTGCATTCACACTATTAATGCAGACAACACTCCATTAAAAACTAACTCCTTATATTGGACAAATATGGATTTTTTAAAAAAAAGTTCAAATGTTTTTAATTCTATGGGACCAAACTATGTTGGTCATCAGTCCCTAGTCTTACAAACTACTTACACTAAGTTGAACTAACCTAAGAACAACACACACATCCATGCCCGAGGGAGGATTCGAGCCTCCGACACGGGAGGCCGAGAAATCCGTAACGTGGCGTTCCAGACCACTCGGCTAGTCCCGCGCGGCATGAAATGTTTCAATACCATGTAATGTAAACAAATATGAAGCTAAAATGTTTTTAAAAAATCATACCTGCTAGGTTTCTTCCAATGTCTTTTGCATACTGACTCAGGTCAATTGAAAGCCCCATCAAAACATATCCAATGCATTCTAAAATTACTTCTGGATTTCGCAGCATTGCTTTCTGCATAGCAGGAAGCAAAGTCTGTTTAAACTCTTCATGATTAATATGTTTGAGTAATGCTCTTGATTCTTCAATAAGAAATAGCGATGGTTTTGTTTTGCAGCTAATAGCTACCTTAATAAAAATATCTAACAAATGTGCCTGCAAAATAAGTTACGGATTCAGATAAGCAAATTCACATTTATCCCCTCAAACTTATGTTACTAATGTACAGTAGAACCTCGTTTTTACACTTTTCAAGGGACTTCAGTGAAATGGTGTAAAATGCAATAAATAATGTTTTAAATGCTAAAATATGCTTACTGGATCAGCCTTGCATTTTCTTAGTTTATTTGTGATATAAGTACATAATAGGCATCTAAATACTCACCAGGAAGTTTATTATATAATAAAGGTTATTCAAATTTTTACTATTTTAAGCGCTGGGTAGAACGGGTAATTTTATGGGCAGTAGAAATTTTTGACGTAATTTCATTCATAATAATCGAGGACGCTGCTGCCGGGCTGTTTAACACATCTTCAAACTACCTAAGCCGCTTCGAAAGATATCGTTTGGACGCCGCTGCCAAGATATGTAAAAGAACTTCAAAATTATGGCCTTTTACCAGTATTAATTATTTACGTAGCAAAACTCCTAAAGTTTCGTTCTTTTTGTATTTTTTTATGTTTCACACAATGATATTAGAGAATTTATTCGCATTGTTGAGCACAAATATATGCATAACTATTTTTGTGATGTTTGCATAGGATCGGCACCTCACACTATATCACTTTTTTGAGGTTGTGGGTATTATGGTGGTGCCGAACCTAATAATACCCAACTTCAACAGATAATGTTGTTTATTAATGAGAAGTATGTATCACAAAAACAGTGCAACTCTTTATTCTCACATCAACAAAGCAACTGGTTCTGATTATCTGAGTACACACCAGGCGCTCTGGCAAAGAAGTGGAAAGAGGAACTACACTGCCACAAATCGGTGCATCTTAAGTCAACTAAACACGTACTGCCAACAATGAAACGCGAAATATATGTTTGAATAAATACGAAGTGTCAAGACACTCGACTGCGAAAAATTTATAAACACTATGCTTTAAGGCGAAAGCCATGCCAGTGTCAATTTATATAGATTACGTCATTGTTTCTTCATGAACATGCTTTCGATAAGCGTAAAACGCGGGAAAAGTGTTAGTATGTTAACACATAAACGGGGGTGAATTAACATTGTGAACATAGGAAATTTGACAGAACCGACAAAATGTAAAAACCGGGAACGTAAAAACGGGGTTTTACTGTATTAAAATTACCATATCTTATATCTCTCAACATTTTTCTGGCTGCATGAAGATTAGGAAAAAATAAAACTATCGATTTTTATTGTACTTTACCTCTAATTGTATTTAACAAAAAACATTTAAAAATTAATTCAAATGTCATGCATTAACACAAGTATAATATCATAGCACTGAGAATGAGATGCTACATACTGTCCACCTTTTACTGATGATGTGAACTTTTTAAAGGCAGTTACTGTAATTCAAACCAAAGATATTTTTATAATGAAGTTAAGCATTTAATCTATATTCCCTATTAGTGTTAGTTCCCAGCATTGACTGGGTATGTATTTATTCCAATAACCCCCCTCCCTTCCATCCATCGCCTTCTGCCCAACTCTGCCCATTTCAGTTTCTTCTTAAACATATCTTCTACAATAATGTAATTACCAGGTATGTAGAGTACAATTCTGAAATGTGTACTACAGGCAAATGATAGAGACTGGAAGGGTAGATCATGTAAGTAATAAGTAGGTGCACAACAGAATTGGGGAAAAAAGGTGTTTCTACCATATCCTGACTAAGATGAGGGTTAGGTTGATGGGACACATTCCGAAACATCTAGGAATTGTCAACTTAGCATTAGAAGGAAGTGTGTCAGGTAAACATTGTAGAGGGAAACCTAGGGACGAATAAGCAGATTCAAAAGGATGTACATTGCTGTTCTCAGTCTCAGATGAAGAAGCTTGCACAGGACAGGGTAGCATGGAGAGCTCCATCAAACCAGGCCATAAAATCAGCAACACTGCCTGGAGTTTGAACATTTCCTGGATTATGAGAACACCAAGATCTTGGACCAGACCCGCAGGTTCTGGGATAGTGTCATTACTGAATGTATAGAGATCTGATTAATGGAGAAGCAGGATACCAAGTGAGAACTGCATGGAATCTGACATTTGAACTGCTGAAGCAACACTGGAATAAAGTTTCTAACTCCAGCAATGAGCCTCAAAGACCCACGTTGTCCAGGTGCAGACCACAAACACAACCACTCCTGGAGGTGATCATATTGGGTGTGGATGGAATAGGGAACACCTAGAACGGCAAGTAAGCGTGACTCACAGGTGCGGACCGAATAGGAAAATCAGGCACTGGCCAGGCATAAATATGCGACCCAGTCAACCAGGCAGCCAGTCTCAGGGAACACCTGAAGAAGATGTCAAGTAACAACACTGAAATACCATGTTTGGAAGACACTGATATCTGGCATAATACCCAATTCCAACAAGATGTATCAAACCAATCTGGGGATTTAAGACCAACACAATGACAACAGGGTGGAATATTGGGAAACTGCATAATGTGCAGTGAATAGAGTTGGTAGTAAAGACATGATAAAGTAAAACCTCACACAAGATGGCGCACTTATTCATGCATTTCATTGTATTTCAAAGGTATATTGAGTGGAATATACGCACAATGACTGTAAACATGTATCACAAATATAAGTTGTGTAGAAGCAATAAATTCTAAACTCATGACGGATGGCTAGGGACCCGAAACTGTGGCATATTTTCTTTTTTCTTTTTTATAGCAAAATTCACATGTATTTTTGTCAAAAATTGTTTCTATTTTTGGTACAATTTGCTTATATTTTCTTTATTTATTATCAGTGATTAAACACAGAAATTTAATAGGTTGACAAGCTACTTACATGATGACAAGGCTTTCAAGCTTTGAAATTGTTAAAAGAAGTCTTGATTGGGCTACTTTGACTGGAACGCTCAATTTTACAGAAATGTCAACTTTCTTTTTCCAAAATTGCCTTGGTATACTTCTTGTGACTGTATTTAAGCTTTCAGCAAATGATCATACCACTAAGATGTACCAACATTTCCCTAAAAATGAACCGAATATGACTCGAATTTATTGTGTATCTCAAATTTTCTTTTCCCTACCAATAATTTAACATCATCATCTCAGGAGTACAAATTTTGTCCTTTCCTGGGCATTCATAGAACTAGTGACCATACTTGACGACAATACAGATAAAAACAGATAAGGTGTTTAGTGTTGAACTAGAAGCAAAAATAACTATTTGCATATATGAGGGGAAGTGTTTAGAGTAAAATTTGAACAAAAAATCACTTTATTCATACTTTAAGGAGTGAATTTTGGCGTATTTGAAATAAGCTGATAGTTTTTGTTTTGCAGCCATTATAGTGTAGACTTTAATACATTGGCAGACATTTTCAAGTGTGAACAAACTAGAACTTTTATCCCCAGAGTGAAATGGAATGGTGCAGAGAAACATATCCAGACTTTTGCAGATGGGGCTAAAGTGTAAGCAAATTAGGTACATGATCTCAGCGACGACTAATCCTTTCTGTTATTGAAAGGGACCATCATCAAAATCAGTTAAGAAATAAGCTCATTTCATTCACCAATTTCAAAATAGGAAACGTAAAGAACAAACCAGTCAATGATTACTGCGCAATTTCTTGTGGACATTTGCAGTGTATTTACTATGTTGCAGAAGAGGAAATTCTGGCATGACCCTTAGCAGAATTCGGTGCAACTCAGTACTAAACAACCGCAACCTAATAGTTTCAGAATTTTTACATAAATTGAAGAATACAAAATGTAGGTTGAGTGGAAATAGGTTCCTACATTATACTATGCGACACCATCTTATACAGAACATTTTGCAACACACACAATTGGCGCAGAACGAGAAAAATAGAGCGCATTGATATGTCATCACAATCACACATCAAAATATCTCTGATAAAATAGTTACTGTTTACACGATTCACTAAAAAAATTGTATCTGTTACATAATTTCTAGTTTCCACATTTTCATGCAAAATCTCTATATACATTCACATTTATTGCAAAATACGAATTTATTGTATGAACAAAGAAACATGACGTTCCTTCTTTTTGTCAGGGTTGTTAGTGAGAAAAAGTGTTACAAGGCTTTGAAATTATGTGCAAAGTTTGTTTCATGTTGCTAAGTGTATTCATTCTTAAATAGAGGATAAATAGATTTTTAATCATGTGCCACATGATGCAATAGCTTTGTGTGACACTCATTGTTTATGAGATCTTATCACCTAAACTGTGTGTTGCCAGTGGTTCCTAACCCACAGGTATTGTTGCACAAGGATAAAAAAATGTACACTAATTTAGATTACATCATTAGATTTGGAGGAGATGTGGAACATTATATTCCTTAGGTCCCCCCCCCCCCCCCCCCCCCACACACACACACACACACAAAATTGTGAGATGTTTAGCATTTAATTTGTGAGGAAAGCTAATGTAATACACATATTACAATTAAAAATGAACATAGAATATAAATATTACCTTAAATTTATGAAATAAATCTGTTTTCTTCATACAGGTCAAGTATTGTATAAGACTTGATCCAAGAACTAAAACATGAGCTCCAGGTTCCAAATTTGTAATTGAATTTACATACAGCTCTTCACATTCCTTAACAGATTTCCAAGTTGATGAAAGGAGGTGATATGCCTTATGACTTTTCTTTGGATGCCTGGCAGCCACAACGACATTTAGAAGTATTGCTTGCACTTCAATCAGGCGTCTAAACTCTGCTTTTGTATTATCTGAACAGTTCTTAAATCCATGTTGCACCAATAAACAAGACCACCCCAAAGCAAATAAACCTGTCTGGGATGTACTGGCACTGTGAAGCATGAAATACAAAGATTTATCACCATACAGATAAGACAACCAGAAAGCAGTAATAACATTAAAATATATTTCACATTATGAGTATGCCTTCTAAAGAGAAATATACATTTCTTTATAAATGAAAATTGAACCTATAAATAAGTGAAAATTCATCTTTAATATTGGGTATCAATCAATGGCACCGATACGTTTAGGGATGGTGGCCATTCATCAGGCACAAAAAGTATTTGTCACTTGTAATAACAATAGTTTATAAATGAACTACTGATTACAGTTAGCAACTTCTGAAGAAGAATAGACACAATCATAATATAAGCAACTATTAACAGAACCAACAGAATCAAAAGACAAATGAACACCATGTTGGCTTCAAAATTGGAAATTATGTATTATGAAAAACTCTTTAAAAAATTTCACATGAGAATTTTAAGTTCAATACTCTTCCTACTTTTATCACATTTAAACAGTCTCTTAACTTTTCAAATTGTTCAATAGGTAATGCCTAGTTAACAAGTCAGCCAGTTATTGTTTCATATTTATATTGTTGTTGTTGGTGGTGGTGGTTTTTGAGGGAACTAAACAGCTAGGTCATCAGTCCCCTGTTCCTAGCTTAGAGTCCACTGTCAATAACGTAAAAATAAAAGAAAGCTCTAAAAATGATAACACACATAATGGACAGACTGACAACGGTCAAGACACTAACAACACAAAACGATGAAATACAAGAGATAAAACGAAGTCGGGATCTCGCCTAAAACTGGACATCAGAAAAACACGACTGGCTGATCACAGACAAAAAACAGGATGAGCCCGCCATACTGCACACACTAAAATCCCCTAGGTCCTTCACATATGGGCCCGTAAAATCTGTTAAAGTGCTGGATTGGTGGTGGCCTAAGACAGCAGGCCACAGCACCCGTCACTAGATAGAGTCGTAAAAACCAGCCGCGCGAATAAAACTTAAAACTGCATTAACCATAGACGCGTTGTCGCCTAAAACTAAGGGTAGCGTGTCTGGGAGATTAAAAGAGTGCCGCAAGTTGGCTAAAATCGGACAGTCCATCAAAAGACAGACGACTGTCAGCGCTGCTCCACAACGACACACAAGTGGGGCCTCACGGCGAAGGAGATGGCCATGGGTCAGCCAGGTATGCCCAATACGGAGGCGGCATAGGACAACTGACTCTCGACGTATGGGCCGCAGTGAAGACTTCCACTGTATTGTGGATAGCTTCCCTGCTCGAAGCTTGTTCGTTGCACTCGTGATGGACCATTCGGCACTCCAAACATTACGCACCTTCTCGTGCAATGATAACCTGAGGTCCAATTCTGTGATGCCAATGGTTAAAGGGTGGCGCAGTGGTGGCCTGTTTGGCCAACACGTTCATTCCCCAGTATGTCAACGTGGCCAGGGGTCCACAGGAAAACCACACATCGGCGAGATTTGCCAAGAGAGTAAGTAGTGTCTTGAACGGACTGCACTAACAGGTGATGAGGGAAGAACTGGTCGAATGCCTGCAAGCAACTCAAGGAGTCACTACAGATGACAAATGACCCCCTGGGGCAGGCTCGGAGGTGTTCTAGAGCCTTGAGGATAGCGACCAGCTCTGCAGTAAAGACATTACTTTCACGGGGCAATGAATGCTGTTCAACATGGTCACCATGGAGACATGCATACCCAGCACGACCATCTGCTAGGGACCCATCAGTATAAATGGCTTCAGCACCACGGAAAGAGTTGAAGAGATCCAGGAACTGGTGGAGGAGTTGTGTTGGAGAAACGGAGTCCTTTGATGTATGGGACAGATCCAGACAAAGCTGCAAACGGGGAATGGACCAAGGAGGGGTTTGAAAGGAATATTGGAAAGTGGCAGAGAGTGGTTGGGATTCGAGGGACGAAAGTAGAGAACGAACACGGACTGATATTGGAGAACCCGACCGAATCTTGGAGGGATAGGGATTGCAGCGCCCAGAAAAAGAAGCTGGAAGTTCGGATGGTGTGGCAAGGCCTTAACATGGGCAACGTATGAAGCCAGCAGGTGCGGAACCGCAGAGGGAGGACCCCAGCTTCAACTAGGAAGCTTGTCACGGGGCGGAAAGCCCCTGTCGCCAAACGAACTCCAGAATGTAAGATTGGGTCTAATGTTTGCAGTGCTGAAGGTGCAGCCGAATCATATACTACACAGCCATAGTCTAGGCACGACTGAATGAGCGCCTTATAAAGTTACAGGAGCGTTGGGCGTGACGCTCCCCAAAAAGTATGGCTTAGACAGAGTAGAATATTAAGGTGTCGCCAGCACTTTTGTTTGAGCTGGCGAAGGTGTGGCACCCAGGTGAGACGGTTGTCAAACAACATGCCTAAAAAACGGTGTGTCTCTTCGACACGCAGCAGATCATCAGCCAGATACAGTTCGGGTTCAGGATGTACCACCCGACGCCGACAGAAATGCATCGCCCAGGTTTTCGAAGCAGAAAATTTGAAACCATGAGTAAACGCCCATGACTGCGCCTTTCGAATAGCTATCTGCAATCGCCGTTCAGCAACGCCGATGCTAGCGGAGCTGAAATAATGAGAAGTCATCGGCATACAACGAGGTGTAAACCCATGACCCCACAGCAGTAGCAAGACCATTGATAGCGACCAAAAATAAAGGGACACTGAGAATGAACCCTGTGGAATACCGTTTTCTTGATAGTGAGGGGAGCTGAGACAGGAACCAATACAGACATGAAAAGACCGTAGCGTGAGAAAATTCTGTATGAATACAGGAAGCGGACCGCCTAAGCCCCAGTCGTACAGCGTAGACAGTATGTGGTGGCGCCAGGTGGTGTCGTACGCTTTTCGCAGGTCAAAGAACACAGCAACCAGATGTTCGCGGCATGTAAAGGCTGTACGGATGGCCGACTCCAGTGACACAAGATTATCGATAGCGGAGCGGCCACGACAGAACCCACCCTGTCATGGGGCCAGAAATCCCCGGTCCTCAAGGATCCACATAAGCCTCCGACTCACCAACCATTCGAGGAGTTTGCACAGAACGTTGGTGAGGCTGACTGGTTGGTAACTATCAGCCACCTGCGGATCAGCCGCAGGCTTCATCACTGGGATGATGATGATATCCCACCATTGGGACGGGAAGACACCCTCAACCCTGAGACGATTCAGCAAGGAGAGAAGTTGGAGCTTGGAGTCTGCTGATAGGTGTCGGAGGAACTGACTATGAATGCGGTCGGATCCAGGGGACGTGGCTGGGCATGCGGCAAGGGTGCTTTCGAACTCCCATTCACTGAAAGGGATGTTGTCGACTTCCTGGCGTCGCGTTCGAAAAGATATCTGTTTTTGCACTGTGCGCTCTTTAAGGGTGCGGAAATCCGCATCATATGCAGCGGTCGCTGAGGTGCGAGCATAGTGTGCCAAATGCTCAGCTATAGTGAGAGGGTCAGTGCAAATGGTTGGTTGGATGTTTAATGGGGACCAAACTGCAACGGTCATCAGTCCCCCATTTCACCACAAATCGTCCTAAGAATACTGTGGGCGTGCAGGAGATAAGCCCAGAGTTAATGTGTAAAGTGAGAGAGGAGTCCCACTGAGTCCATAAAACATAATCAAAAACGACAAGATACAAAACGAAAAGAGACGATCACACAAAGACACTTTACAACAGAGAAGCCGATCTCTGTGGTTGGCCGACCATAGGAGTAAAAAAAAAAAAGTCAACCACTCGGCAGCACAAGGGAAAGTCCAGTCAGAGAGACTGATAAAAAAACCCTGCTCGAATAAAACTTAAAACTGAATTTGCTGCTGAAGCATCGTCACGTAAAATATCTGATAAAACGCTCGGGATGTTAAAACGATGCCGCAAGGTGGCTAAAACAGGGCAATCCACGAGGATGTGGACTATTGTCAAATGGGAGCCACACTGGCACTGGGGCGGGGCCTCACCATGAAGGAGATGTCCGTGGGTGAGCCACGTATGCCCAATGCGAAACCGACACAGCATCACTGAGTTCCGGTGAGAGGGCCGCATGGAGGAACGCCACACTGCCGTGGTGTCCTTGACTACCCGCAGTTTATTGGGCATGCTCTGGCTACGCCACTCTGCATCCCAAAGCTGGTTTACCCGTTGGCGTATTAAGGAACGGAGATCCAAGGCCGGGAGGCCGATCTTAAGAATGGACGCACCGACAGCCTGTTTGGCAAGCCGATCCACATGTTCATTGCCATTGCCCAGGATACCCACATGGCTCGGAGACCAGATGAATGTCACTGATCGCCCGGACAGTTCAACAGCACGAAGCGTCTCCTGTATGGCCAACACCAGGGGAGACCGCGGGTAACACTGGTCCAGCGCCTTAAGGCTGCTCAGGGAGTCGCTGCAAATAAGAAAAGACTCACCTGAGCAGGACCGAATATGTACGAGAGCTCTGTGAATGGCCACCAGCTCTGCAGTGTAAACACTGCAGCCATTCGGCAGAGTGTGCTGTTCCACATGGTCACCATGGAGATAAGCATACCCCACATGGCCAGCAACCAGAGAACCATCGGTGTACAGCAGGTCATACCCAGGGAACTCCACTACGACAGCCGAGAACTGACGGCGGAGCGCCTCCAGTGGAACTGAGTCTTTGGGCCCATGGGCCAAGTCCAGCCGTGTAGGCGGCCTTGGCAAGCACCACGAGGGTGTATGTGCATGGACCCGGTAGGGAGATGGAAGAGGAGAAGACTCAAGATCCTGCAGGAGGGACTGAACCCGATAGGCAATTGTATGACCTGATCTGGGGCGTTGCTGATGGGGACGGACAACCACACCAGAGAAGAGGAGACGATGGTTCGGGTGGCCTGGGGAGCAATATACATGGGCTGCGTAAGCTGCGAGCAGGTGTTGGCGGCGTATCTCCAAAGGTGGGACCCCAGCCTCCATAAGTAAGCTGTTTACTGTGCTGGTGCGAAAGGCACCCGTCGCGATGCGAACATCACAGTTGTGAATGGGGTCCAGTAGGTGCAGTGCTGAAGGTGCCACAGACCCATAGGCAATGCACCCAAAATCGAGACGGGACTGCACCAGTGCCGTGTAAAACCGCAACAGTGTCAAGCGGTCAGCACCCCAGGTTGTATGACCCAGGTGCCGGAGAAGGTTGAGGTGGCGCCAGCACTCTCGTTTCAGCCATGTCAGCACTCTCGTTTCAGCCATGTCAGCCGGGCGTCAAAGACTAGTCCTAAAAACCGATGAGTTTCTACTATGGTAAGTAGTTCATCAGTAAGATAATGTTCAGGGTGCGGATGGACAGTCTGACGCCGGCAGAAGTGCATCACTCTTGGTGGCAGAAAACTGAAAGCCGTGGGTAAGCGCCCAGTTCTGTGCCTTCCGAATAGCACCTTGCAACCTGCGCTCGGCAACTTGGGTGCTGCAGAAACTAAAAGAGAGAAAAGTTGTCAGCATAAAGAGAAGGGGACACCGACGATCCAACCACTGCCGCTAAACCGTTGATGGCAATTAAAAATAATGGAACGCTTAAAACAGAACCCTGAGGAACCCCGTTTTCCTGGATATGAGAGGAGCTCAGGGAAGCACCAATTTGAACACGAAAGGTACGGACAGCTAAAAAATTCTGGATAAAAATCGGTAGGGAGCAACGGAGGCCCCAGTCATATAAAGTGTTGAGGATGTGTCGTCGCCAGGTTGTATCGTATGCTTTGTGCATATCGAAGAAGACGGCAACAAGGTGATGGCCCCTGGAAAAGGCTGTGCGGATTGCAGACTCGAGGTATACCAGATTGTCGATGGTAGATCGACCATGGTGAAAACCGCCCTGGCATGGAGCCAGTAAGCCTCGAGTCTCCAGAATCCAACACAGCCGCCGACTGACCATCCGCTCCAACAGTTTGCATGGAATGTTAGTCAGGTTAATGGGCCAATAGCTATCCAAGGAAAGAGGATGTTTATCTGGTTTAAGCACTGGAATGATGATGCTCTCCTGCCACTGTGACGGCAAAACACCATCACACCAAATGCGGTTATAGACCTCAAGAAGATTACGCCGGATGTCTGCGGAGAGGTGCTTCAGCAT
Organism: Locusta migratoria; assembly: GCA_026315105.1. Classification (NCBI taxonomy): domain Eukaryota; kingdom Metazoa; phylum Arthropoda; class Insecta; order Orthoptera; family Acrididae; genus Locusta; species Locusta migratoria. The sequence goes on from CM048744.1 coordinate 706,537,712, forward strand.
TTGGCTATGGATGCTATCAGGCCCAGGTGCCGTGTCAGGACATTGTTGAAGAGCACTGAGGAGCTCCCACTCAGTAAAGGGAGTGTTATAAGATTCAGAGCAGCGGGTACGAAAGGAGAGAGACTGGCGTTCTACCCTCTCCTTTACTGTATGGAAGGCCGGTGGATAATTTGCAGAGGCAAAGGCGCGGGCATAATGCCCGGCAAACATCTCTGCAAGTGTGGCCGGGTCCGTACATAGAACTCCATTTGTGGAGATTCCTGGTATTCCCACTGGTGACTGTAATCCCTTTAACCACCTGATTCTACCCCAGACCTGTGAGGCAGAGGTACCCGTCCCAATAGTGGAGATGTACCTCTCCCAGCACTCCTGTTTCCGTCTTCTTATTAACTGGCGAGCACAAGTGCGAAGCCGTTTAAAATTGATGAGATTCTCCTGAAAGGGGTGACGCTTATAGCACTGTAAGGCCCGCCTACGATCTCTAATAGCCTCAGCTATTTCCGGCGACCACCACGGCACTGTCTTACAACGTGGGCACCCCGTGGAGCAGGGAATTGCAGCTTTTGCAGCAGAAACAATGGTGTGAGTGACGCCCTCGACCACCACATCAATAGTATCGAGTGGGGGAGGTTGAACAATAGCAGTGGACGTGTAATCTTCCCAGTTAGCCCTCCTGAAAGCCCACCTGGGGGAGCACCCTGGGGACTGACGTTGTGGGAGTGACAAAAAAAAGAGGAAAATGGTCACTGCCACAAAGGTCGTCGTGGGCTCTCCAGCGGACAGATGGTGGAAGGCTGTGGCTGCAGATCGATAAATCAATGGCCGAGAACGTGCCATGTGCCACACTAAAGTGTGTGGGGGCACCAGTATTTAAGAGGCAGAGGTTGAGTCGAGAAACTAAAGACTCTACTAATCTGCCCCGGCCAGAAAGTGTAGTACCACCCCACAATGGGTTATGGGCGTTGAAGTCGCCCAATAAGAAAAAAGGCGGGGGCAGTTGCGATATAAGTGCAGCCAAAACATTCAAAGAAATATCACCATCTGGAGGGAGATAAGGGCTGCAGGTGGTAAACTCTTGTGTTGTCCTTACCCTGACAGCCACTGCTTCTAATGGTGTATGAAGGGGCACAAATTCACTATGAACAGAAGTAAGGACACACACACACACACACACACACACACACACACCACCTGAGACCCTGTTATATGAGCTACGGTTAAAGTAATATCCCGTGTAGCCACGAAGGGCTGGGGTCCGCATTGCTGGAAAGGCAATGCAGAAAGCAGGTGTTATGCTTAAAAGGTGTCGTAGCTCAGCCAGGTGTGGGAAGAAACTGCCGCAGTTCCACTGGAGGATGATGCTGTCTGATAACTGGGAAGACATGAATGGTAAGAGGAAAGATTGCAACTCAGCGTCACTCAAATCCTCTGACTGCCAGTTTTCCAGCTCAGCATCCATTATTTCTGAGATGTCCCCGACAGCAAGGTCGTCCGGGGACGCTAGAATCTCCACCTCGTCCCCAGAGGTTGGAGAAGATGCGACTGTCGCAAAAGAGGTGGTCATGCTAACTGGGTGTAGGTGCTCAAACTTCTTTTTAGCCTCAGTATACGTCAACCGGTCCATAGTCTTATATTCGACGATTTTCCTTTCCTTGTGGAGAATAGGGCATTGCGACGAGCAGGGAGGATGCTCCAGGCCACAGTTCACGCAGATGGGCGGCGGAGTACATGGGGCGTCCGGGTGGGCTAGACGTCCACAATCCCGGCAAGTGGCGCTGGAAGGACAACAGGATGACATATGCCCAGCAATGGAAGCATCTCATAGGAGGAGGGATGTAGGGTTTCACATCACACCGGTAGCACATCACCTTCACCTTTTCAGGCAGTGTATCGCCTTCAAAGGCTACGATGAAGGAACCGGTGGCAACCCTATTATCTTTCGACCCACAATGGACGCGCCGGACGAAGTGAACACCTCGCCACGCGAGGTTGGCGAACAGCTCCTCATCAGACTGTAAGAGGAGATCCCGATGAAAAACAATGCCCTGGACCAGATTAAGAGACTTATGTGGCGTAATGTTGACCGCGACATCTCCCAGCTTATCGCAAGCAAGCAACGCCCATGACTGGGCAGGGGATCCAGTGTGAATCAACACAGACCGATTACGCATCTTGGAGAGGGACTCCACGTCTCCAAACTTCTCCTCCAGGTGGTCAACAAAGAACTGATGCTTCACTGTAGTAAATGATTCCCCATCAGTCCTTGTACAAACTAAATACCTTGGTGAATACAGCTCATTTCTGTTTACAGCCCTGCGTTCCTCCCAGGGCGTGGCCAAGGAAGCGAACGACTTGGGGTCATATGTAGTAGCATTAAACTTTCCACGCTTTGAGACGCAAGGTTTGCGTGTGGCGACACTATTGTTTGCTCGTTTCATTTTGTTCCCACAAGCAGCTAGGGATCTAATGGTCCACCGAGACAGAGCCCCGCTTGCCTGGGTAAGCCTTATACAACTGAGGTGCGGCAGGTTCCTCAGAGGTTGCTCGCTAGCGACTGTTGAACCTCAACAGCCATGCATCTCCTCGGCACGTAGCAAACCTTGAGATTGAGGTTTTTTTTATAGAGGTTTCTACAGTCCACACGACCTGGGCGATTAAGCCAAGATCCCCGGACTCTGAAACGTACAACAGTCCATCGTCGCGCCGAACAATGGTCGTTGGAGCACGCACAGAGCTTACGATGTAGCGGACTGTTGGCGCAACAGAGCCCACAGCTCAGGACCCCGGGTTCGCCAAGCCCGTACTCAGCAAATTAATGCTGAGCCCCTGAGGGCAGTGCAAATTGTACCCTGAATGCTGAGGCACGGAAATCCCACTGGTGGGCGGTGCCCAAAGAGGCGTTGAACTTGTGACCATACCCGTGAAGGCGATGCTCGGGATCCAATGGAGGCGACATAACGCTCCCAGGAGGCCCTCTTGCTTTGCTAGATCAATCGCCATGCCCGTGCCCGAAGACACTTAAATGCAATAAGGTTATCGACGGAAGGGTGGCGACGGTGGCGCTGTAGTGCTCGCTGACGTTCCCGGATGGCCTCAGCTATATCCGGCGTCCACCAGGGCACCGACTTATGGTGGAGTGATCCAAGTGAGATGGGTACGGTTTTCTCAGCAGCAGAAATGATAGAATATGTGACCTGTTGAACAGCAGTATCTATATCAGCCAGAAGAGGAGAGGGAAGCACAGCAGCTATGGAATATGCTGGTCAGTCAGCCCTATGGAGGGACCAGCGAGGCAGACGGTCAGCAGGTGGACACTGTGGGAGCAACAGGAAGATAGGGAAATGGTCGCTGCCACACAGGTCATCATGGACCCTCCAAGTGAAGTGTGGAAGAGCAGGCTTGGGCTACAGATGGACAGATCTATGGCAGAGAATGTCCCATGTGCTACACTAAAATGTGCAGCAGTACCGGTGTTAAGGAGGCAGTGGCTAGGACATAGACACAGACTCCACCGGAAACTCTGTCATAGATGGAGCAATTTTTAAAATAGCCCCGGTAGCCTCGAAGGGCAGGGGACCCCATCACTGGAAACTAGGTTTCAAACCAAAAGCCAATGTCCCTTTGATACATCCCTTCCAATGGAACCAGTAACACTTCCTATATGCACAGAATTTTATTATAAGCATTGCCTTTACATATTTCAATTTCCACTCCTGATTAGGATTACTTTTGAAGACATATTTGAACTAAATGGGTTTTTTCACTGGACAGCACTGCAAATATTTCAGTATGCAAGGACAGTGCTTTGATCCCATCAAACAATTTCAGCTGCTGTGACCAATTCTTTGAATCTTCCACCCACATTCATACTTTTTCCATTTTTTACTGTCTTACATTCTTTTGTTTTGCTTTTGTCGTCTCCTAAATGTCACTGTTAACTTATTATGCCATCAAAAATTGTGCCTTTTCTGCGGTCATTTCCTTCAATACTGGACATCAAAATTTGTATCTATTTGCGCAATAGTCAATAAAAACGCATCAAAGTGATTAATAATCAAACTTTTTAACCAGGCTTACAAGCTCATTTCGAATTAAAAATGCTACACTAAAAATACTGTAGATGGACTTCTATTTAAAATACAGGCTGTTACCAACACTACTGCCGTCCAGACAATGTTGGTCAAGATTTGAGAATCATACAACATGCTTTGTCCAAAAAAGTCCTAAGTAGAAATTCAGATACCCCATTCTGCTGCAGTTTATCACATTGTGGTCTCAGACTGAATGCCCCAGTCTTCACAGAAAGTCTTCATTTTATTCAATATGTGCTTTTACTCATTATCACAACAGTGATTTATTTCCAAATGAAAATCAGCTGCAAGCATTGCTTCAAAAATGTATGTAAGAAAAACTAAGTCATCAATTTATGTTAAACAATACCTTATATTATTATGTAACAGCTCAATTTAGGTCATTAAAAGTAAGTTCTATTGGTCTCGATGTTTCTTCTCTTAGTGTTTTGTGGGTCTGTGAAGTCTACTTGATACAACAGCCACATGTGTGTGAATTGTACCTGAGCAACTGTGTTAAGCTCTTTCTCTGATGCAGGCTGTGGTTGAAAGCTTTAGTAGTATAATTGTTCATACATACGCAGGCTGCTACTGATGTCAGAACATAAATGTGTTTGGAGTGGTGCCATGACTGGTAAGAACGAACTGATGATGGCAAGCATTGTGTGGCATTCAGCAACAAATCAAATTTTTGATCTACCCTAATGACCATTCTGAGTGAGTATGGTGGCAACTTAGAAATATCAATGATTTGCAGAGGTACAGTTGTTTTACTCTTGAAATCATATTGAGGGGAACCATCAAGTATGACATAATGGCATAATGGTGTAGCACTGACATCCTACATCAGCACATTTTACCTCTCATTGTTTTTCAACAGGACAATGCTCATCCACTCACAGCATGCGTGTTAAGCTCATCCACACACAACATGTGTGTATGACGTTAAGATACGGAATAGTGAAGGTGTGGGATTAGTTCCAATGTCAATTCTATCACAGTGCCAGAGTATAGAGGAATAGTCCCAACAGTTGTGGACCAGCTAGCCTCGGGAGAACAGCAGCTTTATGGCAGCCTTCATACTGTATTTACCCAAATCTAAGCCGCACTTTTCTTTCTGATTTTGGAATCCAAAAATCTACCTGCGGCTTAGAATTGGGTGCAAAGCAAACAGAATTTCTGAAAAATGGTGCTGGGTACCATCAAAACTAGCTTTAGCTGTTGAATATAAACAGTGCTAGGCACACTTTGGAGACTCAAAATATAAATATTGGTATCAAAACTTCTCAGCCAATATAAACATACATAATACTGTAGCCGCGGTGGAGTAGCCGAGTGGTCTAAAGCACCTCACTGCGGAGCGCGCGGTTGCTCGCCGTGGAGGTTCGAGTCCTCCCTGGGGCTTGGGTGTGTGTGTTTGTCCATAGGTTAGTTTACCTAGGTTTAAGTAGTTTGTAAGCTACGGACTGATGACCACGCAGTTTGGTCCGATAGATTTACAAACATTTGAACATAATACTGTAGATATATCCTCTTGCACTCTCTCTCTGTTTCTTGAATTTCAATACATCACAAGACAAAAGACAGAGAAATTCAGTATTACTCATATCTGAATACAGCAGACCTTCAAATATCCGTAGCAACAAAAATTTCTTTACATTGATATCAACAATGCACAAGGCTTTGGGACTTATGCACAAGTTGGTGACTGCAAGTGTGTGTCATTATTTTCGAATATGTGGCTTCATAGGAACCTAGTAGCAAAACTCTTTCATATCATAAATATTCTCTTTTTTCTATGTATTTCACACAACCAGTGAGGGTCAAGAAACGACGGAGTAAATTTATAGCACCAAAATAGAAGCAAATGATTGATTTGGTGCTTTGGGAGTGCTTATTTGCAATTGTCATAATTGCTCATGATTATGGCGACAATACAAACTGATCCACTGACGGTCTATCTAGACCTACGTTTTTACTTAAAAAACAATAATCATTAGAAAAATTGATCATTAATAAATAAGATTACTTTGAATCAAAGTTTTCTACGTGCATAATCAAAATCTCTTAATTGCATTTTTCTTCAGAAGGCAGTAATTCCTTTCTGTCTCATTCTGAGCATAGAACAGCCAATATTTTCACACACTCACCTGTCAGATATATATTGATGTATTTCTATAAATACTAGCACAGAAAAACAGATTTGTTTACATTTGAAAAGACTTGACAGCTCTCTGCAATGACAAAATTGGCTTTGCCTGTTTCCCATGATTCATTGCACCGCACCATTACCAACAACTCCTGCAGACACTGACACGTATTTTCACCAAAATAACTCTACTAAGATTACGATTCAAACCCAACTACTATATCTGTATCTTCATCCATTTTACTTAGTTTGTGTCATGCTAGAATAAATCAACTTTGTTTTGATTTCAAAATGCAGACTACAACTCCCTCTCCCCCTTGAATTTTGAGTCTTATATATCAGGTGTAACTTAGATTCGGGTATTCCTCCTCCCCCCCCCCCCCCACCTTCCCTCTGAAATTCAGGTCTCAGATTTGGGAAAATATGGTAACTCAAACCACTCATCCAGACCAGAGAGTGTCCAACATCAAGTATCAAATAACTAATACTTTGAAGTACTTCGTAAATTTGTACTGTCATCACTGAAATAACATACCCACTCTCTCAACCAGTGAGGTTTCATTGTTTCCTCCTCCCCCTCTGCATGCTGCCACATATTATTATTATTATTATTATTATTATTATTATTATTATTATTATTATTATTATTATTATTATAAATACTACTACTACTAGACAGTGTTTTTTGTTGTTTTTTTTTCAGTGGTAATATAGTTTCTAGGTAATATTTACACAGCTCTTAGGTTTAATGATTAGACGATTTCACAAACATCACATAATGAAGAGTTTACTTCTCTGAGTTTTCCTCCAGGAATTATACTAAAATAATAGTATGAATCTTAGATAGTGACAACACTGCTATGGAGACACTATGAATGGAATCTACTGATGTCACACATTGTTGACATACCTACATTACCTCTGAGTAAATGGACTCATCCATCCCAAGTCACCGGCATGCATAATTGAGGGGAACACAGTCACTTGTGAGCAAGCGGTCTAAAGTAACGGTGTCACTATTTTTTTGAAACAGAGTTGGATCAAGATTGAATGTGTCAGAGGTCGTACAGCATGATAGTGTCATCAAGTTCTTTAAGAGGCATGTGGGGAATCAGCATTGCCGTACAGAACGGTGGCACATTGGGTAAAAGCCTCCAATGAAGGTTGACAAACATTCCTCTACGACAGACCATCAATGCACAGTATTAATGTTCGTTTTTGGAGCATCACCTGCAACCAGCTTTGCAAAAGAAGCGGCAACACTTCCTGTGCAACCCACCCATCATTTTGCATGACAATGTGTGGGTGCATACAGTGCAAGCTTTGGCTGCTCTATTTGGTTGATGGGACTGGGAAGTGCTGTACCATCCCCCATACTCTCCAGACTTAAGTCCTTGTGACCAATTTGATTTCGAAGATGAAGGAACCACTTCATAGCACTCTCTTCAGAACTGTTCCAGAGATTCAACAGGCAGCAGACCGCTCCATTTGCACCATCAACAGAACAGGCTCTGCTAACAGTATACTACATCTTCCACATTGTTGGCAAAGGGGTTCTACACAATGCTGTTGACTACTTTGAAGGGCAGTAAGAGGTGCAAACATGTAACTCTTTTTTATCGGTTGTGAATAAATAGTTGCCACTATGTAAGATCCAACCTTCATATAATAACTGGTTCAATGTGTTCTGTTTATCAGAAGCACAGATAAAAAGATGGGCTATCACTATGTAACACCTTGCATTCCTTCTCTTGTGAAATACTGTAAGGCTATGCATCTGAGTGCTCTCTGATTTGCTGATCTCATTGTATGCATTACATTTAGAAAACAGGCCCAGTGCCTCATGTGCTGTGAGTTTTGCTTTTATGTGCATTTCTTGATTGGTCTCCACCCAACCAGAGTGTGAAATAGTTATCTCACACCACTATTTACAGCCCAACAATTGCCATACCCTTTGAAAAGAACAATAGTTCATAGTCCAGGTGAAGCACCAGGTACACACAACAGCATAACCCACAGCAACTGAAGAAAACGGATAGGTTGTAGATAAAAATTTTTTACTAAATGGGAAAACAACTTGGCATAACCCTCAAAAGCACACAATTATTACTCAGCTACACCTAAAGGAACACATGTAAAATTCTCATCCAGGATTTTAATTACTGAAAATGTAAAATATGATGGCAATATTTTAATTACAGCAGCAGCAGATCTCCAGAGTTGATAATGAAATAATTAATTAATGCTGTTCCTGCTCTCTGGTTGACAGCTTTTTTATGTACCCTTGTCTGGTCAGTAAATTAATTATCCCCATACTGCCAACATTTCATTGCCAAAGTTATCACACTACACTGTCACTGCTTTAAGTAAAATTTAACCAATATGATATATTAACGGTCTGGTCACAGTAGCTGGAGACAGTGCTATGTTTGTGTTTTTCCTTTTCTGAAGAAGGTTCTTTAGACTAAAAACTAAATTATTGGGCAGACTTTTCAATGTGCCTGTCTATGATGCTGTGTGTCTTCTATGTGGTGACCAGCATTCTATTCTTCCAATAATTTGTTGTTATTCCATCCTAATATTGTGGTATACTGTACTAAGGTCACATATTGCTGAACCACCCCAGTCCACTGCTCTATTACAGGTTGGTCTATCATTAAATTGCACAGAAACTGTGTTGACAAGAGTCAAATGGCATTATACAGCAATGAAACTACTCTAATCAGCTAATCTTAAAACTATGATGGTTAAATGAAAAATAACTTACGTTGGTGAAAGATTTTTGTAAAAATTGGCTACATCACTGAGAGTCGCAGTCAAATGCTTTACAGTCCAGTCGGCATGCTTTACAGTTAGTTCTGCAATTAACTGTTTGACATATGCTTGTGACGTGCTGTCCCTGTATCTGGGTAAAGTTAATTGCAGAACTTTACAAATGCCTCGTACAATATTCTCTGTAATACCTGTAAAAGTTCATACATCATTAAAAACACTAAAATTCAACTGTTTTAATTGTAGCCTAAATATCAAATAATTACTCTGTAAAAGAAATAAACTACTGAAGCCCCCAAAGATTGTAGTGGGACATATTCCTTTTCTGCAGAACAGATCACACACACGTTTAAGTCAGTTAATAGAACACCTGAAAGCTGTGGTAGTCTTACAATTAGCTGTTCCCTGTTTTCACAAATACATACTGATGAATCAGTAACATTTTCCAAGATGAAGTTTCTTAGAAATGACACTTCAAATGTTCAAATGTTTGTAGAGCTTATGGGACTTAACTACGGGGTTATCAGTCCCTAAACGACACTTTACTAGTGAGGTTATGCAGGGGTCAATATTGAGACCATTTCTGTTCTAAATATAATTACATGAATGGTCTTCCATCGTGCATCTATAAAGCAGAAACATTAGATTCCTTGCTCAATATTGGAAAAGACAATACATGATGAGATACAGGAAAACACAGTACATGATAAGATACAGGAAAAGACAATACATGATCTACATCTACATAGATAATCTGCAAATCACATTTAAGTGCCTGGCAGAGGGTTCATTAACCACTTTCATAACTTTACTCAACTGTTCCATTCTCTAATAGCGCGCGGGAAGAAAGAACACCTAAATCGTTCCGTTTTCGATATGATTTATTTTATTGGTTTACTCATGTCTCTCTAAGTAGGTAGATGCTAGCAAAAAATTTTCACATTCAGAAGTAAGAGTCGGTGATTGAAACTTCGCATACAGATAACGCCGCAATGAATAATGTCTCTTTTTATGATTTCCACCCCAATTCGTGCAACATTACCGTGACGCTTTCCCCCCCCCCCCACCCCATAATGTGATAAAACAAAACAAGCTGCCCTTCTCTGAACCTTCTCTATGTTTTCCGTCGGTCTCACCTGGTGAGGGTCCCACAAGGGGCAACAGTACTTCAGGAGAGGACGCACAAGTGTGATGCAGGCAGTCTCGTTGATGGAGCTGGTGCATCTACGAAGCGTTCTGCCAATGAAACGTAACCTTTGGTTCACCTTCCCCACAATATTTTCTGTGTGTTCTCTCCAGTCAAAGTTGTTCGTAATTGTAACTCCTAGGTATTTCGTAGAGTTTACGACCTTAAGGTTTGACTGATTTATCACGTAATTGATGTTCAGCGAATTTCTTTTAGTGGTCATGTGCATTACTTCACACTTTTCTTTATTTAATGTCAATTGCCAATTTTCGCACCATGCAGAAATTTTGTCTAAATCGCTTTGCAGTTGCTTTTGATCCTCTGTTGACTTCACTAACCGATAAACGACAGCATCATCCGCGAACAGTCTAAGGGAGATATTCAGATTGTCTCCTAAATCGTTTATAAACACGAGGAAGAGTAGGGGACCTATAATGCTTCCCTGTGGAACGCCAGATATCACTTCTGTTTTACTCGTTGACTTGCCTTCAATTACAACATACTGTGTCCTTTCTGACAGGAAATCTTTACTCCAATCGCACAATTGGGGATATATTCCATAAGCACACAATTCCATTAGATGCCGCTTGCGGGGTACAGTGTCAAAAGCCTTCCGGAAATCCAGAAATATGGAATCGATTTGAGATCCCTTGGCGATAGCACTTAACACTTCATGTGAATAAAGGGCAAGCTGTGTTTCGCAAGAGCGATACTTTCTGAATCCATATGACTACTGGTTAATAGGTCATTCTCTTCGAAGTAGTTCATAATATTCGAACAAAGTATATGTTCCAAAATCCTACTGCAAATCGATGTCAATGAGATTGGCCTGTAATTTTGGGGATCACTCCTATTGCCTTTCTTGAATATTGGAGTAACTTGTGCAACTTTCTAGTCTTTTTTGGGTAGGGATCTTTCGCTGAGTGATTGGTTGTAAATTTTAGCCAAGTACAGAGCTATTGCATCAGCATACTCAGAGGAATCTAGTTGGTATACAATCTGGCCCAGAAGATTTGTTTTTGTTTAGTGACGTAAGTTGTTTTACTACTCCAGGAACATCTACTTCTAAGTTTCGCATGCTGGCAGCTGTTCTTGGATTGAATACTGGAGTGTTCACTTCGTCTTCTTTGGGGAACGAATTTCGGAAAGCTGTGTTTAGTAATTCTGCCTTAGCAGTACTGTCATCGGTAGTATTACCATTGCTATCGCGTAGTGAAGGTATTGTTTGTGTTTTGCCGCTAGTGTACTTCACACATGACCAGAATTCCTCTGGATTTTCTGCAAGATTACGAGACAGGATTTCGTTGTGGTAACTACTATAGGCTTCTCGCATTGAAGTCCACGCTAGGTTGCGAGTTTCAGTGAAAGATTGCCAGTCTTGTGGATTCTGTGTCTTTTTAAATATTGCATGCGTTTTTCTTTGTTTCTGCAACAGTGATCAAGGGTCAGTCCCATCTTTTATTAATTTATTTGGTATAAATCTCTCGATTGCTACTGATATTACGTCTTTGAAAGTAAGCCACAACAGATCTACACTCGCATTTCTAGTTTTGAAAGACTGGAGATTATCACTCAGGAAAACGTGAAGCGAATTTTTATCTGCTTTATTGAATAGATATATTTTTCGTTTATTATTGGTGCATTTGGGAATTTCGACAGTCTCGCTACTACAACTCAATGTTCGCTAATCCCTGTATTTGGTTTGATGCTCTTTACTATCTCCGGATTATTTGTTGCTAGGAGATCAAGGGTGTTTTCGCAACCACTTACTATTCTAGTGGGTTCATGAACTAATTGTTCGAAGTAGTTTTCAGAAAAAGCATTCTGAACTAGTTCGGACGATGTTTTATATTTGCCGCCGGTTTTGAATACGTAATTATGCCAACATATCGAGGGTAAATTAAAGTCATCACCGATTATAACAGTATGCTTCGGATACCTATTTGAAATGTGATTCAAGCTTTCTTTGAACATTTCGGCAACCGCATTGTCTGAGTCAGGGGGCCGATAAAAATATCCAATTATTAATTTATTCCGGTTGTCAGGTATAACCTCTACCCAGACCAACTCACAGGAAATATGATGAGATACATGAAAAGATCAACATTTGATGGATACGGTAATGTGTAAACTAATCTCTACAACTGTACGAGAACAAACCTACCATGTTCACTGTATTAATGTCAAGACTACAGATTCTGGATGAATTAAATACGTGATGGGTGAAATCATTTGAAGGTCCTCTATTCAATAAATCGATACATTCATTATGAAATTGGTGATGACTGTGGTGATTATGTGACTGTATTGTGAGTTTATTTGACATTAGGACTTGATCACAGTCAAAAAACAAATGGAAGAGGCACAATTAAATGGGGAACTTTTATTGAACTAGATCTCAAATAGCTTTATTGAAGTGAAAGTTCCATTGCAACTAAAATGAAAAAAAGAAAAAGAAGAAAGAAAATACCGGTTGCACATCTTACAATGGGTTTTAATGTGAAACGACACAAAAAAATGGGTTGTTCAAAAAACAATAGGGGAAATGCATATTGAGAATACCCTAGACAGACATGAAAAAAGTAAATGTATAAGGTAATAGACAGTAGTAGATCATGTAATTATGGCCATAATGTAGATCATGTAATTATGGCCATAATGTAGATCATGTAATTATGGCCATAATGTAGATAATGTAGCCAAGGTTTTTACTGGATATAAAAATGAACAAAAATGCAAAAATATATGGATACACGTAACTGAAGCTTGCAATTCATGGAAAGAATATAAGAGGTTGTTTGTGGAGTGGAAGTCATATAGTTATACTAAATGACAACAAGTGAATGGTAAATGTTACAGCCATAACCAGAACCATTACCATTACCAGAATAATCATTTTAAGTCCTGATCACAAGAACATGTTTCCTAGTATGGTTGTGTGGACTTTCCCAGCGTAACCACTGATGATATTCTTTCCGAATCTGCAGTCGAATAACTTTGTTACCTTGACACAATATTTCAGCAGACAATTGGCTTCATCTTCAGGAGAATAAGCGGAATGCAATGACTTACCATGAACTGAATTTAGGACAAATGGTGGCTCCTTTATATAACATGGCCAACTGTATGCGCACATTATAAGTGTAATATAATGAGTAACACACTGTCGGAGAAAATAATCAAAAACAATAGATCACAACAAATACTTGTTAAAAAGAAACTGCAGGTCGAAATGAAGACCACTGTTGTTTAGTATCAGATATAATTGGATTCTAAAAGGAATCTCTAGTCCCTATTAATAATATTATTGGACATACAAATTTGCACAAATTGTTTAGGAACACATTCCCACTAGCAGGAGGCAGGAGGGATCATTCATGTTTCAACATCTTGTGTCACTCATTAAGACAATTTTCTGTAATAGCTGATTTTTCTGGTTGAAGCAAACCAAATCATCATTAAATGACCCAAAGAGGGTCCTAGTCTTCGCTGGTGATATAAAAACACATATCTACAAATTCTTGAAATTTTCGACTATATATTCCCAGCAAGAACTGGTGAGTGGGCATTCTTAAAGCATGATTCTTGCATTACAACATAGGCTGCTGCATAGAATAAAAGAAGAAACTGCAATTCCAAAAGGCAATGATTGATGCCACTGTAATTCCATTGGAGGAACTAATGCAAGGATCTGGATGGATGGCAAACAAGCTAGAATAGGACATTTTGCAGTGGCCAGTACTGGTACAGATGAAGAGACTTCCAGAAGTTCAAGAGCAAACTGCGATTGAGCAGGAAAAGCTAAATCCCACGTGAGGCTTGTATTGTGACATATCTCTTGTGGTGTGACAATTTAAAGGGTGGAGTAAGATATGTTCATAAATCTCCAACATAACTTATATCAAAAGCCGACCTGGCTCCAACTCCACAATATGCCACTCAAATACCACTCGTATATGCTTCTATTTAACACGGTCGCCTTAGGATTCTTGATTGGATGGTTTGAGGAACCCGCTAGTCGGTTTCCTTGATCCACTCAAATGCACAGGACCTCATATCTTCTTGCAGGGACGATATCACCTCGGAAAAAAAAAGAAAACACTACGTACTGAGACAACTATAGATTCAACACTTTTTTATCCATTTTAAGACATATATTAAAACTTTAGATCATTCATATAATGAAGAATGAATAACTACATTTGAGTAACTATAGTACATAATTAGATACCGTCTGACTTCTACGATATCTCACTTAATGATGAAACTAAACTAAAACTCGGAAAAGAGATTACATCATTTCTCTTGAAATGTCAGTGCAGCGGCTTAATTATTCTTAGGCTGCGTACTGTTATTCACTGTGAGTCACTTCCGCTTCCAAAGCCAGCACTTGCATTCTTTAACATTTTCTTGCACCCCGCAAACAATATTACGGGCGCATAGTTTTCTGTTTTGTTAATAAATAGCTAATAGCAACTATATTCTGTCGGGAATCTATAACTTATGTAACGACCATTTTATTGTTACATTACAGGCTTCAGCTGGTGACTTATAGTGCTTCTCCACATCCTTCTCCTGAGGGCGAGAGGAGGCAGTTTCAGGAAGAGAGGAGGTGGTAGTGATGTCAATGTCTGTAGGACAACAGGTGGTTACTGAAAGCAACTGATGATGTTGTTTTAGGGCGCAAAACTACTGTGGTCATAAGCACCCAACTCAACTTTTATCAGTAACCTGCACTAAAAGGAGCAAAGGAAAAAGGAAATGCTAAAACCAATCACCTTTAAAACGAGAGCTGTTAAGAAACGATAACTCCCCGAGTCAGATTTCCTCGTGGCTAAGAAGACAGCTATTGTCCCCTGAGGGCGGGGGAGGGGGGGGGGGCGAGTTAAATTTCCTTCACTATATTTGTGTGACAGATAAAAAGTAAGACAAGCTCAGCTAAGTGTTTGTAATCAGACAAAATGTCGGGCAAGTCCGATGCAAAACACAAATTTTGACAGAGACCGTTAAAATGTTTGGACATTGCGCCAGAAAGTGGTGGACAGTCAGGGTTTGTGAACAGGGACCACAAAGAGGGGCGGGGTCACCGCACGTTAAGTGACAGTGGGTGAAACGGCAGTGTCCTATACGCAGCCAGACGAGAATGACCTGTTCACGGCAGGAGGGTCAAGAGGTGGTCATCCAAGCAGTGGGGGAAGTCTTAATATCCCAGAGTTTGTTCCCTTGGAGGGAGGGCCAATGTGCATGCCAGAACAATACCACATGGTGTGTTACTTCCGCCTGAAGGTCACCTGGAGAAATGGAATAGGCAGCTAGCCGGAGTAGGGAAGCTGCTTCCTTGGCATTAGTATCTACACATTCATTCCCTGATATTCCGACATGACCAGGAACCCACAGTAAAGCCATGGTGGCTCCACTGACACTAAGTGAGTAGAGGCATTCCTGGATATGTTGTATTATAGGGTGGACTGGGTATAGCTCACTGAGGCTCTGAAGAGCTCTCATGGAATCTGAGCAGATGACACTATTAGGGAGAGAGTATCGCTTGATGTACAGGGTGGCCTGATAAATAGCAAATAGCTCCGCAGTAAAGATTGAACACTGGTCGGGAAGACCATGGCGGGAGGAATTGCCACCAAGGACAAAGACGCAACCGGCTCCATGGTTAGTTTATTATCCATTGGTGTAGATGAAGAATCTGTCCCCAAACTGGGTGCAAAGAGCAAGAATCTCGTTGCAGTAAACTAGGTCAGGTGAAGTGTCTTTGGGGAGTGAACGGAGATCAAAGTTTACCTGGACCTCGGAGTAAGCCATGGTGCTGAAGAACTCTCTGCCACAGAGAACATGACAGGGAGCGTAAAGCCAAGCTGCTAGAGCACAAAATGGAAATAGACTCCGGGAGGTAGGAGATAAGATGGAAGAACCACGAATTGACAGTCAAGAGATGTATCAAAAAAGGGAGCATAGGTTGGGTGGCTGCACATAGCTAACAAACGGCTCCCATAACAACTGAGAAGGACGTGTCTCCGGTAGGATAGTGGCAGTTCGGCAGCATCAGTGTAAAGACACTCTACTGGACTAGTAGAGAAGGCTCCTGTAGCGAGACGGAGTCCTTTATGGTGGATCATGTTAAGGTGACGTGAAATAGATGATCGTGCAGATGAGTATACTTTACATCCATAGTCCAGTTTCGAGCGAACTAGAGAACGGTACAAGCGGAGGAGAGTGGTCCAATCTGCTCCCCAGGAAGTGCCATTTAATACTTTGAGAACACTCGGTGAGCAGGAACAGCGAGCTGCTAAGTAAGAAACGTGGGAGGACCAACAAAGTTTCCTGTCAAACATGAGTTGTTTTACAAATTTCGCTGTGTCTGCAAAAGGAAGGACAGCGGGACCTAGGTGAAGAGATGGGAGGAGAAACTCCGTTCACCACCAAAAGTTCATGCAGACCATTTTGTCTGCCAAAAATCGGAAACCGTTGTTAGTGCTCCAAAAGTATAGACGGTCTAGGCATTGCTGAAGAAGTCGCTCGAGGAGACACATCCTGTGAGAGCTGCAATAGATAGCAAAGTCATCTACGAAAAGAGAAACCAAAATACCTGGTGGAAGACAGTCCATAACAGGGTTGATGACTATTGCAAAGAGGAGAGGGGTGGTGGATGGAGAGGGAGAGGGGGGGGTGGTGGATGGAGAGGGAGAGGGGGGGGGGGGGTGGATGGAGAGGGAGAGGGGGGGGGTGGTGGATGGAGAGGGAGAGGGGGGGGTGGTGGATGGAGAGGGAGAGGGGGGGGGTGGTGGATGGAGAGGGAGAGGGGGGGTGGTGGATGGAGAGGGAGAGGGGGGGGTGGTGGATGGAGAGGGAGAGGGGGGGGGTGGTGGATGGAGAGGGGCAGGGGGGGGTGGTGGATGGAGAGGGGCAGGGGGGGGTGGTGGATGGAGAGGGGCAGGGGGGGGTGGTGGATGGAGAGGGGCAGGGGGGGGTGGTGGATGGAGAGGGGAGGAATGGGCAGGAGAGGGGAGGAATGGGCAGGAGAGGGGAGGAATGGGCAGGAGAGGGGAGGAATGGGCAGGAGAGGGGAGGAATGGGCAGGAGAGGGGAGGAATGGGCAGGAGAGGGGAGGAATGGGCAGGAGAGGGGAGGAATGGGCAGGAGAGGGGAGGAATGGGCAGGAGAGGGGAGGAATGGGCAGGAGAGGGGAGGAATGGGCAGGAGAGGGGAGGAATGGGCAGGAGAGGGGAGGAATGGGCAGGAGAGGGGAGGAATGGGCAGGAGAGGGGAGGAATGGGCAGGAGAGGGGAGGAATGGGCAGGAGAGGGGAGGAATGGGCAGGAGAGGGGAGGAATGGGCAGGAGAGGGGAGTGGGGGGAGGAGGGGCTGGGGAGTGGGAACGGTGGTATCTAGCAGGGAGGAGGAAACGGGGGAGTGACGCAATGGAGACAAAAGTGGATGTTTTGCGCACTGGATGGAGACGGTTTTTTTTTTCTTTTTTTTTGGCCTTATTCAAGGGCCTTAAAATTCCTGAATTTAAAACTAGACAGTCAGCGAAACGAGGTGAATGCGGACAATGGCAATACACACATTGTGGAGGTGGGATGCAAGGGTTCCCAGCACGAAGGGTGCGCCCACAGTTACCACACACAGGGTCACTGGTGCACCTGGAGGACATGCGGCCGAAACGGTGGCAGCACATTAGGAGGTGGGATATACTACTTCACATCGCATTGATATACCATTATCTTTATTTTTTCCAGGTAAAATTTCCCTTCCAATGCCAAAATGAAGACACCACTTTCAACCCGATTATCTTTGGGGCCCCTCTGGATGCGGCAAACACAATGAACGCCACACCATTCCAGGTTTGCCCCCGAGTTCCTCATCAGTTTGCAGCTATAGGTCCCTATGGAAAATAACTCCTTGAGTCATACTGACGGACTGATGAGGTATGATGGTCACAGAATTGTACCCAATTGCTGGCAAGCTTGTAGAGCAGCCGACTGACTGGCAGAAGAAGTGTGAATGAGGACAGAGCCTGATCACATCTTACTTATTGCCTCGACTCCACCAAATTTATCTTCTATGTTTTCCACAGGGAAGAGAGGCTTGGTAGCAGCGAATAACTAATCAATGGGCCTGGCCTCATCCCATGGAGTAGCCAAGGATGGGACGGCTGTGGAAGTCAAAATAGGAACCAAACAACTATTCCTCTCTCTAGAGAATTTGGACGCCATTTTGATGTGCAAGAAGTCCGCCCCGATACCACCCACTCCGAACAGGGGGTCTCCGTGGGCACCACCCAGCCATAACAACGCCCACCTGGCTTGATGGACGTTGCCAGAAGTCCTGATACCCCAGGGGCATAGGTATCTACTCCTAGGCCCACATGGGGAGGTGACAGCTCAGGTATTGGCAGTGTGATCCCTGTGTGCTCATGGGGCTCAGCAAAAAGGGTATGTAACAGCCCCACCACACGGACTGGATACACGTGCTGGTGACCTAGACAAGAGGGTGCAGCAGAGACGGAGAGAAGGGGGATAGGAAGGGAGCGGAACCCACACTGCAGGGGCTAGGTTAGGAGTTCTTTCTCGATTGACTTACATTACAACAGTAAATTTGGCGAGACAGGTCAAACCCCAAAGGGAACGGGACTGGGAAAATGCAAAGGAAGCCAAAGTGCTAAACCATTACAGCCATGGGAATAGTCAAGACGTTTTAGAGAGAAGCGCCTAGAGGGGGGGGGGGGGGAGTGAGTGGGGTGTGGGAAGGAGGTAAGATGATGGGTGGGGGATGGGGGGTGGGGGGGAGACAGGAAAAGGAAAAGCAGCCTGGGAGGATAAGATTTAAGGCTGCAGTGGCTTGGGGACCCGTGCGTGCCACACACGTACCCACAAAAGAGATGTGGGCCCCCTGGGGGGGAACAACTGATGTGAGAAGCACATTGGCCAGAACAGTTCACACACTTGGGAGGTGGCCTGCAAATGGCTCCCCATATGAAAAGGGTGGCCACAGTCACCACAAAAAGGGTTTGCATCAAATCACAAGGACAGTGAAAAAATTGCATAGGAGGTGGAACATAAGGCTTTACATAGCATCTCTAAATCATGACTGACTTTTTCTAGAAGGCTACATCCTTCAAAAGCCAGGATAAATGCACCTGTCTTTAGGACCTCTCTGAACATCCCAAATGAAATGAATGCCGCTCTATTTCGCATTAGCCTAGAGTTCATCAGACTGAGGGAGAAGGCACTTGTGAGACATGATGCCATGAGTCATGTTTGTATACTGGCGAGGGATTACTTTCCTGGGGTGTGTCTAACCTCTCATATGCACAAAGAGTAGGTGAGTAGTTGGTTGAAAAGGTATAGATCAAACCAGAGCTAAACCTCATCTTACTAAGCAACTGCAATTAACTTATCTTCAATATTTTCCACAAAGAGTGGTGGTGCCAAAAGTCTCTCCGTCTGACCAGAGAAAAGCTTTCACTCCATGCTGACGGATCTGGCCCTCCTCCCAGAGATGAGAAGGCTGTGGAGGAAATGATAGGAAAAGAGTTCATGTTGTTCATGTCTAAGGAGGTTTTGCCACAGGTGAGCAAGCAGAAGTGTGAAGCTTCGCAATTTTCAAGTGCAGAGCTGGTACAACCCACACTGGAGAGAGGTTCAAGCCTTTGAATGCCACCCAGCCCAAACACCACCTGACACGACAGTCACTGCTGGGAGTTCCAGTGCCCCATAAAGATAGGCAACCACTCATATGCATACATAGTATGGTGGAAGCTCAGGTACTAATGTGATCCCTGTGTCATCAGGGGGCTTAATCAACAAGGTACATGACAACCCCACCATACAGAATGGCTACCATACTAGTGACCTAATGAGGACAAGGAGCTACAGCAAGGAGGAATTGGTGAAACGAAGATGGGAAGCCACACCATACATGGTATGTGGGGAGTTCTTCCCAAAATGGCCCACAATGTAACATATTTAGAAAAGGAGGTTCAAACACTGAGGAGGATTAAACTGTGAAAAAAATAGGGGGGGGGGGGGGGAATTAGCAAGACAGAACAGCGAGAATATAAAAAAACTGTGGGAATGACCGAGCAACTTAAAGGAGAGAAACAAGAGTGGGGAGGGATATACCCATGGGCAAGTTAAAATGAAAAAAAGGGGGGGGGGGGGGGAGGTAATGGAATTGAAGCCTGGGAGAGAAGAAAGACTGCAATGTCTCAAAAACCTGTGCATGCCAGTTAGGTACCCATAAAAGAGCTGTGGGCCCTCTAGAGGGGTGGTCTACCTTGCTTTTGGCCAAAGTTTGGTGGTCACCTTCTGTCTGATGGACAACCAGTTGATAGCCATATCACTATATAAATATATAAACAGTGGACTGTTTGTAGCTAAGATGGTAAATGACGCATTTGCTTCAGTATGTGGCACAGACTTTAATGGGGGTCAGATAAGGCAGTAATTGTTAGTTTGCAGATAGAATCACGAGTGGAGTGGATATCTGCAGATTATGAAAGAGGAATCTGCCCAGTATGTCTGTTGTAATGTTAGCTGAAAACTGCCAGTCTGTGGACATTCTTGGGAATCATTGCAGAGGGCCCATCTAGAGTGGGCATCTGTTGTCCTCTAACCATGATAGATGTATCTGTATGGAAAACCAAGTGGCCTGCTCAACAAAGTAGCATAATTACTTATTTCAATACCGAGAGAGACATAGAAGCTTTGAAAATTCCGACAAATTCAAAGACAGGCACTACAGATACACTGCATAAAAATGTCGTGTTTTGTCCCTTTTCTATTTGCTCATTTTAGATATGTCAGGTTTGAGCCACTACTGTGTGTTCTCTGAAACACAAATGCTTTTCTTTTTAGAATGTCCCATTTTTGAGTAGACTGTATAGAACATCTCTCACGATTTAAGAAGACATCAGCAATTAAGCTGGCACCGAAATTACACCCTAAATATAATTGCGTAATTACTTACCATAGTTCTTGGTACTACTGTTTTACTATTATGCATTCAAAACTTTAATACCTGCAGATGTGTATAAGGAACTTGGGGACGGGAATAACGTGCTGCAGGCAGCATGTATTTAGTTTCAAGGTTTGTACCAATTGTGCTGTCGGTAATAAATTTTGTGCATTTTGTTGTAGCTGCAAGTAAGGTTGGCAATGTAGTACATTTCGAGTAGCAAATGGCATGTATGAAACTGTAATCAAGTGAAACTAAATCTTGATTTCTAAATGGCCAATTAGTAGTATGTGTTATTTATGATCAGCAGTAAACAGTGATCAAGTGATTTTAAATATTCATTTTATGCCGCTTTGATTTGTTTACATAGTACAATTTGTAATGCTCATTCTTATTGGCCGCGGCAAAGCGAGTCCTGATTAACAAGTGATGGATTTTAATTGCCACCTATAAAATGAAGAATAGTTAGAAAAATTATGAATATTGAAGACAGTGTAGTAATTTGTATCATGTGGATGTTAACACGTTGATTTTCAAATCTTGTGAAGATTCTGTGACACTATTCGTCGCAGCATCCGCAGCGACTGTTGACAACAGTGCTGCACATGTCACGTAAAGACATTAGCCCATGTAGCTGTTCGAGACTTCTAGTAAATGTTGTTGCTATGACTCAAAGCTGGTGGTGGGATCGCGCCATAAAATAATGGCTTTCCCCCCCCCCCCCACTTCTTTCTCCACTCATCGTTTTGGGAAAGGGGGGGGGGGTGTTTGGTATTCTGAGTTTTGTTTGAGGTTCGATACCAGTTATCTGTGTTAATTTGAAGCTGTGGTGTTGATTTTGTATACCAAGTTTGATTTGAGGTGTGACACAGGATGTGTCCGATAGAAGTTTGGTATACCGAGTTTCATTTGGGGTGTGATAACACTCAATTGAAGTGTCAGATACCAGTTTTCTATATTATTTCATTGCCGTGGGGATCGTTTGGTATCCAGGGTTTAGTTTGAGGTATGATACTGCCGCAAAACTCGAAGTTAACCAACTGACGGCATTGTGCAATGGATAGTAACACCAACTGTGGTGCTGAAGGTCACCGGTTCAATTCCATCCTCCGGCAAAAATTTATTTCTTTGTAATTATCTTTTCCTGAATATTCTACAAGTTTCTTATGTTCACTTGTAATTTCTACATGCTTCTTATGTTAACTATTCTTCTAATTTGTCGTACATTCTGTCTGTGTATAAATAGCAGAGCACTCAGCCCGAGAGGCAGTCAGTGCTGCGTGTTTCAGTTCACAATAAACCTGCTTTCAGTATAAGAGCTGTGTCCACTCGTCAACCTTGCCTTCGAAGTCAAGTCTGCTTCCATTTTAACGCGATAATATAGGTTAATTGATCTGTCCGATACCAGGTCAATCGGTTTTTTCGTTTCGGTATCCTGAGTTACATTTGAGGTGTAATATACATCAACCAAAGTGTCAAATACCACTTTCCTATATTTTGTAGCTATTTGGTGTGATACAGGTCAATTGATGTGTTCAATACCAGTTTTCTAGGTTTTCCGTTGTGGGGGTTGTTCTGTATCTTGAGATTCATTTGAGGTGCAATAGAGGGCAATTGAAGTTTCCGATTCCTCTTCGTCTTTTTTTCTTATAGCATTTTTATGGGACGCTTTTTTGTGGTTAGCATGTTGTCGTTTTTCGCTATAATGTCCCCGCCCAACACCCCTACATTCCTGCGCCTGTCCCATTAGGATGATTTAATTGGTTTTTAGTGCATTTTCACATGTTTATATGGGCATTTTTCTGTTGTTTGCAAAATTGTTTTGGTCACCATATTGGATACGAGTATATACATCATTGCCGTCATGGGTCAAAGCTGACGGGTGGTATCCCGGTCTTCAGTTATGCCAAAGAACCTGTCAACCATAGAGTAGTAACAGCATTATCTATTTATTTCATGGTGGTCACAAAAGGTTACCTCCCTCATTCTCTCTCAGTAAGTTTTGAATGAGCACATACCTTTTCTGTTCACAAAAAAAAAATAATAACTGATGCTGTTCCTGCCCTATGGCTGACAGGTTATCAACGTACACTTGTCTGGTGAGAAAATTAATTTGCCTCATAAATACTACATGTCAATGGTCTGTTATTCGGTAGCCTATATCACTTTGTCACAATCACACTTTCCATATATATCTTAGAAACCTGCATAAAACTCTCCATTAGTTCAGATTATAAATGAAATATCAATTACACTGTCAAACATGCTGCCCACAAAAATATTTTTTTAAAACTGATGCAAAATTTACAAGACAATGAAACACACATTCTTATTGGACACTCAAATACTATTCGCATCATTCATCACACTGTTGCCAACATCTACACGTAAAGCACCAGTCGGGGACTCATCAACTGCACTTTAACCGGGTCATCGGAAGGTGAGGATACTGCTTGTGGGCACTGGCACGTGCCATCTGCGTGGTGTCATGCATGCTTATTTGTAGGTGGCCTGAGTAATTATGTGGTGTCCGAGTTAAAAGACGATAGTTTGTTTACAAGTAGATAACAGATTAAGATTTTGTTTGCAAAAATTAATCTGTATCCTTACCCTGATAGTGCAGTATACATTAAGAGAGAGGGTTTTTTATTTTGCAAAAGTGTGCTCCCAAGGCACAAAGTTTTGGGCCAAGACCAGTGATTGATGGTACATTCTGTTGTAATCTATAATTTACGCAGATAATAACAGATTATTTATTATCTACAATAGGTAAGTATTAAGATATTATCCCGTATGTGGGTTTTCCAACATGTTAATGAAATGGGTGGTATCCCGATCTTTAGTTGTCTTTTATCCCCAAATTAAAATGAGTGATTCCTGCAGATAGGATTTTAATCATGCTTATACGTAAGCTGTTTTCCTTCATTTACAGTGACATGCATCAGCTGTACTGTTGCAGGAGCACACCAAGAAGTTTGTTGTGTCAGCATTGCAGGACATAAGTGTGGCTTGTCTACAAGTGGTTCCATTGCTTCCTCCAATACCTCCTCCCACCTCAGAACTGTGTCATCTAACAGTTTACACACTGTACAGTGGTATGGAGAGCTACAACATACCATTCTAATCTGAAGACCAGCAATAACAAGGGCAGCACTTAAATTTACAATGTGAAGGGCTAAATTACAAATCAGCTGTCAATGCAACCTTTCACATACTGTAATTGTAGAACTTTTATTTACTCTACAAAAGGATCTGATGAAGTCGATTATTGGTAAACAATGCCATAGGTCAACTTGTGTGGTAATGCAACATCCTTCACAATTACAAAATAATGACAGAATAAAGTCATAATATAGACTATTAATGTTTGCACAATGTGTATCTTATTAATTTCTCGATTAAATACTCACGGACAGGTCGTTTCTCAACCCCAAACAAAGATTATACATGTGGGCTTGAGCATAAAAAATGATCACTGTCAATCCTTCATTACATTACATTTTAACACATGAAAACACTTCAAATAACCATGCGTCAGACCACAAGATAGTGGAGAAAAAAATTACAGCAAGCACTGGTCCTACGTAATAAGGCCATTTACGTGTAGCAAAGACTGATTTCTCAGACAAGCATACACATTCAGTATGTTGTTACTAAGTTTGTATGGCAACAACTTTGACAAAATAAGTCTGCTATGCTCAGCATGGACAATTTAGTGCGGTTTATTCCGAAGATAAAATTCCAAGCAGAAAAACCACTATTAGCATTATAGGTATGACAAAACTGTAGTTTGATATTTACACAGAAAGCAGCATCACATGACGTTTGCACGAAGTCCACCGGTCAGTACCAGATCTACATAAAACATGACTTACCTTCATTTGACAACACGCCAATAACATCGTCAATGGTTGTTTTACGTTCTTTCCGACTTGCGGTTTGTATTCGAACGTGTAGATCTTTCAGTGCTTTCGCCAGCTGCGAAAAAAATACATAAAGTGAGAAACACCGCTCTTGTTTACAACACAAAACAAATCCACGTGACAACACAATACCTCTGCATCTGCCATTTCCCTATCCGTTGAGTGTTTTGCCTTAAACACAAGAAGATTTACAAAACGTATCTAATAACAAACACCGTCGTTCCTGGCATAAAAGCGGCCTTTAATTTGAAAACACTCATACACAGAACACGACGGAGAAATCACTGTACCAGAGATGTAACGGCCTGTTATATCCAATATCTTTGGAAGACGTATTTGTTAAAGAGATATACCTTAAGTTAACAAAGATCGTAAATTAAGCACACGCGTTTTGCTTCAGGCCATATACGCCCGATATATTTATTCAGGCGAATGTAAAGTAATGCCATTTTCGTTGTAAATGTGCCCGTCAGTTTCGAAGTCTCTCACGCAGTGGCGGACTAAGTATACATTCATACTGCCAGCCGAACCGAGAAAGCCGGAATGCGGAGAGCAGGCTTGCGACTAGTCGACTGACGCAGTCGGCCTGGATTATAGCATGGATATTTACCTTTCACAAGTAATCGCTAATTATCTGAACGGCGTCAGTGCCGTCATCGCAGGCCTACGAACTAGACACGTGATGGTAATAGCTTGAAGCACCCAAGCACCGAAAACATGAATTACAGTGTGTTGGTCCCACAGTAGGCTTATATATATAGGCTTATATATAGGCTTATATAGTGAATCCAACGATCGAATTCATCCAGAAAGGTTCAATAGATTGGATACTGGGCTACACAAATGGACAGCTTTTGTTCAAATGTTTGTAGAAGTTATGGGACATAACTATGGGGTTATCAGTCCCTAAGCTTACAAACTACTTATGAACTACCTAAGACTAAGGACGGCACAAATATCCATGCCAGAGGGGGGATTCGAACCCCCGACCGTAGTGGCTGTGCAGACCGTGACTGGAGCACCTCAGTCCCCTCGGCCACCACGGCTGGCGGCAGCTTTTGAAGAGAGATTCAAAAAATAAAATACAATTCCAATAATATTGTTGGTATCCTCCCTGACTAGACCATCCATGTCGAGTGTAGCACCCCAACTAACTCTTAACAACAGATTGGTTCCCATTATTTTGGGCTGTTGCATCGGGATACAAGTTTATTGAGACAATGAAAAACGTAATTTGAATTCCAGTACTAGCTTGACCAAGACAGATGTCTTGGTCAAAGACAATACACAAACATCAAAAATAAATAAACAAATTGTGCACACCACAAACAGTATACTTAATTGCAGCAGAAATGGGTTTCTTATGTTACATATAAATGTGCAGTCCTTAAGAAATAAATTTGCTGAACTCCAATACTGGCTGGATGAAATTAACTGTAATATTCTCTGTGTAAATGAACACTGGCTGAAAAATACAGAAATAAACCTATTTGTACCATTTGGCTACACACTAGCATCAAGTTACTGTAGGCCAAACATTAAACATGGGGGAGTATCCATATACATAAATAAAAGTTTAAATTTACAATATTCAGTCATAGATCTCACTAGCCTATGCGTAGAAGGTGTCTTTGAAGCACTTGCTGTGGTACTGCACACTCAAAAAGTTGTTATTGCAACTGTTTACAGAACACCAGGAACTGATGAAGAAATTTTTGAAAAACAACTCTCTGCTGTAATCTTAAACATTACTAAATACAAGCACTATAAATTTTTTATAACAGAAGACATTAATATAGATGTAAGAATCAAAAGAACACACGTGGTTAGCTTTCTAAATATGTTAAGTTCATTGAATTTTTGCTGCCTTAATGAAAAACCAACCAGGATGGATGCATGCCTTGACAACATAATTAGCAATATTTGTAGAAGTCAAGTTGAGTGTGGCACCATCAAACTGGGAATATCTGAGCATGATGGCATATGGCTCAGAATTAGTAATCTACCTACTGAAAATACAAGTAAGTTAATTACACACAGACTTCTAAAAAAAGAGAATATTGAAAGAATGAAAAATGAATTGAAATTAATAGAGTGGTCCAGCAGATTATCTCATGAGGAAGATGTAAATAAATGTTTCTCCACCTTCATCTCCCAATTAAAACTCACACTAGAGACTAACTGCCCCCGCATCACTAAGAGAAGTAGCAGTCATAAAAGGCTCAAACCACAACATACAAAAAAAACTGGTACACCCCTCACCTTGATAAAATTAGGATACTTCTACTTATGTTGAAGGCTAAAGCTGCTACCAACAGTGAGAACAAGGAAGACTATATACGACTGAGAAAAATCTATAAATCTGAAATCAGAGCAGCAAAAATTAAGGCAAATGAAAAATACATTTCAAATTCTAAAAACAAGTGTAAAGCAGCCTGGACTGTAGTAAAAAATGAAATAAATGTAGGAAAGGAAGAAACCACTGTCCCACTTAACTGTAATATTCTTAATGAATATTTTGTAAATTGTGCAAGTTCCCTTGTAACACAAAATGATAATACTTCAGATGCTGAGACCTTCCTTTTGCAATCAAAGAATAAAACAAATGAAAGATTCACTTGGAAAAAATTAGTGCTATAGATATTGTCAAGGCAGTAAATAAGTTGAATACCTCCAGAACTGAGGACTACTATGGGTTCAGTAACTATGTACTAAAAGGTATAATTATGGAAATTAAAATGCCTCTGTTCTATCTTGTAAATAAAATTCTTGAAGAGGGCATTTTTCCCAAATGTCTTAAAATCACAGTTACTATTCCAATATTCAAAAAGGGTGACAGACATAAACCAGAAACTTATAGACCAATATCAATTGTCCCTATAATTTCTAAAATAATAGAGAGCTGCATGCATATACAGATATACAAGTATTTTGAAAATAATAACTTACTGAATGAAAGTCAGTTTGGATTTAGATCAAACCTCTCAACCATAAAAGCTGTTGAAAGTCTGATAACTGCAATTCATGATGGTTATGAAAGGAAGCAGACCACATGTGCTACACTTATAGACATAAGTAAAGCCTTCGACTCCGTATCACATGAGATTATTGTAAAAAAGCTAGAATTCTATGGTGTTGCAGGCCAAACATTAAATTTATTTAAATCTTATCTGAGCTGCAGGCAACAACTAGTATATGTTAACAACGAGAGGTCAAAATTAATGACAATTAAGAGAGGAATCCCACAAGGGTCTGTCCTTGGACCATTCCTCTTTATTGTCAATATTAATGATATTCCAAATTATATATCCTGTAAAAATGTGCTGTATGCAGATGATATGACAATGATTATATCTGGTGAAAATAAACAGGTAGTGAAAGACAAAAATAAGCAACTATATGAAAAAAGTAATCAGTGGTGTAAAGCCAATCAGTTATGTATAAATACTACAAAAACTGAGGAAATATATTTTAACTTAAAGGTACGAAAAGAAGACAATCAGTGTGTTAAACTGCTGGGCCTTAAAATAGATCAACGACTTTCTTGGGATGATCAAATGAAAAATGTATCTAGCAAACTCGCACATGTGATCTTTCTATTGTATAAATTAAGGCAGTGTGTAAACAAAAAATTACTGATTCTCTGTTACTATGCATTCTTTCAGTCACAGTTGCAGTATGGAGTATTGCTATTGGGAAATGCACCAGACACATCCCTTATTTTCAAATTGCAGAAAAAAGCAATTAGATGTATACAAGGGCTGGGACCTAGAGAATACTGTAGGAAACACTTCAGTGAGCTCAGTATAATGACACTCCCAAGTCTCTACATGTACTACTGTCTACTATATATAAAAGAAAATATACATAAATTTACTGCCAGAGAGAATGAATATACACATAATACTAGAAACAGTACTATGTTAGATATTCCATATTCAAGACTGTCCCTGATACACAATAGCCATAAACAACTAGGTCTTAAATTATATAATAAGCTACCACAGTCTGTAAAAATCCTTACATTAAATAATTTTAAAACAGTGTTAGAGGTATGGTTCAAAAACACGCCATATTACTCAGTTGAAGAATACCTCCAAAGTAACTTAGAGAATATGAACAATTAAATTAAATTCATAGATTGATAGCAATTAAGATGTATAATGACAGATAATTATTTATGTAAAAGAAAAACTGTAATAATGTGTATATACTGTGACTGTAAATTATGTAATCAATTTGTAATCTAAAAAGATAAAATGTATATGTAAAACCCCATATGACGAAGCCAATTGCGTGGTGAACATGCTGAAAGGCTAATAAATAAACAAAACAAAACAAAACAAACAGTGATAGCTGAAGAAGGAAATTGTTTGGAGTCATGTATACTGGTCTATAATAATCGTTCACTTTCTAGGTAAAGAAGTCATTGTATGATTACATATAAGAAAGAGTGGGAGTAAAGAATAAAGCCTCTTAACACAGTGCTCAGCATATCATTCTGCAGAAGAAACGCAGGTTCATAACACATGTGGAGTTCGTTCAGTTTATAGATCTGAGAACTCGGGTTGACGTCTGTCATTACAGCATAGCCAGTAGAGAATGATGAGCAGATTATTTATCAAGAATAATCCTCACATAAACCTTATGCCTCATTCACATTAAAAAAATAAAAAAAAAATAACAGTGGACGAGCACAAGCAGTTTACAGCATGCACACCTCTATAAATGATTATGGTATACTCTCAGAATATACTACGAATTATTATGAGTGCTTAACTTATTCTGACACGAAATGCGACGGATAATAACTCAAACATTCCAGGATCCATTCAGGAGAAGAATGGGCTCATCATCGGCAAAATAATATGGAAAATAGCGCATATCACTACAGAGACCGAGGAGTGTTTGAAGCTTTTAAAAGTTCTCAATGCTGCTGCTTTACTGTCATTAACTTTCTGTTCATGGTGACTTTTTGAATACGCAGTGCTACCGACTGTGAGTAGACAGATGTGGGCCATCAGAACATCTGTTCAATTGCATTGAACAGGTTCATCATAGTTGCATTTCAGGTCAACAGATGAGGGAATTTAGCAAACGATTTCCTTTTGTTTAACAACTGCAAGTTACCTAATGTTCGAGTCTAATTGAATTCGGAATTCTATCCAGATGACAGTTTGAAACTACAATGCGATAAAAATGTGTACAGTCTGGAATTTGACATGCATTCACGATTTCGTGCTTCTTTCTATGAAGATACCAAAGATGAAAATGGATGTGTACCCAGTACAGGGGAATTCAAGGATCTGGCATCAATCTTCTTAATAGACTGCTCAATGGAACGAGATAATTAAACCAGGACCGATGGATGTAGGAACAAGATTTGAAGCAGATTTCCCCAGTTTAACTGCTACTTATGATCTAGTTCTGCACGACTGTAATTATCTACGGCCCTCTCACAGGTATTGTCCAGGGAGTTACTTAAAAGAACGATCTAATGCATTTCACAATGACATGTCCAAGTGTGATCATCATTGCCGACAGGGTTTCTATGTTAAAGATGTTGCATTTACAGCATTCGCAGAAGATTTGTATGTGGTAGAGACTTTCTCCATTGCGTCTCCAAACCAGTAAGGAATGTGAAGTGTGCTAAAACATGGATGAGTGCAAAGTAGCTGAAACGTTTCTTACACTGAGGTCAGTGACATGATGCTCATATAGCCTATAAATATGCTAGCAATACCTCAATTATTATTCGACTACAATGATACATACATCTACGTCAATGACAGGGAGAAGCTTACATGGAAGCAATTGGAAAAAAGCGCAGGTGTGCCCCGCATATAAGAAAGGCAAAAGAACGAACCCACATAATTACAGAGCAATATCATTAACAACCATTAATTCTTGAACATAACCATCCGCGGTGGCGGAGTGGACTGCGGCGAGTCAGTCATGGTCTGCACAGCCACTACGGTCAGGGGTTCGAATCCCCCTTCGGGCATGGATGTTTGTGCCATCCTTAGTATTAGCAAGTTCATAAGTAGTTTGTAAGTTTAGGGACTGATGACCCCATAGTTAAGTCCCATAAGCTCTACAAACATTTGAACATATTCTCGGTTGTAATACAGGAAATTTCCTTAAGGCAGAAAAGCTTCTATTCACACATCAGCCTGGAAGCATCGATCATGCGAAACACAGATTGCCCTTTTCTCTTATGACATCTTGCATGCAATAGATGAAGGGCAACAGACAGCCTACATATTTCTCGATTTTCGACAGGCTTTCAACACGTTACCACACTGCAGACTGCTATTGTAGGTACGGGTATATAGAATGGGTACCGAAATATGTGAGTGGCTTGAAGACTACTGGAGTAATAGAACCTGAAATATTCCTCCCTGCGAGATTTGAATTTTAGTCACACACACAGATGGTGGAGAAATATAAATAAGAAAATGTTTAGCGCCTGAAAATTATGTTCCGTGAAATAATGAGAACAAGTAATAAATGCAAATGAAATTATGGTGCTGAAATCACAACAGGGAGAAATATTTCAACATGGGTTACACCAAACCTTTGCAACATGAAAGTAGTGCCTAAAGAATTGAATAATCTGAAATTTACTTTTTTAAAAAACGTCATCAGAGAATAATTATTTTATGGCGACACACCCTATACTGTTTCAGGTTGGTATTCAGCACACCACGAACCTCTACATAAAAATTAACTGTTGGACTGCACATTGACAATGCCGATTTATCGTATCACCATGGCTAGCCAAATGAAAGAAATTGAAAATTATTAAACTGGCAGAAATCTCAGGGACGCTTTTGCGGAACATACAATTCTGAAAACTATTAGTTGAAATATCATAGAATCGTACGTTGTCCAACAATTAGTTTTACATAGGCCGTGTAATGGCGGCTGTTGATATCTGAAAAAGAGATTTGCACATATAAAATACTTTTATATTATAAGGTAGGAATGAGCTGGCTATTAATGATCAAATGTATGATCACGAGATAATTATCTATATTCTGAAATGGTGGAGTATTCACTTACACTGACTTAACAAAGATCCAAGTGAAATCAAATGATCAATTAAAATCATACAATTTACAGAGCGACACTTAATTACGACCATTCAAGTCAAGAGCTAACAGTAGAAGATAAAATCGAAGCCTGGTGCTCCTTCTTGCTTAATTAAAAAAATGAAAAACTTAATTATGTTATTGTTTTTTGTAGAGCGCATAAAGTTCGTTTGTGCATATCTGTGGATTCTTAAAATATTTCTTTGAAGAAACTTCTCATAAATTCATCTAAACACAGGAATGTTCATTAAAAGACAACAGTTAAATTATGAAACCGAGTACATCAGATAATAAAATATTTCCTGGGTGGTCCACGTAACATTACAAACCCAGTAGGTTATCCTTGATGGTGAGTGTTCAGGATATTCTCAGGACTGTCCCAGGGGTGTGATAGGACCGTTATTATTTTATATCTATATAAATGACCTGACAGACAGAATGAGTTACAGTCTGTGGTTGTTTGCTGATGATGCTGTGATGTACAGGAAGCTGTCATCATTGAATGACTGTAGTATGATGCAGGATAACTTAAACAAATTTCTAGGTGGTTTGAGAAATGGAGTTAGGTCTAAATGTAGAAAAATGTAAGGTAATGCAGATGAGTAGGAGAAACAATCCCATAATGTTCGAACACATCATTAGTAGTGTGCTGCTTGACAGAATTGCATCAATTAAATATCTAGGAGTAACGCTGTGCAGTGATATGAAATGGGAGAGGAGTATTTAATATGTCGCGTTTTACAACTCTTAATTATTCTAGGAAAGTCATTTTTATAGATTGTACCTAGGCTGTTTTTTTTATTGAAATGCTGATTAATTTTGGGCTTCTCTCACTTTTTTAAGCCAGATTCTTTTTATGTTTGGACATGTGTAGGACTCGGTGTATTTGGAGAATTTTGGGAAGATGTTACTTTTCTGTAAAGGAGACCACATACAAATCGATTGTTTGGGATCTTCAAATATGCAGGCAACCATTAAACTAATTCAAAGAAGATGTCTCATAATAGTGTTCTGTTTGCAAATGTAATTGTAGTTTCAAGTTAGATGAAATATAAATGAATTTTTACCTCCCATTGAGTGTGTTGCTTTTTATTTCATTTAATATATAGGTACATATACAGGGTGATTCATGAAGATATGCAAATGAACCGGTCATTTCAAAAAGGTCATGACTCAAGAAAATTTTACAGGAGAAGGAAGAAACTTTTCTGCACCATAAACCATCACTTTCCTTATTGTTGTTTTAAACCCAATGGTTAGAGATTCGTCAAGCACTGTGTATTTTTGTTTTGTAATTTACAGTTTATTTGTACTGTTAATTTAAAAATAGCTGACTGATGACCTTTTTGCAATGATCGATGGTGTGTTGCAACTTGCAACAAATGAAAGCAATATTTGCAAATACTTGCTTATTTTATTACAAAGGTCAGATAATATTGTACATGACAAAATTAAATATGACTATTACTATATTATTCACATTTTTCCAACAGCTGTGTTTTGTTATAACAATGTGAAAGTAGAATACAATAAAACAAGTTAATACTCTTGACCATCATTTTTATTGTTTGTTCCCCCCTCTGTTGGACATTCGTACATTTGCATCATAAAATTCCACATACTCAGCTGGAATATACTTTTTCACTTTAAAGTACAGGATGATTATTGAGGCAGTGAAGGAGCTGGAACATCTGTTTGATAAAACCATCGATGAACAGCTCTGTTTTCACTTGCCCAGGATAATGTGCAACATACAAAAAACTCATCCATTCAGAAGGAGAGAAAGAAACTTTATGGTCTTTGGAAATTTTTCTCATGCTTGATTCAGAAAGGCTAGACGTTTTAAAATAGGAAGGCCGAGAGGTTTTAAAGGCTAATGCAGCAACATTGTCGATAGTTGCCACTGAGAAATTACTTGATACCTTTTTTATCATTATAGCATACTCATAAGGAAAGTAGGTCCTGTCATGACGACTAACAAACATTTTTATAGTACCAAAATCTGTATTGTTTGGGAGGATACTATACCCACGTATAGGGAAGTAATTGTTGAGTCCAGTAAATTGTGTAAATTAATTAGTGAAATAAAATGCAGTAATAAATGAAAGTGAAGTAAAAGTGAGAACTTATTTCAGTTCAGTCAGGCACGGCTGAGTAAAACAGCAGACCTACACCAACATTCCGACATTGCATCGACCAGCTAATGCTGAATATTTAGCACGGCATTGTCCCGCCAAGTATCCACATGCGACCAGGAGGCTATCTCTCTCTCTCTCTCTCCACAAGCAGAAGCCATTGATTCAGTGATCAGACCATCGATCGACAATCCCATGTGAGAGCACAGACTGCAAAACGTGATCGTCTTGAACTTTGCGAAGCAACTTGATCAGAAGCCAATAATCTAATGTATTGACCTCCAGAGGAATGTGACAATTGATCTTTCCAGAAATTGTACAACGAGACAGCAGAACACAACGACCCCGAAAATCTTTTACCTCCAGGCAGGTCCATCAAATAAATTTCGTGGCCATGAAGAAAATGTTCAAATGTTTGTAGAGTCTATGGGACTTAACTACGGGGTCATCAGTCCCTAAACTTACAAACTACGTATGAACTAGCTACAACTAAGGACGGCACAAATATCCATGCCCGAGGGGGGATTCAAACCCCCGACCGTAGTGGCCATGACTGAAGCGCCTCAGTCCCCTCGGCCACCGCGGCCGGCATGGCCATGAAGATAACGCCAGACAGTAAGAGAGAGATAGATTGATGCTGATAGAGTGACGGTGCAGTTTTGTCAGATTGGCAGTAGCGGCGTTAGAAGCAGCACAGTAGCAGATGTGGAGTTTTAGTCATGATCAGCCACTGGCAGTGATGGAGTTGAACATAGAAGAATGAAGATGGAATAATCTGGTCGCCAGTGCAGCGTTGGGGAAAGACATCAGCACTCACAGGGGGACTCACCCAGGATAACTGATGGAACAATAGGATGCGGTGTGGTCGTAAAAGTCACCTGTGATTTCCTTCCAAGGTCACAATACCTCCACGCCGTGCCACTACCTCTGGTCGTAGCACAACACAATACTTTTAGAAGATGGGAAAATCACACAGCACCGCCACGAGGTAAATCCGCAGGATGTTAGGTCTTTTAACACACAGTACTCGCTTCGAAGGCTGGCGCTGTTTGACTGACGACAGGAGGGGATACGCTGTCAGTGTATCCAGAGGTAGATGGCTGACGCTGCGAAACGCGTCCTCGCTGCCGTGCGCCTTACCGCCACCATTTCACAGTAAGAATAATGTATGGTTTAAATAATTAATAAATGTATTTTGTATAAATTCTGTTTCATTTACGCCTCATACCCGAGCAGAGAATAAGATCCCATATCCCACATATTTATAGGATACCTTGAAAAATGATATCCTGACAATAAAATGTTAATTTGTAGTTAAAGCTTGCCATCCTGACAATAGGGCAATGCATTGACAGTTAATGTAGAGTGTTCAATATTTAGCAAATTGGTAAGGTTACTCCATTTGATAACAGAACGCCCTCTTCATTTGGTATCAGAAGTCTCTTTTTACTCTCTCCTCATCATAATATTTCATTTTTATTAATGTTCCAATTGATACAAGTAGTAAACAAAAGTTAATCGTTGGGTAATTGTTTTAACCAGTTCACCCATCAGAGAACAGGTGAAGCTCATTCGAGATATAGTTCTCAAAACAATGATACACAAACGAGCGAACCTCATTTGCACCTTTCTTGGATTCGCCTGCATGATACAGACAAAAGTGAAACTGCTTTGTTTTCATATTAT
Organism: Locusta migratoria; assembly: GCA_026315105.1. Lineage (NCBI taxonomy): Eukaryota > Metazoa > Arthropoda > Insecta > Orthoptera > Acrididae > Locusta > Locusta migratoria. Next base: position 706,573,698 of record CM048744.1, read on the forward strand.
GTACACCAAAACCATTGACCCATAGCTTTCTCAAATAAGAAATATCCGGAACAGGAATATTTGGTGATGGTAAGTTTTGCAATCAAAACTCAGCCCACAGACATTATTTTCCTTTTCAAGGTGTTCAGCAACTTCTTTAACTTTACTGTTCAATTTTTGGTCCTTCTGCGATGAACCATTAATTCTGCAATCGCACTTTGCTTCAAAGAGTCTGATAGATCAAGACTGCATGTCATAGTTGACAGTTCTTCACATGCACTACAAACATCGAGCTGTGGGCGCCAAATCTGAGGTTGAAATTGTATCAATTACTATAATGCTTAAACTGCACTCTATGTATGTATATGTATTTACTTCCATATAGAAATCCAATTCACATATATTCCTCACTTGCAGTCATCTCCTGTACTCCGACGCAGAATTTTGTCTCCTTTGCATTTCACGTGCTCCACTTCCTTTACTTTAGAATCACGAATAACATTCCTTTTGTCCTTTTCGTACCTGAAGGAAGCATTTCAGAGTCGGAAGAATAAGCAGACATAATTAAACCTCTATATGTAAGTGGCTTCTAAATGTGACAATATTGACTTACTATTTGAACCTACAATGCTGTAAACACAACAATGGATGTTTGTTGTGATTAAAACCTCAGACGAAAACCAAAGTCCTTGTAAAAAATAACTAGACTCACTAACGGTGATGTTGTCGTGGGATAATTTGAACCTTCGGCCGGTCGCCATGATAGTGGTAAGCGTCAGATAAATAGGAGCGTTGTTAGGAGATAAATTGGGCATTATATAGCTGTTGTTGTTATGGTCTTCAGTCCAGAGACAGGTTTGATGCAGCTCTCCACCCTACTCTATTCTGAGCAAGCCTTTTCATCTCATAAGAACGGCAACCCACATCCACTTGAATCTGCTTATTATACGCGTCTCTTGGTCTCCCTCTACGATTTTTACCCCTCACACTTCCCTCCAATGCTAAATTTACGATTCCTCAATGTCTAAGAATAAGTACTACCAAGCGATCCCTTCTTTTTGTCAGGGTGTGCCAAAAATTCCTTTTCTCACCAATTCTGTTCAGTACCTCTTCATTAGTTATGCGATCTACCCACCTAATCTTCAGCATTCTTCTGTAGCACCACATTTCAAAAGCCTCTATTCTCTTCCTGTCCGCACTGCTTATCGTCCATGTTTCACTCCCGTACAAGGCTACACTCCATACAAATGCCTTCAAAAAAGACTTCCTTACACTTAAATTAATATTCGATGTTAGCAAATTTCTATTTTTCAAAAATACTTTTCTTCCCATTGCCATTCTGCATTTTATATCCTCTGTACTGCGACCATCGCATGTTATTTTACTACCCAAGTAACAAAACTCATCTACCACCTTCATTGTTTCGTTACCTAATCTTCAGCATCGCCTGATTTTCTAAGAACGCATTCCATTATTTTTGTTTTGCGCTTGTTAATGTTCATTTTATACGCTCTCTTCGACACACTGTCCATTCCATTCAACTGCTCTTCCAGGTCCTTTGCTGTCTCTGACAGAATTACAATGTCATCAGCAAAACGCAATGTTTTTATTTCGTCCCCCTGAACTTTAATCCCTATTCCAAATTTTTCCTTGCTTTCCTTCACCGCCTACTCGATGTACAAATTGAATAACATCAGAGAAAGGCTACAACCCTGTCTTACTCCCTTCCCAACTGATGCTTCCCTTTGATGCCCTTCTAGTCCAATAACTGTGGTCTGGTTTTTGTACAAGTTTTTAACAACTCTCCTTTCCATGTATTTTACCCCTGCTGACTTCAGAATTTGAAAGTGTATTCCAGTCAACATTGTCAAACGCTTTCTCCAAATCTACAAAAGCTAAAAATGTAGGTTATTATGTAGCTACTGCGGTATTTATAACCAATTCAAAGTCACGTCTGTACTGTTTGACTATTGCAGTGTACATAAAGCACGTTGGCGAAAAGCTGCTCAGCGTTTAACTACATCAATCTATTTATTTAGGAAAGGAATTAAAGGAACGAATACTCTCTTCCAATTTATATTTCTCAGGAATACAAATAGCCCTACTACTTGTGTTCAGAGATAATTATTCTTGCTTAACAGGCTATTACAATACTGATAGCTCTTAGAAGTGAGCTACTGTAGACAGTGCTGGTGGACAGGAAGTTCAAAAAGTTTCATCTTGTCTATTGGGGGTACGAGATCATTTACCTCACTGCAGTTCGAATTTTTGTTTATGAAATTAATATTAGCAACTTTTAACATAAAATTTAAAGGTCATCTGCTTTACATATATGTATAACGACTGAAAGGGGGGTTTGCAGAGCTGTGTATAGTTCCATATATGAATGAATGACACATAGCCACACTGGATACACATAGTGAAGTTGAACCCTATGATGACAATTGATAACTTTTGAGCAGTTCACATTACAGTAAGGTATTTGGCTTACAGCATTAAAAATGCTAATATTCATGCTAGATGCCCTAATGCTAATCTTACATGCACTTACTTAAGAAAAAGTTATAGCATACTTCGTGTTCTTAAAAGAATTTGGTAGTGGCTGGTTGCTGTATTCACAAGGTAAGAAGCTATTTTATAGTTATGTATCTGATGGGATATTTCATTTTCACAGTCGATTTTTAACATTAGCTGTTTCAGGCTTCTCTGTTTCATTTTTTTATGTCATAAAATATCTGAATATTGAAGAATACAGCAGCACTCAAACGAAGACATAAAGGTTTTTGAAACTCTTCTGAAATAAATGTACAAAAGTTTCACCATCGTAGAGTATACTGATAAAGTGCCAAAAACCCGTGTGTGACGATAAATTCCGTTCATATTCTGCACTTAGAATGCTAAAAAACTAAATGTTGCAATTTGGGTTAGTTACGAAGAAGAAAAGCTGCTGGCCGATTTTTACACTGTATGTGTGATAAATTTACACACAACCGATAGCTGTAGTGTGTTCAAAGAGTCTGAAACTGTTTTGTAGTTATATATTTACATGAGATATAGTTTTCGCGACTTAACTCGAATGAATACATACGCTAATCAAAAAAGTCTTGCATGCATTTGAAGTTCATGCAGAAGTTTACTACTATAATGGCCGCAGAAGTGCTCTTCAATTTGCCCGCTGTTTGATGTCAGCTGCTTACGGAATTGTGGGGCCTTGACGAAAACATACACAGGAAATCAGAGCAAAGTCGCCAATAGCTTCTGCTTTCAATTAAATACATCTCCACATAGTCAATGACTCATGACCTTTTTGCAAACGCTGGATAATTCAAGGTTTGATAGGGACTCCATTTGATGGGTGACTACTGCCATTCTTGTATGTATGAATGCAGCTACCCTTACTCACCCATAACCAATGTAAACTCATTTGGTAAAAAAGTTGACTCCTGATCTTTTTGCAATAACCAATTCAAATATTTTAACATGTTAGTCTATAAATATAAAGTTCACATAAACATAGGTCCAAAAATGTTTAGTGATGGAGTTTTGGCTAATAAATTTAACCTGAAATTTAGTAACCTCAGTAATAGGAAGCCATCGCAAAACTGTATGATGTTAATAGCCTAGTATATAGAGGACCCAAAAAGTGCTTCAGTTTATATTAATTGCTGCAAAAGATGTTACTTCCCAGACCGTTTAGTATTGTGGGTATGCCAAATCTAAGTTTTAGACCTCGAAAGTGGGGGCAGAACTTTCAGTGCCACAAAAACTTTAAAATTGTCAGACCTCTTCCAGTTTCTCGCTTACAAATCGAAAACGATCAATACTTTGGAAATAATCATTATATAGCAAAATAAAGAAGATAGAATCCTGCGTCGATTAACAGATAAAGTTGAAAATTGATCCAGTAGTTCGATTTTTATGAGGACCAAAAACACAGCAACTTTTCCCAATTTCGGCAAAAACTGTTTTTTATCCATTTTAAATGTGCTGCAACTTTCATGCATAAAATTATCAACACCCCCTGCTTGAAAGTTGTAGAGTACTAACCCATGACTTCAAAAAAGTACCAGTCCTTCCACATTGTGTCAATTATGAATTCTTTTAGTCTTAAAGAAAAATTGAGGTAAACCTTAAACCCTTACTATCGGGTTTCTGCAACTTTTATGTCTACAAGCAAGGGAATCAATTCTCATTCTGAGACTACATTATGCCACCTGAAGGCTTTCCAAAATAGTTTTAAGGAATTGTAGAAATTTTAATTATTTTTATTTCTTTGCAAATTGTCAGCTAGTACTACTGTTTTTTTTTTTTTTGTTTTTTTTTTTTTTTTTTTTTTTTTTTTTTTTTTTTTTTTTTTTGTTCAGAGTAGGTAGTCGATTCTTGTCATGAGAGCCTGTTACCTCTAAACATGTCCAAAGAGTATGGGAGACGGTCTACTCACCCACCTTCGTTATCCCATCATCAAGATCTTCAGTTCAGAACTTTTCACCAACATGAATGGATATTAACCTGTTGTGAACCAGTTGTGTTATTGCTTCAACCGAGTGGAAACACTCTGATCCATATAATGCCTTTATTGTTTTTCCCGTTTTCTTCATGACAAAATCCTCATGAGTATTCCCTACCCAGAGATCCAAATATTTTACACAAGAAGACGCTGTCATTATTTTTACATACAGTGGAGTTGTGTGTCCTCAGGAGAAGTAATGACTGTCAATCATCCAGACTGTTGTCCCTGTACTAACTGAAAAGGCTGCTGCTCTTCTACATGAAGCACACGTTTGTCAGGTCTCTTCACAGACACCCCTCCACTGTGGCTGTGCCCACTGTATGGCTATCTGTATCTCTGAGTATGCAAGCCACCCCACCTTGGCAATGAATGTGGTTAAAGAGGGATTACCGTAATTTACATCCAGGAGAGCCTGCCCTTCGCTTGGAGTTTTACAACTGGTTAAATACTAATCAACAGTTATACAAATACATTTTATTTAGCGATATGGCACTGTTTACTCAAGATGGTATAAACAATTTAAAGAACGAGCATGTATGGTCTGAACCTAGATGCAAATGGAACATCTTTCCCCAAAAATGGGCTGGTCGTTGTGTTATACGTCTGTGGCCATCCAGATCGCCCAATTTAACGTCAATGAATTTGTATGTAATTTATGGGGTGGACGAAAGACATAGTTTATCAGGATAAAGTCAATACATTTAAGGCATTACTTGCTCGTATTGGTCCCTCGGTCTCCCTCTACGATTTTTACTCCACACACTTCCTTCTAATGTTGGCGATTCCTTGATGTCTCAGAACGTCTCTCACCAATCTATCCCTTCTCTTAGTCAGGATATGCCAGAAACTCCTTTTCTCCCCAATTCTTATAATTAGTTACGCATTCTACTCATTTAATCTTCATCATTCGTCTGTAGCACTATGTTTCGAAAGCTTCTATCATCTTTTTGTCTGAACTCCTTATTGTGCATGTTTCACTCCCATACAATGCCACACTCCACTCAAATGCTTTCGCAAAAGACTTCCAAACATTGAAACTAATATTGGATGTCAACAAATATCGCTTTTTCAGAAACGCTTTTCTTCTCATAGCCATTCTGCATTTTATATCTTCTTTACTTTCGCCATCAGAAGTTATTTCCCTACCCAAATAATAGAACTCATCTACAACTTTAATTGTCTCATTACCTAACATAATTCTTTCAAGATCGCCTGATTTTCTGATAAATACATTCCATAACTCTTGTCTTAATCTTGTTAATGTTCATCTTCTATCTTCCTTTCAAGGCACTGTCCATACCATTTAATTGATCTTCAATTTCCTTTCCTGTCTCTGACAGAATTATTATGTCATAAGCAAACCGCAAGGTTTTTATTCCCTCTCCAAATTTCTCCTTGCATTCCGTCACATCTTGTTCAATGTACAGTTTGAACAACATTGGGAAAAGGTTACAACCCTGTCTTACTCCCTTCCCAACCGCTATCACCCTTTTATGCTCTTCAACTCTAATAATTCCTATCTCGTTTTTGTACAAGTGAATATAATTCTACGCTCCCTATATTTTACCCCTGCTACCTTCAGAATTTGAATGAGTGTATTCCAGTCAACATTGCCAAAAACGTTCTCCAGGTCCACAAGTGTTAAAAACGTAGGCTTCCCTTTCCTTAATCTATCTTCTAAGATAAATCGTAATGTAAGTATTGCCACGCCTTTTCCTACATTTCTCCTAAATTAAAACTGATCTTCCCCAAGGTCGGATTCTACCAGTTATTAGTGTTAGGATGTTACAAACATGACTTGTTAAAGTGATAGTTCTGATAATTTTCACATTTGTCTGCACTTGCTTTCTTTTGAATTGGAATCACTATATTCTTCTTGAACTCTGAGGGTATTACCCCTGTCTCATACATCTTGCATACCAGGTGAAAATTTCTTCATGATTGGCTCTCCTAACGATAAAAGCAGTTCAGACGGAATATCATCTACTTCAGGGCCCTTGCTTCTACTCAAATCGTTTAGTGCGCTGTCAAATTCTTCTCGTAGTATCGTATCTCCTGTCTGATCTCATGTCTGATCTTCAATTTCCATTTCTAGAATACTGCCTTCAAATTTATTTCCTTTGTACAGGCTCTACATAAGGGTGTCCCACTCATCTGTTCCACCCCAGATATCTCTGAAACTACAAGAGATATTGAAAAACGACTTTTACAGTCATGACCGTATGGCAGGAGCTTAAGAAAGTAGGTACTATGAGACACTCTAAAACGTAAAGAATAATTATTTTCAACACAGACTTATGTTTTTTAAATGGATACCTCACATTATTTCTTAAGCAATCAATAGGATGAAAAAGAATGGCGTCAGTTGCACCGCGATGTGTCAATTACATCTGGAGAAACTGCAAAGTGAAGTTGACGTTTGAAACAAATGAGGTGCGCTGCTAGCGCATGTCCAAGACTTGAGCGAGACTCATTGTTGAGGGAAAGGTCAAGATTAGAAAATCATCATTTACTTCATGAATCTAGTATAGAAAACAATTTTCCATTAAATGCTAACAATGATCCCCTACTGAATCCTATTCAGGATTCGCCAGTTTTGTTGACAATGGAATCTTCTCGAATGTCTGAACATCTGTGTGAGGCGGATAATGATACCTCACAAGATGCGAATATTATTGTGTTAAATTAACAGAGACATGAGTTACACATAATACCTCGACTAATACCTCACACAGGATAGGCGTGGAAATAGAGAGCCAATATGCTGATTAAACTGGGTCTAATTGGGTAAAATAGTTATTAGAACAAATTACTGCTCAAATTAAAACTCAGTGAGCACAGACACATGCAAAAATTGGAGGAATGCTAAAGCAAACAGCAACGAAGGAATCTATCGCTAATTTGCAGGCGAATGTGCAGGAACTGTTAGCTCACATGCAGGCGAGTTTAGAACGCAATCTGCAAGAGACGAATCCAAAGTTTTAAAGATTAAATTTACGTCAAGACTATTTAGATCAACAGGTATGTAGAGGATAGTTCAACAGAGGGCAAAAGCCTCTAAGCCGCGAAACAATCGGTCGAACGATCAATAAATTCAATTGAACGAAACATAGACTGTCAGAAAAACGTAATACTTCGGTAGATCCCGTAGAACAATTGTCGCCAGAAATTGCTTCAGTAAAAATTGAACAGAGAGGTACTAACACTGAAATAACAGAATGTAGCAAACAAGCAGGCATAGACACACAATTATCAGTACTGATATGCTCGATAAATGCAAACACAATAGCAGAATTAAAAACAAATAATTCCCATTTTATTTCGTTTTCGCTCACCACAAACGATACACTTTCTAAAACGTACAAGCAATAAACCAGCTTAGTTAAATTTTCCCTTGTTTGTAATTTAACCTCAGATCTGTTTTATTATTATGGTTCCCCTCTGCTTCCCGGAGGAAACCTCATGTATTTCATTGCGCAAATCTCTTATCTTGGATCCCTTTTGCTAGGACTTGTTAGTTTTAAATAACTGCAGTTCTTTTATCTGGTGTTTTCCAGGCAGGATTCGTTATTTGAAATTTAACAAACGTCTTTTATCTGTCAGTTCCCTGCCAGGATCAGTTATTTTAAATTAACAAGCCGCTTTTTAAGCTTAAGGGACTTAACTGTGGGGTCATCAGTCCCTAAACTTATAAAACAAGTTATGAACTACCTTATACTAAAGACGACACAAACATCCATGCCCGAGGGGGGATTTGAACCCATGACCGTAGTGGCCGTGCAGACTGTGGCATGCTGCAGATCACTTCATAGTAGGATGTTACAATTGATCATGTATCGGAGCACAAGGAGACAGCTTGAGTAAATTCATTTATCTGAAAGAGAAAAGATTTAAAAGAGAGTGTGATTTTCCTCTTTATTTTTTCTAGATATGATGACGATGTCAAGAAACTCATATTAAAAGGAATTGTTGGCTTGAATCAATGAAAGTAATTTTAGAATTATATGTAATGTTTCAAACGTAACTGCAATACACAATAATTAATTAATGGGAGGAAAATAATGTAACTATTACTGTAAACAGACTTAAATGTTAACCAGCCAAAATAATCTCAAAAGAATTGACAATTTTATGTGGTATTGTTAATATCCTAACTAATCTTGTATGATTTGTCGCCACACTTATTTGATATGTCCATTGAAACTAATATAATATTATATAATATAATTAATATTTATTGTCATGAGAAAAATAACAAAAGAACTTAAGTCATGAGATATATAGAAAATATAATCAAAGTACTCACCATAAGACAATGATAAATGGTTTAAAATAACGTAATAAGCTGATATGTGAAATAACAATATTGTCTGTTATAGTGAACAGGATTAAAAAAAATGTGTTAGCAGTGCTGTTCAGCTAAAGGTCATAAAGTGAAATTATAGTGAACGTAACAAAATTATTTATTTAATGAACAAGGGTGTGTGAGACCAGTAGGCATGACGAGCAGTCGGTGTTGTGTCACATGTGTAGTGTTAGATTGTATTATGTTGAGTGAATCTCAAAACGGGCTTACTTGTAGTTACACCCTGATGTGGGATGTGATGGTGTTAGTGAGGTAATCATCAACAAGTAATCCAGACAGTAATTCAAACAACGACGGAACAGCAAGTGACACTATCAACACCCAGGTCCAAGCGTGTTACAGTGCACACACATATGATGTAAAGTTAAATCTGGTGCACCAACCCAGTATATCATGAACTCTGGTGGTGTTCTGGCAACTTTGGACACTAGTAGGCAGAGACAATAATCTCTGAAATGTGGTAGAATTAAGGTGCCAGTACTGGTGCAGATGGACACAGTGACGCCAGTGAGGAAATACTTTCATGGACGCCAATACGAGCAATTTGAAATTTGTCTGGGTGGGAAATCTAAACATAAAGTGCTCTTTGGCTAATAAACTGAGTGCAGACAAAATGTTTTGTGACAGATAAAAATTACAATAAAGCCCTGTGGTATGGACATAAAAGTATGTTATTTGTATTTAACACACACACACACACACACACACACACACACACACACACACACACACACACACACACACACACACATATATATATATATATATATATATATATATATATATATATATATATATATGTGTGTGTGTGTGTGTGTGTGTGTGTGTGTGTGTGTGTGTGTGTGTGTGTGTGTGTGTGTGTGTGTTCTGGGAGACTGATGTATGAACTTATATGTGTAACTAGATTTTGTGTCTATTGCAGGATAATTGAACGTATATATTGATCCTTTAAAATAAGAGAAAAAATTTATATATGTATTTTGGTATATAAGTGATCTGATACTAGAAGTGTAAAAAATAAAAAAAATAAAAAAAAAATAAAAAAGGTAATAATAATAATTTCAACCTACCTAAAGAGCCAACATGAAATTTAATATGGATGAAATTGCTATTATTATTATGAATCATAGTTAAAAATAATTAAATAATAAGAACTACCACTTCTTATCCAAGAATATACTTCTGCAGTATGTGGATCACATCCACCAGAAGTTGGTGGGTGGATGTGATGATACATGGAGCAGGAGATACATGGGTAAAAAGGAGAGCAGAGGAAATGGATTTTTTTAAAACTTAAAAAAGAAAAGCATAATCAATTAATTAACTAATTAATTTACGATATATTTATTGTCAGTTTCTCCGCTGCCAGTCGTCCAGTCATATGAGCTGCGGGGAAAATTTCCTCCTGCAGCCTGACTGACGTCATTGGTACTGCGCATGCACGGTAGTGCCTGCTTTGCTGCTGACGGAAGCTGCAGCCCTGCAGCTCTTTGAACGAACCTTATTTCTCTGCCTCCCGAAATAATATGGTACTGAGTTTTTGTAGTAACATGCAGTTGATATCAGCATTTCATGAATTCTGGCGTGTTATTTACATAAATTTGTCACATCGAAATGATGATGTGGTCCGAAATAATGTTGTTTATCTGGCGTTTGCTACAATTCATGCATTATTGGAAAACTGTTTCGTTTTTTAGCTGATAGTGCCATAACAGACCTAACGAAATCGACAAAACACCTGATACCAGTGGTATTTCTGTTGACAACTGTTTCAATATTTGACAATAGTAGTTAAAACCATTACGATTTCTCAAGTGCACACCGTTTTATAGATCATCAGTGCCCCTGCCACATTACGCCAATAGCAATATTGTTCCAGTATGATTTCTGTTTGGAATGATTCTTTTTGTAAACTCTATAACGGAATCCGAACAACTTTCCGCCTCTTAATGAAAACATTAGAATCACAGACCCATTAATCCTCGCAATACCAATGCTTTTTCCATAACCATAACTTTTATTAACAAGGGTGTGATAGGGGGGTACGTTATGCCCACCACATTTTTTTCTTCTTTTCCAAAAGAAAACATATTTTATTAACAAGAAAGTCTTTAATCGGGTAATGATATATAAGAAGGGTTGAGAACGTGAAAATATCTTTTAGCATTAGCAAAAGTATACAACATTACACTGTATAAAACTTGAGAATAGCCAGATATCGTGAACCTAATTACGAGAATACCTCAAGCAGTCCTTCACTTTCTCTGTATTATGTGGACTTGCAGTATTTTGAATAACTCGTTCTATTATGAAGACTTTGATGTTATTGCGTATGGTTTTTTTTTTTTTTTCCTACAACACTTCTAAACTCGTGCACAATATCTACAAGCCTTAAAACTTCCTCCAGCGAATACGTTTGCGCTAGTGCTCATTTATCGCTCATTTTCATCACACGTATTTTGCGTATGACAATAACTGGAGACCTAAACAAACTGAATCGCGTGTGCGAAAATTTCCACAACAAACTTCATCTGTTGCCAACATAAGTGGATGGCACCCTAAGTCCTGGAATTACAAACCGGGTAATAAAATGGCGTCAGACAACGCACATTCGAAGTTATTCTGTGGTTACCCTATTCCTTCATTATGTATCCCTGGACTTATCCAGCGATTGTACAACCGGCCCACAGACATACATTACTAGACTGGCAAACGTGCATCTGCGGCTGAAGCCGGAAACCGTCATCTTGCCTTACCTCACGTCATAAAGTTTCCGTACGATACTGCTATGTTCTTCTGACACGATATGACGTTGTAAGCTTTACGAGTTCGTTTGAACATGATTTGCACTTAAGCTAATACTTCCGCAAGAGTTGAATTTAACTTACAGGCCTACATTGTCGAATCGTGTTACGAGAAGAATGTGTTACATATGGTTAAATTTTACTTTACGTCCTGGTGGCTTCGCGTGATTATATTGTCAATCGTGTGACGTTGGCATTAGCCAATCGCGTGACAACGCAAATTTTTATTCAAGAAATCTTCGATTTACAAGGGCAATTACTTTTACAGAGTGAACGACGGTACATACAATAACCTGTCAACCATAGAGTAGGAACAGCGTTATTTATTTACTACTTCACCTGTACAAAATGCTAATCAAGTCACTTTGTGTTGATTTCTAAGAATATCAACATCTTGGTGAGGGCTTTGTACTGTTTTCTTGATTTTGCCAACATATTCATACGAGGCCGTCGGGAGGCAAGTAAAGTTTTACTGTTACGTTTTGGTACAATTAACGCAGACTGTAGTTATCAAAAAAACACTAAGAAGAATAACGATTGTGTTATCCACGACAAATAGTACATTTATAACGGTCATAATATTAAAAGAAAAGCCGAAATTGATCGAACCTGATAACAGATCAGGCCTAATGAAAACAGAAAACGCAACGCGATTTATTACTGATGTGTCAAATATTTCGTATGGACTGTCAAAATAATAACGATACGGGTTATCAACAATAAACAACACTTTTCTAATGACCACACTACTGAATTAAAACCGAAGTTGAATTACATTGGTAACAGATTAATAATAACAGCAAATCAATGCAACTAATTACTGTATGTGTCGAAGCTTACTGCAGCTGAAAAATTTTCAGCCATATACAACACACGAATTTCCCATATGTCAAAACTCTAAAGACAGCATAGTTACGTCAGTTCATTCATTTTTTACGACTGTTTTCTGTAATAACACACAAGACTGCTTACTAGTTTATAGTATAGAAATATGGCGGAGAGACTTCACTGACACCAATGATACTGTGTACGGCATTGCCAGTCTAGTAATGTATGTCTGTGAACCGGCCCTAGGGCAGCCGGTGGCGCCGCCATAAGCCTGGCTACCGACTGGCCGCCGTGCCCCGCGACCAAGGCGGCAGCCACTGGCGGCCGGAGACCCGTGGCCTAGTGGGGTAAGGCTCCTGTAAACCCGAGCTGAACTATCCCCCATTTTTTCCCCAAGCTGTAGGAGCTGCCACGTTCCGGACAAGCTCACGCGTTACCTCGCCTTTCATTAAACTAGCTCACACTCGCAAACTACTCACTGTATGAACGTGGAATTTTCATCAATGTCTTCATTAAGAAGTACACTACATTTTCATTTTAGTCTTATTTATGGCAATAATTTATAAACAGCATATACTGATAGTTTACGAACGTGCACTTTCTGACGACTTACGTAATTTTCGACATGCTAGGAACTTTTTTTCTGTTGAAGTTAGGTGAACACAAGCGAATGAAATGTTCAAAATACATCAAATTTTCATCCTCTCCAAACAGCAACTCTGTGAGAAATGTATAAGCTGAGATAATGTCCGTTAAATATGACGCACTGGGATTCGCCAGCCCGTCTAGTAGTAACACGTCTTCCATATTAGAGCTCCTAACAATTAGGCACATGTTGTTACTGCATAACACCCATACTTAAAGATACTGGTACTGACTTCTTTTAACTCATTAAATTTAATTGTTGCACACTACAAAAATGCTATGTCTTTAGGTAATATGGAATTTCAATTTTTCAGTTGTATGAAAAGGATATTCTAAATATCTCAATACAGAGTGCTTTATTATGTGCGGAAATGATAACAAGTCAGTTCGTTAGCTAGTGAAGAGATCCTTGCTATCAGTCATATTCAAGTATTCTCACATAAAATCCTCATTAGATCTAGTAACTTCTGTTCTGTTACTGGTAAGCTTTAAACTGAAGGAAGTGTAATTCCTATTAGATTTTGAGTAGTAGCTCTGAACACAATGGACAAGAACAGAAAATAAATATCTGTGAGTGACGAAGGAAGAAATTTTACTCTTTTTCATTCTACAACTATGTATTTCCTTGAATAACGCGACAGTTAATGAAGTTTAGCTTAGTAACCATGTGGCAAAATACTCCCCTCTTTGCTTGTTATCATTTGCCAAAATATCATTTTGATACCTCTAACCATGTATGTGATACGAAATGATTCATTCTGACCTTACAGCCATCGGAAACGAGTGCGCTAAATAAAATAAAGTTTAGCGGTATGAGTGAAAGGTAAAGATCTCCTCCTAAGTCGAAAGTAAAATTCAATCCATTAGGAAAGTTTTATCCGAAGCAACATATGGTGCAACAAGCACCAAACGGAATATCATAGCAGCCTCTATTTTGTACTGCAAACTTTTCCTAATGTAGCGCAGTCTCTTATTTCGAACCCAATATAATATTAACTATGACTATTAACGAAGTGGCGAGCATTTCGTCACAATGCTGACATATAAAGATTTAAGTAGCGGACAAATTAAATATTTCTACCAGTTAGTTTTTGCGAAATCGTTTGTGAAAGACGGCAGGGCATGCGCCTCTACGCTGTTAGTGCAGCGCGATTCCAACCATGTTGGGGGAAAACATGGCGGACGATTCAACCTTGGTATTTAGGAGCTCTATAATGGGGCATTGCGTCACACGGAGCCTATTACACTAGGCGGCGCAGCTAGTACCGCGATTTGGCCATCGCGTGGTCAGTCTACGGTGCAGTGCGAACTACTGAAGATGGGAACATGCCGGGGAACGAGTATTCATATATGCTCCTCCTTGTACTTCTAATGCAAAGGAGAAGGAAGAGAAAAATGCATGTACACTATACTACCCTACACTACCCTATACTATCGTTAAGGAAATTTAAAGGATTGTACTTATACTCCTTTTGGTGAACTGTGTTCAGACGACAACAAGTTTTTCAATTACTTACAAATTCTTTCTTTGAACTACTGTCGTTAATATAGGGAGACATTACCGGTAAAGTTTCGTAAATGAGAAAGTGTCTTTCACCAGAAGAACAACTCGTAGTCACTTTGAGGTATTATTAAATAATTCTCAGTCTCGGTTGCAATATTTTTATTACTCCAATTACGGGTTTCGCGCTGTTAACGCATCATCAGACTGGAAACAGACAAATGTTTTATTACAGTCCGTGTACCGTGCGGGCAGCGAATCTAATGTGGCTAAGGTGAGTAAATTTTGAAAAGTCAGACTTACTTGGGCGGAGGTGGAGCCACATAACTATCTAAAGCTGTGGTGGAGGTAGCTTAACAATTTGTGTTCTGTCATTGGGCCCCTGCAAAGAGGTAAACGTACAAAGTACGTAAGAGCTATTTGAAGTAGAATAGCGGGCTGTGGTGGCCGAGGGGACTGCGGCGCGTCAGTCACGGTCTGCACGGCCACTACGGTCGGGGGTTCGAATCCCCCCTCGGGCATGGATATTTGTGCCG
Organism: Locusta migratoria; assembly: GCA_026315105.1. Lineage (NCBI taxonomy): Eukaryota > Metazoa > Arthropoda > Insecta > Orthoptera > Acrididae > Locusta > Locusta migratoria. Next base: position 706,588,867 of record CM048744.1, read on the forward strand.
TCCTTAGTGTTAGCTAGTTCATAAGTAGTTTGTAAGTTTAGGGACTGATGACCCCTTAGTTAAGTCCCATAAGCTTTACAAACATTTGAAAATTTTGAAGTAGGGACTAAAGGGGTACCGGTATAGTATGGAAATTAATAGAATGCTTTTTATATGATGAAACTCGACATAGCAGCAGAGGAGTCGCTGTCGCGGCAGGTCCACGTTTACAACTGGTAGTATTGTTAATAACTGCGGAACATAAATGCGACCGTTAAACAAAGCGGTATGGATAGAGTTACGCCTACGCGAATGAGCGGCTTGCCAAGCGGCAGCTTGGTATTATCAAAGATGTTTGTGACGTGGGGGAAATGAATCTTGTGAAATCATACATGGTGGTAGTGAAACAATAATAAATGAATGAAAACGAAATTATTAGAGGCCTAGGGGTGGGGCGGAAGAAAGATGCGAATTGTCAGAAGGGGGGGTCATTTTGGAAAATGATGGATAATATGATGTCGTAAAAAGTTTGATTTTTTTGTAATGAGCTGTTCTTCGAGACTGTGTTCTGGGGACCGTTTCACAAACTTGTGATTTCTAATTCTTCTATACGTGAGAGTTTTTTTTCCTTTGGGGACGATGTGAAGAACTTGCAATTTGTCTATGGGAGCTGAATGTGTTTGCTTCTTTTGAGGTGCTCGGAAAAGGCCGAATTATTTTTGGCAGCGCCTTTTTTAGTTAAAAGATGTTTTTGGAACCTAGTTTTGAGGGCTCGTCCAGTTTGGCCAATGTATGATAAGGGGCGCTGCAAACATTGTATTTTGTAGACGCCTGGCTGTGGTGAAAGCGATACTGGATCTTGTCATTGATCGTGAAGGCTACTTTTATGTGGGTGGTTTTAAGAAGGTCGGCGAGTCTGTAAGAGAGATTTCGTATGAGGTAAGTAAACCTATCAGGTAAGTAAACCAAACAAATATTCAAATGTTTGTAGAGCTTATGGGACTTAACCACGGGGTCATCAGTCCCTAAACTTACAAACTGCTTATCTACTACCTTATACTAAGGACGGCACAAACATCCATGCCCGAGGGGAGATTCGAACCCCCGACCGCAGTGGCCGTGCAGACCGTGACTGGAGCGCCTCAGTCTCCTCGGCCACCGCGGCCGGCTGCTGTCTTGCAGATTCATGATTTTCTCTTTCTTAAATGTCATCACTTTCCTTCCTTTCAGTCTGAATTTCACTAGACACTTCACAAGCGCAGACAAGAATGAGGGGAAACAGAAAATAGTAGACTGGTCGACTGACGAGAACTACTGTAGCCAGAACAACCACCACTGCGCCGTTGGTGGCGTAGCTAACTGGGCCGCCTGGCGGCCTAGTGTAATAAGGGCCTAAGTTGGCACGAAAAATCCACTGATTTCTCGTGCATCACAAATTGATTCATACTTTGTATCCATGCAATTTATTGTAGGGGAATGTTCATCGCTATTTAGCCGTATATTTAGTTGCTGAGCCATGGAGTTGCTGGCTGATGACTCTCTCAAAAACAGTTGTGGCTAAGTCCAACATTACATACAAAGAAAGGGGAAAAAGAACAAATAAGGTTAAGATATCAGAAAAGAAATTTAGACTCATTGCTGCAGAAACGTTATGAAAGGTCACTGAACGTTATTATGTGCTACTACCAGGCATTTTGGACTCTGAATTATCGAAGACTGGAACACGCTGGAATCAACTTGATCGTTACAGAAAATGAAGGAATAATCAAACACGGACATCATTAATTATCTTCAATAAGGAACATACTCACTTCCACAATTCCTAGATAATGACCCGTAATTTTAATTTTACGGCCTGAAGCTGATGGTTCATGCCCCATTCAAAATTCGTTACAACTGCAACTCTCTCAACATACTGAATTCATACATCTAAAATACACAAAATCTCTCCCCACATTAGCTCTCGCGGATGAGTGGTGATAATTACAGTATCATACATCCAACTATTCAAACAAATCGTCACAATTAGACACATTTCTGAAAATCATATCAGAGCTCACCATACTCACGTCTGCACTCCACAGCAGCCATGCAAACTGTGACTAACATGGCTGACTGTTCGCTCCAACCGCTTTCGCATTCAACTTCCCATTGGCTGGAGTCATCACCGCCAGCCTGACCACCCCCAAAGAATCGCAAACTGCCCTAGCATTCACTGGTTCTACAAGAAGCCTCTCCTGATCGTTCAGAAAGCAAAGGTTGGCTATCCTACTCGGGACCACCTGCTACTGCCTACCTGCCAGCACTCTGTTTTCACAACACCTCAGGCATGAATACACACAATCACTCAAGGAGGAAGAGATGGGAGATGTGGAGTCTGGCTCCTTATTCTTTTCTTTCCTGTTAGCATTTCCGTGTCCACTGGCATCTATCCCTAACCTGAACTGCAACAAAACATTTAACAAAAAATCTTCTTAGCTTATACAAAGATTAAAGGACTCATCCATCCTATTGGCATTAATTAAATTGAATAAAGTGATGAAAAAAAAGTAATGAAGCAGTCTAATTTAAAATTGCAAATAAAGTTACGGAGTGATCTCTGAAAAAGGAAAAGAATTATTTCCAGGCAATAACAAAAGATTTATAAATACAATCGCTACGGGCTTCTTTTGGAAAGCAAGTGAAAAAAATAGTATCACATTGAAAAAATGGAAGGGGATGTGGTCAACATTACCAGAATGACTTTTCACTCTGCAGCGGAGTGTGGGATGATATGAAACTTTCCTGCCGGATAAAACTGTGTACCTGAAGCGGGATTCGAACCTTGGACCTTTGCCTTTCGCAGGCAAGCGCTCTACCGACTGAGCTATCCCGACACGCTTCGCGGTCCGTCCTCACAGCTTGGAAGAGTAGGAGGTGAGGCACTAGCTGTGAAGGCAGACCATGAAGCGTGCCGATATAGTTCAGTCGGTAGAGCGATTGTCCGCGTAAGGCAAAGGTCCCAGGTTCGAATTCCGATTCCGTCACACAGTTTTAGCCCGTCAGGACAGTTCCTGGTCAAGATTAAATTCATCATTCGAAGGAAGGAAGGACGATTTAGGTATAACTTCACGTCAACAACGTGGTCATTAGAGACGGAACTCACTTCGTATTTTTGGGTAAGGATGGGGAAGGCAATCGGCCCTGCCCTTTCAAAGGAACCATTCCGGAAGTTGCCTGGAGTGATTTCGGAAAATCGCGGAAAACTTAGATCTACATGGCTAGAGGTGGATGTGAACCATCGTCCTCCTGAATGCAAGTCCAGTGGCACTGCGCTCGGTGCCCCAGCCGACCGTGACGTGCTAAAATTTCCTGTTACTGATTGCCGACCAAAAAATCGCCGGAAAGGCGTCTTCGTTGGACAAATGGAACAGAGATTAGCTGTCAATGGAAGATGAGGACGGCAAGGACATGGAATTGAACGAAAATTTTGATGTAAGTGTACATTTTATTTATAATACCGTAGTGATTACAATGAGCTAAGTAATGTAACAACTTTGCAAGTGTCGCTAATATGCGATATTCGAATGATTTATGAGAAATATAGGAACGAGCCGAAAGAAATTAAGTAGGTCGTTGGCTCGTTGTCTTTTTTAAATAAAATGATCATAGTTTCCTTCAACCAACAGTTTTCTTATATCAAAGTAAAATACTTTGATATATTTTGATTCCCCTAGTCGCAGTACTCCAACTATAATTCTAAACTGGCCCTCTAGGTTCCAGGCTCCACCACGTCCCCTGCATAGCCGATATCAAATGACTTGAGATCTGGTAAGTAAAATTAACTTTCACTGGATATGATGTAGACTTCTGAGAAAAAAATAATTAAAAAAACAGTAGTAAGTTTTCCACTTGAAAGACGACGTCGATTTTGATCTGTTGACGGAAGATCCCACCTTAAGGATAGTAGAAGAGCTCATAAAGATATCAGCGTCGACAGCCAACAAATAGCATAGTGACATAGCCTCCAACGAGTGATCTCTGTATTCGCTTAATAAGGAATTTTTACAGCCGTAAGTCTCAGTGTGATATCAGCGTGTGAAAAGAAGGTGTCAAGTCAAGGAGAAACGGACGTGCTTCCTACGGCCACCTACACAAGATTGAAATGGGTCAAATTGTAGCCTTTCGTATGGCGGGATGGTTCCTTTGGAGAATTGTCACAAAAATTGAACGTGCTGTGTCAGTTGTGCAGTGGTGCTGGTTGCAATGGTCACGTTAACATTCTCGCAACTCTACACAAAGTTCTGGACGTCCACGCAGCTTAGACATCTCCAAGCAGCACCGGATCCAGGGGGAAGAGCGTAGGGGGTAGGGGGTCAGGGGGGGGGGTCATGACTCCCCCCCCGCCCCCCCCCCCCCAAAAAAAAACTTTTTCTTTTGTAGACGTATTTTTTGTTTTTGAATATTAAGCGTGTACAGAAAATTTCAGGAATATTTATTTTTTTGAAATAATTTTATTTATTTGTATTGATTACATTAACCTCTTCCAATGTCCTCATTGCATATTGTTCACTTGTATCCACACCTTTTCTAATACCTGCCCCTCCTCCTGCACATAGGCGCCTCAAATTATCAGCATTTCTCTCCTTAACACACTCTTCTAGCCACAGTCCACATACCAAATTCCTGTCGTAGTGCAAAGTGGAACACTTCAATTTCGCCGGCCGCGGTGGCCGAGGGGACTGCGGCGCGCCATTCACGGTCTGCACGGCCACTACGGTCGGGGGTTCGAATCCCCCCTCGGGCATGGATATTTGTGCCGTCCTAGTTCGTAAGTAGTTCATAAGTAGGTTGTAAGTTTAGGGACTGATGACCCCGTAGTTAAGTCCCATAAGCTACACAAACATTAACTTCGATTTCACACTGTGCAAATCATAACGTTGTCAAGTGTCCTATTGTAGTTCGTTCGTAAATTAACTACGTGACAGACGTAGTTTACAAAGATTTGGAGACATATTTTTGAAAAGCAGTATTTTACGGAACTGCAATTTCTTCATTATTATGTTGAAGAATTTTGTGTATTTTTCGACGGGACGTGCTACTTACTCGTGTAAACAAAATATTTGTTACTATTACTATTAATATCACACTAAAATGTACCCCCCCCCCCAAACACTTACTCATCGCATACACTCGTCAATTTCAAAAACAAAATCATATTCCAAATGGGCAGTCTAAGTTAAAAAGGATTTACAGCAAGCTTGAAATTTCATTCGGGAAAATTCAGGATAGACATGTTTTCAGAGAGAAGGTCAGAATTACTAAAAAACTCATTCATCTTATTCGCCAGTTTCATGTCCTACCTACAAATGGTCAGAAGAGAGATAAGAAGCGCAGTCAGCCAAAATGAAAATCTCCTGGCAGAAGAGGAAAATGCCACCAGGGAAGAGAGAAAAACCTTCGTGGTCCATAGCAGACCGGAATTTGAGAAAAAAGTACACTAAAATGTCATATATCTTACGAATAACATACTTTTAAAATAATTATATTAAAATTATATATTTTACCGTTATTAAAATCGTACACATATATACGTTGAAAGCGAGTATCATACAACGCTATATTAATTTCTGGTAGGAAAGAAGGCGGGGCCGAAAACACAAACACCTGTTGTAGTTTCGTAGGCTTTCCCAGCGTAATAGTTCTTCATAGTTTCTTCGGGTTTGCTGCCGGATTTTGAAGTCAAACTGACCCAATATTTCGGCGGTACATCTCTCCGCCATCCTCAGGGGAACTGCTGCTGCTGGACTCGCCGACAACTGATGTCGAGGGCATGGAACGCCGTCCTATATAGGCCTGCGAGTGGTGTAAGGCGCATGCGCGGCCTGCCACAGGTACTGCACACAGACAGGTCTTGTGCAGTACCTGTGGCAGGCCGCGCATGCGCCTTACACCACTCGCAGGCCTATATAGGACGGCATTCCATTCTAGCAGCAGCAGTTCCCCTGAGGATGGCGGAGAGATGTACAGCCGAAATATTGGGTCAGTTTGACTTCAAAATCCGGCAGCAAACCCGAAGAAACTATGAACAAACACCTGTTACCCCCTCCAAAATCGAACCCTCGATCTGTCTCCGCTGTCTCCAAGGTTATGATATTGTAAAGGCAGCAGTGGGAGATAGTTCAGTAACGTAGCAAAGATAAGAGGGTTAGGAAGTCCAGAAGAGTCATCACGAGCTGTTGTCAATCCGGGCCTACAGGCAAGCGAACCTCTAGTCCGCCTTCAAATGTTCAAATGTTTGTACAGCTTATGGGACTTAACTACGGGGTCATCAGTCCCTAAACTTACAAACTACTTATGAACTACTTACGAACTAGGACGGCACAAATATCCATGCCCGAGGGGGGATTCGAACCCCCGACCGTAGTGGCCGCGCAGACCGTGACTGAAGCGCCTCAGTCCCCTCGGCCACCGCGGCCGGCAGTCCGCCTTCCACTCATGCCATGGCATTGACTTGCGCGACTGGACTGGTATTGTCAGAGGACCAGTGGCCGTGGTCTTCGGCGATGCCAGCAGATTCTGCCAGCACGCGAGTCTGCCCGTGCAACGTAGACCTGTCGAGCACCGTCTCTTTGAGATTGCATCCGTTCAAGACACACTGACCTTCTAAATCTACATAGATACTCTGCAAATCACATTCAAGTGCCTGGCAGAGGGTTTATTAACTACTTTCATAACCTTTCTCTACCGTTCCATTTTCTAATAGCGCACGAGAAGAAAGAACACCTAAATCGTCCCGTTTTCGATCTGATTTCTCTTATTTCATTGGGATGGTCATGTCTTCCTATGTAGGTGGGTGCTAGCAAAATATTTTCACATTCAGAAGTAAAAGTCGGTGATTGAAACTTCGCAAACAGATCACGCCGCAATGAATAACGTCTTTCTTTTAATGACTTCCACCCCAATTCGTGCAACATTTCTGTGACGCTCCCCCCCCCCCCCCTCGCCCGTAACGTGATAGAACAAACGAGCTGCCCTTCTCTGAATCTTCTCAATGTCTTCCGTCAGTCCCACCCGGTGAGGGTCCCACAAGGGGCAACAGTACTCCAGGAGAGGACGCACAAGTGTGATGTAGGCAGTCTCTTTGGTGGAGCTAGTGCATCTTCGAAGCGTTCTACCTATGAAACCTAACCTTTGGTTCGCCTTCCCACAATATTTTCTGTGTGTTCTCTCCAGTCAAAGTTGTTCGTAATTGTAACTCCTAGGTATTTGGTAGAATCTACGACCTTAAGGTTTGACTGATTTATATTTGAAGTTCAGCGTATTTCTTTTAGTGGTCATGTGTCTTACTTCACACTTTTCTTTATTTAGTGTCAATTGCCACTTTTCGCACCATGCAGAAATTTTGTCTAAATCGCTTTGCAGTTGCTTTTGATCCTCTGTTGACTTCACTAACCGATAAACGACAGCATCATCCGCGAACAGTCTAAGGGAGCTATTCAGATTGTCTCCTAAATCGTTTATAAACACGAGGAAGAGTAGGGGACCTATAACGCTTCCCTGTGGAACGCCAGATATCACTTCTGTTTTACTCGATGACTTACCGTCAGTTACAACGAACTGTGTTCTTTCTGATAGGAAATCGTGAATCCAACCGCACAATTGGGGAGATATTCCATAAGCACGCAATTTCATAAGAAGCCGCTTGTGGGGGACAGTGTCAAAAGCCTTCCTGAATTCCAGAAATATGGAATCGATTTGAGATCCCTTGTCAATGACACTTATCACTTCATGTGAATAAAGGGCAAGCTGTGCTTCGCAAGAGCGATACTTTCTGAATCCGTGTTGACTATTGATTAATAGGTCGTTCTCTTCGAGGTAGTTCATAATATTCTAACAAAGTATATTTTCCAACCTTGTGGTCTGGGGTGCGATAAACTACAACTCTCCTTTATTTTTCATGTTTTTTTGGAGGGAACAAGTATTCGGTAGGTGAAAAATGTTGTAAGATCCTTTCTTTTTCCACTGCTGCAGCAGTAAGGTGATGTTTTGTTCCAAGAGGATAATGATCACCAATACACTGCGCGTGAAACTCAACGTTCTCTGCAACAAGCGCAGCAACTTTCACCACCATCACGATCTCCGGACATACCTCCAATTCAGCATGTGTGAGATATGATGGGACGACAACTGACATGTGTGTCTCATCAGACCACAACTCTTGCAGAATACCTGGAGAGGTCGATCAGGCAAAACAGAATATGCCATCTTTATGATAGAACAGATGCATGAATCTGTGCCAAAACTGCCGATTCGAAGGCGGCACCGCGTACTAATATGACTAATTTGACGAAAGGGAAAATTGTAAAAGGTTATACTAATTTTTATTTCTCACATGTTTTAAAAAATTAATCGACGAGTAAAGTGCTCGACTGGACACCGGCAGGTCGCGGGTTCGGAACCCGGTCAAATCTTCGGAACACGAATGCTTCGCCTATGTTCAGTGATTAAGTGGTAGAGCGTCAGACTAAATATACTCAGTTCGCGAGTTCGATCTCTGGTCAATCCTAACATTTTATCTACATATCACTTCTTCCACGTCTAGCAGTGTTGTTGATATGAAAAATGATAACTTGCAATGTGGTTCAGATTCCACGATAAACTGTAGGTCCGCTTTCTCGATTAGATAACTCGGGTACATTAGTGACACGCAAGTCGCCGAAGTAGCGTCCAGTTTAAAGAGTTGCACCAGGTCACTGAGCCACAGATTAGATTAGATTAGATTAGATGTACCTTTCGTTCCAGTAGGTCCGAAGTGAGGAGATTTCTTGGATGTAGAACATATCAGAACATGACACACAATAAATACTTACAAAATGAGAGGAGATGTGTTAATTTACCTTCCACAAATCCCAAATGTAATTGCCCTTGTTGATGTAGAATTGATCAGAAAATACAATATCTTAAGAATATTTACATTTTAAAGAACATAAAACATTACTATGTACTAAATGCTAAATATACTATGTGCATATGACAATTATTAGGATTTTTTAAGTTTTTAAATAACACTTACTTACAATGATCACATTACTGCATAAGATTAGTACTTTAGTCAGAATGAACACAATATTCAGATTTGTGAATATTAATACAATATTTTAATGACAAGTTTCATTACAGAGTAAATGTAATAGGAAGCAGTAGTTAATATTCCCAGTTCCTTAAATAGTCATCTGCAGAATATTCTTGAGTTGACACTACAAATGATTCGTATCAGAAATGTTTTTGCTTGACCCGATGAGTTGTCCCAGAAAAAATCGCCTATGACATAATGTAAGTACACATAATACAAAGGATGTTGTTTTTATGTCTCCTATGTCTGAAAACTTTCGCCTAGCAAACAGGAACTTGTTTAGGCGCTTCAACAGTTCTGTAGTATGCTCCTCCCAGTTAAATTTATTATCAAGCTGTAGTTCCAAGAATTTTACACTGTCATATTCTTCTAACTCCTTGACATACTTTAGGCATATACTAGCAAGAAACCTTTTAAAAATCCTAAACTGCATAAAGCATATTTTTTCAAAGATTAGTGACAGAGAATTGGCTACAAACCATATATTAATGTCCATGAAAGTTTCATTAGCCGACCTTCCTAAGACTACATTTGTTTCGTTATTTATTGCAATGTTTGTGTCATCTGTAAAAAAAACTGATGAAAAGTCATTGATTTATACAAGAAAAAGCAGGGGCCCTAAAATGGAACCTTGGAGGCCCCACATGTTATTAGTTCACAATTTGATGAGGCCTGATCGGTCATGCCTATTCACACCCTTTGTTTCCTGTTAGAGATATACGATTTGAACCATTATGCAGCATTTCGTGCTACACCATAATATTCTAACTTTCTCAAAAAGATATTGTGATTTACACAGTCAAATGCCTTTCATAGATCACAAAATATACCAGTGGCCTGTAATTTATTGTCTAATGAATTAAGTACATTCTCACGGTGTGTTTAGATAGCCTTTTCGATATAAGAACCCTTTAGAAATCCAAATTGTGACATGGATAATATTTTATTAGTAGTCAGATGTTTAAGAAGATGATGATACATTACCTTTTCTAAAATTTTTGAGAAACTGCATGGAAGTTTGATGGAATTTCTTTATCTCATCTCTTATACATTGGCTTAACTTCAACATATTTCAACCATTCAGGAAATGTTCCAGTATAAAAGACTGGTTACACAAGTAATTGAATATATCACTTAACTCAGAGGTAAATTGTTTAATCAAATTTGTTAGTATAGTATCATATCCACTAGATTTTTTTGATTTTATGGTGGACATTGCATCTGGTGGTGTTGTGTTTTAGTGTATTAATTTGTTGTGACAGGTATGAGATACTCCATTGCAGCAATTAATGACCCTGATAACCCCATCTTTTTAATAATAATTAAGAAATACTTATTGAAAATTGCAGCAACCCATGTATCATCTACTCTTAATGTTATGTGCTCGTCTTTATCTCTGGTTCTACCAGTCTTCTCCTTCACTACATCATATATCCTCTTTATTTTATTTGATGTGATTATGCTATTCTGATAATGCATTTGCTTTGATGTCCGTATTACCATCTTTAATATTTTGGAGTATGTTTTGTAATGATCTAAAGCATTTACATCTGAACTGTTTTAGATTCATAGATGTAGTTTGAGATTTGTCTCACAGGGAACCTTATACCTTGAGTAATCCATGGTTTAACTTTGGTCTAATCTGGATTCGTTCGGGAGGAAAAGCAGTTAAAGGTGTTATTTATGAAAGTTTTGTGTTTCTCATTTATGCTGTGAGCACTGTAAAAATCACTCCAATTCCTTTCTTTGAGCAATTTTCTAAAACGATCATCTTTTTCCTTACTGACTACCCTCTTAAGCTCAGATTTGATAGATTTTGCGCTGACTTTTATAGAACTGTGCTTACTGATCTAATGTGTCTAAATCATACAGTTTAGTTGCTTTATTAAATTGAAGATTTTTTTCTATACTCTCTCTAAGAACTTCTAGCGAAATTGCGTGCTTATGGAATATCGCCCCAATTGTGCGATTGGATTCAAGATTTCCCATCAGAAAGAACACAGTTCGTTGTAATTGTCGGTAAGTCATCGAGTAAAACAGAAGTGAAAGAACACAGTTCGTTGTAATTGTCGGTAAGTCATCGAGTAAAACAGAAGTGATATTTGGCGTTCCACAGGGAAGCGTTATAGGTTCCCTACTCTTCCTTGTGTTTATAAACGATTTCGGAGACAATCTGAATAGCTCCCTTAGACTGATCGCGGGTGATTCTGTCGTTTATCGGTTACTGAAGTCAACAGAGGACCCAAAGCAACTGCAAAGCGATTTAGACAAAATTTCTATATGGCGCGAAAATTGGCAATTAACACTAAATAATGAAAAGTGTGAAGTAATACCCCAGTGATCTGGGATAATACATCGCTAAAAGAAATCCGCTGAACTTCAATTACACGATAAATCAGTCAAACCTTAAGGTCGTCAATTCTAGCAAATACATAGGAGTTAAGGTGACGAACAACTTAGACTGGGGAGAACACGTAGAAAATATTGTGGGGAAGGCGAACCAAATATTACGTTTCGGTGGCAATAGCTCCACCAAAGAGACTGCGTCCTCTCCTGGAGTACTGTTGCCCCTTGTGGGACCCTCAGCAGGTGGGACTGACGGAAGACATTGAGAAAGTTCAGAGAAGGGCAGCTCGTTTTGTTTTATCACGTTACCGGGGGGAAAGCGTCACGAAAATGTTGCACGATTTGAGGTGGAAATCATTAAAAGAAAGAAGTTATTCGTTGCGGCGAGATCTATTTACGAAATTTCAATCACCGACTTTTACTTCTGAATGTGAAAAATTTTGCTAGCACCCACCTACATAGGGAGACATGACCATCCCAATGAAATAAGAGTAATCAGATCGAAAACGGAACGATTTAGATGTTCTTTCTTCTCGTGCGCTATTAGAAAATGGAACGGTAGAGAAAGGTTATGAAAGTAGTTAATGAACCCTCTGCCAGGCACTTGAATGTGATTTTCAGAGTATTTTATGTAGACTTAGAACTGGACTTCTTATTGTCCTGCCTATCCTAATAAAGGAAGTGCTCTAACACCTGTAACCACTGGTATTTTACCTCTTATGTCAGTGCCTCCCCTTCTTAAGTTTCCTGCTATTAGTCCAGCCAGTTTACCCTTACCTTTTCCTGTTGAGATGAAAGCCATGTCTAGTGTAATCACACCTACTGAGTGAATCAACAGGAACCACACCAAAGTGTGACCCTGCACCTAATCCAAGCTGCCATTCCAACTCCAAATTAACTCTCGTGACAGAAGAGTTCAAATGAGTTCGGTGGTGGCGCTCCAGAACAGACAGAATCTCAACACTGCTGTTCATCGATGCTGGTGTAACTTTTTGCCAGGTCACACTCTATGTTGAACCGCGGATCTCTGTCAGTTCTATTCCCGGGACCACCCGCAATAACCACGGTGTTTTCCTTGGTGAAATCTTTACAGAGTGCAACTAAATCCTCTGTCACCTGACCCAGACCAGCACTAGGTTTTAAGAAACTTGTGACTTGGTATTCTATTCCTAATACATCCTACAGGAGTTGACCCACACCTCTGGTTTGAGAACTATCTAACAACAAAACTTTCTTTCTTTTTGCTGATTTCCCTATATTCTTATTTAATTTTCTATTGAAAGTTTGTTTAGTCCTGTCTACATCTACTTCTGTGTGACGCTCATCGGTTTCTATCTGAAGCAACAGGTTAAACTTATTTTGCCCATTCACCACCAAATTGTCTGATAGAGTTCTGACCCTTTTCTTTCCATCTGTTGCCACATCCAACCCCTCTTTACCCTTATCCTTTCTTAACCTGTCCAGATCCCTCTTATCCTGATCAAGTCGGGCCGGAAGTGATAAGGCCGCGCTGAGGTTTTATCTACTTCCGCTTTCGCGCTGCTGTACAAGTGGTGTTCTCAGTAAGACGGCGTCAGTCGTGCAGTTGCGCGTGCAGCAGCATCGAAGACTACACAGAGAGCATGACCCGTTATAGGAGGAGATTCAGGCGTTCGCGCCTTAATGTCTTCAAGGAAATTGATGATGTGGAAATTAATTTGTCATCAGGTCTTGGAGCACAAGTTTTTCTTCAGGGACCGTCCGTTTTTTTGTGTAGGAGTTTTGAACTTCACAATTACTCAGAAAGATGCACCTAGTCATGGCAATGGATGGATAACTGTTGTTATAGTACGGTACAATGGTAGTACTGTTAAGGCAGTATCTGGATTGGAGAGTTTTAATAACAGAGATGTGATTGCTTTTCGTACATTTCAAGTTGCTGAAGTGTACAACCGTGACGTTGGGAAGTCTTATCTCACCTCTAGCTTGCCTTTTACTTTGAGGACGAGGAATCATCGAAAAATTAATGAGCAAAAGGGTGCTTGTATCTGGGTGAAAGGTCATGATAATTGTTTTAAAATAAAAGTGAGTGGTGATCTTGTATATTTGAACCTCTTGTTCCACTATCTTCCTATCCCTACTGCATATCCTCTAAAACCATTCATGAGTCTTGCACACTTGCCCAATTCCTGCGCCGTTACAGTCACTCCAATGGAAAAAATTTTTTGCATCCATCGCACCATACCCAGAACTAACAATTCTACGGCAAGTTAGATACTTTTCACTCACGATAAAAATATTACTTTAGTGAGAAGAACTCAATTAAATTACCGTAAAATGCGCCTTCAAGTATAAGGAATTCCTTCATACGCAAGAATTAAGATTAAAAAAAAAAAAAAAAAGAAACAACGATTGCAGAGACAGTGGAAACTAAAGCACTATTAATGTTGGTCATGTGAGAAATAAGAACAGTCAATAGGTTGCTTTTGCCATGAAAATATATACTATTATACAGACAAGTTGTTGTTTAACGCAATAGCAGATGACTTACTTAAACCTGGGATTTGCAATCTTCCCATTAGAATTCTAGGCAGTCATTAAAGTAGTTGATAGAATTCGTTCTCAGTATAACCTTATCACTACATACATTATGGAATAGCTATATAACTTTTTTAAATCTAAATGCCAAGACGAATGTACACGAGTTACAAAAATTTACGAAGATAAAATGAAATTATGGCAATTATATAAAAAATCGAAGTAGAATGTAAGACAATATCGCAATCTACAGACTACACCAAAATTTCTTACACGAAACTGTTGCAATCGCTAGGAGCTCAGTTAAAGTTTTCTATAATGTACAATAAAAGTACCGAGCACATAGACAAAGATGGTATAAACTTCTATGAAAGCTATACTCTTACACTGTAGAAGACCGTTGTCAACAAAGGTCTCTTACCAATGTAATAGTGTACATCTTGTTGGTACTCCACCAGAGGGCGTTGTTAGTGGGCGTTGTTTTCCTTGGCGGGACAACACAGTGTGGCGAGCGTCACCGTCAAGAGGGGGTGGTGTAAACATTGCAGGAACGTGTCGGTATGTTTCTTATAATTCGATATTCTTACTGTTAAAGGCAAATTACTGACAATGGTTTTGTGTGCAGTTCATCTGATCATTGAAATGATACGTAAAAATATGAAGTTTTTCCATTGGGTTAAGGAAACAACTGTTTTTGCCTGTATGCGTTGTTTCCACGTACTGTTCTGCATTTTGCCATAGACTTCACGTGGTTTGTGTGTATACCCATCGAAATGCTATTATTAGAGCCTATGTTTGCTTAAATCGAGGGTGGGAGTGCACTCTGGCTGTAGAACTTATCGTGTAGATTTTTATGCTCACAATCTATTGCATTTTCTTTTGTAGTTGTTCCCTAATATTGTAGTCTTTATTGGATCCGTGTACAAATGCTATACACACTGTTGCTAAACATTTTTGATTTTTTTCACTCTCAGTGTAAGCTTTATGTACTTGGAGCGTAGTGGTTTGTTTTCCGGAAGACTTGGTATTTTACTTTTCATTCTTTCAAGCATTTCGGTTAAGTCAGATTTTTAACCCTAGCTCAGTAACATCCGTCAAAATGACAGCTACGTACAAATTGTCAGTGAGCTGTGGCGTTTTGGGGGACAATTGCTGAACAAGTGTACACGGTTAGAGTGTTCGTTTGGAATCATACTCGCCGAATTGACGGGTGTTACTAAAAAAAAAAAAATTCAAAATCCTCTGAAAGACGGGTGTTAGTAGCGAGCGTTAAAACCAGGTGTTAGTAACGCAGGATTAAAAAAGCCGCCTGCCATTGGCAATTGGAGGATGTTTGGTTCACACTGCTTCTGTTAAGAACAGCGTTACAGATTAATCCGGCTAGTAAGGTACGCTCTTCTATACTATGAGGTGACAGGAATACTTTGTAGTTAACGGTGTTTGTACATTGTGCACCTTTCAAGGAAGAAGCTATATACTGGGCCACCGTTGCATTTTCGACGTTCATTTACGGTGTAGTTAGTATGCATCAAAATAATCGCTAGAGCTTTGTCTGTTTCGTATGTCACACCTTTCTGAATTGACATTTTCAGTTCGTAAATTGAATTATTTGGAAACGTCGCGAACGTCAACATTAGGCTGCGCAATAGATAAGTCTTTTACGACTTTAATCTGTCCTTAGCATACGTAACACAACTAACTTATCACCCTTCAGTTTAACGTAGACATAGACTACGTCACAGATAGCCTGTCACTACAATCAGAATTTCTGGGAAGCTGGCCTTTTATTTTGAGAGTTTTTTGTCTAAGATTTTCTTGTTGAACTGTGAAGTTTCGATATGGCTTTAATTTAGCTGCTAGGTTTTAGATGTTTAATACCCCTACTTTAAGTAGTCATTGATATATCTTTTGTAATACAGGGTGACATAATGGCAGAACTTTTCGAGATGCTTAATTATTTATAGATGAGGCAGTCTTGAGTCAATGGAACGGTCAATAGATTGCTTTTGCCCTGAAAATCTATACTATTATAGAGAAGTTGTTGTTTAACGCTGTAACAAACTTTGAAAGGTTTTTTGGGGTTATAATCCATATTTTTACACTAATCCTTCATAAAGATCCTGACGGATAAAGGAATTTAATTTTTCTAACAAATATATGTGCGCTATGTAAAGAGGAGACATTACCAGGAAAGTTAACAAAGTAAACTATGAAGATTTATTCAGGTTTTTCACACACACACACACACACACACACACACACACACACACAGGACAAATTTCGGATAAACTGTAGTTTCCGATACCGCTTTGACCAATGACGTCATAAATAATCGAGATACTACGAACACATGTTTACCACAATACGGTATCGGTAATTAGATTTCACCTGAATAGGTCAAATTACTTAATGATACCACGTCTTCAAAATACATTTAATAATTAGGTAATTTTAAAGTTCGCACTTGAAGTTGTACGGCCTGAAATCATATATTTATGTCGAACATACAACAGTAAATCGATTGTTTCTGAACCGGAGATTCGGGCGCGACGCGCCCTCACGTACTTAAAAAAAACTTGTTTAAACTATACCTAACCTTCTTAGGGCTACGCTACAGATTACTTTTTAAAGTGAAAGTTAGCGTTTCTTCAAAACTATCAGACACGTAAACAGTGAGTATTGAAACCACGCGCGGGACGGAATGACGTAAAACATGACTTCATTGGTCAAAGTGGTATCAGATACTAGATTTGACCCCAAGTTTCAACCATACTTGTTCATATATTCCTTACTGCCAGGCAAAAATTGCTGGGTGGAGGTGTAAGACCCATCGGTCCTCTATGAGGTAGAGGCGGGTGAAATATCAAGTAGCACTTGACATATAACTAGATTTTTATCTACTATTTGAGGAGTGCGTTTAACGACTTGCAGAAAACTTTACACACAATTTCAAACCTTTACAGAACTTTGTTTCGTTGTAAAAGACTACAGAACGATGAAAGTAGATCTGTTGTTTGTTCATACGCTGAAACTGTAGCATTTGACACGACGTTACAATTAATTTTACACTACAAACTACATTCGCGAGATATTTCATCCCTTAACGTATTGGCGTATATGTAAAGTAATACAACGCATGGTATGTCATGACATTGAACATTGTACTGTATTTCTCGTGTCGTCCAATGTGACACTGCATGTCACTGATTTTTAGGACGCATGCATCCCTATTCAGCGGCGCCGGCTTTATGGTGGAACGACCCGGGCGGTCGCTTAGGGAGCCGAAATCCAGGGTCACCGTGTGCCTCAGCACATGGCTAAATGAATAATCATCGGTGTTATAAAATATTACAGTATACAATCACAATAAAAGGTTTTCAGCCAGGATCGCTTTCTTCTTTTAATTATATGACCGGTTTCGGCGTGCTAAACGCCATCTTTAGACCTGTCGTAATTTTTTACATCACTGCTATAACAATTGCTAATATAGCACATTGGTATACATCCATATTGTCACGCAAATGAAATTTACATGACGCATTAATATGGGTGTATACCAATGTGCTATATTAGCAATTGTTATAGCAGTGATGTAAAAAATTACGACAGGCCTGAAGATGGCATCTAGCACGCCGAAACCGGTCATATAATTAAAAGAAAGCGATTCTGTCTGTAAACCTTTTATTAAACGATTCTGGATCGCCTCAACAATGTGTTCCTTATACAATCACAAACTTCGAAACTAAAATATTGGTCAGTCGCATTCAACATCCGTTGTTTCACTGTTGAGTGACACTGACGGATAAGGCACGCAGTGCTTTATTAGCAGGGAGATAAGGCACCTATTGGTACAACCTGCGCGTGTAGCCACGAGATAAATGGAACACTCTGTATATTCAAGTACTGCATCACTAGTGCAAATACTAAAGCTGTAGTCCAACATGAAATTTGCACCTTCACCAAATACATTTGAAAAATAGTTTAGATACAAATCGTTGGCGTGTCATCGTTTTGCAAATGTGAGCATCAGCACACTGTCAACATAATAAAACTAAACGTTTCCAGTTGTAGTGCGTGATTACTAACAGTGAACTAAAACATCAAAATGACCTGCACAGAGATAAACGCATGACGCGATCGCAAACTTTCGCAAATTGCTAAATTTTCCAACTTCTGTTACCTTTCTAGAGATGGACAGTCGATCTGTAACACATGAAACTTTGTGCGGGACCGGGAATCGAATTCGGGTCACTTTCGTTCTTTAGTTTCTTTGTTTTACTCTCACGATGAAAACTCTAGTTATAAGATGATGTAATTTTTATTTAAGACGATTTCTAGAAAACATTCAAATACGTGTTGTATAATAAACGGCGACAGGTGGGCGACTCACTCGAGGCTCCTGGATGGTTAGGGCCGGTCCTACTATTAAGGGACTTGCTGACAGATCCGTATCCCCCACCCCTAATCCTCACCCCTTCCGTGCTAACTGCGCTGCTTATTTGGGCTTTATCGTAAGAAAACTCAATATGTCAAGATTTTCGAAGCTGCCAGCTGCTACTTTCAAATCATTTCTTATACTGTGACAGCATTTTTCATTCTGGTTCCAAACTTTTATCCTGCTATAGTAGACAGGGATTGTGATGGTGAAGGCCTTCAGAATTTCTTCGTCAAATAATCAATGAAGTCTTTACGATTATTTTACTGTACTTTCTTATACGTTTACAACAATTAACGTATAAATCACGAAACAATAATTGAGAAAATACTATTAACTCGAATTTAAACCATAGTTCGACAAGACTATTCGATAGAAAAGAATTCATGACCACTTCATCTACCTTCATGAAAATTCTGAAAACAGTCGTACAAGTTTAAAGATTAGAAGAAACGCGCTTAAAACCCTACAGGGAAAGTTTTTTTTTTTTTTCATTTCATGTAAAATCCGAAAGATTCGCATAGAAATGGTGCTGTCAGATGAGCAATTTCAGTCCAATTCATTTTTTCCTTTTGCAGCAGGAAGTTAAGGATTCCCATAATTTGCGTCTGCGACAGCTCCGGTTCGTCGTTCCAACCATGCCTACGTTCTGTAACATACCTATAGTAAGACAAGGTCATACAAATGTGTGCTGGACTAACCTAAACCAAAAACCTTTTACCCCTATTTGCCTACAGAGCACTGCGCTGTAATGATTGTCGCAGTCCCAGATTTGGCTACAAAAGCAGCAGGCAGTGTCCGTGTTACGACTTAACGAGGCCACGAGCAACCAATTCATCCACTTAAGCCATTGTTACCGCCGATGTGTGAGGTGATGCAGTATTCTGTTTAAATATATTTTTGTTTGCATATCTTTTTTCAGCCAAGGGGGGGGGGGGGTGTTTGCCATCGCCATACGAGCTCTATGGTTTTTTCCTCGTTGCACTTCGATCATTGTCCATAGTTCTGACTGCATTTTTGACTCTGGTGTTTAATGGTTGACGCGGGTTGCACCAACAGCTGCAAAAGGTCTTAGGCATCGCCAGATACTGTGTTGAGATATTTGTTGTTCCAGATGCTGTTGAGCAGTCACCCACATCACACACAGCTGCTTCATAGCCAATTCTCAGCGCGTCTGCAGATGTTTTCTGCTCCTGGTATCACCTGGTAAAACCGTCTTCACTTGTCACATTAATACACTTTTATCTAACTACCAATCCACTACTTGTTTTGGCGCGTCATTCGTAAGTGCTATGATAAAAAAACTATTACAATGATTCAACCACATTACACAGTGGAGAGTGTAAAAATTTACCACAAAATGAGGATCAGAAGTATGGAACACTACATGTATCAGAATGACAACGTCGCGGAGTACGCGGACGCTCCCGCCAGAATTTCGAATCTTCCCTGTGTGTGTGTGTGTGTGTGTGTGTGTGTGTGTGTGTGTGTGTGTGTGTGTGTGTGTCACACTAAGGAACGATGATGTAAGCAGTTTGGTCCCTTAGGTCGATTACAAACATTTGAACTTTTTTTTTTTTTTTTTCTTTTCTACAATCACCATTCTTTCATTTGGCTCATTTAATATCATAATCCCGTGGGCATAATCGTAAGAAACTGTTATTTTTCGATCATATTGAAAGTCAGTTTTCAAATGGTCAGTCTTCTTCAATCTTATTATTCTAAAGTTGTAAATATGTATAGAAACCTATGCTAATTTCTCATTACTTTCTCTGAATAGGGATACGCATATACCCATCGGGCCAAGCTGAGTAACAGTTACAAATTGAATTAAATTCAGAGCCTGAATATCATGTATTCGGCTGTGGGTATTCCCTCCTTTATAACAAAGGATGAAACAGATGTGCCAACAGCTGAACATAGAGCATTCAGGTTTGAATTCTGTTTTTTGATAAAGTTTGAATCATTGTAATATCTTTGTAGTCATAGGCCGTTGGAAATGACACCATAGTGCACAGAAATTAATAGTGCATTTGTAGTTAGATGCAAGTATATTAATTTCTTTCTGAGAAGGGACTATGGCTTTGGAACATACTTTCTCCTCAGTTATGTGATAATGACTGCGATAAAGTAATACGCAAGTTATGTATATATTTTAAACTTACTCTAAGTCAAGGAGATGTTCACCCTCCACAGCCTTGTACCACCCCCCCCCTCCCAGAAAAAATTGTATGTTCGCCACTGTCAGCAGTCGCTCGAATTTTCGTCCATCAATCATGCATTACTACAGAATGGATTTTGTCTATGTCCTGTCGTGGTGACACTGACTGGACTGAAGCGAGTTTTTATATCGATGCTGCTCCGACCACGTTCAAATCCATTAAACTACTTGCAGATGATGGTGCAGAGTCTGCGGTGCTGTTTTGGTTTGTGCGGCAGTCAAAATGTTAAATAAGACACGGAACTGTATCCTCCGGTTTCAATGATAGTCGACAAGCTGACCAATTCAGACGGCTGTTAGCCATGATGCGCGCGCTTTACGACCGTTATTGGCTGGTTCTTACAGTAATTCTCTTACTAGTCTTGTATTAAGTCTGTATAACTCTGTGTCTCTTAATGAGTAATTACGACAGTAATTTAAATCTTTGGTAATTTTCTAGAAGCGTTGTCTCTCGAAATAGTAACGATATATGTCGCTGCAATCAGACATATCGATATAGCTGTGCGAGCGAGATATGTCGAAAAAGTGACGCGCGCGCGAAGGACAAAAGAAGTGGGGAATTGACATTTCGTTGTTCGGAATTAATTTGTCGCGTGTTCTGATTATTGTTCGCCAGTTAGTTTGTTGGTATGGATAAATTATCGAGGCGCGAGTTGATTCCGCGGATTTCTTCTGTGTATTCAGTTCTGCTGGGAATCGGAACTTTTGCCTAATAGAGTGTAGGCGATGTGTGGACTGTGGCACTGAAGGGACTGTTAAACTTCAGAAGAAAGCTTCGCAGCCTGATTTCCCTTACGAACTCATTTGTTCGAAGTGCAAAAAAGACATCCATTCGGACGAACACTTGGTTTGCCAACACAAAACTAAGTATTGAGAAAAGTCTGGTAATAGTTGCGTGTTGGATACGGCAATATACATTAGAAGCTAGCGCTGCAGAGACTGATGTTAATATTAATACCGTTTGCGACTGTTACGGCTGCTGTCGCTAAAGTTATGTGCTTGTGACAAACGGCAGTATTCCTATTGGTGGAGCAGTAAAAGTTGTAGAGATTGATGAAACCCACATCTCAACAAGAAAATACGGAAGACGACGAAAGCTCAAGAACGAAATGGAAAATATATGGGTTTTCGATGGCATTGAGTGGGAAACTCGTAAGTGCTTCATTGTCCGTGTGAAATCAAGGTCGAAAGCGAAACTTGTACCACTAATAAAGAAGTTTATTTTGCCAGGGACAAAAGTGATTACCGACGGTTGGAAATCGTACCAAAATTTAAAGAAAGACTTTATAGATCACGAATATGTAAATCATTCAGTTGCGTTTGTTTCCTCTGATGATCCTTCAGTGCACACCCAGAACAGTGAAAGGCTGTGGAAATCTGTTAAAAAACAATTAAAAAAGAGGGAAGACCTGGCGACAGATGAAATGTATCTGTTTCAATATCTGTATTTCCATCATTTGAAACTTTCAGGGAAAACTAACACAAGTGAAATGTTCCTATATTCTTCAAAGACATATCTCAAAGACATATCAAGAGTTTATCCCGGCTACGGTAAAACAGGTCTCACTCCAGCATAATATAGTTCACCCGATAATACAAACGAAGCAGGAACCAGTGACCAGTAAAATCTATGTCATTATTTCAATCAACATTCGAAGAAAACATCACTAAGGTAAGCTGACTCAAAAAATTTGTAATATTCTTTAATATTTTGTTCACTACCCGCATAAAAATAGAGTTCAGATTCATCCGTCTTTTGTCCAACGCGCGTACGTCACTTTGTCGATATGTATCGCTCGCACAGCTGGGTCTGTGTGTGTGATTGCAGCGACGATATGTATCGTTACCGTTTCGAAAGGCAACGCTTCTAGGAAATCGCCAAATCTTTTAATTCAGGCAGTCATTTGAAATACTTAGAATCAAGTATTCTGGCGTGAAGCCGTTAAGACACGTAACCTGCAAATGGAACGATGAATCGGGATAGCCGCTTAGAAAAGTTAGTTTTACACGATCGACTTTCTGGTATAAATCGGCCTTCATGGCTGAGAGTAAATCAGCAGACAACTCCATCGCGAGTGCATCTATGACGTCAGTGATCTATAGATTGTGCCGACAGTGGAGTTAATTTGTGAGTGCCGCACAATGCCTGTGGTCTCTCTGAACATCTGAGTAAAATACTGTGGCTGAGCTGATTCCTGTTACAGATATGCTTTCGCATTCTTTAAACTTCATTCCGTGGTTTGCTAAGTGTTATCACACTGAAAATGTTGAACCATCGCTCAAAAAAAAAAAAAAAAAAAAAAAAAAGACGAAATATCTACAAATAGAAAGATATTTGTTTTACATGGAAAAAGCCAAGACTATATGTTCACAAATAAATAAACGTCCGACATGAGAGTTTTTTCAATAGTGAACAAGTCAATATTAGATGAAAAGTATTACTTTCGATGTTACATGACCGTAAGTAAATAAGGTGTGAAAACGAAAGTAAAAGAGGCTCTATTACTGCATTTATATATTTGTGTCCCTGCAAGTATAAATTTTCTCCAGCAGAAAAAGTATGTTTTAAAGTCTTCGGACTACAGTTCTGCTGTTTCCCCCCCCCCCCCCCCCCAATAGTGTACAGAATTTACCACATGACATTTGACAAAAACAATGTATTTTCCTTTAGTCATTAATAACTGTTATTGCTTGTTCATAAGTAAAAGGTGTCTTCATAACATTTCATCATTCAGAAGCGAAACTACACAGCTAGCTTTAATGTCTAAATGAAAACGACCACTCGGTGCTGGAATCAGACGCCGGGGCGTAGACAAAATAGATCGTTTGAAAGGGATTTAATACAGGTACTGTAGCAGCCATGCCCCCGTTTTCTGCTGTTCAGTTCCACCCCTCAACCGGAAGGCGTACATGGTTTCTATGCAGAAGTTGCGTGTTGTTTGGCAGTGTGTCAAGAGAGGGCTGTTTGATGTTACAGCAATAACATTGTCGGATGTACCTGGGAGCTTAATGTTGAAGCATGGATTTTGTCGCCGTGTACTCTAACACAAAACTGGCGAGAGACGGAAGTGGTCTCTGCTAGGGTTTAGAGTACTATGACCCATGAAGGCCAGAGGTCGAAGAGTTCCAAACTTTTTCACAGCAAAAATCCGACATCAACAATGTGTTAGTAGCAGAGTTTCATGTTGGGTTAATAGGTTTCGTGATTGTCGAATGATAATAAATATAATAATTTGAACGGGATCAGAGAGCGATGAAAAGATGTACGAGGCACTGAGAGCAAGAGTGGACTATCCCACATTTGTTGCCGTGTTTTTACCTGCATGAAATGATGCCTATGTGAAAAACCCTACAAAACCACATATTGATCTGTTGCTCTCAGTGCGTCATATGTGCTTTTGTAGCATATTTATATTTCACATAGGCATCATTTCATGCAGGTAACTTAACATTGCAACAAATGTGGGTTAGTCCACTCTTGCTCTCAGTGCCTTATATTACAGACCAAGGAAGCAAAAAAGGCAGTAGATAGCGTGAAACTTGCGGCAGATGCTCGTGTAGAATATCACAATGCGACATGCTCTTGAGTTGCCTCCTTGAGAAATGATTAAAGCTGGCGAATCGGAAAAAAGTTACTGAGCTAGAATATTGCATTCCCCCCCCCCCCCCCCCCCCCACTGGTGACTTACCTCAGGTGGAGGGGTGTGTGCAAAGTTTCCCTTTGACGTAAAAAGAAAATAAAAATGCTGCTATTTTCTTACACCGGGAGTCAGTTTTCATTTTTGCAACATAGTTCAGGGGTGGGTAAATGCGTTAATGCAAGCCCGCGGCCCGCGTGCGCTGACACTGCTCCTTGCCCCCCCCCCCCCCTGCACTCCTCCCTCCACCTCCCTGCTAACACTGCTCGGTTGCTGGTACAATCGCGCAAAGACGGGCCTTTTCACATCGCCTCATTACAAGAGTGTTACTGGTGTCGAAGTTCGTGGCAGCACAAAATTAGTGATAGGAAGAAATAGGTTCGTTTGAGTGGCTCTCCCAACGATCTGAAACAGTTTGAGGCGTTCTAGTGGCTCTTTCTGACGAGGTCTTACTGACCAATCACGTGTTACAGTGGCGGAACTGATAGTTTGAAAGCGTTTAAGCAGATTTTCCTCAAACCGTTTTCTGACTGACTTCAAAACGTTTAACAAGCGTGCTCCAAAAGACAAGCCTGCACATTTGCGAAGACTTTATAGCTTTTTAACGCCACACTTCTGTTGTGGGTGGTGGTTTGAATCTTCGTGCAGATAACTGTGTGTAGGCTTCCGATTAACTGCAGCACCCAAGCTGTCAATTCCCTTTGTGAAAACTGACACGTCAAGAAAATGCCGTTTTCCGTCTGCCTCCGTCTCCGTGGTAAATTCTAGGATTAATCCCGATGACGTGTTCAAGAAAACGATGCAGTTCCTTCCTGCCATGCCTCCACACAACAAACGAATCGTCTACATAGCGGAACCAAATGACGGGTTTTCAATGCCTGTTCCTCGAATTTCTTCTCATAACTACACCACCTGTCTGTTCATAGAAACCATTTTTATACTTGAATAAGTGGTCGTAAGGCAATATTTGAACAGGAAAATGATTCAGCTGTTGTAGCACTTCATTGAATGGAACCATAGTATACAGGGATACCGCCTCAAAACTAATGACTTCTGGCTTGCTCATTTAATTTACTTACAAGATGTCCCCAATTCTTGTTACAGGCATCTGAGCGGCCCACTTGCGGTCGTAATAGTGTTATCAAGAAACTGGCAATCAAATAGGTGGTCGAAGTAATATCACTAAAAGCAGGTTTCAGAGTAGGAACCTTTTTTCTTTGTGGACTTTCGGCAACGCATAAAGTCGAGTTGGTAGTGCAACTGAATTGAACATACTTTTTTACCGCGTTGTTCGGTGGGACCTTTACTTAGTTTCCTGTGTGTCTGCTGATCTAGAAATTCCTTAATCTCGCAATGGTCTCCGCAGACGAGGACGAAACGTCGGTTTTTATTTAACATATCCACAAGACCACGGCATAACAGTCCGGAAAAATTTTAGCAATAGTTAATTTCCGCCGTCAGTTCTAAATGCCAAGCATTCTACACAGCATGGCAGTCTTTCAGCATAGGACTACGTATGCAGTCTCTCGATTGGTTTTATTGGATCTTTTGTTTTCCACGTGTTACGTAGTCTTTCGCTCGCTTTCATCGCAAGATCGTCTACGTAATCAAATTTAACCCTATGAAATTGCCAACAGAAGACGTATTTTCGTTGGTTGCTCCACTAAAACAACACAAGCGAAGCTGCTGGACAGAACAATATATAGGCACGCACGTACTTGTTCTCTCATCACTCCATTTGTGAATGGAACAGACAAGGAAGTGATCAAACTTGCCCTCCTGTAAATGCTGTCGTGTACCGAATTCTGACGGCTGTAGCAGAGGTCACTGGCACAGATACGATCCAATTCAACATCTGCGTGTGGGTGTGTGGTTTCACTTTTTGGGATAACAGCACTCTCAATCAAATGTTATATACCAGCTGAAAAAATGCTCTTGCCGGAGCACAGAAAAGGCGAAAATGTTCTGACACAAAAGTGTGGAACCAGCTGCCTCGATCCTCATAACTATGTAAATACTTTTGCCCAGTTAAACCGTCATAGTCTGCAATATCTCTGTCCGCTTGTTTGCTGTCTCACTGCCGCTTTCTGTCTGTGTCAGACTTTCAATGTCTTCATCCATTTCCCCTCGCGATTCCTCACCGCTGTCTGTTTCTGCCACTTTCATCGTCTCTCTGCCCCACTGACGTTGTCCCATTCACTTCCTTTCCTGTTGCCAGTATCCTTTCTCACTTAGTCGACTTTCATTGTCTTCAATCACGATTGTCACCTTTACACGTATGTCCATGGGGATGGTTTGCTTGAGGTTCGACCTGTAGACCGGAAAACTTTAGCACGCGGGTACTGGGGATGGGAAAAATCGGACAAATTGTTTCCTGCTATAGTATTGGAGAGTGGCACGCTCATGGTTTATGTATGGTCTCCATTCGTCTTTTTCCCACTGTTTTCTCTTTTGCTATAATTGCTACTATCTGCATCTGTCTTAGTTTGTTGTTGCCACTTCCGACATCTCGTTTCACTTCCCATTGCTGTTTCCATGCATATGCCTTTCTCCTGAACTGACAGTTTCTCTGATCCATCATATATGGCTTTCTCTGCCTGTTGCACTGTCTCTGTCCTACTGACATTCAGCCGAAAAAAGTGCGAATATGTTCGCATGCCAAAATTTTTGGTGGGGAAGTCGGAATGAGGATTGAGGCAGCTGGTTCCACACGTTTGTGTCAGAACATATTTGCCTTTTCTGTGCTCCGGAAGGAGCAGTCTTCAGCTGGTTCCCGTCTTTTTCTGTTACATCAGAGTGTACTGCTTACATAACATGAAATCAATGGTGAGTAAAATTTCGATAGTATTTTTATACCTTAATACATTTGTACAAAAATCAGACCACATTGACTACGTAGTGTAGTTTACTTCCTAAAAAGAGCTTCACATTCAGATGATTGCTAAACACGCTTAACTGTTGCAACGCACATCGTTAAACACTATCAAACCAGGAACCTTTGCTGTAGGTTCGCTACGTTAGTTAAAATCATAATTATGTCAGACCGGATATTACATGCATATTTGTCATGAATATGTGCAGTAACTTGGAATCTATGCATAGTATTATCGGAAAAACTTTCAAAGCTTTCCGGAATCATAAAATTAGAACACATCGTAAAAATGTCAACGATTTGCCATGAATAGAAGTGTAGATTTGCCAATGCACGCAGTTGGATCTTTTGATACCAACAATTATGATTTTTGTAGCATATCGTGATAGCGAACAAACATTTCCAAAAACGGGAAACGGATTTTCCAAATAAACACCTAAACAACACACACATAACAATTTAGTCATTTCCCAAACCTCAAGATACGTTACCTCACAAATAGCGTTTTTGAACCTATTACTGTCGCGTGATATCATTCACGGACCGATAACTCAACAACCACGTAAGATATCATTCTGCTCTAACCTTTAAAAAAAATTTCGAAATGTTATCTATATTTCCTACCCCCATGAACCACAGACATTGCCGAGGTGGGGTGGCTTGCGTGCCTCAACGATGCAGATAGCCGTACCGTAGGTGCAACCACAGCGGAGGGGTATCTGTGGAGAGGCCAGACAAACGTGTGGTTCCTGAAGAGGGGCAGCAGCCTTTTCAGTAGTCACAGGGGCAACAGTCTGGATGATTGACTGAGCTGGCCTTGTAACATCAGCTAATGTGGCTTTGCCACACAGCTACTGCGAACGGCTGAAAGCAAGGGGAAACTACATCCGTTACTTTTCCCGAGGACATGCAGCTCTACTGTATGAACATATGATGATGGCATCCTCTCGGGTAAAATATTCCGGAGGTAAAATAGTCCCCCATTCGGATCTCCGGGCGGGGACTACTCAGGAGGATGTTGTCATCAGGAAAGACAATACTGGCATTCTACGGATCGGAGCGTGGAATGTTAGATCCCTTAATCGGGTGGGAAAATTAGAAAATTTAAAAAGGGAAATGGATAGGTTGAAGTTAGATATAGTAGGGATTAGTGAAGTTCGGTGGCAGGATGAACAGGATTTCTGGTCAGGTGAGTACAGGATTATAAATACAAAATCAGTTGGGGGTATCACAGGAGTAGGACTGATAATGAATAAGAAAATAGGAATGCGGGTAAACTACTATGGGCAGCACAGTGATCGCATTATTGTCAACATAGATACGAAACCAACACCGACAACAGTAGTACAGGTTTATATGCCAACTAGCTCTGCGGATGAGGAGGAGATCGAAGAAATATATGAGGAGCTAAAGGAAATTATTCAGACAGTTAAGGGAGAGGAAAACTTAATTGTGATGGGAGACTGGAATTCGGTAGTAGGAAAAGAGAAGGAAAAATAGGTGAATATGGACTGGGCAGGAGGAATGAAAGAGGAAGTCGCCTGGTAGAATTTTGCACGGAACATGATTTAATCGTAACAAACACGTGGTTTAAGAATCACAAAAGGTTGTATACATGGAAGAGACCAGGAGACACCGGAAGGTATCAGATAGATTTTATAATGGTAAGACATAGATTTCGGAACCAGGTTATAAACTGCAAGACGTACCCAGGGGCAGATATAGACTCTGACCATAACTTGTTAGTCATGAACTGTAGGCTGAAACTGAAAAAATTGCAGAAAGGTAGGAAAATAAGGAGATGGGACTTAGATAAATTGAAGGAAAGTGAAGTGGTGGAGAATTTGAGAGATGAAATAGTGAAGGCAGCAGAGGACAAAATAGGAAGGAAGGCAAGACCTACAAAAAATCCTTGGATATCACAGGAAATACTGGATTTAATTGATGAAAGGAGAAAATATAAAAATGCAGTAAATGAAACAGGCAAAATGGAGTACAGACGATTAAAAAAATGAGATTGACAGGAAATGCAAAATGGCTAAGCAGGAGTGGCTAGAAGCCAAATGCAAATCTGTAGAAGAATGTATAAGAAGGGGAAAAGTAGATACCGCCTACAGGAAAATAAGACATTTCGGGACAAGAAAAGCAACTCTACGAATATCAAGAACTCAGATGGGAAGCCGGTTCTCAGCAAAGAAGAAAAAGCTGAAAGGTGGAAAGAGTACATAGAGCAGCTCTACAAAGGAAATGAACTTACAATGTGGTAGGAAGGGAAGAGGACGTAGATCAAGATGAAATAGGAGATGCTATACTGAGAGATGAATTTGACAGAGCCTTGACAGACTTTAGTCGGAACAAGGCCCCAGGAGTAGATGACATACCCTCAGAGCTACTAAAGTCTCTGGGAGAGCCAGCCATGACAAGACTATTTGAACTGGTGTGTAGGATTTATGAGACAGGCGAAATACCCTCAGACTTTAAGAAAAATGTAATAATCCCCATTCCAAAGAAATCAGGCGCAGACAGGTGTGAAAATTACAGAACCATCAGTTTGATAAGTCATGGTTGCAAAATTTTAACACGAATTATCTACAGGAGAATGGAAAAGCTGGTAGCTGACATCGGGGAAGATAAGTTTACGTCTTATCTTAGAAGATAGATTAAGGAAAGGCAAACCTACATTTTTAGCTTTTGTAGATTTGGAGAAAGCATTTGACAATGTTGACTGGAATACACTCTTTCAAATTCTGAAGTCAGCAGGGGTAAAATATAGGGAGAGTTATTTATAACTTGTACAAAAGCCAGACCGCAGTTATTAGACTCGAAGGGCATGAAAGGGAAGCATCAGTTGGGAAGGGAGTAAGACAGGGTTGTAGCCTTTCTCCGATGTTATTTAATTTGTACATCGAGCAGGCGGTGAAGGAAAGCAGGGAAAAATTTGGAATAGGGATTAAAGTATAGGGGGAAGAAATAAAAACATTGCGTTTTGCTGATGACATTGTAATTCTGTCAGAGACAGCAAAGGACCTGGAAGAGCAGTTGAATGGAATGGACAGTGTGTTGAAGAGAGCATATAAAATGAACATTAACAAGAGCAAAACAAAAATAATGGAATGCGGTCTTAGAAAATCGGGCGATGCTGAAGGAATTAGATTACGTAACGAAACAATGAAGGTGGTAGATGAGTTTTGTTACTTGGGTAGTAAAATAACATGTGATGGTCGCAGTACAGAGGATATAAAATGCAGAATGGCAATGGGAAGAAAAGCATTTTTGAAAAAGAGAAATTTGCTAACATCGAATATTAAGTGTAAGGAAGTCTTTTCTGAAGGCATTTGTGTGGAGTGTTGCCTTGTACGGGAGTGAAACATGGACGATAAGCAGTGCGGAAAGGAAGAGAATAGAGGCTTTTGAAATGTGGTGTTACAGAAGAATGCTGAAGATTAGGTGGGTAGATCACAAAACTAATGAAGAAGTACTGAACAGAATTGGTGAGAAAAGGAATTTTTGGCATACCCTGGCTAAAAGAAGGGATCGCTTGGTAGGACACATTCTTAGACATC
The DNA here is from genome assembly GCA_026315105.1 of Locusta migratoria. Taxonomy (NCBI): domain Eukaryota; kingdom Metazoa; phylum Arthropoda; class Insecta; order Orthoptera; family Acrididae; genus Locusta; species Locusta migratoria. Next base: position 706,619,553 of record CM048744.1, read on the forward strand.
GGGGAATCGTAAATTTAGCATTGGAGGGAAGTGTGGGGGGGGGAAAAATCGCAGAGGGAGACCAAGAGACGCGTATAGTAAGCAGATTCAAGTGGATGTGGGTTGCCGTTCTTATGGGGAGATGAAAAGGCTTGCTCAGGATAGAGTAGGGTGGAGAGCTGCATCAAACCAGTCTCCGGACTGAAGACCATAACAACAACAATCTATATTTCATACGCTGCTATGTGTAACATAAAATCAACCATACGATAAGTCTACGCAATGTGTTTTTATCTCTGCAAACTCTTTATAATGTGTTGGAATAGTTCGCCGTGGTGGAGTAGCCGAGCGGTCTAAAGCGTCTCGCTGCGGAGCGCGCGGTTGCTCGCCGTGGAGGTTAGAGTCCTCCCTGGTGTGTGTGTGTGTGTGTGTGTGTGTGTGTGTGTGTGTGTGTGTGTGTGTGTGTGTTTGTCCTTAGGTTAGTTTACCTAGTTTTAAGTAGTTTGTAAGCTACGGACTGATGACCACGCAGTTTGGTCCGATAGATTTACAAACATTTAACATTTTTTTTTCAATAGTTCACTAAACGGGATGCTGCATATTAACTGTAAAAGAAAAAAATCACTCCTACATCGACTGAAGATTTCAATCATTAAGATGTACAAAAATCAAATTTTTTCGCCCAGTAACTTTTTTCAGATCGCATGGTAAGTTTCAGAGCTGTCCGAACGCCGTCTTTCAGCACAATACCCACATTTCTAGCAAAATATCGCGGTTTTTCGGCCGTATCTTGCTAACGGACTAAGATTTACGAAAACTGAAAAATGCCGTTTATAGATAAATGTCTACAGGGCGTATTATAAATATTTGAACAATTTTCTATGGTTAGTTATTTAGATATTTGCGATTCACAGTGCTAAAACGGCTAAAAATTGGGTTTCGTGATTTTGTGCTAAACTATAAGAAGTTTCAACCTCTGCATCTCAGTAACGGATAACGATATCGACAAAATTTAAAAACGGCCTCGAGATCACTGGCATATGAACATATGGTAAAAATTTCGAAGATTTGCAATGAAGAGAAAGTATCGAAGTGACCATCCCCACAATTCGTTTTTTGGTACCCAAAAGTAATGGTTTTTTGTGATTTTCTCAGGAACCGCCCATGAATGAATGGTGCTTTTTAAGCCGTTTAAAGCCCACCGTAGACTACACGTCATGTACAAAAGCCAACTGATTTGTTCAATTTAGATGGGCTCCAGGGAATGTGTAACTTTGAAACTTGTGACGATGTACTGTATGATAGCTATAGTATACCCATTCTTCTAATATGTACACAAATGATCACTATGCAAAGATCTATCCAGAACACTTTACCCCTTCACTCTGAGATGAATAGAACCTGAGGTATGGGACCCTTAAAGAATCGCAAATTCGCATGCGCCGTTTACTAACATATTGATTTAAAAAAAGGTCCAGTAAAGTTGGCAATTGGATCAAGACGTTTATTAACGTATTACGGAAAAGGTTACGTCTGGCACTTGGAACGTCAGTAGCGCCCCCTAACAAAGTAAGTCAACCGTTTGTATCATGCAGCTTTTCTGAAAGTGCAGCGCTGCTGCTTGGAGCGCTAGCGTCGCCTCAGTGACCGCTAGTACTCCACTAGGAACTTGGTATTCACTGTGTTCATGCAGTTACGTAGAACGTAGCAACCAATGAAATATATTGAAACACAGATTATTAGAGATACAGAATTTAAATTCCACCCATGCGAAGCTGGTCGGGGATAAGGTTTTTGTCCTATGGCAGAGGGTAGCTTGCAATAAACTTCACCCTGTTTCGCTGTTCAACAAGAAAGTTAACTGATACGTGATTTTTCATGTAGGAAGGAGGAGTTGACACCGAAAGAGCATCCGGTCAACGCTTAAAATTAACCATGCCGATTCATTAGTCGACCACGTCTACTCTGCGCAAGCGGAGAAAAAGGGAGGAAAATTGAGGAGGCTGAGTTGAACAGACAAGAGGAGGAGATAGCAGAGGGCGGAGGCTGAGAGAAAGGGGGAGGCGAGGGGAGACGAAAGGAAGAGATGCCCCGACCGAGGGAGAGATGATGAACTGAAGACGGTGCAATTAATAAATAACCTGCCAACGCTGTATTTTCAGCAAGTTAACGAAGTGGAATCTGTCCCTTAATGTCCTATTTTCATACAAGTGGTACTGTTCGGAATGCGTAACAACCATAAAATGAAATAGCGAATATTTGTTAGTAACAGAACATGAAGACAATAAAAATGTGTAGAAACAAAGGAAAACCCGAGAAACAACAAATGAAAAGGAAGAAAAAACATGTTCAGGTAAAGTCTCAATTTATTTCGTTACAACGTTGAAAATTCGTTAGTAAACTAAGATGACATTCTGAACCACATTTAAAGTTGAAATGCAAATGTCATCCACAATAAACACAAAATGTAATTTAAAAGTATGTTAAATTTCATGTAATTTTCTATAAATACGTTATTGGTGTAAATAACTTAAAAACTGGCATGTATCATACTAAAATTATTTCTACGTCATTTAACTATGAATAAAATCCAATTGCTGATGGAGAAACGTCTTCGAAACATGTTTGAGTGAATAAAAAACAATTTTTCTCAAAACAGAGGCATTAAACATGTGGTTATGTTCATCTGTTTTCTTCTCCATGCCCTGCTTTTATTATCGGCTGCATCACTGAAGTCCATTATGTCTTCAGCTGGTTGTGGCTCGAAGGACTGAAGTTTTTTGTTTGCTCTCTTAACCCCACCCACAAAAAAAAAAAATCACTATCGAATGAATGGAAGAACAACCAGGAAAATATCCAGGATTTTCGTTTTTTTTTTTGTTTTTCGTTTTTTGTTTTTTTTTGTTTTTTTGTTTTTTTTGGGGGGGGGGGGCGCTAAAGTTATAAAAACATAGTAGAGAAGCATCAAAATTTTCTTGAGTGAGGAATGGTAATTTCTTACCTTTTGTTCATTTTATTGTTCTGAGTACTAAAGCTCGGTCACATTTCTATTTCTTTTTTTAATTCTTCTTTGGAAATGGGTCTCTGGGGGCGGCGGTGCTAGTAGAGATTATTAACGTAGTCGAATCTCCATTTTATTTTACATGTTGAATATTGTTACAGTACAGTGTCTGATGGCAATTTCTGTGTGCATAATATTCTGCTGCTCGATGTTGTCTTGACTGTCAGCTTGCAGTAGCGTACTATACATAACGTGTCAAGATAGAATTCATAATTCAACTAGAATGAAAACGACATTCTTTCGAAACTACTGCGTAATTGAAAGCGATATTTGCCGGCAACATAATCACTACGTCGCACATAAAGCTCGAAAATTGTTACTGTATGTAATATTTCATTTTTAACAACTTCGAACACATTCCTCTCGTCCTATACAATAGTAATTACGGCAACTACAATAATTGCAATAAATATCAGTGCTGGAGAGACAGCCATGTAATGACAGTCACTGAATCTCTTACAAAATTAAAAAAAAAGACTATTTGAATGCAAACGAGCAATATTTGTATTCATAGTACTCAAGTTACAATTTCTGGTGAAAGAAGAAAAATTTCAGGCACTAGTCTGAACACTAATTTAAGGAAATTATAAAATAACGATGATTGTTGCAGATAATACTTCTTGAGGATCAAGATTTTCGAGAACGAGGATGGAATAAATGTTCAGCAGTAGAAGGGTGCGAACTCGCTATCTTGACAGATCACAACGCTACCAAATACTGCTATGCTTCTACGGAAGCTGTACTTATAGATGTCCTTTAACATTTTATCGCCGGTCGCGGTGGCCGAGGGGACTGAGGCGCTTCAGTCACGGTCTGCGCGGCCACTACGGTCGGGGGTTCGAATCCCCCCTCGGGCATGGATATTTGTGCCGTCCTAGTTCCTAAGTAGTTCATAAGTAGTTTGTAAGTTTAGGGGCTGATGACCCCGCAGTTTAGTCTCTTAAGCTTCACAAACATTTTTTAAGGTTTAATCGTGGAAAGCAATATCGTGTTTTTGATAAATAGTGTCGTATCGTCGAAACGGTATGCTTTCATAGCACATTAATTATGGCAGTGAAAGCAATAAATGCGAGAAGCCATTGTCTAACGATATGCAGTTCCCTGTAGTTTTAACAAATCATATCTCAAACTATGCGTTTTCAAATGGTCCTCTCTTTCAGACCAGCTTGTATTCATACTACGCGCGCTATACTGAACGACTACAAGAAATATTGAATTTGTTTCCAAAAAACTGCAGCTTCTAAGTTTTCCTCGTGACGTCAAAAATCTGCTTACTGGACATTTCACGTTTTGCAGTGTGATGAAACATGGTATTCCACGCTATGACGTCAGTAGTTCTAAGTACACGTGCGTTTTCGCGTCTCGTGAGAGTTCGATTTAAAGCGTAAAAACAGTTTAGGGCATCAAACAAAGCGAACTGTACGAGGCTGTTGGACAGCTCTGAATACCAGCCATGCTATAGCCGGGTAGCGCGGCAACCCACCTTACACGTCTGTTGTGCTAGGCGGCGTATGATAAGGCAGATACTAAAGGAAGATTGCCGTAGGTACCTAACAAATAGGCCTCGTGAGAGATCTGTTCCTGTGTAGTGTTTTCATGCAGGAAATTTGCTCTATAATAGTTCCTAACGTCGTCTGGCTGTTGTGGCCCAACTGATACGAGTACTCGTATTATTTTCAAAGAGCGAATCCAGATTCCTGGAGTGCCTATTAACTAGCACGGGATATAGTGACAATTCGCAGTGTGACGTGTTTTTTGGTTTCAATAAAAAAAAAACTAACTAGCTGAAACCTGTAAGAGTAAGTCTTTACACTCCTGGCCATTAAAATTGCTAGTCCACGAAGATAACGTGCTACAGACGCGAAATTTAATCGAAAGGAAGAAGATGCTGTGATATGCAAATTTCAGAGCATTCACACAAGGTTGGCGCCGGTGGCGACACATACAACATGCTGACACGAGGAAAGTTTCCAACCGATTTTTCATACACAAACAGCAGTTGCCTTGTGAAAAGTTGTGATGACTCGTGTAAGGAGGAGAAATGCGTACCTTTACGTTTCCGACTTTGATAAAGGTCGGATTGAAGCCTATCCCGATTGCGGTTTATCGTATCGCGACATTGCTGCTCACGATCCAAAGACTGTTAGCAGAATATGGAATCGGTGCGTTCAGGAGGGAAATACGGAACGTCGCGCTGAATCCCAACGGCCTCGTATCACTAGCAGTCGAGATGACGGGCATCTTATCCGGATGGCTGTAACGCATCGTGCAGCCACGTCTCGATCCCTGAGTCACCAGATAGGGGCGTTTGCAAGACAACAACCATCTGCACGAATAGTTAGACGTCTGCAGTAGCATGGACTATCAGCTCTGAGACCATGGCTGCGGTTACCCTTGATGCTGCATCACATCCTGAGAAATCAGTACCCAGAACAATAAGCTCGGAGACCATGGCTGCGATTACCCTTGACGTTGCATCACAGACAGGAGTGCCTGCAGTGGTGTACGCAACGACGAACCTGGGTGCACGAACGGCAAAAAGTCATTTTTTCGGATGAATCCGGGTTCTGTTTACAGCATCATGATGGTCGCATGCGTATTTGGCGACATCGCAATGAACGCACATTGGAAGCGTGTATTCGTCATCGCCATGCTGGCGTATCACGCGGCGTGACGGTATGGGGTGCCATTGGTTACACGTCTCGGTCACCTCTTGTTCGCATCGACGGCTCTTTGAACAGTGGCCGTTACATTTCAGATGTTATGAACCGTGGCTCTACCCTTCAGTCGATACCTGCGAAACCCTACATTTCATCAGTATAATGCACGACCGCATGTTGGCAGGTCCTGTATGGGCCTTTCTGGATACGGAAAATGTTCGACTGCTGCCCTGGCCAGCACATTCTCCAGATCTCTCACCAACTGAAAACGTCTGATCAATGGTGGCCGAGCAACTGACTCGTCACAATATGTCACTCACTACTCTAGATGTGGTATCGTGTTGAAGCTGCATGGGCAGCTGTATCTGTACACGCCATTCCAGCTCTTTGCCCAGGCGTATCAAGGCCGTTATTACGGTCAGAGGTGGTTGTTCTGGGTACTGATTTCTCAGGCTCTATGCACCCAAATTGCGTGAAAATGTAATCGCATGTCAGTTCTAGTATATTTGTCCAATGAATACCCGTTTATCATCAGTATTTATTCTTGGTGTAGCAATTTTAATGGCCAGTAGTGTAACTGCAAAGCGGCGACCTGCTCAAATAAAGCTGCAAGCCAAATCTTATTACTAACATAACTAATGTGCAATGTGACGATTATGAGACTTTTATTTTGAAATAAAATGGAGTTTCAATAATCATCAAAACTCTGGCAGGAAAGTGTACGCTAATCTGGATGGGTTTGACTTTAACACATGAACTACATTTTAGTGACAACACAAATATTCAACCAAGACATGTTCCTTCATTTACAGTTTAAAAAAAATTGCATCAGTTAGGTTATGAATTATCTCCAAAAAAATCATTCTTAACTCATCAGTAGGTACGTTTTTGACTGGAGGGCACAAAACGAATTGGTAAAAAAAAAAAAAACCAGTCCCTGCTGTTAACAATGGCTGTCTGAGAGTTCCACGAAGCGACAAGCTATCTTACCTTGTCAACGTGAAATTCGAAAGTATCCATGATTGTTGCTCCGCCTTTCTGGAGCGCGCACACTTAATACGTCTTCTCGCGATCACCTACTGCACAACTGTCGCTTAGCCGCGCATTGCAGAAATGCCTCGCGACAATAAGAGCAACTGAGACAAACATGCCATTCCTCCTCAACCAGCGAATACATATATTTCACCTTCAGAAACTTCAATCACAAGGATAAAAGTACTGTCAGCAAGGTGGCATACCTGCCGTTCTTTTACCCGCGAACAATACTCGACTCTAATTAGGAAAACGAGGATGTGACAGTGGTACTTAAAGTACCCTCTGTGACGCACAGTGAGGTGTCTTATCGAGTAAGAATATCTCCATAATTACTATGCAAATCAGACTGAAGTGTATGGTAGAGGGTTCATTAAATCACTTTCAAACTATTTATCTACTATTCCATTCTCTAACAGCATATTTCTTCGTTGGACCTATGATCTTATTTTTTGATGATTATTTCTCCCTATGTACGGGAGTCCAATATTTTTGCAATCAGAGGATAAAGTAAGCAAAACAAATTCATATCTCGTCGCAATTAGAACCGCTACTCGAGGTTCTGTATCATTCCTGAGGCCCCCTGTATTGTGATAATACGAAACGAGCTGCTCCTCTTCGTACTCTTAGTGTCCTCCATAAATGTCACCTGATGAGAATACCATATCACGCAGCAATACTTAAAGATGGACGAGCTTAGTGTGTAAAGTAACTTTAGTAATTTCTACATTGTCTAAGTATTCCACCAATTCTTTGGTTTGAATTCCCACAATATTTTTTTTTGTCCTTTCCAAGTGGGGTGTAATAGTAATCACAAGATAATTAGCTGAATTTGTGGTGCTCAGATTGATTAATGGATCTAATTAAGGAAGTAAGATATTGAAGTAGATATTTTGACTGTAATAAAATTAACTTTGTTATGTATTAAACATAAAGGCTATAATGCATCTTTGTTACCCCGCCCATCCTTCCCCAAAACCCAGAGAAATACCACCCGCGGTGGTTTCCTCGCTCGCCCACGCCCACTTCCACTTTCCTCGCCCTCCGATAAAAAAGTCGATTAACTTAATTTTTTCCCCTTTCACAGAAATGGCATCAACGCCTTTGCTGCTGGTCCCCAACCTACCAAATGATGTGCTTCTCTCCATCTTTTCCTTCATGCCAGTCGCAGATCTGGCCCATTGCGCTGCCGTCTGCCAACAGTGGCACAGCGTCGTGTCAGAGTTCACCTACCTGTGGAAGGGTAAGAGATACGTCAGCAACAGGAGTCCGTGGCAGTCGGCAGAGACGCGCGCCGTCCTACGCGCCCTGCCGCCGTTTCCGGAAGTATCCGTCGAGCCGGCCTACGAGTTCGCGATGGACGTTTCCTATCCGCTCTTGGTCCTGTCGATCTCGGACGTGGCGTCGATCGAAGCCTGTCCGCGACTGAGGTGCGAGTGTCTGTCGGGCAGCCTCGATATCGTGGGGGCCTTCCTGTCCTACGGAAACACCGTCGACTTCCTCGCACTGCGGAAGCTGCACATCCTCGCCCGGGTCACGCCCAACGTGTGGACCCTGCCCGTGTTCGGCGTGGAGCACGTGGTCGGCTCCGCCCTGGAGACGTTCCCGAACCTGCGGGAGCTGAGCGTGAGCACGGAGTTCCTGTCGGCGCACTACCTGGAGGCGCTGGAGGGGCTGGGCCGGCTGCGGTCGCTGGCCATCGAGTGCACCGGGCTGCAGACGCTGGCGTTCCTGCGGCGCTGCTCGGCGCAGCTGCAGGAGCTGCAGCTGGTGTGCTGCGCCGGCCTGCCGTCGCCAGAGTTCGCCGAGCTGCGCCGCCTGGTGGGGCTGCGCCGCCTGCGCCTCAGCGACTGCGCGTTCGACGAGGGCGACCTGGCGGCCGCCGTCGCCGCGCTGACCGCCCTCGAGTCGCTGCAGCTGAACCGCTGCGGCTTCGTGTCGGACCTGTCGTGCCTGCGGCAGTGCGCGCAGCTGCGCGAGCTGTGCGTCACCAACGCGACGGCGCCGGACGCGGTGGTGACGGTGCGGCGCGACGGCGCGGTGGCGCGGCCGTGGCTGCGCCGCCTGCGCCTGCCCGCCGCGGCAGACCTGCACTCGTTCGCGCTGCTCAGCGTCACCATCAGCCTGGACGAGGTGGAGGCCGCGCTGGCCGCGCTGCGCCAACTGGGGCTGTCCGCCGCCTGCCTCGACTACCTGGGCGCCCTGCGCGGCTGCTCGCGCCTGCGGCACCTCTGCTGCGAGCTGGTGTGCGAGCCCGACGACCCGGACCTGTTCCACGTGCGAGTCCATCTGGATATGTCCAATCCTGCGTCGGCTTAAAGGGAGAAAACCCGGCACTCCCTACTTCTGAGAAGTACTAATGATGTCTAGGGAGGTTAGTCACATGAACTGTTTATGCTACTGACAGGGATACTACACAGGTATCGGATTTTTGTATTTCTTAACAAGTTTGTCGTCTTATCTGGGTGATGGGTATGCTTTTTTAAGGGCCCCATCACCCACATATAGGTGACGCTCTTCTTGTTCATGTGAATATGACTTTGTTGGATTTTATAAAGGGAATTAATGGAATAAGTACTGATGGATACATATGACATAAGGTAAAGCAGTCAACAATCCGAAGATTGGTTTGAACGCCACAGTGCTTTACTAGGCATGGTCCTGTTTGGAGGTGGTATGCCGTTGCCTTCCTCCGACCTTCGAACTGACTTACCCAGCCAGTTATAGGGGGACCTACAGTTTAACGTGGGTTCCGAACCACGGTGCTACTCAGTATTTTTCACGTGAGCAATACTGCCAGAGGTGAAAGAAAAGGAAAGTGACAGGTAAAAATCCTAGTACCTGGCGGGGATCGAACAGGCGACCTTCGGATTCATAGTCTGGCACTCTAGCACTGTGCAACCGAGGCGCACACATATTACATATAAAGCATGATTATATTTATTACTAGCTTAAACCCGCGGCTCCGCTCGCGTGATGGTGGATTATGATAATGCACGAAACGTCAAATCGATTTTTTAAAGAGATATATTGAAAGAAATTTCTTTTTTTCTACTTTACGTATTTATTCTTATTTTTCCTTATTCGTATGCTTATCCTTAAGAGAAAGAGCTGAATACATTATAGAACGCATAGACCAAAGATATGGTCTGTGGCATCAAGTTTCGCTGTATGTAACCTCCTTGCTATAGACTCGCAAACGTCATGGCTGGCCTTCAGCCCGATTTTTTTAATGATTTGACGACTTCAAAGCACCATATCTTCCACCCTCTCATAGCTATCGGCATGGAACTGCTATGGTGTACAACGGGAGACATCGGCACTCTCTCTCTCTCTCTCTCTCTCTCTCTCTCTCTCTCTCTCTCTCTCTCTCTCTCTCTCTCTCTCTCTCTCTCTTATATACACCGATAACTTTCCATTCCAATATAATCCACCCTTTTATCATTATCAAGCCTCAAGCAACAATGCAACCAGTGTTCAAAGAGTAAATATAATTTTCAAAGAGTAAGTATTGTTCAGCATTTCGCGTTATAGTCTTCAAATTACGAAATATCTATCGGATCGCTATAAAAAACGTGCCTAAAACCTTCTTCAGGTATAAATAAGCAACTGTACAAATATTAAGTCTCTGCGTCTTGTCGTTCGGACGTGATCAGCGTGCTCCGCGACCTTCCTTTCCGACACAACACATACTTATTCCCACTTAGACCTCGCAATATGCAGTCCTTAGCTTGCGCGTCTGTTAGAGTGATATGCACTTTCTGACACGTACTCAAGTGTAATCCACTTCCTGCATCATACTCCATCTCCTCGTCGCACCAGTTGGAACATCTCTAAAGCCGACTGGGGGCTTTATTCTTCCGTGGCTGTTTTTCATGATCAGACTTTTCCAAGCTGTGATAGTCAGGTCGAATACCTCACAGAGGTTATTCTCACCGCTGCCGAACATTCCATACCTTGGACGTTCTTTTCCTGCCGAGTTTGTTAGTCGGAGCAGTGATGTTATTTTTCGAAATACTTTCTGCAGCACTGAGTCCTATAAGGAATGAGGACTTTTAGATATAAAAACTGCAGAACAAAATTTTACTTCCCTTATACCTAATTACTGTAATAAACAAAAATTATGTTAACTAAGATATCGAACACCTAACGAAATTTTTCGAAGTGTGCGCTAGGTCTTGGCTTCGGGCGAGCTAAATCTGTTGACGACAGTACCTGATCAGTCTGTAATGCAGACACCATGTGCCGCAATTTTGCTTACTTACCAGTATTCGGGTAAAGTGCAAAGGTCATTTCACACCGGCGTAGCGTATCTCGAGCTTCGTTTTCGGAAAGACGTCGCAGACTTATCTTTTTATGTACGCCTGCTATGTCAGCTACGGATTCCTGATGAGGCTTACACACTCAAAGAGGATTACTACAGGGACAGAATCTTGCAAAATGTGAAAACTAGTTATTTGCGGAACAGCGTAAATTTAGCGAAATTTTAACTTAATTATATAAGTTTCGGTTTCGGTCGAAACTAGAAGAGCCGAATGAATATTCGGTTTCGGTTTAGGTCGCAAATTATGTTTCGTTGGACTCTAGTATTTATATTTATCACATAAATATCACGTCCTTTAGTGTTCTCATGCCCAAGCTATTCAACATTATTAGAAAACGTCAGGGGCAAAATAGATGCCGCCTACAGGAAAATAAGAGACATTTGGAGACAAGAAAAGCAGCTGTATGAATATGAAGAACTGACGGAAAACCAGTTCTCAACAAAGAATGGAAAACTGCAAGGCGGCAAGAGTATATAGACGGGCTCTACAAAGGAAATGAACTTAAAGACAATGATGTAGGAAAGGAAGAGGAAGTAGATAATGAAATAGGAAACATTATACTGAGTGATGAATCTGACAGCACTGAAAGACCTAAGTCGAAACAATGCCCCTGGAGTGTAAGACATTCCCTCAGGACTACTGAAGTCTCTGGGAGAGCCAGCCATGACGAAACTGTTTCACCTGGCGCGTAAGATGTATGAGGCTGGGAAAGTACCCCCATTCCAAAGAAAGCAGGTGCAAACAGGTGTGAAAATTACAGAACCATCAGTTTAATAAGTCGTGGATGCAAAATTTTAACACGAATTATTTACAGAAGGATGGAAAAGGTGGTAGAATCCGACCTTGGGGAAGACCAGTTTGGGTTTAGGGGAAATGTAGGAACATGGGAGGCAATACTCACTTTTCGGCTTATCTTAGATTAAGGAAAGGCAAACCTACATTTCTAGATTTTATAAATTTGGAGAAAGCTTTTGACAATGTTGATTGGAATACATTCAAATTTTGAAACAAGCAGGAGTAAAATACAGGGATCGGAAGGTTGTTTACAGCTTGAACAAAGACCATACGGTGGTTGTCAGAGTTGAAGGGTACGAAAGGTGGATGCAGTGGTTGGAAAGAGAATAAGACAGGGTTGTGGCCTTTCTCCATTGTTAAATTTGTACATTGAGGAAGCTATAAATGAAAGCAAGGAGAAATTTGGAGAAGGAATTAAAGTTCAGGATGAAGAATTAAAAACATTGCGTTTTGCCGATAAAATAGTAATTGTCAGACAGCAAAGAACCTGGAAGAACAGTTAAACGGAATGGACTGTGTGTTGAAAGGTGCGTATAAGATGAACTTTAACAAGAGCAAAGCAAGGGCAATGGTGTACAGTATAAGAAAATCAGGCGATGCTGAAGGAATTGGATTAGGTAACAAAACAAAGGTGGTAGATGAGTTTTGTTTCTTGGGCAGTAAAATAACGTATGATGATCGCAGTACAGAGGCTATAAAACGTAAAATGGCAATGGGAAGAAAAGTGTTTTTGAAAAAGAGAAAGTTGTTAACATCGAATATTAATTTAGGTGTAAGGAATTCTCTTCTGAAGGCACTGGTGTGGAGTGTCGCCTCTTATGAGAGTGAAACATGGACGATAAGCAGTGCGGACACTGTGGTGCTACAGAAGAATTCTGAAGATCGCGTAACTTATGAAGAAGTACCGAACAGAATTGGTGAGAAAAGGAATTTCTGGCATACCTTCACTAAAATAAGGGATCAACTGATAGGACACATTCTTAGACATCAAGAAATCGTGAATTTAGCGCAGGAGGGAAGTGTGTGGGGTAAAAAATCGTAGAGGAAGACCAAGAAATGAATACAGTAAGCACAAGCAGATTCAGATGGACGTAGGTTGCCGTTGTTATGAGATGACGCTTGCTCAGGATAGAGTAGGGTGGAGAGCTGCATCAGAGCAATCTCTGGACTGAAGACCATATATACCCGAGGGAGGACTGGAAGCTGTTTACATAAGAACTTACCAGGAACAAGCAGATGGTTTCTACGTGGAAATTACGTGGTAGATATTAATCTCAAGGGGTGATAAAAGAAGAAGAAGAAACAAATTGTATCTACCCCTTAACCGTATTCACATTTTGTAATTCGTGAACAAAAGAAGCATTCACTTGTTACTGGCGCCTAGCAACAAAAGCAACTACAAAAGTAACATGCGCAATACCTTTGACAGACCGTCGAGAGTAAAATGTTTAGAGCACACTTTTGAATGCTTCATAAATAAAAAGAGCTATTTTCCTTAAATAATGTTTGCATCAGTTAATACAAAACCTGAAAATTAAATTACCAGCGTCAGAATGATAACTACAGCGTAACAAAAAGCTGCTAAACTCGCCTGACGATATCGTGCACACAGATATGACTGTCCATTGTTTACTGCCATCTGTAAGCAGAGCTAGTGAACAATACGTTTCATATGTCAAGTTCACAAGTAAGACATCAACTTCCACATTCTGTGACGCTGGAAATGGACAGGAAAGGGATAATTTCCGTCACTCGCAGCGTTAGCGTTGTGAAATGCCACCCAAGGAAACTTTCGAATCTTGCCATTCCTTTTTTTTTTTTTTTTTTTTTTAATTATTTCTTCGTTATAATCTACACGATTCTAAATTTAAAGTTAAGCTAATATGCGGGAATAAAATTATATGAAATTGTAGAAATTTAAAAATGCACATTCTGTTTATTCTTAATTTTCAATGTTTTATGGAAGGTTTCAATTTTAAAAAGCACCACATATTACGTTTTATAGCATGCAGTTCACTATAAATTTACGACAGCTTGTATTATTCCCTTTGTGAAGAGTTTACCAGTAATACTCCAAAATGTAATTTGTGATCATTTTTAACAATCTTTCATAAAATGTTAAAAATTAAGAATAAAAGATTTATGATGAATTTTAAATTTAAATGGGTTAGGTATTCGAATACAAAGACAAATAATATAGAAATTCCAACTGTTGAAGCTGCAATTTCTTGACTATGTACATCCAAAGTTACCTAAAAATCAGTGTCCGTCGGAAACTTTGCCGATATTATATGTAATTGAATAAGTGGTTTTGAAAAGGACACGAGTCCACAAAAAGCAATTTTCGGGATATCGATTAAAACTGTTTTTAAAAAAGTTTGATTTATATCTAAGGTTTTTCCTTAATGTATATATTTAACATCTATTGTGTACCTAAATTTAAGTTGAAAGTAAGTGGCCTTTTGTCCTTTTCAAAAAAGGAGAGTTGAAAAATAGTACTTTCTAAAGAAAAGTTATTTACTATTGAGTTTGAATGTTATCATTGTATCAAAAAATCATTACTTATTTGAATTATCAATAAAAAATTAACGAAATATTTGCATGTTAAGATTATATTTTATATTCATAGAGTTCTTCGGGTTAAGAGTACACCACTTTACTCTGGCTAAGACAGGAACATTTCCTTACCAACAGAGAACGCTTACCGTAAGTGCCCAATCAACCATAAAAAAGATGAAAATATTAAAAGTTGGAAAGTACATTCCACCGGAGCATCTCCTCTTTTGTCAAGAAACATGTGAATGTATGACAAGACGAAGAACTCTATGAATATAAAATATAATAAAATTTTACCCTAAGTTTATATTTTATATTCATAGAGTTCGTCTTGTCATCCATTCACATGTTTTTTGACAAAAGGGAAGATGCTCCGGTGGAATGTACTTTCCAACTTTTGATATTTTCATCTTTATGGTTGATTGGGCACTTAGGGTAAGCGTCCTCTGTTGGCAAGGAAATGTTCCTGTCTTAGCCAGAGTAAAGTGGTGTACTCTTAACCCATTAATATATTCAGACGCTTTAATACATCAGGATTATATTTTTCACACTGCAACATGAAATTGTTTTTAATATGTCAAACTATTTTGTCCTTTCTTGGGACTCAATTTCCCAAAGGTTCAATCGACTTGGCTGTCCTTTTGTAAAATGTTGTCCAACAACCTTTGTAATCAATACTGAACTATTTTTCATGCAGTACGCCAGAAAATTTACATTTTGAACTAGATTCAGCTGCTTTCATTGCATACTGTGTAGGCGAGTACACACGATCACTCCACATAATATATCTTTTAATTACCCCAAAGTCACGGTCACAGGGGAGGAAAGAGTGCTCCCGTGCAGGATAATATTGTACACTGTCTAATCTTACTGTTGTAACCAGACTCATTACAAAGGGTGCGACAGTGTGGTTTCGGTTTGACCACCACAGGAATTGGCAGCGCAGTTGTTTTGAAAGAGGCATCAATCCTCGCCTAATGGCAGGAGATTGAACACACTCATTGCCTTACCCTGCCTATGTTTTGCATTGGACTGATGCCGTTTTCATATATAACGATGAATCTCTATAGATACCGAATCCAATTATAACTCAATATGGCAAAAAAAAGTGACTACTGCCCTTTTCAAAATAACTGATTCATTTATAAGACACAAACTTCAAAATCGATTTTTTCAAGATTTTTGACATTGTCGATGTATTCGGCTGATTACTGTTTGAGTTCAGAATTTCGCGTAACATAGGTACAACAAATTACAGAAATCCGATATTCATGTGGTTCCTGTTGTCACAGACACAGATTATTTATTGCTATATCGTAAGAGATCGAGACTGTGTGCAACATATAGGTTCATTCTTGGAAATAAACTCATCCCGCCACTATTATTAATACTAATTAATTTTAATAACGCCTTTACTGGTTTCGAACCTAAAGATCAGTTATCAAACGGCTGTTCACGTAAATATAGATTTGTTATTGTTTACTTGTGAATTCTAGACCCTTGTGGCAAAATATTCTTAAGATGGTGGTGCCCTACAGTACATAAAACGTGACAGAAATGGCCCATTTAAACTGAACTAGTACTAATAACGATGTTAACACACCGTAAACAGATCTTCATAATGTTTTACTTTACAATTTCTTTGCACTGTCGTTTACCTCTGCTCACAAAATATGGACTCTTTGAGGCACTCATTCCACTAATATAGAACATGTTAAGCACCACACACAGACTAAAAGCTTTTCGCCTCATAAGCAATTACGATATTATCAGTACAACAGTGCCGAATATTTCTCTCTCTGCGGTATGTAGTTTGATTTGACAGTGAACATTTTTACAAAGAATAAAGGTTATACATTTGTATTTGACATTGAGTATTAGTTATAAATTAAGCAAGCAATGAGATAAAATTTTGCCAGAAAATCTTACCAATATTGTACATAATTTTGTAAACACAGCTAGTGTATACATTATTATGTATAATAGACAGCAACTATACTTACGATTGTTTTCAACAATACGTAAAACATCGTTAAGTAACATTTTCTAATAAATTTTTCTGAGGCTATGTATTTCAAAATCGACATTTGGACTTATATCCTTTATCAGTGTAACAGTTCACTTCAGTGACAAGATATTCTACATGTTTATTTTTTCTTCATTGTTTAACCGTATAGCGTCTCTGAAATGATTCTTGTCCAGATTACTTATCACTTACTCAACTTGGTTTTTGACTGTATTTTCGAAAAGTTTTCAGCACAAGTCAAACTACCGTTCTTTTTTTCCTAGAGTAAATTTTCCCAGTTGTCGTAAGTAAATACCACCTTGTTTTTGAGGAAGAATGCTCTTTCATGTTCTTGTGTTCTGATTTTCACTAACTGTAACTTTCTTTTCAGGAAATTAAACAAACAAGGTGCCTTAATTCTGCATACAAGAAGGACGGACTACTTGCTACACATCTGGATGGCAATGGTGAAAATAACAAAGTTCTGAAGAAAACTGTCAAAATAATATTGTAACAAAACAAGTAGACTTTACTTGGGTAGTTAAATTACGCCGCAGGCTCCATCCAAACAAACATGAAACGTAAAGGTTACTTAGCTAACCTATTTGTCATAAAACAGTTTACATTATTATGTTCTTTTAAGAATGACGCAGTAAAGTTTACGAAATTCTATATCCTTTTGACAATAATATTGTGTAATAGGAATTACACTTGTATTGGCAATATTTTCTGAGTTACAAAATTTTCTCCATGTAAACAAGGCAGATTTTTAGAATCAGTCATTATGATCTCTGCCAAACGAGCAATATTGACAGAAGTATACAATTCAGCCGCAGCAGAATAGCCGTGCGCACTAAGGCACCCAGCTGCGGTGCGCGCGGCCGTTCGCCGTCGGTGGTTCGAGTCCTTCTTTTGGAACGGGTGTATCTGTGTTGATCTTAGGATAACCTAGTTTGTAAATTTAGGGACTATAACCAGAGTAGTTAAGTTCCTTAGATTTACAAACATTACCTGAACTTCCTCTTTAAAAACACACAAAATAATTTTATTTTAAACAGATTTCTATACACTATACGAGATCTAATGGCAGTATTCCTGGTGAACTGCGAATCGAATAGAAATCACGCTGTTACAAATACAAAAAATAGCTGTAAGCTCTGCTTAAAGGAAAAAAGTTGAACGCAAAATTGCAGTGAAACGCCTACATCATAAAGTGAAAGCGGGAAGATTTTTAATTTATGCATTTGTAGCGCTTCCTTGCAGTATACTGTCAATTATTTTATAACAAAACGTGATTTACTCTTTTTAGCGTATCCACAACACTGCTAAAATTTTCCATTGTGAATAAGTCGGCACCAGTTGTAGCTGACTTTTTGTACACTGAGTATCCCTTTTAGTACCGCTTGAAGATTGAATTTATAGCCTGAAAGCCAGAACGTGTGAAATGTTTTATTCAAATAAAGAATTTATCAAGAGTGGATTTATTCCTAACGAAAACTATTATTACACTTTACCAATGACAAACTTTCCTATTCTTTCCTTTTAATTTGCTTTAGTGTTAAATGATTTATTTGCTCTATTGTGTTTTCGATAAAGCCATTTTCTATAAATTTTGTATTGTTGCTTTGTGTATAGCAATATCTGTGGATCAATAAAGTACTGAAATGTATTAACGTAAGTTATCTTTTAAAAAGCCATTGCTGTGCAAATTGCATTCGTAACTATTTTTGAACCCTTCCAGTGCACATGTCTTACTACGGGCATGGAAACCCTCAAGCTTAAAAGCGTCATTCCAAATCTCCAACCAAGGGCGATACCAAGGGGGAGGGAGCTACGGGGACTGTAGCCTCCCCCCTCTATCCCCACCTCAAGGAGTTTCTTATTACACTGGATAAAATGGCCTTTAGAACTCAACGAATATATTACCTCACCAGACTCAATATTTTTTTTAAAATAATAATGTAACAAAATAAGTTGCGATATATTTCACACACATTGAACGTATATTAATGTATCATTCACAATAATCAAAGTTCAATATGACAGATAAGCTTACCATAGGGTGACCAGACTTCCAAAATCAAAATATGGACATATATAGGTATCGATACGTGTGACACTGAATGTTACTTTCATCGGTAGCATTAACGTATACTTAAAAACACGAATTGATGCAACACAGTTGAGAAAACTAGTGTTTCTCCCCCCCCTCCCCCCCCCCCTCCAACACACTGCTCCTGCTCCCCAAGCTAACGTGTCGTATTCGGTGGTTAACGTATTTACATTTTCTCGAAATCATTTATTTTATAAAACTATTACCGCAACAAAAGTATTTTATTAAAGAGCATGAAAGAAACGGCACAAGCACCGGAATTACGGGTTTTCGGGACGGGACCAATTATATACAAGGTAATCTCAGTAACAAAAATATGCCAAGTCAAGTTGCTAATATAAAAATTGACGAAACAAAGCTACTTGCCGCGGTGGAGTGGCCGAGCGTTCTAATGCGCCTTGTTGCGGAGAGAGATGTTGCTGGCCGTCTTGTGTGTCCAATAGCTTTACAAACATTTGAACATTTTGAACAGAACTACTTGTACAATTAAAATCCAAATAAATTGCATTACTAATCAATATACATATATAAAAATGTAACGTGGGACGGGTCCGTATATTTCATTTGGTAGCTAAAATTATTCACTGTAGACCAATGGCGGTTATGCATGAGAGTTGCCTTTAGGTTCGCGGTGTGCACTATGGAGTTTTGGTCGCAGTGTGTGGCAGTGGGTGACTGGCGAACAAAAATCCGTAAAATATGGAGCAATACGATCAACAGATGCTCAAAGATAAAAAAAAACTCAAAGATAAAACACGGGGAAACAGAAATGCATTAACTACACTGGCAGTACACCAATGACCTCAATATAAACACTGGAAAGACAACTGTAGAATCAAAATACTAACAACTGGATTACAGAGACTAATATACGTCGAGCGTCACGGTTTTATAATACATTGTACAATCTCCATATTATCTTTGAGCTCACTGCAATACACAGACTGTAGATATTCGTTAAAGTATGTCTGTGACGGAAAGTTCGTAAGTCCTAGGTAACTTCGGTTTAACGGAGAGTATCGCGTTACTAACTGATGAATACCATTCATTTAGGTGAGTAATTAACATCAGTGTTTGTCGCCATAGTACAGGAAACGACAAATTGACGAGATGTTAGTGACATAGCACACCAAATAAGTAATTGATGCCGATGCTTTGTGTTTTCATTCTCATAACTGTGGTGTAATACACAAGGGGTATAATTTTACTTACGGCATCGGCAAACTGTGCTGGTGTTGGCGACGGCCGTTAAATGCTCTTTCAAAAATCAGTCATGTAGAATGGGGTGAATAATTCTTTGTTAACGATTAAATAAATAATTTATGCTGTTCTATTCAGTAAATTAATCATCTCCTAAAGCAAATAGTTCATTTCCAACGATAGTAAACTAAACCGCTGCCACTGCAAATAAAATTTATCTCAGGTAAGATACAACATTTTTTTTTCTTCCTAGATGTATCCCATATGCTTTGCAATATAATGGAAAGAGATGATGTGTATCTTTCGACGGGTATAACCACTAAATTGTACATAGAGTAGAAATATCTATGGAGTGAGCATTGCGTACTGTGTATCTTCTCAACATTAAGCTGGAATTACCACGTGATATTGAGACAAATTCACTCTTTCCACACATTTATTTGCTTTTACGATTGGTTTGCACCTCATTGGCTGCAAAAAAGCCCCACCTCCTTTGAAATATAAGCTAAATAAATGTCACAGAAGCAACAAAGTTTAGGAAACTTCGCTAAAATTGCGTGTGCCGGCCGCGGTGGCCGAGGGGACTGAGGCGCTCCAGTCACGGTCTGCACGGCCACTACGGTCGAGGCTTCGAATCCCCCCTCGGGCATGGATATTTGTGCCGTCCTTAGTCTTAGCTAGTTCATAAGTAGTTTGTAAGCTTAGGGACTGATGACCCCGTAGTTAAGTGCCATAAGTTCTACAAACATTTGAACATTTTGCTAAATTTGCCATTTACACATTGTCATCCGTCTTAACCGAACAAAAAAGGACCAAGTAGGTTTTCCCAATATGACGTGACATTAATTACCATCTTAATGTTGAGGACACAAAATCTGTTCTGTGGATCTGAATGCTCACTCCAGAGATACTTCTGCTCTAGCGATAAATACACACGTGAGCGACAGACTCGTCAGAAATCTTTCATAATTGTTCGGTACAATATTGTGATTAAAATTTGTTATTACTTACTTTTGGTGCGGATCACATTAAGATAGAGGGAGTCTTCTTTTGCAGAGATTTCAACTTTGTGATTTACTAAGTAATCACTGCAGGACGTGGGGACATGTAATAGCTGAAAGAGTGGAAGATGGTGCTAACACAGTCAAGAATGTTCACTGGAAATACTATATTTAATGGAAAGTTCTATACAGACGATCAGCTGACACCATTCCTTCAACGATTACCCAGATTTACTTTATCGCACATTGACATCACCATGACGTCTTATTTAAAAAGACATGAATTGCTCTGTTCAAAAATGTTCAAATGTTATGAACTAGTTAGCTAATACTAAGGACAGCACAAATATCCATGCCCGATGGGAGATTCGAACCCCCGACCGTAGTTGCCTTGTAGACCGTGACTGGCGCGCCGCAGACCGCGGCCGGCAACTGCTATGTTGATTGACTTACCAGACTTTCAGCATTGGTCGAATTTTCGATAATAGGGGCCACTGCATACACAATAACTACATTGTCCCCAGTGCAACATACTAACACTTCAGCATACACTTACGGTGAGAGATAAACAATTTAGTACTACAGCAAAGAACGAATACATGGTGCTATTATTATTAATTCTATTTCTCATCTCAACGATAGAAGTGTTTCCCAGAAGTTTACGTCAAACAGACAATTACACACCGCAGTCTTAACTTTATGAACACAATCTAACATGGTGACTGTGTGTGGACTTAATTTCACTTTTTGTATGAAAAACTTTCTGAACATTTATCGTTTTCGACAATAACTTCTACTTAAATTTGACATCTTGGCTAGGGAAACTGAGATTGACAGAGCGATCCAGCAAGGATTTTTTTCTGACTTACGTCCGAAACACTTAAAAAAACTGTGATACACAGGTCCCTCTTTAAGAACCGTTGCGAAGCACGGGCATATAAGCTACTTACATAAATATTACTTCTTATCACACGCAGACAAGCAAGAAAGTTATGATTAATTACGCACTTTACGCATTACTCTGTGAATTATATTTTTCAGAAGAATGTGTGTCATTCAGGAGGTCGGTATTTTCACATAATAAACACCACATGAAGTATTGTGAAAATGAGTTCCTTAAAATTCCTTCCTTCACAGTTTACACACTAAATGTGTTTTCGTAGTCCATGAAAAATTTGTGATGGAGAACACTGTTTCCATATCAGCATTTCCTCCAAATATCTTCAGATGCAGATAAGTTGAAAATGAAAATGAGAGACCAGATTTTACCAACTCGCTACACAGTTATCGGTTAATAAATTTTCTCTTCACATATATTTTGAAGATGGTTCACTTTCTCAATAAGCTGATCGTCCCATCTTCATTGCAACTTATTTTCATCAATGTCAGGTAAATTTTTAATTCTTTACTAAACATACTTCCATAGAAGGGGATATTTGATTTGAGACTAGTTAAATGCGTTTAGCAAATGAAAAGGGTGAGTCCAATTTCGCGATATAATATAAAATGAACTTAGAATGTCCGAGAAATCAGACTTTTTCAACATGCTGTCTTCTTCCAATTAATTTATTAACTTGATAACTAAATTTGTATCGTTGGAAAACTTGCACATTCCGTGTGAAAGAATTACTTTTAAAAAAATGCAAAAAATCGTTTGCTCGTGAATGCTTTAAAATTAAAATAGAAATTATGGGAACCGAATGATTTTTCGCAATTAAAAAAAAATTGTCCCCAAAGATTGCAAATTGGAAGTATGTGAAAGAATTGCATCAAAAAACGTGCCTCATTTCGTTTGAGCTGAAGCCTGTTTCCTTCATTGCTTATGACTACATTTATTCTACGTCTGATTACGGTAACAATACTTTAAAAGGTTTTAATTCAAGATATATGGGACGGTTAGTAAAATACGGGACAATATACGTCCCGTATTTATTTTGTCGGGACAAAGGGGCACTAGGGCAAAATAAGGGACGATCCCGTAAAATACGGGACGTCTGGCCACCCTAGCTTACCATCACTGAATACGTTGGCTGCCGCGATGTCAGAGACGCGCCAGAGCCGTCTGCTGTGGCCGCCGACGGCCACACGGCAGCCATCGTTTTAAATTGCTGACCATTGATAAAAACTTCGCAATCGCCAACTAGGTCGAATCCTATTATTTTCCAGGAATACATATTATGTAGACGATAAGGTGGCCGATGGCAACGGTGTGCCGTCGGGAGCAGGAATAGGAGAGTGGCAGACCGCGGTGGAGTGGCTGAGCGCTCTAAGGCGCCTTCCTGCGGAGCGCGCGGTTGCTCGCCGTCGGTTAGTCCTCCCTCGGGCACGGGTTTGTATTTTATTATATATATATATTTGACTAATTACAGCGTTCAACTGAATGATATAAAGCGCAATTTGCGATGTTATGGCTTCACTGTATTAGGTTTAGATGGAATACCAAATTGCGGCGAATGAAAATTTGTGCCCGGCCAGGATTCGAACCCGGGATCTCCTGCTTACTAGGCAGACGCGTTGACCACTCCGCCACCGAGGACACAGTGACCAGCCCGACTGCAGAGGACTCTTCCCTGCACGTCTCCCGCCACACACAAATCTCCATTCGTCACGCTGTATCTTTCCTATACCACAGCTATTTATTCGTCAAAAATATATATATAATTGTATACAAGCCGAGGCTGGGCTCCTGACGACAATTGTCGCGATACCTCATGGTCTGTTCTCCCTGATGCGGGAATACAGTATTATGACTGCGAGCATTATAGAATAAATAGGCTGTGGTATAGGAAAGAGATAGCGTGACGAATGGAGATTTGTGTGTGGCGGGAGACGTGCAGCGAAAAGTCCTCGGTGGCGGAGTGGTCAACGCGTCTGCCTAGTAAGCAGGGCCGGGCCGGGCACACATTATCATTCGCCACCGTTTGGTATTCCATCTGAACCTAATACAGTGACGCCTAACACCGTAAATTGCGATTTATTTCATGGTTTGTATTTTGTTCTTATAAGGTAGTTAAAGTAGTTTGTAAGCCTAGGGACTGATAATCACAGCAGTTAAGCCACTTAGATTTAAAAACATTTGAACTTTTTATAGGAGCGGGGGAATATTTCGTCGCTTGCGTTCCAATGCTGCCAAGGCAAGCCTCCTACCGACCCAAATAAGGGTGTTCTTAAAGTCAAGGGACACTTTCAATTATTCATTGCACAGATGTCATACATACTGTCTTTCGAAGAAAAACTCTGAAAGTCTTTTTACAAACATTTGATATGCAAACCTGAGTGACCCGGCAGTCGTCAGTACGGTAATCGAATTCTTGCCATACCCATCCCATCCCAGCACGGCACCGTCAACTGTGGTAGTCGCTTCCCGTATTCTCTCCGGGAGCTCTGCTACATCACGCGGTAGAGGCGTTACATATACCAGGTCTTTAATGTGTTACCACAGAAAAAGTCACGCGGAGTGAGATCTGGTGATGGGAGAGGCCTTTTCATGAAACAGCTGTCCCCTTCTGTAGCACGGCAGAGCCATCGATGCAACAACTCCGTGTTCAGGTTCCCACGAACGTCACGATGAAAATGAGGTGGAGCCCCATCCTGCTGCAAGATGAACAGAGTACGATTGAATTTGAGACATCAGCCATTGCTGCAACATGTCCAAGTAGGAATAGCCAGTGACAGTGCTCTCGGTGAAGAAGAATCAGTTTCCGACGTGACAAGGCACAAAGGCTTTGGGGAATCACTCCCAATTCGTGTGGGTGCTTTGTGCCCCAGATTCGACAATTATGCCTGTACACTTTCACATTACGTGAAAAGTGGCTTCGTCGCAGTCAACAATGCCATCCATTCTCATTCGGTTGTTGCAACAGTTAACAAAACCCAAAAAGCTTTTCTTTGTCGTTGTAGTTCAGCTTCTGCACTAGCCCCAATTTGAATGGTTTCATAGACAGCTTCTCTCGCACGACTTTTCACGCTGTCATTGGAGTCGAGTTTACGCGATGCATGCCGTGCCGATATCTTTGGACTCCTATGAATGTGTCTCCAACCCGCGTCACATTAACTTCACTCACAATGGGACGTCCGCTTCTCTTTGCCGAACACAAGCAACCAGTCGTAACGAATGTGTTGTACCGGTGGAATACGGCGCCGCGTCAGAGTGCACTGAGGCGCTATGCAGCGATGCGAGGCCGTTCCCCGTCGGGGCTTCGAATATCCCCTCGGGCATGGATGTTTGTGCTATCTTTAGTATAAGCTAGTTCATAAGTAGTTTGTAAGTTTAGGGACTGATGACCCTGCAGTTAAGTCCCATAAGCCTTACAAACATTTGCACATTTTTTGGAAAATGGCCTTGCCACGGTGGAGTAGCCGAGCGGTCTAAGGCGCCTCGCTGCGGAGCGCGCGGTTCGGAGATTCGAGTCCTCCCTAGGCATGGGTGGATATGTGATCCTTAGGTTAGATTACCTTAGTTTAAGTAGTTTGTAAGCTACGGACTGATGACCACGCAGTTTGGTCCGATAGATTTACAAACATTTGAACATTTGGAAAATGGCCTTCCTTGTTAGTGGGTTCTTACCGTACTTTGTTCTAAATTTCCGTTGTGCAGCACACTTGCTTTTGTCGAACTCCAAAACACAAAGCTCGCTCCGCACCCCAACTTGCCCTGTTTGCGACTAGCGCTGACTGTCAGGAAATTAGCAAACCACACTGTGGCATAAATTACACACGGAGGGGACCTAGCACTCGTTTGTATAAGAATAAGAATTAAGTCATTTTTAATACAGATCAGTGACTAGAAGGCAAATGTAATTAAAAATATTCAGTTGTCTGGCGGAACGAGCGGGGTCGCACTGCATACGATGGCCAATTGTTGACGGCTTCTCAGTGTGTCATTAAAGAAGTATCAAAAACACAGTGTGTTCCAAAATGATTATTGCAATTTGTTTCATATACATTACAGAAACCTGTTGAAACTGGTCATTTATAGATCTACACATAAACAGCGCATCACCTGATAGTAATCTTTTGAAACCAACCAAAATTGAAACCAAGTCTGAAAGAGGAAGTAAATAAAGCAATTCAAATCTGGAAACTGAGTGTAAACAGAATGCCGCAACCGATTGAATAAATCGACTGGACGAAAAAATCGACTGACCACTCGATTGTTTGTAAACAATCGATTGTCCCGCAGCAGTTCAAACCCAACCAACCGCTGTTATTAGCAAATTGTCTTCCGCTTACAATTAGTGACTTTATTGGAGTCTGTAATTGTTCAGTGTGACGGAATCATGTGCCGTGAAGTGTCATTTCTTTCTGAAAGAAGTGTACCAGTAGTTGGAGTGACTAAAGACGTTGCTTCAATGAACCGCAAACTAACGGATTATTTTGGAAAATCTGAGCGTAGGGCCAGAACCCTTGTAAAGGATCTGATTGTTGCGGTGCAGAATCGGAATCGCCACAGGTCACAGGTTTGTGTATCTACAGTCTTCTATGTCGACAACACAAAACAATTGGTAAGGGTCATACCTTCTTAAGGTGTTATTTCAGAACTTCTATTATCATGTTTGGGGTATTTTATTAGTAATTATTAAAGATTAATGATATTGTGTTTAATCGATTACTATTCGTAAGAATAAGATGGTTTGAGAACAATTAAAGCGAGGTCTTTCAAGACACCTTTCGTCTATATAAAAAAAATATTCTTTTTTACAGAAACCGACGTTATTCGGTTAATTTTTACTGAAAATATCACTTTACTGTTGTATTTCAGTGGCAATATGTATTTTTGGTGAATTGTGGAAGAAAAAAGTGGGATGATGAAAGTAAACGACCTGAACGAACTGTGACTAGCAGGTTTTCCTAAAAGTATATGTTCAAATGTACTACTGAATGAAGCTTCTCCACTTTGTGACGAATGAAGACTTATTTGCGCAGCACAATTGGACGGGGGGAGTAAATGGATTTATTTGCTCTTGCAAATTTTCATGAAGAAATATGACAATTGAAAATATCATTGAGATATTCAGTAAAAACAAAGAGGCGAATAAGTATGACAAATTTGGCAGAAGACTGCAATAGGCAGTGATTTTTGTTCAAGATTTTTTTTACAGTCCTGTCATTCACGTTATTACACTCATGTGATTTTTGTATGAAGAAAATTAAAGAAAGTTTGTTGTAAGTTAACCTACTTTATGGCTTATAAAATCTATGTTAAATTAAGATTTTTATTTACTTTTTTTTTTTCTTTAGTCAGGACAGAACTAATCCCCGACGTCCAGAACGCCCAACATCGCTTGCGGCATGAATGCCCCATCGCTTTGGGGAATCTGCTCCGCATCCTAACACGTCGCCACGCATTGTATCACATATCGTGGGCAGTGTGAATATTGCCTTATTTCAAAAGCGCTGTTATCACAGCAACTAAAACCAATCCAGCACCGGTATGGACGTCTACTTTTTGTACTGTTGCAGCGTGAATGACTTTCTCGATCTCGGCGCTCGGAGTAATTGCTGCTGTTTGTGGGTCGCATTAACAGAGAGAAGTGTGATTGTAGTGCACATGATTTGGTTGTGAAATAATTAGTACAAATTTTGTATTTTTAACCCTATACTGCATGAATGTTTATTTTAGCGCTAAAAATGTTCACCAATGCAGGGGGAAAATATTGAAAAAATTATACAACTCATAAAAAACGGTAAAGTCATTATCTATTACCTGTTGCCATTTGGCAGCATCATACACAGAAACTTTATTTCAAGGAAAATATTGGTATCTAACATATTTTCTACTCCTATGAGATGTCTGTAAAATGATATTTTTTTTTTTCTTTTTCTTTTTTTTTCTTTTTTTTACTTGACAGAAGTCGTTAAGTTTGTAATTACAATTTAATGTTCAACAGTGAGTAAAATCCACTGGAACGCTCTTTTTGCATTTTTCCTCTGTTCATGACTGCGCTGCAATCTATGGAGGAAACGATCAACAAAATGCTTAGAACAGACTCCGCCGGCTGCGGGGACTGAGGCGCTTCAGTCACGGTCTGCACGGTCACTACGGTCGGGGGTTCGAATCCCCCCTCGGGCATGGACATTTGTGCCCTCCTTAGTTGTAGGTAGTTCATAAGTAGTTTGTAAGTTTAAGGACTGATGACCCCGTAGTTAAGTCCCTTAAGCTTAACAAACATTTCAACATTTGAACAGACTCCAATATATACAGTATGTATGATGTCGCCATCTGGCAACAACCCTGAAAATACAACAAAAATTTTCGTCGACAAACGGCAACACCATGCAGTGTAGGGTTAAGGTATACTAAGCAATTCTGGTCCTACATTAAATCGGTAAATGGGACCAAACCATATATCCAGACACTCTTTGTGACTGTAATGGCGTTGAAACATTGACGCACAAAAGACAAAAATACTAAGTATCGTCTTTCGACGCTGTTTCATAGAGAAAAATTGCTCTGTACTTCTCCAAATCCATCAGTTTGTATCGCTCAACAGAGGAAAGGCCACTAGACTTGATGGGATACCAGATCGATTTTAGACGGAGTGTTGCATCAGTATACTGAAGGTGCCTAGAGTAGCGAAGATTATTATTTCCGCATCCTACAACGGTCGTCGATCAAATGCACAAAAATATAGACCTATATCTCTGACTACGGTCAGTTACAGAATTTTGGGACAACTCATAATGAAATACAAGAACATGATATTTGGTAAAAGAGAACAATTGACTAAAGATGTGAGATAATGTGATAACAAGAACTATAATGCAATATACCTGCTGTAAATAGCGTCTATGCAATCGTATTAAAAACATAGCTCATTGGAAAGGCTGTACTCAGATGTTGCAATACATGGCCTGTGATGATAGATTACATTTAATGTACATTTTCTTACTGTATTGACTCTTGACAACGTTTATGTGAAATAACCCAGACCGTTAAAGTGTAAAATAAATGTTTAAATGCAGCTGGTCGTTATTTCTTGTTCTTCCAATTAAAACAGAACCCAAAATTATTTCGCAGTATTAGGACTGTTATGCCCACTTTTGGTTATTTACCACACTGATGCCTCCGGAAGAAAACGTTAACTTGCTTCGTTTCCTGCAAGTAATAGAATGTAACATTGATTTCCTTAATTTCATCGTCTTTCAGTATATACATGTTTGTAGTTTCTTTAATTCGTAAGACGACGATTTGAATTTGAAGGTGGGACAGTGAAAAGTATGTTATTAATGTGGAAGTCATAACCCTAGCATAAAAATGACTCTTT
Organism: Locusta migratoria; assembly: GCA_026315105.1. Lineage (NCBI taxonomy): Eukaryota > Metazoa > Arthropoda > Insecta > Orthoptera > Acrididae > Locusta > Locusta migratoria. The sequence goes on from CM048744.1 coordinate 706,648,547, forward strand.
TTAAAATTAATATTTTAGCAACGTAAAAGACGTTTCACATTTAAATTAGGTAACAAAATCCGTGTAATCAATTTCCTTAACAGCCTAAAATGAAAGCGCTTTTTCTTGTCGACGCCACATTTTTCGCAAGTAGCAAAGCGGATTTTGTAGAGCCCAAATTTATGATTTCTACCAGCTCCCTGGCTCCAGTCATGCGCTGATGATGTAAAAATTACCTCTGATGTAGTATTATCTAGCGGAGTGAGGGGCACTTTTTGGGGTACGCCCATAGCATTCAGTACTTTCTTGACACAAGGATAGACAAAACATTTTCTCGCCTTTTCAGTGACTTTTATCAAAACCATTTGAGCCAAACAGAAATACACGAAAACATGCTTGAAACAGTTTCGACAATTTTGTCGAGAGTTCACGAAACCGCTTGATACATTCACCAAATTATGGACTTAAAAATATAAAATGTTGCAAAGTTCGAATAAACATCCAAAATCAGTTACACTGTGTCTAAAAGTAAAATAAGTAGGATTACGTTGTGTCCACTGAAGACTCAGCTAGTCATTGTTATTAAGCCACTGTTTTGTGAAAGCGCATCGACTCCTGCTGCGTTGCTGAGCTATAAATAAAAGCGCTTTGGAAAGGCTCCAAGCTCTCAAACTTGACTGATGAGGTTGAACGGCATTAGCTATTCCGCTTCTCACCTTGCTTGTGACATATAGATTGCTGTTAACAAACGTAAGAGACTGGCGCTTGTTGAATAAATTCTTTTTAGTCCAGTCAGACTGTCAGAAAAGAAGCCTATACTTTGCAAAAGGTCGGGTAGAAGATTTTTTTTTTTAACTTGTTCATATGATTGGAAAGATTAAAGAACTAAGTTTTGCCAACAAAATTTCTCTTGCGGAAACTTTCTGCAATCAAAAAACTTTAAAAATTTCGGACCTTATTTATTTTTTTGAAAATATCTCAGTTTTTGTGCTCCTACAGCTTTTACGTCCAAGTTCTTTTAAAGAACACAAAATTCTCTACAAATTTGATTCTTACCATTTCTTCTACTCTCAATACCTGAGGCGCTACAACGCGTCAAAAAATATCAAATTTTACAAATTTCTGCAAAGTGGCAAAATACCTAATTTTTGAATGCTGTTATTTCAGTTTCTTTTTGTCTAATATAAATATAGTATATATGAAGTTATATGTTGGAATTTGCCACCTCACTCTGTGGCAGGGACAGAACACACAGCATCACATTCAGTAACTATCATAAGTAGTTCACAACGAAAGGGCATTTTACTAACTGGCGATCGGAAAAGTATTGGTCAGGGATTCCTTCTGACACGACTATAGAACAATCATATATGAGAACCATGAAGAGATCTGGAGGATTTACTTCTGGCCGAGGAATTACGGATAGTGTATTAACCGAATGGATGTTGAATATGATTCACATGCAGAACATTTATGAAGATATTGAATTAAAACTGCGAAGTGAACGCTGGAACATCAGAACAGCATGTAGATGCAAGACGTTGTCACATCGAACGAGATGGTTTTCAGGGTACTCTCCCGTCCCTGAAAGTGATTTTGCACTATCAATCAGCAGTGATGTTACCGTAACTTGCGAAAAGGCATGAAAACAATAGTTGGTGACAATTTCCAGGATGTAAAGTTCCATCGAAAGATTACAGTGACTCTTCTTTCTGTGTCCAATACTATAAAAGCTGGGAGCACTAAAATTACTCCTGTCGATCCTTTAACTCTTTTCCAAAGGATTTATTTAATGAAACAATTTGAAGATTTAAAAGCCTTTTCGAAATATGAATTTGCTGATTATCCAATGCCCCTATACAGTGGAGGAACAAAATCTTCAATCTACAACGACTTCGTTCCCGTGGAAGATGTAAAGTCAGTTGTAGCGAGTAAATTGTTTGTCGTTGATGGAGGGTACCTCATACACAAAGAGACTTGGCCTTGCAATATTTGCTTCAGGTCAATAGCAAAAAGTTTATGTTCCTTACCTGCAACGTCGTTTTGGATCTCAAGTTGTATTTGATGTGTACCCATGTGAGACAGAGAAATGTAGCACAGAGAGTGCCGAAAGGATTCTTAGGTCCTGAAAACATTCTTCAGTCGACTTTTGGCGTTGAATCAAAGACGGTGAACGAAGTTCATCAGGACAAGTTCTTGTATAATGATATAATGAACGAAACAAGATTAGCTTCATCACACTTCTTAAAAAGGAATGTAGGGAGGATAGCATTGAAGTGCACCAGGCAAAAGAAGATGCTGAAGTTATGATTGTAGCACCTGCCATCACAAGAATCAAAGATTTTGGAAGTGTTGTCATTGTGGGGGTAAGACGTTGACCTGCTTGTGCTCATGAACGGTTTAGGAAAAGGCATCGAAAACTTATTTTATTTTCAACCGGGAAGAGTAAGTGCAAAAGACAAGTGGTTTTCCACTGCATATTACAAGTTTGACACTGAATATATTCTGTTCTCTCACGCCTTTCAAATGTTTGTAAATCTATCGGACTCAACTGCGTGGTTATTAGTCCGTAGCTTACAAACTACTCAAACTAATTAAAAAATGTTCAGTCTCTGTTGCAATATTTTATTCTCCAATAACGGTCTCCAAAACGGTCCCCAGAACATAGTCTCACGAGTAGTTCATCACAAAAAATCAAACTTTTTACGACATCATGTTGTCCATCTTTTTCCAAAATGACCCCCCCTTCTGACAATTCACAACATCTTTCTTCCGCCCCACCCTCAGGCGGGTTTTCATTCATTTATTATTGTGTCATACCAACATGTATCATTTCACAAGATTCATTCCCCCACGTCACACCTCTCCAATAATACCAAGCTACCGCTTGGCAAGCCGCTCATTCTCGTAGGCGTAACTCTGCCCATACCGCTCTGTTTAACGGTCGCATTTATGTTCCGCAGTTATTAACAAAACTACCAGTTGTAAATGTGGGCCTCCCGCGACAGCGACTCCTCTGCTGCTATGGTGAGTTTTATCATATAAAAAGCGTTCCATTAATTTCCATACCATACCCCTTTAGTCCATAGTTATTCTAGTTCAAATAACCCTTACGTACTTTGTTATGTTTACCTCTTTGCAGGTGTCCAATGACAACACAAATTGTTAAGATACCTCCTCCACAGATATAGATAGTTCTGTGGCTCCATCTGCGCCCAAGTAAGTCTGAATTTTATAATTTACTCACCTTAGCCACATTAGATTCGCTGCCCGCCAGGTGCACGGACTGTAACAAAACATTTGTCTTTTTCCAGTCTGACGATGCGCTAACAGCGCGAAACGCGTTATTGAAGAATAAAATATTGCAACAGAGACTGAACATTTTTTAATTATTCAACACTTTGCTGCAGCAGCCGCCACCACCACCGTCATGGAATGGAATGAAATGTACTTAAACTAAGTTAAACTAACCTAAGGACAACACACACATCCATGCCCGAGGGACGATTAGAACCTCCGACGCGGGACGCCCTCATACCTTTAGCGGATGTGATAGAACATCCACTTTCTTCGCTAAAGGAAAAATTAAGTGCTGCAATACTGTTAAGAGAAATGAACACCTTAACTCAGCGCTTTGCATGTTCAATAAACCACACACCTCCCCGTGAAGAAATAATAACAACAGGTTACTATGACACTGCATAGTGGAAGTGTCAGCAGATGCCACACACTAGCGAGTCACCAAGTCTGCCACAAAAAAAAACAAATCTTGCAACATTGCCACCTACAACAGATGCTGCGTAAAATAATTCGTTACGGACTTACCAGCAAGTCCAAATTTGGATGGGAAACTGGAAAACCTCCTGAGAAATGAGGCTGGAATCACAACGATCACGGTCCGATACCCGTTATAATGAGCCAAGCTCCAGCACCTGAAACACGTCATCAAACTGTTTCACGTTCGTTCAAGCTGAGCTGAGGAGGAGAGTGCTCCTGCAGAAAATCGGGTTTGAAATGTTCTTCAGTTTGCAAGAAACATTTTGGAGTCAACTGTGAAGACTTGCCACAATTTTTATATGAAGACAGTGAAGATGATGATATGGAGGAAGATGTTGAGGAAACCGATGACGAAACCAACGTTCTTGATGAGGCTGACTTGCTGTTTAAAGGAGAGGTCAATCTGGCACCAAGTCGATGTACATACCCTGAATCTGTAACTCAATCTATTTCTGGTGACACCGAGGAACCTGGTCTGGTCTTAATGATGCTCATATTCCGCTCAAGTGTGCTAAGGTATTACACAGCCAGAAGTGACAATATTTGTTAGTAACTCATAATCCTTTTTAATTATAATAAAGCTACTTATTCTTAATGTGAAATAAGAGTTTTTTTTTCTTTTACAATATTTTATTAGCTACCTAACTAGGTTGTCTGCTACAGCTAATAATAGTTCAGTTGCCTCTCTCTCTTTATATTTATAGTTTCACTAATACCAGGGCTGAGGCAGCCTATAGTAAATTTCGGGTAGTGATATATGAATTACAATAGGTGGGTGCTCAGAAATCGCCATGTTGCATACAGAGAAACTGAATACCTGAAAGCGAGTTGGTAAATGGCAACATATAACATGTTACATCATATATTTATATTACACAAACAGAAACTGAAATAACAGTCTTCAAAAATTTGGTATTTGGCTGTTTTCCGCAAATTTTGCAAAATTGATAGTTTTTGACGCGCTATAGAGCCTCATGTATCGGGAGTAGACATATATGGTAAGAATCAAATTTGTTGAGAATATGGTGTTCTTAAAAAAAAAAAAATAAAAAAACAGGGACGTAAAAGCGCAAAAAACTGAGATTTATGAAGAAAACTGAAAAAGGTCCGAAATTTTCAAAGTTTTTTGACTGCAGAAAGTTTTACCAAGATAAATTTTGTTGGCGAAACTTGGTTTTCAAATCTTTCCAACCATATGAATGAGTGAAGAAAAAATCTTCTACCCCACCTTTTGCCAGGTACATCTACTATTTTACTGGACTCTTTACCTCACTGCTTTTTATAGCACACATCGGTGGAGCAAATTAGGTTTACGGTTTTACACATTCTTTATTTATCGCTAAAAAAGGAGGTGGACGACATAAAAAGTAGAGCATTTAACAATCCGAAGATTGAGCACCACAATGCTTTACTAGGCATGGTCCTGTTAGGTGGTGGTCTGCCGTTGCCTTCCTCCTACCTTCGAACTGACTTACGCAGCCAGTCATAGGAAACGTCACACTTTAACGTGGATTTTCAACCACGGTGCTATTCAACATTTTTTCACACCAGCAGCACTGACAGAGAGTGAAAACTGACACATAAATATAGCTGGTATCGAAGCCGCAATCTTTCAAGGTATAGTCTGACACATTACCACTGTGCTACCGAGACATATACAACACCAATTAGTCGGTTGCCAACATCATAATAAGTGAATACAAAATGGCAATTCTAAGATAAGTAAACCAATATATAATCAGAGTACCATATTTAGGTAAAATATATATATTTTCAGAAATACTAAAAAATCTTTAGCATCCCAAAATAGACCATAAAAAACACATACTCAAAAAATTTCTCAGCTGTTATTTACAAAATATCTTGTATTGATGCCATATATACTACCTAAGTCCAGACCGGTCGAAATTTCAGTCAGATTTATATAGAAAGCGAAAAGAACTCTTCCACTTTTTACCAGCACCTACAATCGGAAAGCCAAATATTTGACGCTTTTGACAAAGCATTCGAAATTTTACGTACAATACACAAACGCTATGAAATAAACAATCTGTAGGAAACTGAAGTGTGTCTACACGAAACAAACCACGGAATTTATGGCCATCAAACAGATTTTAAACATAAAAGTTTAATTTTTTGACATTTTTTCTCCTTTGTTTAATTGATATTCTAAAGCGGGATAATGGGAAACAACCACTGTCCAAAGACAATAGTGCAGAAGCAAAATGCTTCAAGCAGAGACGAATCAAGAGAATGCAACCTAGCGTGAATTGTAATCATTGTACTTTTCACCCAAATCCCAACAGTATACCAAACGCAGAAGCACAAAAATTATATTTCCCCTTAGCACTCCCTGATATATTTTCTTGTGAAAACTGTAAACGTATTATAGGCCTATCTCTGAAGGGCTGTCAAATATCCGTCAAAATAATTGTAGATTTGATTGAGGAAAAATATTTGGCGTACAAGACCTAGTAAAATAAATGGGCCGGCCGCGGTGGCCGAGGAGACTGAGGCGCTCCAGTCACGGTCTACACGGTCACTACGGTCGGGGGTTCGAATCCCCCCTCGGGCATGGATATTTGTACCGTCCTAGTATGTAAGTAGTTCATAAGTAGTTTGTAAGTTTAGGGACTGATGACCCCGTAGTTAAGTCCCATAGACTAAACAAACATTTGAACATTTTAAAATAAATGAATGATGTAATTTATTCTTAAAAATGTAATTTGTCGCAATAACTACAGTAGCTATTCAGAATATCGTAGGTATAATGACACGTTTATGTTTCTGTGCACTGTAATTGAGGCGTTGGGCACACGAAGGGCGAAGTCAACATCGGGTTCATTTTTTTGATTTGTATTTTGTTTATTCCGCCAGCAGAATCTAGACGCATTAGAGAATTTACAGGTGTATTTTTCATGTTGCGTTCGCCCTTCGTTCGCTCTTAAAATATACAGAACAATTACACGCTTGCTGGAAACTGTCATAGGAGAGCGGATACCAAAGGCGAACTCACCACTCTTCACCTCCATTGGTTCGTATAAACAAAAGCCGTTAGAAAAAGAGCCATTCACGGTAGTACCAGTCGCACAACGTTCTGTTTTGGACTATGCCATGCTTCAGAAATACTCCACAAAAAACGCAGCTCCAAGGCGCCAGATTCAAGGTTGGCGCTATTTTTGAATACACCAATACAAACAGGGGTTCTAAATCCACAAACGTTACGACGGTAGCGTCAAATCTGCGGTGATATTTAAGAAAGGAAAGAGCAGCTGTTATAAGCCATCCAAGTTTAATCTGGCGAAGGTTACGCTAACGCGGCTTTATGCGTCAACTGTGTCTGTGCCCCCTTCAAAAGTTAAGATATTAGAGAGATCTCCTGCCATACGCCCCAATACCATGGTCAACATACTTTACAACGATTCTTGGAATTCACCAATCAGCTAATCTCACGCCCAATGAGGAAACAGAGGATGAGCAATCTGATGATGACTGAATGTAGCTGATTCAAGCAAATCGTGTTCAAACCAGCGAGCATTCTGTGTTCGCTGGTTCAAACTCTTCTGACAACGTGTTGTATGTATGATCATTAGCAGAATACAAACATTCTTAATTAATTGTATTACAAATTATAAATAAAATACACCTTTTTTTTTAAAAAGTGAAACGACGTTCATGCAAATTCCTCGTCAATTATTATGTAATATGTTTATTGTTATAAATTGATCAACAAACAATGAGACCTCCCACAACAAAAATATTTTGAATGTACCCTCACGGAGTTCGCTCTTATGGGACATATATTCAAACGCATTTTCCTGAAAACTACCTGTTGTTGCGTTCGCTCTTCGTAACAGCAACGTCTCAATTTCACAATTTTAAATAAAAAATTACGAAACAGTTATGTATTGAAACAATTATACCTGAAGATAGCGTTCGGTCGAAATGAGCATCTCATAGTGTGAACTGCACGCAATTTTAGTGTTTTGGAAAATCTGCTCTTATTATGTCAAAGCTAAAATTGTTACTGCAATTCTTGGCCTCCATATTTCAGAGTCGATAAAAAATGTTCAATGTATGCTACATGTTATCCAAGAAATTTACCAGATAGAAAGACCGACTTCGTGCTTTCTCCTTAAGTCCACCATTTACATAATTTGCGCCTTCTATAAAAAGCGGACTGAAAAAGTAACTTCGCATTATAGCGTACTAATGTTCTCCATGCGACAGCGCCACAACCTTTCTAATTGCAGATCCTACATTAGAATAGGATAGTTGGCTCTCGCCCAGCAGGCCCGTGTTCGATTCCAGGTACCGGAACCACCAATCCCATGAACCACAGACATTGCCGAGGTGGGGTGGCTTGCGTGCCTCAACGATACAGATAGCGGTACCGTAGGTGCAACCACAGTGGACGGGTATCTGTGGAGAGGCCAGACAAACGTGTGGTTCCTGAAGAGAGGCAGCAGCCTTTTCCGTAGTTACAGGGGGATGGTCTGGATGATTGATTGAGCTGCCCTTGTAACATCAGCTAATCTCGCTTTGCCACACAGTTACCGCGAACGGCTGAAAGCAAGGGGAAACTACAACCGTTATTTATCCCGAGGACATGCAGCTCTACTTTATGAACATATGATGATGGCATTCTCTCGGGAAAAATATTCCGGAGGTAAAATAGTCCCCTATTCGGATCTTCGGGCGGTGACAGTCACGAGCATGTGATCATCAGGAAAGACATCACTGGCATTCAGCTGATCGGAGCGTGGAATGTTAGATCCCTTGATCGGGTAAGAAAGCTAGAAAATTTAAAAAGGGAAATGGATAGGTTAAAGTTAGATATAGTGGGGATTCGTGAAGTTCGGTGGCAGGAGGAACAGGTTTTCTGGTCAGGTGAGTACAGGATTATGAATACAAAATCAGTTGGGGATATTATAGAAGTAGATCTGAGAATGAATAAGAAAATAGGACTGCGGGTAAACTACTATGAGCAACACAGTGATCGCATTATCGTAGTCAAGATAGATACGAAGCCAACACCGACCACAGCAGTGCAGGTTTATATGCCAACTAGCTCTGCCGATGACAAGGAGATCGAAGAAATATATGAGGAGCTAAAGGAAATTATTCAGACAATTAAGGGAGAAGAAAACTTAATTATTATGGGAGACTAGAATTCGGTAGTAGGACAAGGAAGGGAAAATAGTAGGTGAATATGGTCTGGGCAAAAGGAATGAAAGAGGAAGCCGCCTGATAGAATTTTGCGCGGAACATAATTTAGTTATAACAAATACCTGGTTTAAGAATCACGAAAGAAGGTTATATACGTGGAAGGGACCAAGAGACGCTTGGAGATACCAGATAGATTTTATAATGGTAAATATGCGCCTCGGTGCCGGGCGCCGTGGCTCAGCGCGCCCGGTCAGGGGGCTAAACGCCATCTGTAATAAAAAAGCTGAGTCGAAGATTCAACGAACAATCAAGAACGAACCGAAACGACGACCGCAAAGCATAGACCTACCTGAGAACAAAAAAAATCTAAAGGTCGCGGGTTCGTTCCCCGCCAGGTCCTAGGATTTTTATCTGTCACTTTCCACTTCTTTCACCTCTGGCAGTATTGCTCATGTGAAAAATACCGAGTAGCACCGTGGTTCGGAACCCACGTTAAACTGTAGGTCCCCCTATAACTGGCTGGGTAAGTCAGTTCGAAGGTCGGAGGAAGGCAACGACATACCACCTCCAAACAGGACCATACCTAGTAAAGCACTGTGGTGTTCAAACCAATCTTCGGATTGTTGACTGCTTAAGACATAGATTTAGGAACCAGGTTTTAAACTGTAAGACATATCCAGGGGCGGATATAAACTCTAACCATAACATATTGGTCATGAATTGTAGGCTGAAACTGAAAAAAACTGCAGAAAGGTAAGAAAATAAGGAGATGGGACGTGGATAAACTGAAGGAACCTGAAGTTCATGAGAATTTCAGAGGGAGCTTTAGGCAACAATTGACAGAATCGGGGGGAAATAAAACAGTAGCGGAGGAATGGGTAACATTGAGAGATGAAATAGTGAAGGCAGCAGAGGACGAAATAGGTAGGAAGGCAAGACCTACAAAAATCCTTGGATATCACAGGACATACTAAATTTAATCGATGAAGGAAGAAAATATAAAAATGAGGTAAATGAAACAGTATAGACGACTAAGAAATGAAATTGACAGGGAGTGCAAAATGGATAAGTAGGAGTGGCTAGAAGGCAAATGCAAGTCTGTAGAAGAATGTTTAAATAGGGCAAAAAGTATAGCCTACAGGAAAATAAGGGAGATATTTGGAGATAAGAAAAACAAATGTATGAATATCAAAAACACAGGTGGAATACCAGTTCTCACCAAAGAAAAGAAAGCTGAAAGGTGGAAAGAGTAATCAAAGAGGCTCTACGAAGGAAATATTGGCAATATTGTAGGAAGGGGAGAAGATGTAGATGATGATGAAATAGGAGATACTATACTGAGAGATGAATTTGACAGAGCACAGAAAGACCTAAGTCGAATCAAGGCCCCTGGAATAGATGATATTCCCTCAGAGCTACCATCATAAAACTGTTTCACCTGGTGTGTAAGATGTATGAGACAGGTGAAGTAGCCTCAGACTTAAAAAAAATGTAATAATCCCCATTCCAAAGAAAGCAGGTGCAGACAGGTGTGAAAGCAACAGAACTATAAGTTTAATAAGTCATGATTGCAAAATATTAACACGAATTATTTACAGAAGGATGAAAAAGCTGGTAGATGCCGTCCTCGGAGAAGATCAGTTTGGATTCAGGAGAAATGTAGGAACACGGGAGGCAATACTTACTTTACAGCTAATCTTAGAAGATAAACAACAGGCAAACCTACATTTCTAGATTTTGTAGATTTGAAGAAGGCTTTTGACAATGTTGATTGGAATAAACTCATTCAAGTTCTGAAGCAAGCAGTAGTAAAATATAGGAGTAAAATATAGACAGCGGTTGTCAGAGTTGAAGGACATGAAAGCGATGCAGTGGTTGGCAAGGGAGTAAGACTGGGTTGTAGCCTTTCTCCAGTGTTATTCAATTTGTACACTGAGCAAGCTATAAAGGAAAGCAAGGAGAAATTTGGAGAAGGAATTAAAGTTCAGGGTGAAGAATTAAAAACATTGCGTTTTGCCGACGACATTGTAATTCTGTTAGAGACAGCAAAGGACCTGGAAGAGCAGTTTAACAGAATGGCCAGTGTGCTGAAAGGTGCATATTAGATGAACATTAACAAGAGCAAAACTAGGGTAATGGAGTGCAGTCTAAGAAAATCAGGAGATGCTGAAGGAATTAGATTGGGTAAAGAAACAAGGAGGTAGATGAGTTTTGTCACTTGGGCAGTAAAATAACAAATAATGGTCGCAGTACAGAGGATATAAAATGCAGAATGGCAATGGGTAGAAAAGCGTTCTTGAAAAACAGAAATTTGTTAACATCGAATATTGATTTAACCCTAAGGAAGTGCTTTCTGAAGGCATTTGTGTGGAGTGTTGCCTTGTATGGGAGTGAAACATGGACGATAAACAGTGCTGACAGGAAGAGGATAGAGGCTTTTGATATGTGGTGCTACAGAATAATGCCGAAGATTAGGTAGGTGGATCGCGTAACTAATGAGGAGGTACTGAACAGAATTGGGGAGAAAAGGAATTTCTGGCATACCTTGACTAAAAGAAGGGGTCGATTGGTAGGACACATTCTTATGGAGGGAAGTGTGTGGAATACAAACTGCAGAGGAAGACCGAGAGTTGGATACAGTAAGCAGATTGAGACAGATGTAGGTTGCCGCTCTTATGTGTAGTTGAAGAGGCTTGCTCAGGATAGGGTATTGTGGAGAGCTGCATTCAAACCAGTCTCCGGACTGAAGACCACAACAACAACAACATTAGAAAATCCTGTTTTCAGTGTCTTGAATTTTCCTTAGAGTGCAAGAAAAAATTGATTTTCAATATTTCGCATAATGAATGATCAAGTTTAAAATGCTGTTACAATTTCTCGCCACTGAGAGGTAAAATATTATGGCTAAGTTTCACATGATACGGGTAGTACTAAAATAAGAAAAGACGTGCGGGTCTTGAAGCTAGCGACACGCAAATATTTTAATTTTAATCATCCATTACAGAAAACAGCACTTAGCTGCTTTCAACAAATTCCACATCTAATTTCAGTCTTTTATGAAACTTTTATCTCGCATTCAATCCCCACAGAACAGCGAAAGGAAAGGAAGTTTATCGTGTACTACATTTTCGCTGTTCATGCGGTCAAAGTTCAGCATTTGCAAAGTTGTTTGAATTTATCTGTATGTTACTACTAGCACACTAATGCAGATGCATCAACATAAGAGGGTCATCTATTTGTTAAGCAAAGACAACACAGTGACATGAAAAACTTAAATGGCAATAGGTACAACAATGTTTCATTTTTCGACATAGTCACCAAAACAGTTGAAACATGTCATATCGACTTTTGTATTCCTGTGTCCGCATCGTAGAAGTCTGCCGCCTGTGAATAAAACCAGCGTGACAGTCGTCTTCAGCTCTTGACCGACTTCAAACGCGGGATAGGACAGGGAGTTCTTGAGGCGTAATAGAAGATGGAAATCGCTGGGAGCAAGATGATGCTGTAGGAAATAGAGAGGTTGTAACAACGGAAAATTGTATTGAGATGCAGGAGGATCTGCATCGAATTGACGCATGGTGCAGGGAATGGCAATTAAATCTCAATGTAGACAAGTGTAATGTGCTGCGAATACACAGAAAGAAAGATCCTTTATCATTTAGCTACACTATAGCAGCTCAACAACTGGAAGCAGTTAATTCCACAAATTATATGGGAGTAGTCATTAGGAGGGATTTAAAATGGAACGACCATATAAAATCAATCGTCGCTAAAGCAGATGCCAGACTTAGATTCATTGGGAGAATTCTAAGGGAATGCAGTCCGAAAACAAAGGAAGTAGGTTACAGTACACTTGTTCGCCCACAGCTTGAATACTGCTCACCAGTGTGGGATCCGTACCAGGTGGGATTGATAGAGGAAGTGGAGAAGATCCAACGGAGAGCAGCGCGCTTCGTTACAGGATCATTTGGTAGTCGTGAAAGCGTTACGGAGATGATCGCTAAACTCCAGTGGAAGACTCTGCAGGAGAGACGCTCTGTCGCTCGGTACGGACTTTTGTCGAAGTTTCGAGAACATACATTTACTGAGGAGTCTAGCAGTATATTTCTCCCTCCTACGTATATCTCTCGAAGAGATCATGAGGATAAAATCAGAGAGATTAGAGCCCAGACAGAGGCATACCGACAATCCTTCCTTCCGCGAACAATACGTGACTGGAATAGGAGGGAAAATCGATAGTGGTACTCAAGGTACCCTCCGCCACACACCGTCGGGTGGCTTGCGGAGTATGGTTGTAGATGTACGAGGCGCGTCCAGAAAGTAAGTTCCGTTTCAATTTATCTCCGCTGCAGCGCTGCTATTGCTGTTCCGCACATGCGCTGTAGACGAGGTGTATCAAAGAGAAGAACGTGCGCCATTTGCAGATCGCTGTCAGTTACGTACGCTTTGTTGTGCTTCTTTGAAATGTCGGCGTTGATTGAAAATCCCGCCGCCTGTGAAATCAGGTTGGTGATTCGGTTTCTGAATGCGAGGAAAGTGAAACCAAGTGAAATTTATCGGCAAATTTGCGACGTTTACGATGGGTGATTCTATGGTGAGAGGATGGGTCCGACAGTTCAATGGCAGGCGTAGTCATGTGCACGATGAAGAACGAAGTGGGAGTCCACCTTTGGTTACAGAAGAACTTTCATCTGTTCTTACATCTCAAGTCTTTCCTTGGCGGTCATCACTACACCAATGACGACGAGCTGAAAGAAATTGTTTCCAACTGGTTGAAGACACAGGCGGAACATTTCTATGAAGAAGGTATACAAACCTAGTGCCACGCTATGAAAAATGCCTGAAAAATTTCGGCAGTTATGTGGTAAAGTAGTTAGGAGTTGTAGAATTTTGTGCAATAAAATTTTCTTCTGTATCTGTGTATAATTCCATTTTATTACCAAACGGAACTTACTTTCTGGACGCGCCTCGTAGATGTAGAAGATCAGGACTGTGTGCTGGATAATCGGACAACTCGCTGCCGAACTTCAGCAAAACAGTTTCTGTGCGCCCAGCCTTAAGTGATGGGGCATTGTCATGGAACAGCAGAACATCTGCAGAAAGTGCATTTCAAGCGCCTTGTTATTAATGGCACGTCCTCAGGCTAGCGTTTTGACAACTCCTAAGAGCTTAGGACGACTGTCACACGTTGGTTCCATTTCACAGGCAGCAGACTTCTGCAACACAGGAATAGGACATGGCAATTGCCTCAGCTCTTATGGTGACTATATCGGAAAATAGCCCAAACACTACTGTGCTGGTTGCCAGTAAAGTTTCTCATGCACCAGTATTACAGAGTTTTAAAAGGGAAACTTACTTTCTGGTTGCATCTCATATCCAAATGCACTTGCAAATCACTGTGCTGCAAACTGCTCGGGAGGTACCTTGTAAGTAATGAGATGCTTTTAAAAGGTGCTTTTGCTTAACATGGAGTGCAAATTACCCACCCTCTGAGCATCCAGCGTTCCATGATGAGAGTACTTCCAACAAACTGTTGTAAGAGTACTCCTGTCGCTGCATCTTAGTTTGATTTAACGTAATGTAGATATTGTCTTAAATTTGTTTTTTTTTTTTTTTCATGTATTTTTCATTTCTTGTATGCTACATATATTTCTTATGTAACGTCATTTTCTATATTGAATCATTTAATGTAAACATGTACTATATGTGTAAACCCGCATGAATGCACGGACGTTCTTATGCTGTAAGTTAGCAATGCGCAAGAGAAAATGTTGAGCCTGTTGTAAAGACTGTCTTTGACACAGAAGTACTAGCTGTGAGTGTCGCGCTGCTGAAGCAGTCGCGGAGCGGACTCGCTACAGTAAACACATAAATGTTTTGTTGATAGTGCAGAGGCACGGTAGGCGCAGTGTGGCGCGAGTTTAATGCAATTGCAATAAGCCTGAGAGGCGTACTGTTTAATGTATTGAAGGAAGTGCGAAACAAGTTTATTTATCTTAGAAAGTGATCAGAGTAATGTTTTTTCATGTGTGCAAGAAAAGTAATTGTTTGGTATCAAGTCTATTGTCACCGAGTGTGATCGTTTTGTAGTAAGAGTACCTATTGTAATCATATCTGTCTTGTTTGGACTTCACGACGAAGACGACGAAAACAGATGAGTACTATTGTAACATTTCATTTTGTATGCATGTAAATGTAGTGTCAACCCAATCAGAACCTTGGTTCAATTATACATGACTTATTTTGAAGCCAGTCTTAATTTTGTAAGTAGTTGTAGTCACCCCATTATCACCATTATTAGATTATGTTGATTATGCAAGCCTGTACATTGACTAACAAATTCAATCATTTTCAAAGTAATTACGATCAGTCCTAAAGAAATTGCTAGACGATTTAAAGAATTGCTAAACGTGTTACAACCACAGAGACTAGTAATTAAAGTGCAAGAGAGTTTGCAAGTAAAGTAAAGTTGGTTTCATTTACATAGAAAGTAACCAGGCTAACAGTATTCAAAGTATTATAGTAGTTTTACCAGACTTGACTGAAGTAATTTTTTGTGAAATACGTTAAATGCCAAACTCTGCTGAGCCAGTTACACGCGTACGCTACCCAGGCCCTGGAATCAATTAAAAAAAATAGTTTACGTAAAGTTTTATAAGGAACTTGAATGTTTTAAAAAATAATATCAAAATTATTGAGAACTTTGACTGTAGTATTTGTGAAGCTCATTGCAGCACGGAGTTTCACTGTATTGAGCTATTATCATTGCAATCAGAGTCTATCTGCTATTACAATTTTAATTATAACACGAACACGCCATCACCACTACATGAATTCTGACACATTTATTAGTGAAGTTGTGCTGTTCGTGAATCGTAAGAGGTGCTAGTTGGAGGCTGTAGTCAATGCTAAGTCAGATAGGGCCAAGCTTAATTAATTACCACAGTGATTGTTTCAAGTTAATTAATATCTTTTTTTATTCAAAATCTTTGACTTTCACTGCGAAAGTGTTGTTGCGACCAATTATTTGTGATTTGCCGCAACATTCAATAACGAAATTATTATTACTAGAGTATACTATTACGTATTCTAAATTTTGAGATTATTTGACGACCTCCAACAGGCAATTTTCTTACAATTGGCGACACCACTGCCAGGATAGTTTGGGCGCCTACGTTTGTAACTGGTTTGGCAAGAAATTTGTTAATTATGTAATAGTAATTAAGTTATCATCATATTTTGATTTATTATTTTATTCTGTATATTGATTGACTGATTATTGGGTTTGAAATTTGTATATCGTTTGTTGATTTTGAAACATTGTTGAAAAGTTTAAACATGGCACCAGTAGGGCAGCGTCAACGTGACGCAACAATAGAGAAAAGTAGGGTCCTTACTAGGAACGCGACAACGCGTAGAAGCCAGGTATCAACAATGGATTCAAGATTAGAAAAAGTAACCGAAATGGAAAACGTACCGGAAATGGAACAAGGCAAATTTGAGTGTAGATCGACAAGAAATTACGCATGATCAAAATGAGGTTCGATGAAGTAGTACAGATTTGAGACACTCAAACGATCGCAGGTTAGCGATAAACGTGGGTCACGTAATTAATGGAGAGAAAACTAACGTGGATGAGGTCACGAACAATGTTAGTGATCAGCAAAAGGTAATTGACGAACATCAGAACGAATCGGAGGCTAAATGTTCATCAGATGATCTGTCATCAAGTAGTGAGGAGGAACGGAAAATCGACAGAAATAAAAAGGATAGGCGAAGGACAAAAATGAGGGATGCTGTGCCTCAAGGAAATGCAGACATAAGTGCGTTAATGCAATTTATGCAAAATATGAGCCAGAATTTTGAAAAATCACAGTTAGAAATGAGCCAGAATTTTGAAAAGTCACAGTTAGAAATGAGCCGGAATCTTGAAAAGTCACAGTTAGAAATGAGCCGGAATCTTGGACAGGAAATAAAGAAAATAGATCAAAAAATCGAAAAATCACAGTTAGAATTAAGACGGGAACTTGGACAGGACATAAAGAAAATAGATATAAAAATCGAAGAAATAAAAAAGGAAAATGAACACGTCAGGAAGCAAATAAGTAAACAGGACAAAAGGATAGATGATTTAGCCACGCAAACGGAACAACAGATTACGCAGGCGCAAAAAATTTGTGAGGAGCGTCACACCGAGTACAGTAACGAAGTCACTTTAGTTAAAAAATCATTAAACAGAACCAAAGACAAAGTCGCGGGACTCGAACAGGGATTAAAACACACCGAGGAAAGAATTGTTCAGATGCAAAGAGAAATCCAGCGTGTTATGGAACATGAAAACAATACGTGGACCCCGCCTAGTACAGAAGCGCAAGCTGGCAGTCACAATGATGACGCAACAGATAATTGTTATCGTCTCACGAGGCAGACTGCTACAGGAAACGTCAGCTTTGAAACGACAAAATCTGTCACCGAAACCAGTAACGGGAATTCGCATTACGAAATAAATTTGAACGGAACTGTACCGGAGCAAAGCAATGTTGCGCCATTGCGTTGTGTTGACAACAATGAGGAGGCAAGGCGCACCGAAAATGATAGACGAATGGAAAAGTATTTGCGTAGTATCAGACCGCCACTATTCAAACCAGATGGCGACATCCATATAATGAAATTTTTGAATCATATCGAACAAACTTTACCGCGAGATTGGTCGGATCGCATGTGTATAAATTATATTCTGTCCAACGTGCATGAGAGTATTCATACTGACGTTATGGACATGAGTAGCGAGAGCAGAAGCTACCGCGAATTTAAGGATCAACTAATACGAAAATATTGGTCATCAGCAAAGCAGAATGAAGTTTATGAAGATATTCACACAGCACCGATCTTTAACGCAAATAAATTCAGTACGATGGAGAAATATGTGAAACATTACTGGAATAAGAATAGGTATCTTAGCTATCCAATACCAGAGCGAGCTTTCATTTCAGTAATGTTGGCAAAATTGCCCAGACGTGTGCGAGATCTTTTTATTGTACAACCAGTTTTATCTATAGAAAAATTTATGGAAGTCTTGGAAAGATGTGATCGAAGCTGGGAAAATGGAGACCGTCCCAACCGACAGGACAGAGGGAATAGGAATGGAACAGATGATCGACATTGTCGGAGGAACAAAGGTACTCGCCGTGAAGATAACGGATACGGGCACCGACAAGCGGATACACGGGAGGATAGGTCACGAGGTGATACCAATAACGGCCGACAAGATGATCGACGGCAACGTCATCAGAGAGAAGAAGAACCGAGACAAGACCGACAGGAAAATCGTAATAGAGAGAGAAATAATCGAAATGATTGGCAAAACACTGGAGCTAGGCCCAAAGAATACAATCAGTTACGTAATGTAGACAGATGTAGAGGAGACGGAAGAACAGTCTACGAGAAACCGGGACCTCGCGACAAACAGGTTTATGCGTTAGAAACACGCACAGTAGATAATGGAGACACCAACCACGAAATACGTAATCAAAGTACGAACAATCACGAAGAAAACACACGTTGTTTAAACTAATTGAGCGGCCTGCTTTGCCCCGCGGCGTGGCCGCAAAGCCTTTAAAGGGGACTGAAGGACCGACGAGCTCAGACGAAAATGCAAAGAAAGAAGACTCCGATAATGAATGGATAACGACAGATGATGAATACCTATCTGACGTTATATACAAGACTACGAACGTAATTGAACATGGCAAGAATGAACGAACAACAACTGTAGAAGCAAAGAAGCTTGAGGGTGCGCAAATAACAAAGCAACAGTTGGGCCAGAAACGGAACAAGAATACCATGAAAGAATGTTCGTTGAAGCAATAGATGCGTTACTGGACCAATGATCAAGATAAGGAAACTTGTTGTGTTCAACTAGAAGAAGATACTGACGTGGAAGAGACGGAAGACAGTGACGAATCGGATACGACAGAAGATGAGCAGGGAGAACCAGACAACAAAGCAGCAGATACCGTAACCACCTGTATGGAAGAAGTAGCAGAAAATTATGGTTCATTGCAGAATGAGTTTCCTGACATCATCGAACATATCGAAATTTGGAGCCACCACGACGTTGCAACAACAGCACCGCAGATGAGACAAAGTAATGCCATCCGAACGTCAGATGAACAACAAAAGTTATCAACGGAAGAAGAAGATGTGCTTAGAACTGAAATACGAGTATTGAGAGACGCCAAACAGAGCGAAAGCAATACATGTCCGAAACTAAAACTGGTAATCGGAAGCAAGGATTATGAAGCATTAATCGATACTGGGTCGATGATTTCAATTTTGAAACGATCGACTTATGAGGACGTTAAGAAAAGCTTGCATAGAATAGAAGAACTTCCAGTAACTAGATTGAAAATATATGGAGCTTTCAATTCTAAATTTGTGGAATCAAAGAAGAAGATTTTCTTGCCGTTTAAAATCAATGAGCTTAACCAACTATTTTACCATGAGTTTGTAGTAGTGGAAGAAATAAATATTCCCTTGATAATTGGAGCTGATTGGCTACTGAAATTTAAAGCGGTCGTGGACCTGAAAATAAATATGTTGACTGTTGAAAACGAAGGAAACCAGTACACCACCGAATTATTACAGCAAGTGGAGCATCCAGTAAAGACATTTAGTATCAGATGCAGCCAGGAAGACATAAAAACAAGTCATGACAAACAAAGGCAAAGAGAAAGGTTAAAAGAGAAGGCCGAACAATTTGAAGATCTTAACGGTATATGCAACGTGCCGACAACAATGAGGCGTGACGCGCCGCGAGCCGGCACAGAGTACTGGAGAAGACGACGCGTGAAAATGAAACACTCAACTGTAAATGAACCGTCTGACTGCAGTTATGTGAATCAAGAGCATTGCAGCGGACGAGGAAGTGTTGCACAGCAAAATGAAATCATACTTGGATTGACACACAAAGAAAGGACACATTTTTTACTCGAAGAAGACGACACCCAAGAGGACACCGAAATGAACTTGATGATTACCGGATTTGTAGGAGAACGGATTGTTACTGTGACACCGGACACCGGAAGCCAATACAGTAGAATCGAAGAGGATTTGTACTTAATTAGCCGCAAGCAGAAGCTAATTATCAAAGAAGACTATTGTAATACAAACACATCATCTATTATACCAAAGCAAAGCGTGCAAATACGGAAACGAGTAATGCTAGAGATTATCGTATGTGAACAGGCCATAGTGGCAGAATTTTTAGTTGTCAGAGGATTAAAGACCGACGTCGTGATTGGTGCGGACACGATACGGAAGTTAGAAATGAAGATTAATTATTATGAAAAATATATAGAATGGAATGTGGGTGGAATCAAGACGAAATGGAACTTATTTGAAAAGAAAGAGAAAACAGACGCAGAGATGCAACACTACGTTGACTCTGTGTACCTTAACGAAGAAGAGGAGACTAAATATTATGACGTAAATCATTCTACTGTTGAAGAGGAAGAGATAAGACAAAGGATTCGTCAGAAAGTGGTTAATATTGAAAACATTCCCGAGGAGAGACTAGTCGAGCTAGAACAGCTTAGAAGAATACGATCTTTAGCTGTGCAGAATTTAAAGAAAAGTGCTGAGGCCAGGAACAGAACCCATAATAATAGATATCCAGAAAGAAAATTTGAAGAAGGAGACCTTGTCTTACTACGAAACAAAAATCTGGGTAAACCACATGATAACGGATACAAGAAATTTTACCGATGGTATTTGGGACCCTACCGTGTAAACAAAGTCAAACATACTAATGCTATGGAACTGGTGTCCATAAAGAACAATAAAAATGTAGGACTCAGACACGTTTGTGACATTAAAAAATTTTATCACTAGTATGTAAGTTGTAATCATAATATTGTAAGGGGAACTACACTACAACTGAAAGACTGATGTGATAAACATGACTTGTAAATATTAATGTATTGTATAACTTATCATTTATTTTAATTACTGTGTATGTGAATGCGAGATGAAAGACTGAAGCTAAGCCCCGTTTGCAGGTTAGCACACAATAAACAAAACAAGTGGATGAGAGCTTGGTATGCGGGCCTGCGGAGCGGCGACAATGCGCTCTTTGACATTAGACGTGCCGCCAGCGGCAGCCACTACCAGAGGCAACAATTGCGTCGCGCCGTCAGCCGCCGGCGCGAGCGGCTTCAAAGCAGCCGACAGCCATGGGCGGTAGCGACTTCAAAGGAACACACACACCGCTTCATCCAACGGGACTAGGAAACGTAGCGTGTGAAGTGATGTGAAATAAAGTGGAGCTATCAAGCTCGGCCATGAAGGTCAATTCAGTGCAGTGCTATTTTTTGCAGGTTTATACGCCGATAAGGTCACACACCGACGCATCCCAACATATCAAATTTTGTAAATAATGTAATGCAACTTCCTACCTTTGTACCTTATGTAATGCATTGTAACCAATATTATGTATCTTTATTTTATGTCATGTATTTTTTCTTATGTGAAATATGTGTTTTAAGGTTAACAATTTTTTTTTATCCGTCAACATTGTCCTCCTCCCCCCTCTCTCTTTCTATATCCTCCACCGTTTCTATATCCTCCTTCTCCTCCCTCCCTTCCCCCACTATCCATCCCCCTATCATTTCCTCACCCCTCTGTCATTCTCCTCCTCAAATCTCTGTTCATCGCCCTCTCCCCTGTTCACTTTCTCTTTCTCTCTCTCTGTCCACATTCTCATCCCCCGCTCTCATTCTATCCCCTTCAACTCTATATTAAATTACATATACAGGGTAAATCTAAGCGCGATTCCTCATGTGCTAGCAATAAAAATGTCTCTCACAAACTTTCGTCCTGCGAATATTTCCGGCAGTAAATGACGTCGAAGATTGAGTTGGATGTGTCCCATACGTCAATGTGTTTCAGAATTACAGTACTTTACCAACAAACTTCTAGGGGATGTGGGAGGTGTTTGAGGAACAAAGTGAGCATGGAAACTCATGCCCAGAAACGTCATCCAACGTCAGAGCGTCGAAGTTGCTGGAGGGGATGTCTGGCAGCAGGAGCTGGTGCCTCTAACTTGGACTCTCCGTAGCGTCGTTGAATGGCGTTTCCGGGCATGGGTTTCCAGCTCATTTTGTTCCTCAAGAAACCTCCACATGCCCTAGATGTTTGTTGGAGTAGTAGTGTAATTCTGAAACACAATGACGTATGGGACACACACCCATCTCAGTCTTCGACGTCCATTTACTGCCGGAAATAGGCACAGGACGAAAGTTTGTGACAGACATTTTTTATTGCTAGAATGTGAGGAACCGCGCTGCAAAGCCCGAGTGCGCGAATTTTGATTCACCCTATATGCGAACCTTCATGGTCATCGTTGAAACGGTGCCCATGTTCTTTACAAGTTACCCTCCGCTATTATCTATACCACTATCATGGTGATCGGTCAAATGCCGTAGTAGTCCATAGTAATGAACCCTTTGTCGTGCACTTTACAGTAGCCTACGATTTCGAAAAAAATCATATCCATGAAAACGTACACATGAAAAAAAATGTTCAAATGTTTGTTAAGCTTAACTGCGGGGTCATCAGTTCCTAAACTTACAAACTAATTATGAACTTCCCTACACTAAAGAAGACACATCCATGCCCGAGGGAGGATTCGAATCCCCGACAGGGAACGGCCTCGCGCATCGGAGCATAGCGCCTCAATGCTCTTGGCCACTCCGCCGCGACCATACACATGAGGCACTTAAATGGCGATCGGTCAAATGATGTCGAAATCTGAGGTAAGAACTTCGCCATGCACATATGAATTCTTACCTAAACTGTGGTTACTCTTGAAGGACACCTGTACAGAATTTCAACAAAATAGAAATCAAACTTTAGATTTGTTCGGATTACAAACAAATGGACACTATTCATGAGTATTTCATCTTTGGATGGTCTGGATCTTTATATTCGTGTCTTTGTGATAGTGTGAATGATGAAAACGCACTAAAAGTTGAAAAGCTTACTATTTCACGTTTGACATCATTATTAAAGTCTGCATTACGAAACCGCATTAGCATCGCATTATGACGGACTCATTTTCACGTGTACGTTGACAACATTCACGGTTCTAAACTGCTGTGAAACTTCTTACCATCTAAATAGCGCTACTAGTCGTGAGCAAGGCGCCGGAAGAGTAATGTTTGTTATTATTACTTTTCTGTGTGATTAAGGTAATAGTTCCTGAAATTTTTACATCCCAAACAATAGCAAAATATCGGGAGACATAAATAATCATGAAATAAGTGTAAAAACAGCCGAATTTTACTGATACAAGCAACAACTTACTAATGAGGAAATATTGACGAATGTGTATATATCTGCAGCTTATTCCGCTGAAAGTAATAGAATATAAACATATTTGAAACATGAATTTCTGTTACCGTCTGTTCTTACGCGACAGGCACTTTTTTATGTGTAACAATTCGGTATAGAGTCGAATGATTCGAACAATTCTTACGGTTCACCCGTCGTTCGTTTGAACGCATACATTTTTGACTGTAATTACTTTTGCTTACAAAACGAACGTTTTGAAGGGTCTAGCCGTTTGTGGTTCAAATGTAGCAACAATTGTGAATTGGTTTCTGCTTTTTTGCTTTCGGTGTATTATTGTCACGTTTGTGAGGATTTTCCTTCAGCTACACCTATGGTGGCTAATCTGGTACATTACATAATTTAGGTATTGCAGTCTATATAAGTTTGTTACTTTGAACATTTAGTGATTTGACATGAATTGCTCCATATTTTTGAGTAGAAAACAGACGCCTTTCTGCCAAAGGTTGGGTCTTCTGTAATTTATTAGTCATATTCTGTTCTTAATAGAAAATTATATTCTTCGTTAAAAAGTAGATGATTTCAAGAGAATCTTAAATAAATTGTCCTGCAATGAATCGTTTCGTGCCTGTAAGTGGTCCTTACGAAACCTAAGAAAGGCAAATGTGGAGTTCATTTTCTAGTTATTGGCATTACATACCTCCCCTGTTGTAAAAAGTAGGTTAAAATCAATTTAAACAATACTATTCACACTCATCCATATTGTGTTCAGAAATGTACGTTGCCAGCCAGTTGGAACGCGGCTGTCGTGCCGTATAACAAAAATTAGTGGGAGTGTCGTGACCATGGTTTAGTTGTCTGGAGATGATGGTGCCATGAAAAAGATGCCATGCCCAGTCTACCAATATCTACGATCAAACGTTGTGACTGTGTCTGTTAAGCCGTATTTGAAGTTCGTGAGACTATTTATTGCTCCATATTTCGCGGATTTTGCTCGTCGTACTCGTCCCCCGCGACGCATCGAGAGTAGATTCCCTCATTAACAGGATGAGAACAAGGTCTATCTGCCATCACAACCACCATGAATTGGTGGTTGTGGTGAAGTCTATCAGTGCATATACACACAAGCCTTTTACAAACTATAAGCTAAAATAAAGAACTCTTAGGACAAGAGAAGTAACTACAACTTCATACATGGGCTACACTAATTAGATCTGTGTATACAATTTAAAAAAGGCTAAACTTATCAGAAAATTATCCAATCGCGTTATTTACTGAAAAAAAAAGCAGCTCTAATATCTATGTAGGTTTCGTGAACTTAGTAAAAAACCTTCAGTACAACAGGTTGAGGGTGAGGTGTTTACAAACGAGGCCACGTCTGGAAGAGCCGGCCGCGGTGGCTGAGGGGACTGAGGCTCCAGTCACGGTCTGCACAGCCACTAGGGTCAGTGGTTCGAATCCCCCCTCAGGCATGGATATTTGCGCCGTCCTTAGGATAAGCTAGTTGATAAGTAGTTTGCAAGTTTAGGGACTGATGACCCCGTAGTTAAGTCCCATAAGCTATACAAACATTTGAACATTTTTTGCCACGTCTGGAAGACGTGGAATAACACATTTCCTCAACCGATACACATGTTCCGATCGCAATCCTCATGCCGAAGGAAAGGGTTGTACCTGGGGGCGGTTTTACCTTGGGACACTTTTTAATAAAGGCAGTGCACTCTAGTGGCAACTCTAAGAACTACGAAATAAAGTTGTCAGGCCTATTTTCAGAGGGAATAGGAGGCCATGTTGTATTTGGATGATGTTTGAGATCTGAGCAAGAGTTTTACAAGTTTTCGTATTTGAAAGTAAAATTTAGCCACAATCCTTAGAAGATATAAATAAAAGCTAAGCATCATTATTTATATTTCCCAAATACAGTGTTGTAGGACACTGTTTAAGTAAGCTATTGATACGGTAAGTTATAAAGATATAAATGAGTACATACGTCAGTATACTGTTTTCTGTAATTGTGCATTTTGAATTACCTTGGAACACTTCTCTGGTTGCACCTTGGTACAACCAAACATTTCGTCTCCAGTGTAACTTAAGTTTGTGTATCATTTTAGATCGGTAGAAGTAAGGTGGAAAGGAGAAGAGAAAAACCAGATGCGGAATGCATGGAGGCAGCTGCCAATGAGGTTATTACACAGAAACTATCTATACGAGAAGCGGCTGAAGTATATGGAATGTCGAAAAGTACTCTTGTTAGGCACATCCAAAAACACAAATTTTCTGGTCAAATTCATTTCAAATATGAAGCCAGCAGTGCTACACAAAATGTCTTCACCACAGATTAAGAGAAACAACTTCTTTCTTATGTATGCTGGAGTAGTTTTAGAAAACACAGAACAAGATGTAACTGTGAATTTCTTACGGAAGCCAAGGACCCATTTTGCATTTCCTAATGTTGAGAAAATCAGCACCGTTAATCGCAGTAATATAGTGGAAGTACTACGAGATCCAGTTGTGTGTTGTGGGTTTCATTCAATTAATATTTTATTCCCAGCATCTCTTGTTTTAAGGTAAAATAACTTTTGTATTAGGAATAACAAATAAACATGTACTACCTAATTCCAATACTATTTTTTCATTCATAAAACTAAGAAACTGAAATACATTACCATGTCCCAAGGTAAAACCACCACTGTCCCAAGGTGAAACCATAGGTTGTACCTTGGGACACGTATCACAAAAGTCTTTATTGGTGAATAATTGTGTTATTATTGGAGCTAGCCTAAACTGCTGTTCGTTCAAAATTATCTAAAACTGGTACCTTAGATGGGATAAATTTTCAAATTTCTTGTAAAAGAAATTATAGTATAAAAAAATTAAAATGTAAAAAATGTCCCAAGGTACAATCCTTTCCCCTACTGTACAGGCAGTGTAGGATGGATTAGATTAGATAGATCCATATTGAGGAGATCATCGTGGATGTGGAACATATCAATACAAATTTTTTCTTAATAATCTGAAATTATAACACTAATACTATGAATACATACAATATATCAATTGGTTCCATTCAAACATTCTTCATTAGAGTAAAATGAGTTGGCTACTAGTAAGTCTTTCAAGCTCCTGTTCAACTGCAGCTTAATTTGTTATGGTTGCTGGCAAATGATTGAAAATGTGTTTTCCTGAGTAGTAGACCCCTTTTAAGTCTTCTTGTGTAGATCATTTTTGTTCTTAGTATTCTATGTATGAATTGATCTGTCTCTTGGAAAAAAGGGATATATTATTTATGACACATTTCATGAGGAATAAATATCCTGCGAGGCAGTAGTTTGAGTACCCAATTTTTTGAAGAGGCTTCTAAAGGATGTCCATGAATTTACTCAACAAATAATACGTATTATATGCTTTTTGACTCTGAAAACTTTTGTTTGACTTTTACGAGTTCTTCCAAAATATTATTCCATAAGACATTATAGACTGAAAGTAAGCAAGGTGCAAGGTTTTTTATTTCTATGTTGACTACATCTGATAACACTCGAAATGAAAATACAGATTTGTGAAGGCGATTCTCCAGTTCTGTGTTGTTCTCCTCCCAACTGAATTTATTATCAAGTTGCAAGCCCAGCAATTTAATGCTGTTAATCTCTTCTCTCTATTCTTCTTCGTATTTTATGCATAAGCTGGATGGAAACATTTTACATGTTCTGAACTGCATGCAGTGAGTCTTTTGAAAGTTTAATGTCAATGAGTTGGCTTTTAATCATTTATTAATTTCCAAGCATATATCATTAGCAGACCTTTCTAGAACTATATTCGACATACTACTTACTGTAATATTAGTGTCATCAGCAAACAAAACGAACTCTGCTTCTGACAATGTAACTGATGAGAGGTCATTAACGTATACAAGAAAAAGCAATGGTCCTATGATGGATGCTTGTGGGACATCACATGTAATTTCTTCCCAATTTGATAATAACTGATGGCTTAATTCGCTAGCCCCTTGCACTGACACCCTTGTAGTTCCAGCTTATTCGAGCCTCTGTGTTCGAGATGAACCAACTGGTGTCTGACAGGTAGAGGGACGTTCAGATGAAGGAAACACTGCAGATGAATGCTGATAAATACTCCCCATCATAGCAATCGTAGGGTTCCCTGAAAACTGACAATTATCTAGAAAACATGAAGAAGAATTCTAGACAGTCAAGAATTCACTTACACCAATATCTGACCCCTGCAAACACTCTTAACGATGTCAGCCTTATGGAAAAGTGTGGATAACTGCAAGGTTCGACTCAAAGACAACTTGGAAAGAACTGTAGGATGTAAACGGACATAAGAACCGCAGCCATAGAGCGACTAAGAAATATCTGTAATACGTTGTAGAATTATAAGGTAATTGGTTAGAATATAGTATAAGAAAATTCTGTAATTTAATACACCGTGCTAAACATTTAATGTGATTAGTGCCCTAGTAAAGTCCGATGGCCGGCCGCGGTGGCCGCGGGGACTGAGGCGCTTCAGTCACGGTCTGCACGGCCACTAGGTCGGGGGTTCGAATCCCCCCTCGGGCATGGATATTTGTGCCATCCTTAGTGTTAGCTAGTTCATAAGTAGTTTGTAAGTTTAGGGACTGATGACCCCGTAGTTAAGTCCCATAATCTATACAAAAATTTGAACATTTTTTTGAAAGTCCGATGAATAAATAGGCTGTGAAATAAATATTATCGTATACACTAAAATATACTAATTATAACACGTTACATAAGTATACTGTAGTACTGTGTACTTTGGATGGAAATATACTGACAAATAGCGTGTGATAGTAACAGTTAGGTACTTCAGAATGTTCATTTTCAGACAAATTCCACATTTGATTCAATAGCAACGACGGCGTACTTGTATCTTCGCGATAAGCCATCTAGTTCGCCGAGCTCCGCCTTGTTATTGGATCTCTCGGATGAGCCACGCGAGCTTTTACGGTAATGAAAAAATGAAAAAGTCCCATTACTCGTCACAGAAGTTACGCAGCGAAGCAAAACATTGGGCCGATGGAGATATTGCTTATAAACACGCGAACCTCGGCTCAGGCTAACTCCAACCGCATAGGAATGCTCGCTGTTGCACGAACACCCCGCTGGAAAGTCTACTACGGAAAAGCGTTTCAAATAAAAATATTTATCGGAATATTTTATTGTTCAATCACCAGTATTTCGATCACACACACACACTCACACAGGTAGAGGAAAAGGGGGAGGGATAGAGGGGAGGAACTGGAGGTAAACAAATTCACAGCCATTTCCTACAGGTTGTGTAACAAGTTTCATAAAATTTACAGTATGGTACACAAAACTGTCAAAATATATTTATATGGCTGTTGTATTACTTAACTGGCATCTTTACATCCTTCTCCCAACTATGCCTATGAAAGCGAATAAAACTAAATTTCATACATTCCCAGAAATAACCGTCTGACATTCCTCCTTTGTAACCAAAACAGGTCGCCCAGTCATTTTCAGACAAATTGGTATGTAAATCAATAACCACAGTCAGATGTAGTCACCACTTCCTCACGTAACATGTATTCTGTTGTTATGGTGATCTTCAGATTGATTTGATGCAGTTCTCCACCCCTCCCCCCCCCCCCCTATCACCAACGAACCTCGTCATCTCCAAGTAACAATTGAAAGCCACTTCTGTGTGAACCTGCTTACTGTACTTATCTCGTCGTCTAGTCCCCTCTAAACAACAACAACTTATCTCGTGACCTCCCTCTACGATTTTTAGCTCACTCCCCACTCCCACATTCCCCTCTATACTACACTGACTATCCTTTGAGAATGCGTCCTATCAATCGATCCCGTCTTATTGTCAAGTTACAGGTGACATTTCTTTTATCCCCGTTCCCTACCTCCTCATTAGTTAGGCGATGTACCCGTCTAATATTCAGCATTCGTCTGTAACACTATATTTCAAAAGCTTCAATCCTCTTCTGGCCAAAACTGTTTATCATTCTTGTTTCACACCCCTGCAAGTCTAAACTCAGATAAATACCCTCAGAAAACATTTCGTAACGATTTAAGATCTTATGTTAACAAATTTCTCTTTTTCAGAAATTATTTCATTCCCATTGTCATTCTGTATTTTATATCTTCTCCACTTCTATCACCATATGTTATTTTACTGCCCAAATAAAAAAACTCATGTACTACTTTTATTGTCTCGATTCCTAACCTAGTTCCCTCAGTATTACCCGATTTAAATTCGACTTCTTGTAATTACTGTCATTTCAAGACACTGACCATTCCTTTCAATTCCTCTTCCATATCCTACGGACGAACAATATCATCGGCAAACTGCAAAGTTGTTTTCTTCTTCCGGAACTTCCACTGCCTCGCCGAATTTTCCTTGCTTTCCTTCACAGCTTGCTCAATGTGCGAATTAAATAATATCGGAAAGAGTCTGTTTCACTCTAGCCGCTGCGTCCCTTTCATGCCCTTAGACTCTTAGGAGCGTTGTATTATTCCATACAAGTTTCACATATCTTTTTGTTCGCTATATTTTACACTTCCTACCTTCAGAATTTGAACTAGTGTTTTCCATTATTCTTGAATTCTGAGGGTATTTCGCCTATCTTGCACACGAGGTGAAATAGTATACCTGGCTCAGTATCTACGAAGCAAATATTTACTCTGTAATTTTTCAACTATTGGCCCATTATAGGTTACGGTAGTAACACTAAAAGTGGGCCTTTGCGATCGTCTTTTGACAGCTCGAAATTTAAATGAAAATAACGACTTAACCGTTCATCTGACACAAAAATTGAATAACCTAATTTGTAGAGGAGAAAATTCTCTACAACTTTACTCTCTTATGTTTTTTCATATCTCGTATATTTCATAGATATTTGCAAAAATAACGGCGATTTTGGGATGTCTGTCTGTCTGTCTGTCCGTAACGTGTTCCCACCTTTTAAGCCAAACCGTTCAACCGATCGACAGCAAATTTTACAGACGTAATTGTAGGCCGGCAGAGACCAGAACCTCCCTTTTTCAAAGTTTTCGGACAAAAAATACGTTGGTTACACCAAAAAAAGCCGTTTGTAATGTAATTGAAAACGAACCGTTCACCTGACACGAAAATTGAATAACCTGATTTGTAGAGGGGAAAATTCTCTACAACTTCGCTCTCATATGTTTTTTTTCATATCTTGCATCGTTGCAGAGATATTTGCAAAAATAACAGCGATTTGACGATTTCTGTCTGCCTGTAACGTGTTCCTACTTTTTAGGTCGAACCGTTCAACCGATCGCTACCACATTTTCCAGACATAATTATTGGTCACCAGAGACCAGAACCTCGCTTTTTCAAATCTTTCGGACAAAAAATACGTTATCAACACCAAAAAAATCCGTTTGTAATGTAATTTGAATTGCAAATAAACCGTTCATTTAACTCGAATATTGAACAATCGAATTTGTACAGGAGAAAATTCTCTACAACTTTGCTCTCATGTTTTTTTTTTTTTTCATATTTATACACCCTCTATTGAATTAACGAAAACCAGCCGTTCGGAGATGTCACGTGACATTCCTCGCCCAGAACTCTCTCTGGCATACGCCATCTTGCGTTGCGTATTTGATGATTTTCTTATTGTAACTTGTACGTTGTCATTTCTAAAGAATGGCGCACTGAAGAATTAACAAAAACGTGTCGTTCTTCGCACGATAAATGATAATCTAGTGTCCAAAAATGCCCTATAAGTATCTGTTAACTGCCATTAATAGTACAAGAATGAAGGTCGCATACTCGTGTTGTTATTGTGGTGTAGTGGATAGCGCGTTGGATTGTAATGCGGATAGTCAATGGTTTCGGAACCTGCCACTTTCAATATTTTTCTCTCCTTTTTCTCTAAAATGGTTTCGGGCATCCTTATTAATTAAATAGAGCTATGTTCTTCAATGTTTAGAATTGTGCATATGTAAAAATGCTCCCTCTAAATTGCATGTTTCTGCTGTTACGTGAACATGCCGTGAAATACGTAACGACGAATTGAACAATGGTCTTCTGAAGCATATGAACGTAAACAGTGAGGATACTGTAATAATGAACATTCTGAACAACGAGCTGATACAGGTAGTTTCGTATATATAAAGGAAGTTCTAGATATCTGTGACAAGTGTAGTTCCTTAATGAAACGAAAGGGAAGTGTATACTTTGCAACAAATTAACTTCTTTATTTTTTTCTATGCGTTTATTCACTATTTATGGAATATATTGAAAGTCATTAATTAGAATCATTGCATCTACTAAAACATTTGACATGGTTGCTATGCTTTTAATGTAGATGTTATTACCTTTCCTGTAGTTCAGATATGACTTCATTCATGTTACTCTGTAAAATAAATAGCAAATATTCTATTTCAAACCGTGATTACGTTTTCTTTTACAACTAAAATCACAAACGTAATAAGTGTGGTAATACTGAATTCCACATAACTCTAGTACTTAACATATATACAAAGTTATTTGTTATATTTACAACAGTCATTTTAACAGTATCTCCTGGCCGGTGGGAGGGATATTAAAATGATAGTTCGAAGAGGTAAGAGTTCAAAAAAGAGTATGTTTGTCAAAGCTAAACTTAAATATCATATAATTTTGGCTGTTTGTTAAAATACGGTCAGAAAGAATATTACGTGTTGGGTGCATAGGTATTACCACAATACTAGAGTCGTAATCATATCACCATAATTTTTTATTATTTAGATTATTATTTTAATCCAAAATGTTTACAAAAACTTATAAAAACTACAAATCTAAAGTAAAACACGTCAGTGCGATTTTTTTTCTTATTTCTGACGTTCATATCTTTACTTCACTACAAAGTATGATTGGGTATTTTGTATGTGGATAGAGAAGGATCAGTTTCTAATATATTTTGAGCTAAATACCATGTGTAGGCTTAGTTGGTGGTGTTATATAAATTATTTGGGAATCATTGCTTTAAAGATATGGTATTCAGAGGCGAAAAACAGACTGGAGGAATTTGATTATTTTACCTTACAACTACTCGTCTGCCGCAACTGGGAGCTTTTGTCGTGTCACAGTCTGTTCTGCGAGAATAGCGTAATCGTGGCATATCTAGTTTTGGTGGGAGAAGCACTAATGTGTAGGGCTACAGCCTGAGGGATGGGTGATGGAGGAGTTTGGGGCTGGAGATTGAAATGTTCAAATGTTTGTAAATCTTATGGGACTTAACTACGGGGTCATCAGTCCCTAAACTTACAAACTACTTATGAACTACTTACGAACTAGGACGGCACAAATATCCATACCCGAGGGGGGATTCGAACCCCCGACCGTAGTGGCCGTGCAGACCGTGACTGAAGCGCATCAGTCCCCTCGGCCACCGCGGCCGGCGCTGGAGGCTGGCACGGTGACTGGGTGTCACCTGGAAGGTGTGCCTGGACACAGATGCTGATGTGAGCTGCTGACATTGTTGCCTCTCGTAGATCATGAGAGCATCTCAGGCGGCTGCGTTGCGTATGGCACGCGTGTGCAGCACAGTCAGCAGTCATTGACACACAGGTCCATTACAGCAGGCGTCGCGGTGCAGCGTAGGCAGAGTCGCGCTTTCCCTCCGCCGTCAAACGTGGCCAGCCTCCAGCAGTGAGCGGGGTCGCCAGCGGTCGCTGCGTCTGGCTGGACTGATTGACTTGCGCAGCATGGGGGCTGCTCCAGACTGCTGACGACCAGCTGAGTCCTGTGAACTTGACACCCATTTTTCTAAAAAATGTACATTTTTTTCGGAGTTCTACACAGATATGCAATAGTTCTGGAGTCCTCTGTACAACATTTTAATAGTTCTGTAAAATTTCGCGAAAAAATAGGAATAATTACAACAAATTTTAGTTTTTCAAAATTATTATTAGCCAATTAGTGCAAACATAGTTATACAGGCTGTTACAAAAAGTACGGCCAAACTTTCAGGAAACATTCCCCACACACAAAGAAAGAAAATATGTTATGTGTCCGGAAACGCTTAATTTCCATGTTAGAGCTCATTTTATTACTTCTCTTCTAATCGCATGAATCATGGAATGGAAACACAATGCAAGAGAACGTACCAGCGTGACTTCAAACACTTTGTTACAGGAAATGTTCAAAATGTCCCCCGTTAGCGAGGATACATGCATCCACCCTCCGTCGCATGGGATCCCTGATGCGCTAATGCAGCCCTGGAGAATGGCGTATTGTATCACAGCCGTCCACAATACGAGCACGAATAGTCTCTACATTTGGTACCGGAGTTGCGTAGACAAGAGCTTTCAAATGCCCCCATAAATGAAAGTCAAGAGGGTTGCGGTCAGGAGAGCGTGGAGGCCATGGAATTGGTCCGCCTCTATCAATCCATCGGTCACCGAATCTGCTGTTGAGAAGCGTACGAACACGTCGACTGAAATGTGCAGGAGCGCCATCGTGCATGAACCACATGCTGTACGTACTTGTAAAGGCACATGTTCTAGCAGCACAGGTAGAGTATCCCGTATGAAATCATGATAACGTGCTCCAATGAGCGTAGGTGGAAGAACATGAGGCCCAATCAAGACATCGCCAACAATTCCTGCCCAAACGTTCACAGAAAATCTGTGTTGATGACGTGAATCGAGGAAGTACAGTACATACTAACGAAACAATTGGGTATTTTGACAATTGTCTGCACGAATTATTTAAATTTAAAGAGAAATACTAAAATGAACTCTAACATGGAAATTAAGCTTTTCCGGACACATGTCCACATAACTTATTTTCTTTCTTTGTGTGTGAGGAATGTTTCCTGAAAGTTTGGCCGTACGTTTTTGTAACACCCTGTATAGCTCCCAAAGAGTTCTGCAGGAAATCCTAATGGCATTTTTCAGTGCACATTATACTTTATAAGATAATTGCAACAATGAGTAATCCATTTAACTCTACTGTGAAGTTGGCACATCTTTTTTTGAAAAAGTGTACATTTTTTCAGAGTATTAGGCAGATACGCAATACTTTTGGAGTTTTTTGTACTGAATTTAAATATTTCTGCAAAATTTAAGGGAAAAACCTAAAAAAAAGAGTAGAAGAAACTTAAGATTTTTCAGAATAATTATTTGCCTATTAGCGGAAAAATAGTTCCCAAAGAGTTCTACAGGAAATCCAAGTGACATTTCCGGTGCAGATTATACTTTATGAGATAGCCTAATTACAATAACGGGGATCACTATTTTCACCCTACTGTGGAGTTGGCACCCCATTTTTGAAAAATGTACTTTTTTTTCAGACTTATAGGCAGATATGCAATAGTTCTGGAGTTCTTTGCATAAAATTTAAATAGTTCTTCATAAATTCACGAAAAAATTACAACAAAACTTAGTTTATGAAGTAATTATTTTTCTGTTATTGCAAAAATAGTTCTGATCACAGCACTAAATAGCTCCCAAAGCGTTTTATTGGAAATCTGAATGACAATTTTGTGTGCAGGTTTTACTTTATGAGATAAATGCAGTAATGTGGAATTCATTTTCACGCTACTGTGAAACTGGTACCACGTTCTCGAGAAATAGACATTGTTTTTGGGGTTCTGTGTAGACACTCCATAGATCTGAAGTTCTTTGTACAAAATGTGAATAATTCTGCATAACTGCCCGGAATTTTTTGTCAGAATTTTGAATAGCTTAAATGCTGTGAATTTGGGTCCCTTATTCGAGAAATATACATTTTTTCCCCTTCGGTCTTGATAAATATTCTATCCGCTGCAAATTCACTTTGTTGTTTTTACGTCTGAATAATTCCTGCTTATCGTAAACAAGCGAATACGTACATTTTTTGTTTAAATAATGAAATTAATCCTGAGTTTCAATTTCGGCGCCCTATGCACCAGTATGTGAAGTATCCAATCTACGTTTCTCAACATAGTAATTTACCTGGAGAGGTGCTTTAGACTCCGATAATCGTCTCTACAAATTATTATTATTTGTATTATTTTACACTGTTATATTTCCCACCGTTCTTTGGACTGCCAGTGGCGAAGATAAACATGATTTACATATATTTTTTATTTTTTAACATTTTTCAAATGTAAAGGCAAACTTTTCCTCCAGTGTAGCAACTTGGCTAAGAGTTCTTCTTATCATGGTAAGTTTCGAAACAGGGTGCAATACACAAGGAGGATATCATGCATGTTTTGCATTCATACTTCGCTTCTAGGCGCACATTCTTTTTCGAGCAGACTGCATATGCTACGCCATACTCCGCGTTTTTTGGGTTGATCACTTGGAATGACAATTGGAAAGTGCCTTCCAGTAAATCATAGAAGTTTCTCGTCATCAGAGTTTCTTATTTTCCTATCTCCTCTCCTTCTTGTTAGACTTTTTTCACAAGTTCTCCTAACCGATTTAAATGACAATTTGTTAATAAAAGGTCCACAACATGCAAAATATAAGTTTTGTACCATTTGACAGATTTGCACATAGATCCAACTGAGGTTAGTAGCATGTCAAAGAGGTTTACTACGCCCATTCATGAATCGTAATTAACAATACGTTGCTGTTCCATTACTTTTATAGTCAGTCATCCTTAAAAAATAAAAATAAAAATTAAAAAAAATGTTCAAATGTTTGTAGAGCTTATGGGACTTAACTATGGGGTCATGAGCTCCTTAACTTACAAACTACTTATGAACTAGCTTATTCTAAAGACGGCACAAACTTCGATGCCCGAGGGAGGATTCGAACCCACGATCGCAGCGGCCGTACAGAACGTGATTGGCACGCCGCAGACCGCTCGGCCACTGCGACCGGCTTAGTCTGCCTGTTCGTTTCCCCATTGCATGGATTTCTGTGGTGTTGCAGGCAGACAACATTAAGACTTTTCTCTTGTCGCACCACTTTAGGCTGTTTCAGTTTACACAGACTCGACTTCTCCTCTTTTCAATTTCTTCTGTAACGTCGGCAAGTTGCACCTTTTGCTCATACAGTACCGCACGCTGCTGTCCTGCAGTTGTGAAGCCAAAGTAAGAAGTATGGTTTGAGTTTGTGTTTGAATTAATCATCAGCGATCTTGGCTTTAATATTTTGGAACATAAGAAGTAGGGGCTTGAACGTATACCAATTGAGGGGTTTGGCGCAAGAAGGAGTCAGCTCCACTCTTTGGCTCTATTGCGTTGAACATTCTACATTCAAAAAAAAAAAAAAAAAAAAAAAAAAAAGAGCCCATTCGTTTGGTGCAAGAAAGAGGCAGCTCCAGCCACTAGTTTCAGAGAAATCCAACAGATCGTTCATCGATTCCCAGAACTGGGCTTTATGCCATGCGACAAAGAGTTCGGTAATATAGAAAAGTGTTTGA
Organism: Locusta migratoria; assembly: GCA_026315105.1. Classification (NCBI taxonomy): domain Eukaryota; kingdom Metazoa; phylum Arthropoda; class Insecta; order Orthoptera; family Acrididae; genus Locusta; species Locusta migratoria. The sequence continues at coordinate 706,685,201 of CM048744.1, forward strand.
GGAAGATGGAAAGAGTTTTCCTTCCAGTGGAGTATGATCGCAGTGGACCAGAAATTTATTTTCAACTTTCTTGAGACGCTGTAGAATTTTTTTTGTAAAGTATCCTTATGTATCATTATCTAACAAGAAAAGAGGAAAATATTTAACTGTTAAGTACAAAATATTCCTCTATGAACAGCTATACATTGGTAAAGGATTATTCAATACAGCGCGACCGTCTTCGATAATGCCCAAATTTCCAACCAACGACCTGCGAGTCTTATAACAATGGACCACTTTCATCAAGCTTATGATTGTCTCCTCACGCTTAAAGGCCAAAAGTTTAAAGATGTCAAAGAGCTAGCCAGAAAGTATGTTGGGCAAAACGAAACATGGTTTTACGACCAATTGACGTCAGATGCTTCAAACGATCCTGAGGAGACTGAAAGGGAGCTAGAAGACTGAAGAAGAACAGTAGAATTAATGTATTATGCCAATAATGTTGTACTTTCTTCATTAATAAATGTTTTAAACTGAAATATGGTTAATTAAGAAGAAAATGGTCCTACAAACAGTTTTTCATTCACTTTGGAGCAAAACGGAGGCAGCTCCAAAATTCAAAACTCTATTGCACGTACCTGAGTGCATGCATTTGTATGTAGATAACCCATAGCCTAAAACAAGGCTGACCATTTTTTCCTTTTGGTGAAAACTGAATTTTTAAAACTTTTTTTTCAGTTGGCCACAAACTGGCAAAAGTGAAGCTACCTCCTTCTTGCACAAAAGCCTTCAATTGCCGACATACTTGGTATGTCCACGTTAACAATATGGCTTCATTAGTATTACCACTATGTGGCCATATTTCGTCAAATTATGGACTGCACTGTCTGTTGTGCCTATGTATTCAAGGATTTCCAAGACGTATACAGTTTTACAGTCGCACAACACAAATGCCTTTATTCCAGATCTACTTCATTTTAAAGGAATTATTGGTTAAAAACAGAAGCGACCTTTGAATAGGAATAGGCTTCCACTGATGCAGAGTTTTTTATTTATATATGGAGTAAACGCAATACGAATAAGATCTCTGTCTACTATATTCCCGAACAAACTGTCTTCTCCGCGATTGCCAGTGTTGTATCTAAAATGCAACAATCTCAAAAGTAATATTAAACTTTGATGAAAATTGGAGAGCATCTGTGGGTCAGTATTAATTTATAGAAGCGAAATAGCAATGAAGAAATACAGTTACTCAAATCCAACATCTTTCCACGTAAATAGTCGAGAATGGACTGATTCTGACGCGTTTGCCATCATGAACGCGTAAAATTGGTTCGTTTCAAGTACTATGAATTTCATCAGATTTTCTGATAGAAAAGGCATGATGAAATGATTGAATACTTAGGCGCTAATTGGCAATTACATCCTGAAGATGAGTCACCAAATGCATGTAGCATTGACCTGAAGGCACGTCTTTGCCTATCAAACTTGTCACTAGGGCGTGACGTTTTCCAGATCGTTTCGCCTTCAGATTCTCAAAAAGAACTATCCTGGTAAGCTGTACTAGGTGGAAGCGTATTGCTACAAAACTCAGCTGAATAATCATCATCACCGCTGCAGTCATGAAAGATGTCACACTCGCTGTCATTCCTCGTGAGTATCTCCAGTATCTTTTCGTGAATGTAGCCACGTGTGGTGTTCCATATTTTTTGTGGAACATGTAAAGGCACATTTGCATGAGGAGCACATTTTCTCAAATGTGTCTCCTCACGCTTAAAGGCTCAAAGTTTAAAGATGTCAAAGAGCTAGCCAAAAATGGATACAAGTTTATTTTCACAAATATTTAAAATCTTATACGTATTCGTAACGTTAAACATTGATTATAATATAGGATAATGTATCCACGTGAGGTGCATTCGCTGGAAAACAGCGGAACAAAAGCCACCTTTATGTGCTGGCCTTTTTTGAGATAGGCAGACTGAATAATTCCTTATTTATTTCCAATATCAGTACATGCAATGACTTGATATGGCATGAACGTTCTGAAATAAAATGTTTTGAGTAATGATGGGCCAGTACGAAATGTATGTCTTTGGAATAATGTACGAAATCAAAAAAATTAACATACTGTCATGATCAAGCAAGTACTGTATATTAAGCCCTTGATTTTTCAGGGAAGCCAAAACAGTCTTGGTCCAACCCGCCACTGCCCGCACCGAAACTAAGTTTATTGTGCGGTAATATTAAGCCCTTAGTACAATTGAAAAATCAATTTGATCATAATATTTCATTTGTGTAAATTGAATATTTCTATTAGGCTCCAAACTCATATTGTCACGTTGCAAAGGAAGTAGGCTTGACTTCGAAGGCAACTAAACACAGCACTTTTACTGAAAGCACGTTTATTACGAACTCAACATACACGCAGCACTGACTGCCTCTCAGGCAGAGTGCTCTGCTATTTATACACAGACAGAATTTACCAGAAATTAGAAGAACAGTTAACATAAGAAACAAGTAGAACTTACAAGTGAACATAAGAAAGATGTAGAACCTTCTGGAATTGTAAATTACAAAGAAAAAAATTTTTGCCGGTGGGCGGAATTGAACCGACGACCTTCTGCTCCGCAGTCCATGACGCTATCCCCTGCGCCACGCCGGCAGTTGGTGTTCGCGGTCTCTCACGGCATTGCTCCCTCTCCTGGAGAAACAGCGACCCGCTGTTATGATCCCTGTGGAGCCAGCTGCAATGTCCTGGATCTTGACCGTGTCATGGGTCCTCTGTATGACAGTTCAAGAGAATCCTTCCCTTCTCTGCGATTATCGACGACAGACGTTCACGTCGTAGCTTCATCAGGAACATTACCGTCCTTAAAGTCCTTGAACAAGAAGCCATTGTCGTCTACCTGCTCTTCAGGATCATAGTAAGGCTTCATGCGCAGGACATGAACAATGTCTCTTCGTTTTTGACGTTTCGACGACGGCTCATAATCCTCAACTTCGTATGTGACGTCCGACAGGCGGCGTATGACACGAAACGGACCAAAGTATCGCTTCAATAACTTTTCTGACAGTCCAACCTTCCGTACAGGGGTAAAAATCCATACCAGATCTCCTGGGTTGTACACAACAGGTCGGTGCTTGTCGTTATACCGCTGACGGTCCTTCTCCTGGGCGCCCAGTGTCCGTATGCGAGCCAGCTGTCTTGCTTCTTCGACCCTGGTGATGAGCTGTTTAACATAGTCATCCTGAGTGTCATCCGGTTGGAACGGGAACAGTGTATCCATTGTCGTCTCAGCTTCACGGCCATGGAGCAGGAAAAACGGGGTGAAGCCTGTGGTGTCTTGTCTTGCGGTATTGTAAGCAAATGTCACGACTGGCAGAATTGTATCCCAATCCTTCTGCTCAACATCGACGTACATCGACAGCATGTCGGCTAACGTTCTGTTAAAACGTTCCCTAAGACCATTTGTCTGAGGATGGTATGCAGTTGTCATTCTGTGGACAATGTTGCACCGTGACATTACCTCTGATACTAGTTTTGCCTGGAATACTTTTCCACGATCAGATATCATGACACGTGGTGCTCCATGCTTCAAAATAATGTCTTCTACAAGGAATTTTGCGATCTCTGGAGCTTCTGCAGTCGGCACAGGTTTGGTGACAGCGTAGCGTGTGAGGTAGTCAGTGCAGACTATTATCCAACGGTTACCGGTTGTCGACTTCGGGAACCTCCCTAAAAGATCGATCCCAACTCGGTGGAATGGAGCTGCTGCCGTCGGAATCGGTACGAGATGTCCTGGAGGTAATTGCGGCACATGCTTCCGTCGCTGGCACTCTTTACAGTGACTCACATAGTGCTTGACAGATCGGTAGAGACCTTTCCAGTAATACCTGCGTCTGATTCTGCCTAGGGTCTTCACGAATCCCAGATGACCGGATATTGGAGCATCATGGAAATATTTGAGAATTGCTGGCTGGAGATGAGCTGGAACAACAAGTAGCCATTTGGGGCCCAGTGGATCGTAGTTGCTCTTGTACAATGTTCCGTTTATAAGTTGGAACTCTCCATTGGTCGGTTCTCCTTTCTCCAAGGCCTCTATCATTTTTAATAGTGTTGGATCTTCCCTCTGTTCAGCTGTAACGTCATCTAATTCAGTGAGAGCTGAAATTTCATTAATGCTGTTGTGTTCCACTAATGGATTCCTTGAAAGGCAGTCGGCATCCTTGTGTTTGCGCCCGTTCTTGAATACCACTGTGACATCGTACTCTTGGAGTCTTAGTGCCCATCTTGCTAGTCGACCTGATGGATCCTTCAAACTAGTCCGCCAACACAAAGAATGGTGGTCTGTCACGACAGTGAATGGTTTGCCGAATAAATACGGCCGGAACTTGTTGATAGCCCAGATAACCGCGAGACATTCCTTTTCAGTTGCAGAGTAGTTTATCTCGGACTTTGAGAGTACTCTTGACGCATAGGCTATCACTTTTTCCGGCACCTTCCTGAAATTGTACAAGCACTGCACCAATCCCATAGCCACTGGCGTCTGTGTGAAGTTCCGTTTCTGCATTCTCGTCGTACAAGGCTAGCACTGGTGCGGAAGTTAGAGCCTCCTTAAGTGCTCGGAAAGCTCTTTCTTTTGTCTCATCCCAGTAAAATTTGGCGTCTCCCTGCAGAAGTTCTTGTAATGGACGTGCCTTGTTACAAAATCCTTTTATGAAACGTCGGTAGTATGAGCACAGCCCGAGAAAACTTCTCACATCACGAATGTGCTGAGGAGTTGGAAATTCTGTGACTGCCCTTACTTTATCTGGATCAGGACGGACACCATCTCCGTTGACTAGGTGCCCCAGGATTTTTATCTCTTTGGCGACGAAGAGGCACTTCTTTGGATTGAGCGGAGACCTGCAGCCTGAACACATTTCAACACAGTTGACAGGCGACTCAGATGTTCTTCAAATGTTTTCGAGAAAACGACAATGTCATCTAAATAGCAGAGACACGTCGTCAACTTAAGGTGTCGAAGCAAGTTGTCCATCATCCGTTCGAATGTGCCTGGAGCATTACATAATCCAAATGGCATTACTTTAAATTCATAGAGACCGTCAGGTGTAATAAAAGCCGTCTTCTCCCTGTCAGCTTCGTCAACCTCGATTTGCCAGTAACCTGTCTGCATGTCCATAGTTGAGAAGTATGTAGCTCCTTTCAAGCAGTCTAAGGTGTCATCAATACGCGGCAGTGGGTAGACATCTTTCTTTGTGATACTGTTCAGTCGCCGATAGTCGACACAGAATCGCCACGTGCCATCCTTCTTCTTTACGAGGACCACCGGAGACGACCAAGGACTCTCCGAAGGTTGAATGTCATCTCGCAACATCTTCTCCACTTCCTCCCGAATTATACGTCTTTCAGCTGGCGACACTCTATACGAACGCTGGCTAATTGGCGGATGGTCCCCAGTATTGATATGGTGCTTTATCGTGGGCCGTTTCGTCTGACTTTTCCCCTGCTGAGGTGTGAATGCACCCGAAAATTGTCGTAGTATACCTAACACCCACTGGCGTTGTTCCTTGGTCAGTCCAGGCCCTATTGGCAGTTCCACGTTTGTTTCCTCCAGCGTGTTGTCTGTACTAATAGCAGGGCATGGGTCTTCATTGATGACGTTGAGCTCACCGTCCTGGATTGGTTCAGCTGTCCCGATACACATTCCCTTGGGGACAATTTGTGATTCAAATCTCTCCTTGACCACCGGTAATTCTTATGATAGCCGCTGGTATATAAATTTCTTTTGTGAGCCTGATAAACTTTTTACTATCAACAAGAACTTCACAGTTTAACCAGTCATCTGTGTTTGTGACTGCAACTCTTCTCATTGTCAACGGCGGTATCGTCACATTGTCAACGACGAATAACTTCCCAGAAAATTCTGTATTGCGTGTATCTGGCGGAACAACTTCTTCAATTTGCAGCTCAGATCTTCCACAGTCAATGATAGCTTGGGATGCCTGAAGGAAGTCCCATCCGAGGATGACATTGTGACTACATTCTGTTAACACGACGAATTCAAACGGCTGCGTCCTGTTGTTGATGGTTATTCTTGCGACACAAGTTCCTGCTGGATGGACGTACTTTCCATTCGCGACCTTCAGCACAGTTGCTCCCGTATCACAGAACATTGTCTTCTTTAGTGTGCGGCGGTAATTATCCGATAATACAGAAAATGAGGCTCCTGAATCAACAAGTGCCTGGACAGGTTGGCCGTCGATTATGTCGTCGATGAGATTTCCCGACATCTTGGCGACTGTCGTCCATGGAGGATTTTCATCTGCGGCGGCCTCACCTCCGTAGATGGTCGTCTCGCTTAGTTTTCCTGGGCGCGGCGGCTAGGGGAGCGGCTAGTACCTCTGTACGGCGACGGTGAACGGCTGCGGCGCGTCGGGGAGCGACCTCGTCTAGGGTACGGCGATGGGCTTCTTCCCATAGGTCGACTGAACTCATCAGCGGGTGACTGCCTTGGATAGAACTGCTCCGACGGCTGACGTCTTGCGGCAAAATAATCATCGAATACTCGCCTCCTCTCTCTGCAGTAGCGTACGACATGTCCAGAGCGTCCACAGTGGAAACACAGTGGTGTTTTGTCTTCTGTCCTCCTGACGTCTGTTCTTCTGCGGGGCGTCATAGTTACCGGGGGAGTTGGCTGTGGTCGCGTCGGTCGGTTCATGGGCTGCCGTTTGGCGACTGCAGCGTAAGTCATAGCAGGGCGACGACATTCTTCACGTCGGGTGCGATTGACGGGACAGACAGGAGCTAATGTTTGAAATACCTCGTCCTCAGCGGCGTCGGCTACCTCGTGACTTACAGGGCTCACATCCATGGCCATAATCTGATGCTCGCTCGGTCTAATAGTCCCGGCTGCCATGCACTGTTGTAATTCTTCTCTCACGATTTGTCGTATGAGAGAAGCCAAGTCCTGCTGGTCTTCCACAACGGCCATAGGGACTACATTTGGGAGTCTGTCATACTTCTTGCGTCCAACCCTCCTTTGTTGCATCTCTTCAATACGCTGGCACCACTTGATGAACTCTTCTGTCGTAGCGACGTCTTTTATCAGAAGAGCTTGGTACATATCTTCTGCAATTCCCTTCATCAGGTGCGTGATTTTGTCCGCTTCAGTCATGTTCGGATTGACTACGTTACACAGGGCCAAAACACTCTGTATGTACGATTGTGTCGGTTCACCATGTCGTTGGGCCCGGTTCTTCAGTTGTTCTTCCGCCGAGCGGATTTGTCGCTGGCGGTCTCCAAACGTCTTCTTAAGTTCCTCCTGGAACGTCTCCCAGTCATTCAACTTGTCTTCGTTGTTTTCGAACCATTGCTGGGCTGTTCCATCCAGGTAGAAATAAACGTTGGCCAAGCACATCGTATGATCCCACCTGTTGTACTTGGCGACTCGGCCGAACCCTTTTAGCCATTTGTTGGGGTCCTGTCCAGCATCTCCAGAGAACACCGACGGGTGTCTGATGTGCAGCTGGCTTATTGCTGGTTTCGTCTCCATCGTTCTTCTGATAATACGGACTTTTGGAAGGATATACTCGGTGTATCCCTTGTATTCCGGTTCCAGTCCGTGTAAGCGACGGCTTTTACGTTGCCTAATCGGAGCCACGGTGATGCAGCTGTTGCACAGTGTACCCGGCGCCTCCACCAAACAATGTCACGTTGCAATGGAAGTAGGCTTGACTTCGAAGGCAACTAAACACAGCACTTATACTGAAAGCAAGTTTATTACGAACTCAACATACACGCAGCACTTGACTGCCTCTCAGGCAGAGTGCTCTGCTATTTATACACAGACAGAATTTACCAGAAATTAGAAGAACAGTTAACATAAGAAACAAGTAGAAGTTACAAGTTAAAATAAGAAAGATGTAGAACCTTCTGGAATTGTAAATTACAAAGAAATATATTTTTGCCGGTGGGCGGGATTGAACCGGCGACCTTCTGCTCCGCATTCCATGACGCTATCCCCTGCGCCACGCCGGCAGTTGGTGCTCGTGGTCTCTCGCGGCAATATCGCAGAGTACAAAAATTATTCAAAACCAAAGCACTCTAAAAATCCTCACGAACAGACCGAAAGGTAAACGAGACCACATGAGCTGAATGCACGTGAACATTGTTAGAGCTAAGAGGTGCCAACTTCAGTAGCGTGATAACGGATCCCTCTCATTACTGCAATTATCTCAAAAAGTCAATAATCCGAAGATTGGTTTAAACACTACAGTGCTTCACTAGGCATGGTCCTGTTTGGATGAGGTATGCCGTTGCCTTCCTCCGACCTTCGAACTAGCCGGGCGCCGTGGCTGAGCGCGCCCGGTCAGAGGGCTGAACGCTCTCTGTAATGAAAAAGCTGAGCCAACAACGCATCGAAGAAGAACTAACAAAAACGATCAGCGTCCGGAACAACGAGAACTACCCATAGAAAAATAAATAAATAAATAAAACTGTAGCACAGTGGTAAGAGTGCCAGACTACAAATCCTAAGGTCGCGGGTTCGAGTCCCGCCAGATACTGGGATTTTTATCTGTCACTTTCCACTTCTTACCCTCTGACAGTGTTTCTGATGTGAAAAATACCGAGTAGCACCGCGTCTCGGGACCCATGTTAAACTGTAGGTCCGCCTTTAACTGGCTGGGTAAGTCAGCTCAAGGTCGGAATGTGATTTGCAGAGTATCTATGTAGATGTAGAAGGCAACGGCACACCACCTCCAAACAGGACCATGCCTAGTAAGAGCACTGTGGTGTTCAAACCAATCTTCGGATTGTTGACTGCTTTACCTTACCTCAAAAAGTATAACATGCACAAAAAATTGCCATTGTTATTTTCTGTAGAAGTCTTTGGGAGCCATTTAGATCTGTGATCAGAACTATGTTTGCGCTAATAGGCAAATCATTATTTTGAAAAAGTAAAATTTGTTGTAATTTTTGCGAATTTGTGCAGAACTATTTAAATTTTCTACAGAAAACTCTAGAACTATCGCATAACTGCCTAGAACTCTGAAAAAATGTATGTTTTCCAAAAAAAGGGGTGCCAACTGCACAGTAACGTGAAAATTGATTGCCCATAATTGCAATTATCTCATAAAGTATAATCTGTACAGAAAAATATCATTAGGATTTCCTATAGAACTCTTTAGGAGCTATTAAGAAAAGCGATCAAAACCATATTTGTACTAATAGGCAAATAATTATTTTGGAAAAACTGAAATTTATTGTAACTTTTACTATTTTTGGGGGGTAATTTTGAAGAACTATTTAAATTTTCTACAGAGAACTCTAGAACTATTGCGTATGTGTCTAGAACTCTAAAAAATGTACCGTTTTTAGAAAAAGGCGTGCGAACTTCACAGACTGACCATCTGTCGTCCGTTCGGCGCGTGGTAGCAAGCAGGTAACTGGGCCAGGGTGCGGAGCGGGAGGTCGTAGACACGCCGTCTGGCCCAGGGCTGGGTGAAGGACGGGGAACCCCTTTGTCGTTCGTTCCACCGGTCGCCGGTCGGCCCGCTGAATGCGGCTGGGACCAGGCGAAGAGGAGGGTGACGGGACCGCTGCTTATTCTTCTCGCAGGCCGGACGGTGCGCTGCTGATAGGATTGCGCCGGCCTGCTATCTCACGTGGGAGCGTCCCTCACTGCAGCTGAGGTTGACGGGTGCCTCGTTGTCCGGCTGAGCCCTTTCTAGTCCGGTGGCGGTGGCGCTCGTTGAGCCGAGGTACGTCCTTGGATCAGCCAGCTTCCCCTTTCCTTCATCGCCAGTTCGCCTGCACTATCTGTGTACTGGCAGTGCCGGCCCAAACAAATTCGGCGCCCTACGCAAATTAATTTAATGGCGCCCCATTTAATAAAATCGCAACAAAACATCAATGTAAAATACACGTTGCGTGTTTTTATTCAAATACAACAACATATACATTACATAAACATATTTCTCCATTAGAATAGGACACATTATATACAATAAATGTTCCTTTTTCATCGTGTTTACATTTTGTCTTTTAAAAAGGTTTGGGTTGATCGTTTACAATAATTATAAGCTTCATTATACAAAGAGTCACACAAATTTCAATTTTCTTGGCTTGGCTTTTGCAAAATCTGAGACGATCGTCTTTGAATCAATTGTGTCTGCTGTTTATCGTTCAGTTAACGAAGTTGCCAATCCCACTACTCTTTCTTGAGTCATTTTGGATCGCAGATATGTTTATATAGTTTTAATGCGAGAATCTGCGCTCACCACAAGCTACAGACACAGAAAGAGTAAGCAACGATCTTAGTGCAATAACTAAATTAGGTACAATGTCTATAAGTCCATTTTTACAAATATAACTCAGAACGTCCTGTGACCCTGAGTTATTGGGTACACTGCTAGCAACGGCTTGTAATCCATTGCAAAGATCAGTAGCATCAATATTTTTAGAGTCTTTGTGACTTAGATACTCTTCCAAATTAACACATTCTTCAAGAACAGCTTTGGGAGTTTTATTTTGTACAACACTTATGTTGTACAGACAGCCAAATATACTATTTAGGTTGTTAATCTGATGAAATATCTCGTCAACTGAATTTATTGCAGTACCGCCAGCTTTGATCACAAAATGATTAGCTGCAAACTGCTACTCGCCTATTTATTAATGAGTATGAGGCACTTACAAATGCATTACATACAGAGATATACATTATAGTTTTCATACCGCTATCTTGGATATGAACTCATTAATTAGAGCCGAGCGGTCTGGAGCGCCACGTTACGGATCGCGCCGCCTCCCGCGTCGGATGTTCGAATCCTCCCTGGGCATGGTTGTGTGTGTTGTCCTTAGGTTAGTTCAACTTAGTTTAAGTAGTTTTTAAGACTAGGGACCGACGATTAACGTAGTTTGATCCCATAGGATTACAAACATTTGAATCATTAGAGATATGAATGTCAGAATCACTACTTACATTATGAACTGATTACATTAATGCCTTAGACACAGAAAACGTTTTCAAAAAGAGATGACTATAAAAATTCTATCTTGAATAACTATTTACAAATTTAACTACAGAAATTCTCAGCTCAGAGCAGCACTGCTTCTGACATGGCTGAGGGCCAGAAGAAACATGATTATATGCAAAAAATATATTGTCTAAATGTAATTGCTTGTATATATCTTTTCTGCATGTGAGTGTGGACCAGCAGATGGAAGTCATGCGCAATTTTGCGGTCACTACATTTCTTTATCTACTACCATTAGTACATGCTATTTCTCTTATCAAATTGCGAGCAACCCTACAAGAACTTGCGCTGGTTTCTATAGGCAGAGTGAAGGATTACTTGGTCCACGGTAGTGGCCATGAATACTACGTGGTAATGGATCTAACAGATCGACTGCCCCGTGATGTCGTAATCCTTTGGGTGTAAAGGCCCTCGCATTGTGACTGTAGCGTGTTTTGCCTTCTGGCATGGCTAGTACACTGACAGCACTTTGCAGATCCTATGCTCCATGGTGGAAAAATGACACACTGTGTGCAGCTTAAGGAAACACTTACGCGATCCGAAGTGCGCATATCTGAGATGGATCTCCCAGATTACCTTACTAATCAAGTCGTTCGGGATGCAGAGTCTCCACGAGGCGTCTCAGCTCCCTCCACTGTAGAAGAGAATCCCTCGGCGTACCAAGTAGAATGGTGGGATTCTGCCTTTGCTTCCATTTCTCTTTTATTACGTGGAGTTCAAGGTCGTTGTCTTGCTCTCTCGTGATGTTTTTGAGCTAAGCCGTGATATAGTTTTCGAACGCTGCCTGTTTCTTGTAGAAGAGGGAGAAGTGCTGTTGCTCTAAAGGATGACGCTCCTCGCCTTCTATGCCCAGAGGTGACCTCGATAGGGCGTCAGCTATGACATTCATCTTGCCGGGAACATTCTCGATCGCAAAGTCAAATTCTTGCAACGCCAAGGCTCAGCGTGTCAATCTTTTGTTTCGTAGCTTAGCGGCCATGAGAAACTCGAGCGCCTTATGATTCATAAAGACGCGAGTCTTTTTAACGTATAAGAAGAAACGAAACTTCGTTAGCCCAGACCACAGCCAGGGCCTCCAATTCTGTCGCAGATCTTTTTAATATTTTTTTTTAAACATTTGGTAAGCGCGCGGCTTCCAAATGCAACCGTATTATTTTGTTCCTTTTACCTCTGGAAGATCATGACATCTAAGTCTGTGTATTAGCTTTCGGTGGCCACGCAAAATTCTTTGACCAGGTTGGGGTGTGACAGGAGATGCGGGATCAGCAATGCGTCTTTGAGGGTTCTGAATTCGTCTTCCGCCTCCTTGCCCCATTCCCAGGGTTTCTTCTTTCCTGTTAGTTTGCAAAGCTTAGGCGTCGCCAACTTCTCCACGTGTATGAAACGTCTGGAGGAATTTATGACGCCAAGGAACCTCCTCAGCTGCCTTTTAGTAGTGAGCCTTCATTCAGGCTCACCGATGCGGGACTTGTCTAAATTCATGGTTACCCCCTAGTTGCGAAAGGTGTCTAGGAGTTCTCCTAGCACTGCATTGAAGCTTCCCATGTGGGTTCGCCGATGAGATCATTGGCATAGCTCGTTATTCGCCTCTTTGTGGGCTCTGAGAGAATGTTGTTCAGTCCTGTTAAAAAGGAAGCAGTGGACACGTTTAGGCCGACTGGTAAACGCTTAAACTGGTAACAGTGTATAAGACCATGAACGCTGTATATTGCCAGCAGGCTGGGTCCAGGGTAATCTGCCGAAAACCGGACCGCAGATCGAGGGAGGAAAAAATATCTGAACGGCGTGAAAGTTTTAGAGCAATTCCTCCATCATCTCCGGTCGGTCAGTCTCAGGTTCGATTGACGGGAATCTAGGGCGAGGCGCAGTGAACCGTCACTCTTTTCCACAATGCAAAGTGGAGAGTCGTACGTAGAAGTAGCTGGCTCAATAATACCCTCATCGAGCATTTTTTTTCAATCTCTCCCTATATATCATGGGAATCGGATACGGAGGAACGAAAAATTTGGTATGGTCGCGAAGTTGATAGCACCTGTATTAAGCAGGAAGACCTGTGCTTTGCGAAGTAGCACGTTTCTAAGCCGTTCCATATCATCCTCGGAAAGACTTTCTATCGTGTCCACTCACACTTCCGTTACTTTCGTCATCTCTTGCATGATTTCTGTGCGTGACGAGGGTTTCGGTTGCCCAACACTGTCCGCTAGATCGCCCGCAGGCATTCTGCCGGTAACTGCGCACTCGTATAAGGGCCGATAACCTTAGCAGCTTGGTCTTTTGGATTACAAACATTTGAAACAGGGACATTTCCATGAATGATATACTCACCATCTTCTAGGCGATGATGACGGGTATCTCCACCTGATGATGACGTGTATCTCCACCTGATGCGATTTTTGGCAAGTCTCTTCACTTCACTCCAGGTTTTCCCATCTTCTGCAGCTTCTCTCTGGATTGTTCTTTTCCAGCTGTGTTTGGGAGACCGCGTTTTCTAACTCCTTGAGGGTTCCAGTCCAACGCCACCTTTTCAATAGCTTCATGAGGTTTTTTTAACGTATGCTCAATCCATTTCCATTTTCTTTCCTTGATTTGTATGTTGATTGGTTGCTGATTTGTCTCTCTCCAAAGATCTTCATTCTTCATTATATTTGGCCATCTCACGATTAAAATATGCCGGAGACAACGGTTAATAAAAACTTGGAGGTGGTTTTTGATGTGGTTAGTCGCTTTCCAAGTTTCGCAACCATACATCAGAACTGCCTTCACGTTGCTATTGAAAAGCCAGAGTTTTGTTTTCCTTGAAATGTTCCTGTTTCTCCAAATGGGGTACAGCTGGAAAAACGCACCATTTGCTTTGCAGATGCTACTACGGACATCCTCCTCGGCGCCTCCTGTATACGTGACTATACTTCCGAGATAGAGGAAAGATTGGACCTGTTCTACATAATCTCCATTAATGGAGTTTATCCACATTTCTTTGGTTTTGCAAACATTATCTTGAGGCCTGCAGCTTATCCTTCTTTCTGTAACCTGGGCAGTTTCTCTTCGATGTCTCGATATCGCTGTGCCATTAAGCAGATGTCGTCTGCGAAATCTAGATTTTCGAGCGTATCCCGCATCCCCCATTGCACACCTCTCTGCCGTCCCCTCGTTTCTCTCTTCATCCATGATCCAAAACCAAAAGAAATAATGTTGGCGAGAGAATACAGCCTTGTCGTACTCCCGAATTAACTTGGAAAGGCTCTGTCATTTCTCCGTTATGTAATACTTGGCATTCATAGTCCTTGATGATGTTAATGATCTTCGTTGGGATGTCGTACTTCGCAAGTTTATTCCACATGACAAAGTCGAAAGCCTTTTCAAAGTCAACGAAGGTTAGGTAGACAGTGTGTTGACACTCTGCACTTTGTTCCAGAATAATTCGGAGAGTATTGATAAGGTCCACACGTCTTCGATGTTTTCTAAAACCCGCCTGCTCTCTCCTCAGTTGCATTTCCACAGAGTCCTTAATGCGGTTTAAAATAATCCTCGAAAATACCTTACAGGGTACTGACAATAGGGTAATGTCCCACCAGTTGTTACAGTTAGTAACATCTCCTTTTTTGGCTATTTTCACGATAATACCTCGTTTCTAGTCTGTTGGCAGTTTTTCCTCTTTCCATATCTTCCCTGTGAGGATGTACAATAACTCACCAGTGGTGTCCAAGTCTGTTTTCAACATCTCAGATGTTATATTGTCTGCTCCTGGTGCCTTCCTATTTTTGATCTGCTTCAGTGCTATCCGAATTTCTGCTTTCGTGGGTGCATTTACACCGATGGTGGGGCCAGGATCACAGTATTCAGTTCGTCCTTGTTCTTCTGCCTCCCCCAAACTGACATATAGTTTGCTGCAAACTATATTGCATAAATAATAGCTAAAAAATTTACTTTCAGAGATTACTTGTTAAATGTATTCTCCTGGAATTTAGTTTAAAGTTGCGATTGGTGATAACCATCAAATTTATATTTTGTATTGGTAAATCATATTTACATACTGCTGCGGTAATCGTGTATTTATGTTTTTTCTGGTCAGGCCAAAAGTGTATTTGCAAAATAAAATGTTGGTTTATTTACCAGATTTTTTGGAGTTTTTTTTCTCAGCACAAAGAAAGAAGCGGGTGTAACTCCCAAACAACCTACAAAATCAGAATCAACCCAGAAAATAAGCCCAAACCCAATATGCAACAAATAAAGAGTGCCACCACGGTATAAAATAACACCTTGGCTCCACCGAACACGACGAAAGTTCGAATAAGAGCCCGACAAGCCCATCAGCGATGTAATGGAAATTTTAAGAGTAGCTGGAGAAATTCAACATTAGAAGCATTAAAAAAAATCGCACTGACGTGTTTTACGGCCCACTTTACATTTGTAGTTTTATATGTTTTAGCAAACATTTTGAACCAAAACAATAATGTAAACAACAAAAAATTAATTAATAAGAATGTCTGAAACCCTTTTAGGAAATCAAAAAATTTTAGGTAGTGGCGGGTTCTGAACCACTAACCTTCAGCGTCACAGTCCAACGCATTGTCCACTACGTTATTTTATCCCCCCCCCCCCCGCGTTTTCTTTTGTGGGGATGAATGTGTACATGTTTTCTATGTCAAATGAGACCAGTGATGCTGCGTGTGGTATCTCCGTGTTCTGTATCTCTTCTATTAGGTCGCCTGCATTTTTCACTTTCTTGTCATTTTAATTTTTAATGTTTTGAAATGATTTCTTGAAGGTATTTGCTTATTTGATACGTTGGGGCGTTTTTAAAATTTGTAACTGGTCTTATACAGACACTAGCGCTTCAAGTGGTATTGTAAGAATAAGGATACTTTTGCGTTCCATACATTGCTACATTATCAGGGTAGATGAATATTATCATGAAAATAGTCGAATTTCACTGATTCACCAACATGAGACGCAAATTATTCACAAAGAAATACTTTCATGTGGGTGTATAGTTGCAGATTATACTGCTGGAATCAATAAAATATAAACTCATATTCCTGCTGGAGAACAATATAGTTTTGTTGTCTGTTCTTACTGCGATAGGCATTAAACTCATATTCCTGCTGGAGAACAATATAGTTTTGTTGTCTGTTCTTACTGCGATAGGCATTATGCTTGACATGTACATTTTTAGTGGAGTTTGTGATGCGCCCAATATTACGCCAAACTTGAATATCTAATACAGAAGTATTTTTGCAAATGCAGGTAGTTTTTCTTCAGAAGCGATATTTTTAAAACGTTTGCCGTTTATGGCAACAATCGCTTAATTGGTTTCTTCTGAATTGAGAAATAGTTTTACTACTTTTAAAGTTTTATTACCATGTTTGTATGTTTTTTTTCTCTAGCTACAAGTGTGCCACCGTAAATAACGTAGGTATTGGATTCCATACATGTTTCCTACTTTCCACATTCTCTGATTTGGCTAGAAGTGTAGCGATCATTACTTCGCATAACTTGACATATATACGAGTCAGTGGCGGCTGGTGACCAGAAAAGATGGTAGTGAACTTTTTTTTCACCAATAAAAAATCGAGAGCCAGAAAATGAATCTTTCATCCTTCAAAATTGTTACTAAGCCGCTGGCTTTTAGGGTGGTGCTTTCATTATACAGTTTTTTCCCCATTGTTCATACTAGTCATACAACTGATAATATCTTCCCTGTATTCAAAAGCAGTATTGACACTTCTTGACTCGAAATTCCAACGAGTGGGCACCGAACGTGGTAGCCGTTTTTGTACAATTTCGTCGAGAATTGCTTTGGAGATGACGAAAAGAAGCTGCAAAATCCCTGAAGTTTGGCGAAAAATAATAGCGCATCTTTATTAATGGAAGCGGCTTGAAGCATAATAAGATTTAATTGGTGGGCATAGCAATGAATGTATGAAGAATTGGAAAACTTTTGCTTCACAAGAGCCTGCACCCCATGTGACGAATCAGTCATGACTGAAGCACCATCAATGTTTGGGCTATTAGTTTGTGTGGACAATTCTCCAAATGGTCACTTAACTGTTCTATGATGTGCAAAGTCTGGGCATCATGCTTTTCTGTTGCTATAAAATCCCAAAATCTTTCAACTGGTCTGCCATTAATGATATACCTATATACTAAAACCATCTGGAAAACAGGTTACATCGCTGGTTCCGTCAGCTATTACAGCCAGAAACTCGGCACCCTTAATTTCGTTCCAAATTTCCTTTTGGCAGACTTGAAGCATGCATTGGAGGAGTTCATTCTGGATCGTTTTTGAGGTGCCTTTGAAAACTTGCCTTTTCCAAATGCGATTTTAATACTGAATCTAATTCTGCACTAAAATTATTCAATCCAGGAAAAACGCCAGGATTGGAAGAGGATTCAGTCTCATTGTGTCCTCTGAGGGCAAGTTCCAAGGAACCACAGAAATGAATGCAATTGATTATTAGGTTTAGTGTGTGCCTATTATATGTAACTTTTTGATTGTGTAATGCCACGGACCTTCTGTATCGACTGTCTAATTGAGTTGCTATATTTATATTGCCTACACTTGCCAGATTCAAAACATTATAGACATGGACTGAAGAAAGTTCGTGTTTCATAATTTTACTCGGAAGGTGCTGAATGTCAATGACTCCTTGTTTAGTCCACGGAAACTCTTCTCCAAGTAATAAACAAGGAAATCAAAATAAGGCGTTTTTCACATCGCAGTCACACACTCATTTATACTTGGTGTTGAATTAACGACTTTTCGTTTTAACTGTGTGAAATTGTCAAACTGGTAATTGGTCTACCTAGCCTCTTGATTTCTAATTTCTTGCCACACCTGCGTAAATTGAAGGGTTCAGCAAGGAAATTACCTGATTTATTATTTCACCTGTTCACTTGAGCCTCAAAATTCACTATAAAACACGCTAAACAACGGGCACTACGCACAGTTAGTTCGCTCGCAGCTACACGTGAACTGTCAGAAGGCGCGAAAAGCCCGCTTTGTTTGACGGGCCGACGACTCCGGTTGTCTTCGGGAGAGTTCGGAATCTGTTTCTGCGGCTGACAGGATGGCTTGGGCGGGATGTGTATACACTCAAGGCGACTATACGAGAACACGGTTGCAAAGCGTTGCCCCCGCATCCCGCACACCCCCTGAGACACCCAAGTCGGCGTTCGCAGGCCGGCTGCAAACCCAGCCGCTGTCGGCGAAGTTCGGACCACTCGGGAGCGGTCGGTGCTTAACAGCACCGGCGTTTCAAAAGAGATAAATGGAGCGCTACTTCTCCCCTTTCAAAGAATCTCTAATACTAAATGTAGTTTAACAAACTTATTATTCCTGGGGGTAGCGCAAACCTGCAAACGTATGCAGGAGTCGCCACTGATAAGAGTACGTCGTCTTTCTGTGAAATTAGGATCTTATAGAGTTTACTAGGAAGTTTCCGTTCTTAAAGATAAATTACTTTCTTCAGTAAATATTTACCCGTTACAAGAGAATCGTAAATAAACTGTCCTTATGTACTATGTATTGGCGCACTGCGATCGACATCAGCTAAATCACTCCAGGACAGATTATAGGCGTGGAGTTTTCCTGTCCTGTAACAAACAGCGTAGACACCTCATCTGCAAATTCAGATGCGTATTTAGCACTCGATAGTTCTGCAGAGATGGTCTGAGAGAGGTCGACATATGTATTATTAACTAGTACACGCAGTAAAGTTAATAAGTCAAACGGCATTTGTAACCATTCAGTCACAAGCAAAGGAAATGTATGTTAAACATTCCTTTACATCTTCACCTATATCCTGCAAGCGACCTCACGATGTGTGTCGAAGGATACATTGTGTGCCACTGTCACGCCCTGTTTTTCTTGTTCTAGTCCCGTATGGTGCGCTCCAAGTTTATTCTTATGGTCTTTTCCTGAGATATGCTTACGATAAAGCAATATATTTGTTGACTTTTCTAGAAATGTATGCTCTCGCAGGTTTGACAGTAGCTTATATCGTGTTGCAGAATGGCGCTGTTCGCTGCGTGTTCCACCGAAATGTTGGCCGATCGTCTCCGTGACGCTTTCGTGCTTACTAAATCAAACTGAATAGGGTAAGGTGGTACAATTGCGATCATTTCGGACACTTATAATTATAACTGGAAATATATTGAGAAAATAAATAATTTTAACTATGGCATTTGTTCTTGGATTTTTAATAAATATGTAACACAAATATTATACAATTACAAAAGTTGGTATAAACACAAAAACAGATTACAGAATTGAGAAGAATCGATCGAAAATGTACCACACTACGTACAATTGTGATCACTTCCTGGTACAATTTTGATCACTTGCATCTTCCACATATAAAGCACTTTTTCTCTCGGGCACCAACGCATACTTCGTGGTACCAAACATTGCATTTTTGGCAGCGAATCCAGTCACCCTTAGCTACTGATTCTGCACTATAATAATTCAATAAACAAAATTCACAATTATTTTCGTTGTTTGCTGGCGAATTGAAGCTTGGTAAACAGTGGCGGCGCTAGACGAAAACTGGGCGTCGGCGCACTCGTCTTGCGAGGCCCCTTTCACTTTTTCATTAATGAAGAAAATGTTAAATATGCTGAATTATACATCAATAATCATTATATTAAAATTCTATTAGTATAATATACGAGTATTATTGCAATGACAAATATTACAATAAACAAACACAAATTAGAGGAACTTTTCACCCTTTCGTCTCACTGAATTTTTTAAGACCACATCTTGATACTGGCCGCTATTTCGGCTTCAGTTGATAGTACTGACAACGCAGATAGTCTTTCTTGGGTCATTGTGCTTTTCAAGTTAGACTTAATCAATTTTAACTTTGTGAAGCTTCTCTCGACCGAAGCTGTACTGACTGGAACTGAGAATGATTCTGATTGTTATATAAACATTTGGATATACTTCTTGCAAATCGTTTTTTAAAATGTACTAAAGAAATTATTCTGCAAGTATTTAACTAAAAATTGCATCACTGCTGCAATACGGAAATAAATATGGACAACTAAATAGCTGCCGGCCGGGAATGGCCGAGCGCACTAAGGCATCATACTACGGTGAGCGAGAGCGCTCTCGCCGGGGGTCGAATCCCACCCTTGGGTACGAATGTTGTGTTCGTCCATTTGTTAAGCTAGTGTAAGCTAGATGTAGGTCGTCGCTACATAACCTAGAAGTTGGAAAGCGCCATTAAACATCAAATATAAAAAAGGAACAAAAAAACTAAAACTTTAACAATGTTTTGCGAGGCCCCCACAGGCGCGAGGCCGTCGGCGGTGGCCGACGTCGCCGACGCCTAGCGCCGCCACTGTTGGTAAACTTCTTTCATCATTACTCACAGACGTACATTTCCGTTTATTGTTCTTGTTGCATTTGTTCATTGTTTTCCTTGTGCCCTGTTGAAAAAGTTTCCTCTTGCTGCAGAGGTTATCCAGGTTTTCATCTGAAGTGGGTCTAGTTGCTGTCTGTATTCCTCTTCCGAGACGATAGTTTTTTCTCTGGACTTGGCAAAATGTCCTTGACAGCATCGTGCTGAGAAATTGTACTGGACCCTGGCGTTACGGAGTTGCCGTGTTCTTCAGTTACATCATTTGACGATGAGGGTTCTTCTCCCATAATGCTGTTACTCTTGACTGGTGGACATTGAATGCAGCTTTTCTTAACTGGAGTGGCGACAGACCAAATCCGCGCTGGTCTAGAAATAAAACTCTCTAGACCAAAGCATTTTCCATTTCAGAACTGAGTACCATTGGATGACCAATTCTGTTTTCTATAGAACTAGTTGGAGTTAATCCAGCTTGCATTTTCTTTTCAATTTGCACTTTACCATGTAAAGTGCTGAAAGGAACGTCATATAATTGTGAAGCAGCTCGAAGGCTCAAATGTCCAGTCATTACACTCTTTATTGCCTCATCTAATACAGCTGGACTTCATTAATTGTAGAGTTTGTTTTCTGCTCGTTTTCGTGGCATCTAGAAAATAAGAGGTGGCTTTAAAAATCGCTTTGGAAAATCTTTAAATATACAGAATTTATTTGCAATAATTGTGTATGATATGTCTATGGTAACCAATCGTGACCGACTAAACTGAAAAACTGCATTAATCGAAATTGTATCAGGGTATCGAAATTGTACCATTTTCCTGATCGAAAAAGTACTACTGGCGTGAGTGAATTCACGAGTAAATAGTAGTGAATTCTGCCAAGAAATGGCAGCACATGTCACAGAGGCTTTCTCTGTAGGTGCCTCAGAACACGCCCGAATGGAAAACAAGTTTCTAACCTCACTAATATAAAATTTGTAATCGCGTGGAAACTAGAAAATTTATAAGAGCGCGTTACACTAAGTAGCTTCACTTACCTCTTAACAGGAAAAAATTTATATCTCCGTAGTACAAAGGGGTGTATTCTTGGAAAACACAGGAGGAGCTGTAGAAACCTGTTACACTACGACGCCACACAAAGGCAAGTGCTACCAACACTAAGAGACTGACAAATGGCGCGAAACCTTATGTTGATCGGAATTGTACCTATATCGAATTTGTACCACCTTACCCTAGTGCCGCTACCTTTTTGATCTTCTCAATCTCCTCTATCAGTCCTATTTGGTATGAACCCCACATTGATAAGCCATGTTAAAGTATTGGTCGAACAAGTGTTTTGAACCTATTTAATTTATTGATGCACTACACTTCCCGAGGATTCGTATGCTCAATATTAAATAAAATTTCGATATCTGCTGCGAATTTTTTACTTATAGCAGTAGGTTCAAAGCCATATAAAACGCATGGTGAGTCAAAAGTCTCTTATACCGTTTAATTTCAAAAAACTCTGCAGGAACTGGGAAACCTGAATATGGGTGAGGTAGTCTACCTTTTGCGGTATGTACTGAATATGGGCGCCATCTTGGAATCGGCCATCTCGAATCGGGTCAGTTTTATTTTTTAATGAAAAGGTAGGCGTGTGATATATCGAATAACATCATCATTTTCTGACTTAGATTCAAGACGGTCGATATCAAGATAGCGCCCATATTCGACATATCGATAAAGACAGACCACCTCACTCATACCTTACTGGAATATTCAGGTTTCCCAATGCCTGCATAGTGTTTTAAATGAAAGGGTGTACTGCGACTTTTGATTCACTCTGTAGATAGATTATTTTAAATCAAATAATGCCAACTTCAGAAATTTTTTGCGTCGCTCTTGATCTCACCACATTTTCCAAAAATCACATATTTCTCCCAACAAGTCTGATTTTTCCCATGTAGTTGAATAACAGATCCTACACGGAAACAAACTCTTCAGTCGCCCGTAGGGTAGTGTAAACCCGGAAACCACCTGAAAAATTTAAAAAAAAAAATGACCTACATCATGGAACGTAAATGCAACGTATTCAAGAGTTAAATGAGACAAAAATAATACGAGGGGGAGTTGGAAAATAAGTTTCCCTTGACGACTGTGTGCAGAGTTATGTATGAAAGAAAAGAAGTAGAATGAGACATTAAAGATAAGACATATCTTTATTTTTCTACAAAATTTCCAAGTACATGCTGACGTCAAACAGGCCGTTCAACGCTTCTTCCGTATGCAACGCCCTGATTATTTCCTGGACGGGTTTTTGAAGCTTATAAAGTGGTATGACAAATGTCCCAACGAACTTTGAAAATTTGTAGAAAAATAAAGATATGTCTTAGCTTTAATGTCTCATTCTATTGTTTTTCTTTCAAAGACAACTCTGAGTACAGTCGACAGAGGAAACTTATTTTCCAACTGCCCCCTCGCAATTATAGCATTCTGTATTAAAATCTATTTTACTAGTAATTTTAGGTCAATTTATGCTAAAAATTAAACTGTTAACAGATCATTACGACTGAAAACTATTGAACATAAGTTGAAAATAAGTTGGCCAGATGAAGAGATATCGTTATCAGAGAAACTGAATGCAACATGTTACAAATAAAACTTAGGTACTAAGAAAAGTGCTAAAATCGTAGGTATAATTATTGGGAATATTTCAAATTATCCAACAGAGCACAAAAAGTATATTTTTATTCCGCTGTGCCCAGCATGTTTCACCACACAGTGATGAAGACACAGCTGCAGAATTACAGATGATAAAAAAGAGCGTTGTAAAGAAACAATTACCAAGAACGTGAAGTAATGAAATTTGCGTCCCATATTCAGAAAAATATTATAAGTGAGAATCGCAATGGT
This sequence comes from Locusta migratoria, assembly GCA_026315105.1. Taxonomy (NCBI): domain Eukaryota; kingdom Metazoa; phylum Arthropoda; class Insecta; order Orthoptera; family Acrididae; genus Locusta; species Locusta migratoria. The sequence continues at coordinate 706,708,476 of CM048744.1, forward strand.
GTAGACGAACCAGTAGAAAATAAAAGATATAGTTCACATAAAGGTCCTACAAGAGACCATATTGCCAGATGTTGCTAGACAGGAAGTTTAAGCGGAATTTCGAACTAGCAATTCCCTTAGAAGTTCAAGTGTTTGTAGAACTTATGGGACTTAACTAAAGGGTCATCAGTCCCTAATCCTACAAACTACTTACGAACTAGCTAAGACTAAGGACGGCACAAATATCCATGCCCGAAGGGGGATTCGAACCCCCGACCGTAGTGGCTGTGCAGACCGTGACTGGAGCGCCTCAGTCCCCTCGGCCACCGCGGCCGGCAATTCCCTTAGACATGCACTTAAACACAAAGAGAAGGTACGTAACGATCATTCCTACATTTCAAAAGTTTTTAAAATGAATTGTCAAAATTGTCACACCACGTACACTGGCCAAACGGGAAGACCGTTTCAGATACGCTATAAGGAGCATTGTAATTTAAATTCATTTAAGAACGTACTATACTTGCATTAAGTGAAAATTATCCTTACCGCAGATAAAGGCCTGCAGCTAATTTTTTTTGATAACTGGAAATTTTCTTAGAAAGAAAGAAAAACCTGCAGAATTTACTAAACGATCAGAACAAATTTAATTTAATAGACGAAATACGATAGATAACCAAACGTATTATCCTGAACGAAATATTTACAAAACGGTAATTCTGAATACATATTTATAACACATTTTGTATTATATTTTACAGATACCGTATTTTTTAAATGTATTTTAATAAATATTGCCCAGTGCAAAAATGAGTTTATATAAGCGGTCGTTAAGGAGGCTTTAAAATATAAATGTCGATGCCTACAAATGTAAATTCTTTTTGGATACGTAATAGCATAGCGACAATTACCGTACATTTTAATCTTAGCGCTGTAAAAACCATCCTATAACCAAAAATGTTCAAATGTTTGTAAACCTGTTGGACGAAACTACTATTTTCATCAGTCCCTAGACTTACAAACAACTTAAACTAACTTACACTAGGGACAACACATACACCCATGGCCAGGGGTGGACTCGAACCTTCGGCGGGGACGGCCGCTCAGTCCGTAGCGTGATGCCTTAGACAAAGCGGCCATCCTATAACCATTGTTCGTTAAACGTACTTGATAGTAACGTAAAAATACTGTTGTAGAGTTGACAGCCAGGTACTCCATATAAATGTAAGTCTCTGTACAAAACATTATATATAACTAGCTTAATTCCCGCTGATTCGAATGCTTAAACTGGATGGTCTGAATTGATTGTTTCTACTTCTAAACATAAATTTTCATAGATTTAGCTTTAAAAAAAATTTCCTAATCAAGTATTTCGATATAACTTACCACCCCCCATTGCACCATTGATGGAAGAATTCAAAACATCCAGAAACATTTTTTAAATTCTAACCATGGTTCCAAATCCAAATTTTAACATTTCCAGCATCAAAATAGTCTTAGTAGCACCCTCAAAAGATTTTCTCTTATTTCACCCGCTTAATGGTTGAATTTCCAAAAATATCGAAATACGTGTTTTTAAAATTCCAATCAAAAATCAAAATCCCAAGTTTTGTTTTTCTTGCTTAAAATTGCTTTAATAGCAACGTACCGGTATTTTCAAATAACCGGGATGGGAACATCGCAACATCGCTTATGCCTATAGTGTAAGATAAACAACGTCTACAAATTTCAAGTTTCTATCGTCTGTAGATTCCCTTTTCAGCGTGTTTTCTGTCTTTTAGAAACGGATCGAGAACACGAAATTTCTTTCTTACGCTTTGGCATCTTCCTTGGTAATTTTACTTTTCAATATGCAATATGCACTATTTTTCTTTATCCGTAAGCTTGTTGCAGAAAGACAACTGAAGGATGTGCATCACGTTTCGCTGTATATAACGTCTTAGCTATTATAGTGTCAAATGTAATCGCTGGTATTCAGTCCGAAACCTATATAAGCGGACGACTTTCAACGAAAAGGAATTATGTACATAAAAATGATTTATATTGTTAGCATGTAAGTTTAGTTATAAGTTAATGAAGAAATAAAATTGTTAAATAAAGAAATATATGTGAAACCTTTGGCACCCATAGAGCGAAATGCTCTCACGTTGCCCGCCCGTGCCCTTCAGGCTCGGGAATGAAAAGTATACTTTAAAAAAATACCGACTATATCTTCCACTCTCTTACAGCTATCGACACGTAACTGCTATGGTGTATAACGGGTGACTTTGTACTACAACAATGCAAGGAAAAAACGACTATATCTTCCACTCTCTTACAGCTATCGAAATGTAACTGCTATAGTGTATAACGGGAGACTTTTTCAAAACTGCTTTCCTTCCCATTGCCATTCTACATTTTATATCCTCTGTACTGCGACCATCGCGTGTTATTTTACTACCCAAGTGACAAAACTCATCTACCACCTTCATTGTTTCGTTACCTAATCTAATTCCATCAGCATCACCTGATTTTCTAAGACTGCATTCCATTATCTTTGTTTTGCTCTTGTTAATGTTCATTTTATACGCTCTCTTCAACATACTGTCCATTCCATTCAACTACTCTTCCAGGTCCTCTGCTGTCTCTGACAGAATTACAATGTCATCAGCAAAACGCAATGTTTTTATTTCTTCCCCCTGAACTTTAATCCCTATTCCAAAGTTTTCCTTGCTTTCCTTCACCGCCCGTTCGATGTACAAATTGAATAGCATCGGAGAAAGCCTACAACCCTGTCTTACTCTCTTCCCGACTGATGCTTCCCTTTCATGCTCTTCGAGTCTAATAACTGCGGTCTGGCTTTTGTACAAATTGTAAATAACTCTCCTTTCCCTGTATTTTACCCCTGCTGACTTCAGAAATTGAAAGAATGTATTCCAGTCAACATTGTCAAAAGCTTTCTCCAAATCTACAAAAGCTAAAAATGCATGTTTGACTTGCCTTAATCTATCTTCTAAGGTAAGACGTAAAGTGAGTTGCCTCCCGGGTTCCTACGTTCCTCCTGAATCAAAACTGATCTTCCCCGAGGTCAGCTTCTACCAGCTTTTCCATTCTCCTGTAGATAATTCGTGTTAAAATTTGCAACCATGACTTATCAAACTGATGGTCCTGTAATTTTCACACCTACCTGCGCCTGATTTCTTTGGAATGAGGATTATTACCTTTTTCTTAAAGTCTGAGAGTATTTCGCCTGGCTCATACATCCTACACACCAGTTCAAATAGCATTGTCATGGCTGGCTCTCCCAGAGACTTTAGTAGCTCTGAGGGTATGTCATCTACTCCTGGGGCCTGTTCCGACCTAGGTCTTTCAGGGCTCTGTCAAATTCGTCTCTCAGTATAGTATCTCCTATTTCATCTTGATCTACATCCTCTTCCCTTCCTACAACATCATCTCTAAGTTCATTTCCTTTGTAGAGCTGCTCTATGTACTCTTTCCACCTTTCAGCTTTCCCTTCTTTGCTGAGAACTGGTTTCCCAACTGAGTTCTTGATATTCGTAGAGTTGCTTTTCTTGACCCCAAATGTCTCTTTTATTTTCCTATAGGCGGTATCTACGTTTCCCGTTCTTATACATTCTTCTACAGATTTGCATTTGGCTTCTAGCCACTCCTGCTTATCCATTTTGCACTTCCTGTCAATCTCATTTCTTAGTCGTCTGTACTCTATTTTGCCTGTTTTGTTTACCCAATATCAATGTAAATTACAAACAGTGTCACAGTTTTTTTTATAGTGTAAACCTTGTCGATGCTTTTGTCATTTTAAAAAGTGTATCCTGTCAATAATAATAATAAAAAAAATACTACTTGCGACGAGTGACAGCTTACGAATTAAAATTCTTGAATATCCGTCTTCAGATCGCTTATATTTTCTAAAACATTACCGGTTTCGGGACAGCTGCCCATCTTCAGATCAAAATTTTGAAGTTACAGAGTAACCTGTCCTGTAATGAACGAATGTTACTAACGACTGTGAACATTCGTTCATTACAGGACAGGTTACTCTGTAACTTCAAAATGTTGATCTGAAGATGGGCAGCTGTCCCGAAACCGGTAATGTTTTAGAAAATATAAGCAATCTGAAGACGGATATTCAAGAATTTTATTCATATAACGATCGCAATAACTCCCTGGAGACTAATAAGTCTTGCTTTGATAAGCTTACGAATTCTTTGTTAATAATCGTATTCAGGAAGTCTACGTTACCAAGCCCAAGATCTTTCTGCTTGCGACAATTTACGGTCTATGGAAATCTAATAAATGAATATTGGTATGTTTTGCTCTGATTGTTGCCAGCATCAGATCGTAACACCTGTGAAGCAGTTATGAATATTGGTACCAAGCAAGGAGGTTAAAATCTGCCGTGAAAACAAGCGTCTGTCGCCCACACTTCTGTGCTGCCATGGAGGTACTCGTATAACGGGCCATTACAGACAGTATGTCTGTGACTGACGCATTTTTTTTTTTTTTTTTTTTTTTTTTTTTTTTTTTTTTTTGCAAACCTACTTATCTAGCTTTTATAGATATGGAGAAGGCTTTTGACAATGTTGATTGGAATAAACTCTTTCAAGTTCTGAAGCACGCAGGAGTAAAATATAGGGAGCGTAAGGTTATTTACTACTTGTACAAAAATCAGACAGCAGTTGTCACAGAGTTGAAGGGCATGAAAGGGATGCAGTGGTTGTAGCCTTTCTCCAATGTTATTCAGTTTGTACATTGAGCAAGCTATAAAGGAAAGCAAGGAGAAATTTGGAGAATGAATTAAAGTTAAGGGTGAAGAATTAAAAACGTTGCGTTTTGCCGACGACATAGTAATTCTGTCAGAGACAGCAAAGGACCTGGAAGAGCAGTTGAACGGAATGAACAGTGTGCTGAAAGGTGCCTATAAGATGAAGATTAACAAGAGCAAAACTAGGGTAATGGAGTGCAGTCTAAGAAAATCATATGCTGAAGGCATCAGATTAGGTAACGAAACAATAGAGGAGGTAGATGAGTTGTGTTACTTGGGCAGTAAAATAACAAATGATGCTCGCAGTACAGAGGATATAAAGTGCAGAATGGGAATGAGTAGAAAAGCATTCTTGAAAAAGAGAACTTTGTTAACATCGAATATTGATTTAAGCCAGAGGAAGTCCTTTCTGAAGGCATTTGTTTGGAGTGTTGCCTTGTATGGGAGTGAAACATGGACGGTAAACAGTGCGGACAGGAATAGGATAGGGGCTTTTGAAATGTGGTGCTACAGAAGAATGCTGAAGATTAAAGAAATGTTCAAATGTTTGTAGGGCGTTTGGGACTTAACTACGGGGTCATCAGTCCCTAAACTTACAAACTACTTATGAACTAGCTAATACTAATGACGGCACAAATATCCATGCCCGAGGGGGGGATTCGAACCCCCGGCCGTAGTGGTCGTGCAGACCGTGACTGGAGCACCTCAGTCCCCTCGGCCACCGCGGCCGGCACTGAAGATTAGGTGGGTGGATCGCGTAACTAATGAGGAGGTACTGAACAGAATTGGGGAGAAAAGAAATTTTTGGCTTACCTTGACTAAAAGAAGGGATAGATTGGTAGGACAAATTCTTAGACATCAAGGAATTGTGAATTTAGCGTTGAAGGGAAGTGTGCGGGGTAAAAACCGCAGAGGAAGCCAAGAGATGGATACAGTAAGCAGATTCAGACAGATGTAGGTTGCCATTCTTATGTGGAGTTGAAGAGGCTTGCTCAGTATAGGGTATTGTGGAGAGCTGCATCAAACCAGTCTCCGGACTGAAGATAACAACAACAACAACCTTGTTTGTTTGTGATCAGTCTTTCGTGAGGTTTCGCGAGTTGGAGCTCGAAGGTGTCTCTTGTACGAGGCACATCCAGAAAGTAAAGTTCCCTATGTTTTAAAACGAAGACAACATAGTTACATGGTAGCAGGTAGAGCAATTGAGATTTTTTTGACATTGTCATCAAAAAACTGAGGCATTTCTGATATCGTGGGATCAACTTTTGTATTCGTCTGCCACCTCTGAATGAAATCAGTTTGTGACAGTCGCGTTCAGAGTAGGAGGCGTAGAACGCTTGTTGCTCGTTCATATACTACTCATCATCCAGCAAATCTTGCTGTCAGCAATTTCCATCTCTTCTTGCACCCCAAGAAATCACTGTCCTGCTTCCGGCGCTTTGGCAACTACGATGACCTAAAGACGATAGTAACATGCTGGTACCATTCACAGGTGACACAGGAGTACAAAATTTGGTCCCACGATATGTGTCTAATATTTCAGGGGCCTATGATAAAAAATAGCTTAAAGATTTCTGTGCCTATTGCCAATAAAGTTTTTCATGTAACTATGCTATCTTTTTTTAAAAAATAGGAGACTTACTTTCCCGATGCGTCTCGTAAGTAAAAGTCAAAAAGAATAATTAAGAATTTTCTGGGTATGAGGTCCGCCTGATATGCAGAACACTGATTTTTATACACCCAAACTAGTTTCAGCACCTCTGTGCCATCATCAGTGGGTTTTCCATTTAATGCTGTGAAAAAAAATACAGTGATTGTACTACTGTGCTAGCGTAAATTTAGGCCTAAAAAGTCGTCAATCGTTTTTACCTTCTTTTACTTTCTGTGGTCATGTGGGACCCTTTCTACATATTTATGTAGTGGTAGAGTTGTCATATGCAACCAAAATTATCTCTTTGAACCTTATGAGGATTTTAAAAAACGCTACTTACAGTGTTAAAACGTTACAGTTTGTCTTGGCGTGTACTTCCTCTTCCTCGTTTTTGTAGATAGCGCACATGCACATGTAATAGACATATTCTGCGGATTTTTTTCCGTCACAATCACTTCTCACCTTAGAAATTCGCCTGTGTATACTGTGTTGATATGCGTATGTTTTGGTTGACTTTCAGTTGTTCTCCAGTTGAATGTCGGTGGATTTGAATAGTGTTTCTTCTCTCTCTCTCTCTCTCTCTCTCTCTCTCTCTCTCTCTCTCTCTCTCTCTCTCTCTCTCTGTGTGTGTGTGTGTGTGTGTGTTAGCTGTCTGTGTCATCTTTTCTGTACAGGTCATTTAATGGGTTAAATAATGTATTTTTGCATAGTGTGGTGTATTCATTCATGACTGACTTTCCTTCTGCTATTGCTTTTTGTATGTGATAGTTTTCTTCTATTGTTAGTTTGTGGTATAAGTTGTAGCTTGATTTTAGTATCTTTAAGTCTGTTTCTATTTTGGTTGGGTAATGGTTGTCAGCTATTAGGTGGTCTGCAAATGTGCTATAGGAACTGTGACATTTTAGTGCTCTGAGATGTTCTGAATACCTGGTATTGAAATTCCTACAAGTTTGTCCAATGTATACTGATTGACATGTATTGCATGCCAGTTCATATATGCCTGATCAGTTGAATTTGTCTGTTGGTGTTGTCTGTGTTCTGAGTTTCTTCAGTACTGTGTTGTCTGTCCTATATCCTCTTTGGAGTCCCTGTTTCTTTAATATGTTGCCTATCCTGTGGATTATTTTGTTGTTGTAGGTGAGTATGTGCCATTTGTTTCCTTTTGTGTGTAGTGCTGTTGTGTCTGGTATGTGGTCATAGTCCGTGTGTTCTGTTCTGTATTGTGTGTGGTCCCGTGTGTGTGTGACTAGTTCATTATTTTTCTTTTTGCATATTTGTTGATTTAGTCTGTCTATTATATGGGTGTCTTAACCATTCTCCGATGCTAATTGTTTTATTGTGTTCAGTTCCTGTGTGTAGCTGTTAAGTGCAGAAGTTTTTCTGAGGCCAACATCGTCACTAGTACCTACGGTTTACTAAGACCATTACTGTGAGACGAATTCGCAGAAGATGCCGCCGGCCCCTCCCACACTCCAGACTCGCACGTGCACGCACACACACACACACACACACACACACACACACACACCGCACAGAGACAGAGCATTGTGCTTGATAGCGGGTGTTCTCACATTTCTGCCACGCCAGCTCGCCGCATGTGCCACTTCCCAACTGGCTTCACGCTGGCTCCTCTCCTACCAAACAGACGATCTACCGTGAACTGAGGTTATCGCCCTAGCTAATGAAGAGCATCTTATTACATGAATGACACTCTCTTATCCAACAATTTTATTTTACTCGCTGCCAGTTTCGGTTTTAAACCATCGTGTTGGCTGTAAAAAATCAGGATTTTTTGTGATATCTCTAGACTTTTGATTGTGTAAATCATGGAATCGATCTAGATAAGCTTAAGCATTGTGGTATTCCTGGGGCAGTGCACAGATTGTTTAATTCATACTTAACTGTAAGGGTGCAGAAAATTGAAATAAAGTCGGCCGCGGTGGCCGAGGGGACTAAGGCGCTTCAGTCACGGTCTGCACGGCCACTACGGTCGGGGGTTCGAATCCCCCCTCGGGTATGGATATTTGTGCCATCCTAGTTCGTAAGTAGTTCATAAGTAGTTTGTAAGTTTAGGCACTGATGACCCCGTAGTTAAGTCCCATAGACTATACAAACATTTGAACATTTTTTTGAACATTGAAATAAGTACTTCAGGTAAACTAAAAATCATCTGATTCCTCAAAATGGGGCGCTAGCAAGACGAGGTTCTATAGGGTTCAGTCTTGGGTCTTTTTCTGTTCTTGATATTAATTAATGATTTCTCATTCTATATTCACTATGATGCAAAGCTAGCTCTTTTTACTGATGATACACCTGACAAACAAGAATTAACCGATGAAATTGTGACGTCATTCAGAAAATTTTATAGTGGTTATCTGCTAATGAACGCTTATTAAATTTTGATACAACACGGTATATACTGTTCCATACGATACCATAAATAAATAAAGTCTGAACAGACTTCTGTAGCTAAGGTAGGATATTCAAACTATTTAGGTGTATGCATTGATGAGAAATTTAATTGGAAGCAACACATTAATGATCAACTGAAGCGTTTCAGTTTAGCAACTTATGCTATTAGGGCTATTGCAAATATTCTGGCAAAAATCTCAGTAAATTAGCTTACTAAGCCTATTTTCGTTCACTGCGTTCATATGGCATCGTGTTTAGGGTAATTCATCGTTAAGCAAAAAAGTACTCATTGCAAAAAAGCGTGCAATATAATTTCTGGACGCCCAAATGTTCAAATATTTGTAAGTCTATGGGACTTAACTACTGTGGTTATCAGTCCCTAAACTTACAAACTATTTAATCCAATTCAAACTACCCTAAGGACAACACACATTTATTTCAGGATATATATATCACGTATATGTTTCAACAATAATTCAATTCCCTGAGACATTTGTAGGACCTCCTGCAAATTTGTTATTAATAGACCAAGCCAATTCAAAAGTAATAGCAGTGTGCACACCTACATCACTAGCAGAAAGGATTACCTACACTACTAAAGGGTAAATATAACTCTGGCACAGATTGGGGTGAATTATGCTTCTTTGGTCACTTACGAAATTACATGAAATGTCAAACATATAGCCAACCAGCATTTAAAAACAAATGGAAAGAATTTCTGAATGACGACTAAATTGTTGTTATGTAATGTTATCTTTTATAAAACTGACAGGTCATTACCAAATCTCGTATTCGTGATCTATGGAACAAGTGATGATCAGGGTTAAATCGCGTAACAATACATTTTCCGCTCCAGATTAGGATCCTATCAGATTATGTGGATTTACTAGCTCCTTACTTAACAGTCACATACACCCGATCGCTCAACGAAGGATCTGTACCCAATAATTGGAAAGTTGCACAGATCACATAGATTTTCAAGAAAGGCGGTAGAAGTAATCCAGTGAATCACAGAATTGACGTCTATTGCAGCAGGGTTTTGTAACATTTACTGAGTTCAGACGTTATGAATTACCTCGAACGGAACGATCTATTGACCCAAGATAAACATGGATTTAGAAAATATAATTCTTGTGAAGCACTATTAGCTCTTTTTTACTTAAAGGGATGAATGATATATTATTATATAGTATTCTGCCTAGTGGCAGGTCCATATCTTCTTATGGAGAATATCTGATTCCATTGTTCCCTGACTTCAGCTTCTTCCTTCAGTCTATTGTATCTCCTTCCATCTTTCATGTCGTCCAGATGTTGAATTCTTCTTCTTCTTCGTCCTGTGTTTCCTTTGATTTTCCCTTCGATAACATCGTGTCTAAGTACGTGTCCAATCCAGTTGGCCTTTCTCTGTAGAATTGAATGCAAAATACTTCTCTCCTACTCTTCTCAGCACATCATCATTTTTCATTTGTCCATTTGATCTCTTCCATTCTCCTCCAGCACCACTTTTCAAAGCTCTCTTTTTTTTTTCTCCTTCTTTCTCATTGTCCACGCCTCTGCTTCATACTGTGCAATACTCCAAATGTAGCACTTTACCAGTTTCTTCCTTAACGCCAAGCTCAACTTGCTGGTCAGTAGAGTCCTCTTCTTGTTGAAAGCAGCTTTGGCCATGGCGATTCTTGCTCGGATTTCGTTGGTGCAGTGGGCATCCTTTGTGATAAAACACCCCAGGTACTTGAACTGATTCACATATTCCAGTTCCCGATTGTCAACAGTTATCTTCAAGTGTTTCTCACGGTTTGATATTCGCATCACTTTTGATTTTTCGATATTGATTTCCAAGCCGTATTTTCTTCCCATTTCCACCAAATGATTCATCATGTGTTGCAGCTGTCTCTGGTTTTTGGCGAGCACTACCAGGTCGTCTGCATACTTGATGGTGTTGATGAGACGTTCTCCTACATTGAAGTTTCCGCATACTTTCAGCGCTTCTCTCGCCAGCATTTCTCCATACAAGTTGAAGAGACTTGGCGACAGACAACATCCTTGTCTCACTCCCCTTCCTATTTCTACGCTGTTCCTTTCGCCACATTTCAGTCGTACCTTTACCCTTTATCCCAGGTACAAATTCCTAATTAGTCTCCGATCTCTCTAGTTGATACCTATCTCCTTAAGGACGTTCATCAATATATACCAATTGACTCTGTCAAAGGCCTTCTGCCAGTCTATAAAACATGCGCAAATTTCTTAACTGACGACCAAAACTCTCGCCGACAATATCCTCATCATGCCAATGGCGTCTCTGGTCCCTTTTCCTTTCCTAAAGCCAAATTGGTCTTCTCCCATCACTTCTTCAATTTTGTGTTCTAACCGTCTCTTTAGTAACCTTGCTATGATCTTTGCCACATGTGAGATAAGACTAATTGTTCTATAATCACTACACTTCTTGGCTTGCTTTTTCTTCTCAAGAGTAACCACTGTTAAGTCCAAAAGTCTTTAGGTCATTCTCCAGTTTCGTAGATTTTGTGTATGAGTTATGTCAGTGCTTTCAAAATGTCATTTCCTATATCTTTAAGCAAATCCACCGGTACGTCGTCATCTCCTGTAGCTTTCCTACTCTTCATGTCGTTTATCGCTTCTCTACTTCGCTAGTCAGTACACTGGGCCATTTTTCGTCTTCGTCAATAGCTTCCTCTGGTCCTATGTCGATGCCATGTGGGCGATGTTCTGTATCACATAGATCCCTTATACATTCTTTCCGTTTTTTCAGCACTTCCACTTGTTCAGCAACGACTTGTCCTCTAGAATCTTCTATTCCGAAAGTCCTTACACTTTTGTTCTCGCCTTCTCACAGTTCCTTCGTTTTCTGGTACATGAGGTCGTACCTTCCTCTTCTTTGTAGTTCCTCTATTGCTTCACACATTCCTCCTAAGTACTTTTCCGTCGTTTTGTCTGTTTCCCTCCTGAGGGGATTGTTTAGTCTTCTGTAGTCCTCTTCATTAGCATTTTTACGCTTCCTCCTTTCCTCCATCTTCTCCAGCATCTCACTGGTGATACAGGGTTTTCCCGCTCTTTTCGTTTCCCTCCATACTTCACTCTTCAGAGTATTTAACAAAATCATTTTAACATTTTGCCACTGCTCTTCTGCACTTGCACTTGTATTTTCGTGTCTCACTTCATTAATTTTTTTCTCTAACGATTCTCTTATTGCCGCATTATTCTCTCTTAGCTTTTCCAAATCCCATCTCTGTTTTTCCTCCCATGCTGTCGGATCTTCTTCAGCCTGGTGCTGATATCTGCAACCAAAAGGTTGTGAACCGAGTCGATATCGGCCGCCGGCATGGTCTTGGCGTCTTTCACACTACCCCTAAACCTCTGTTTGACGAGTATATAGTCATATCTCCTGGGCTCTTCCACGTGTAATGTTTACTCTTCCTTTTCTTGAACCATGTTAAAAGCTGTACGTGTGTTGTGTGGATGTTGAACCTATCGTTAGATCAGACAACAAATTGTTCCTTGACACAGCAATTTGGTTTAATTATGGCCCTGATACTGATGTATATGCTATTAAGTGAGAAACAGTGCATGAAACTGATTATGTGCGCAACGGATATTTTTAACAAAACAACTGTGACATGTAGCCTTTTGAAACAGACACTGACTATACTCAAAAATTTTGACTGCGAGAAAGATATTAAAAAAAACCACAAATCACTTTCTTAATGCTTGACTATGAGAATTTTAGGCAGATCAGTTTCTAATTATTGAAATTTAGTATCAATTTAGTATCATAGTCAATTAACTATCATTTACTATGGCACCAATAATGAGATCCGTTCAACAATATTATTCACATCAATACTGCACTTTAAATCCACTAATAATTAATTATCAAATGAAGGAAGTAGGTTAATTTTCTAACTACGTAAATGAAAGATGAAAGAAAGTTTAAGTTACTTATTATTAATAATCAGCATTACATTACCTACATAATACAACTTCTGACTTGCTGGCAAAGCAGCCTCTGCTCTACATCGGAGCCATACACACAACCCAACCGCTCTCTAAGCGAGCTGAACCACTAGTACTACTCTCTCTCAGTGCGAGCTACAATGCTATGCAATACATGATCTTTGCCAAAGATGAAACTTCATAAAGGACACATATCGATACATACAGTAGAAGCGATATTATACATTTTCTTGCAAGCAAGTTACTCGATACAAAACAGGAGGCACAATATTGGACATTTTCTTACAAAATAATTTTTTATGGACACGTTTCATCACCCCCCTCCTACCTATTAAAATTTTGTAGGGTGGGTGATGCCAATGGCATTGCCTAGCCAGCAAAATTACTGAACTTCAAGTCCAAAAATCCATTAGTGACATCCAAAATATAACATGAAAAATATGAAAACCTGATAAACATTTTTATACAAGATATTCAAGATCAAAACAACAGATGAAGTTCATAGAAAATTTAAAAAAATGTTACAGTCATAAATACATGCCATTTTACAGGACAGTACCATCAAAAGTCATGCATGGAGTGGTACACGATGTAACAGGGATAAGCAAATGTCAAAATGTACAGCACATCAGCAATAAATGGAATACATGACAAATATACATAATGATAAACATAAGTATATATAGAATTTCAGAGAACATAGTTTGACAAATGATATAGTGGAGAAAATGAGATAGCTAGAAGTAATAGACAAGTGAAAAAAAATACAATAATAAACATGAACATACACAAAGTTTTACAAAAGGTAGTTTAACTAATGTCATCATTCTTTAAAGAAAATGAGGTAATTACAAGTAATACACACAGTAGTGTAAGTTCCATGCGTCTAAATATTGTACAAGAGATGAGTATTTTTGGGAACATAAAATGATCATTTGTATCTTGTGCACAATGTAGTCTATGTAAATTTTTAGTGCACTTAGTATAAGATAAAGTGTCAATTTTGTATTCTGTGATGCATTTAAGATGCCATACTTTCATGGATGCTAGAACATACATGTAAAATTTTTGACTACATAGGTTTCTGATCATGTACAAAATAATGTCACTGCTTCGGCACAATAGGATTTCAATATTACGTTTGTCAATCGAATAGTTACAATGACAGTTCAGACTAAAGTGGATTGACTCATTATAGTTCTGAAAGCATATTTATCTATCAAGAGCACAATTTTATTTTGGTCACTCAATGTAAAAGAACCATGAAATATACCTAAACACTTGTAATGAACCTGTGGACAACGTTTGCAATGGGAGGCACTGAATAGTATAAGCACACGAATAGCACATTAGCTCCTAACATTCATTTTAGGTCTTCACACGAATAGCCAATTATTCCCTAAAATTCATTTTAGGTCTGCACACGATTAGCCAATTATTCCCTAACATTCATTTTAGGTCTGCACACGATTAGCCAATTATCCCCTAACATTCATCTTAGGTCTGCACACGAACACAAAACACTGTAAGATTACACCACACTGTAGGCGAGCTGGCTGGTTGCATTGAAGTTGAAGTCATGGGGAAAAGGTTCTGATGTATTCCTCCATGCAATTCGACAACCAAGTGTGCTCCAACCAACGGGGCTACTAGCAGACTGCATCAGCATAGCCAAAATTAGAGCAAAATTATGGTGGTTGGCCAAGGCTGCAATGGACAGTACTATGTGGCCAAACATCATCCAAAAAACATCTTCATTAAAAGGCCCAAAATCAGTGGTGTATAATAACACGTCCATTGTTCTGTGTGCATTATGGAATCTCGTGTGCGAAATCGCCAGTTCCCATGCGTGTCCAAAGTACATGAAATAAAGCATTTTACACACAAATTAGTAACATAGTCATGATATTTCAGTTTACACTGAAAGAAAAGTCGTTGATTATTAAACCATATTTTTACATTACAAGTAGTGTCTTGAAGACGGATACATTTGAATAGTAATGAGTAATTTAATTCTTATACTAGAGTATCTACAAAATTAGTGTCATTTCATATAGGCATAAGGCTTTACATACTATGTACATATTACTTTACAAACACATAATCGTATGAAATACATTCAGGGTGCTTGTCATCAATTTGGCATTAGGTCATGTAAAGTAAATTTGTTGTCATAATTAGAGCAATTAACGTGAAGCCACTTCAAATAACTTGACATTCCAATTACCACTAGTCAATTAAATTGACATACATCACTATGGTGGGGATTGCATTACCACCAAATTATAACAATTAAATTACATATGTTGCCATGGCCAGGCTTTTGTCTGAACTGAGTTACATATTTCATTGCCTTGAGGTATAACACATCAGGGTAGTTTCGTGAGAATATCAAAAGAGGTTCAAGTCATCAGGTCATGTCTGTGTCTGTCTGAGTCAGCAGTAGGGTCAGACAAAACAATTAAGGCAAATTTTGGCACAGTAATAGATGTACATCACAGTAAATCATCCGATAACGTACACTACTTGTTAGGCATAGCTGCAGATTTTCATCAATAAGATCATCAATAAAAATTTTGAAGATAGCAGTAAGCAGAAGCAAAATATCTCTGTGCATTAACTAGACTTAACTAGGCGTAGTTTATGGCAAAACTGCAAGTTCGCAAGAGAGATGGCTGTGTGCAACGTATAAGCATAACCATACATTTTCATGAGCTTCATTATAGAATTAATTAGCATAGTGGTAGGGCTTAGGTATATAATTAGTGAGCATAGCGGTAAGCTTTGATTACAAGAGCAATAAGCATAGCTGCAAGCATAATTAGAGATATTCATTACACATAATTACAAATAATTACAGAGCATCAGAAGGATATGATTCTCACCAATCACACATGCCATTGAAGGCACAATGCATCAACATACAAAATGGTGCACATAAGCACAAAGAGAAAACACAAAAGCGCAGTGCGAGTAGGCACATAAGAAAAGAACAGAGCATAGCATCATTAGTAACAGAGCGATTCTCCTCATAATTGCTTCATAATCATTGTATACTCTCGTCCACATAATTACATTTATCAAACATCTTTGACTGTTACCAATACCTTCCTTACCATCGTTTATCCATAAACAATAGTGCATTTTAAAGACCACCATGACATATTGTGTATTGCCTTACTCATCATCCTCCAGAATGTCCTTTTTCTTTTTTACTGCTTAATTGGCTTACAAAATGCTTATGTCAACTCAAAATCTTCTTCACTCGCTCCGAAGTTCGTAAGTTATGCAATTAGTAATACAGAAGAGAAATCTGATATTTTCTGAAACATAATAACTTAATTAGATTACTCAATCAAAAATTTCCATTAATTTTATTTGTCTTGCACAGCCACAGAGTTCGTTATATGTAAATTGCAAGATAGTAATAGTTTTGTATGACAATATCCCAGCGTAGCACAGAGCATAAGTATTCAGAGTTAGAGAAAAAGATGTAGATAGAGCGCACTAAGGAAAAGCGGAAGAATAGTGACACTCAGCTCGAGAACGGGGCACCAATCGCCACTTGGTGTGTCCAAAACAGATTAATGGACTCTCTACCCCAGTTTTATGTCTTGAAAATTTTAATATTGGAAATGTGGTGTATGCCTTTCGACTTGTGCGTTTTTAAAGTTTCATTAGTGAAAGAATTACTTTTCGCTTGATCCTCGTGCTCTGGATAACGTTTAGTACGCGGCGGGCTTTGTTGCGACCGGCGATCATATCTGTTTCTATCAAAATATCGACTGCGCGAGGAATTTTCCTCGTCTTCTTCCTCTAAGTCTTGTAAGAGCTTTCTAAAGGCTTCAATATCATTCTTGCGTCGTGCCGCAATGGCAATTTGACGCAAGTGTAGAGGCAATTTGTTCAAACAAATTCTAATTAATTCGGCAGGGCAGTAAGGTGCCGATAAAAATTGATTTTTGTATACCAAATGTTGGAAATATTCCACCGGGCTCGAGAAATTTGATCGCTCAAAAGTTTTGAACGTCGCAATACTGTTTTTAACGCGGTCTTGTGCCGCTTCCGACCAGTATGCGGATAGAAATGAGCGTCGGAACTGATTCTCGCTATAGCACTCTTGTGCAATAGCTCTCATTCTGGTGGCTGGCTCGCCTTCCAGATAACCACATATAAATTCTAATCTGTGCTCAAGTGGCCAATTCGGGGGAAGACAATAATCGAATTGCTGCAACCACTCTTTAGGGTGCAAGTCATTCGGAGAGTTTTTGAATGTCTTGAATTTACGTACAGTCAGGAAATGATTGTAGTCAAACGCTTCCCTTCGCCTGTGCGGTGTAAGTGAGCGTAAACTACGCATCGCGCCTTCATTGTTGTTACTATGAGGTACACTTCGTTCACGTACCAAACAACCTACTTGAGTCGAATCATCATTGTCATTTTCGTTCAAGTTTTCTTCTACGTCTTCGTATGCATTTCCACAAGTATGGTCAAATTTCCTCTCTATTCGCGCCACGCGATCATCTAATTTTCTGACCTCAGCCTTGTATTGCTGATTAATGGTCATTTGACCTTGTTTGAAACGGTCAAGGGCGAGATATTCATTAGTTTCATTAAAGGGGGTAGGATGCGTTACATCAGAACTTTTGTCACTGTTATCACTGATTTGGGTAATTTTAACAGTGAGATCCTCAACCTGTTTATTAATTTTGTTCATCTGTTCCGTCGTGACTGACTGGAAGTTCTGCAACTTTTCATCAAATAGACTACTCTGTTGCTTCAATTGAGCGAGTTCAGTAGTTTCCATATTTTCGACTCGTGACGCAAAGCTTTCCATATTTTCCACTCGTGACGCTAGGCTTTCCATATTTTACACTCGTGACGCAAGGCTTTCCACTACCGGGTTAATCTCGTCGCGAATATCTTGTCTTATTTGCTGAGATTCACGTTTGAAAGTATTGAGCAGTTGTTCCCTGAACCGATTGTTGTCCTCATTTATTTTATTAAAACTACTTTGAATACTCATAAACCTCGAATCGCACGTCTGTTCTATTTTCTCAAGTTTTTTACCTTGTTTCTCAAGTTTTTCATTTAATTTCTGAGATTGTTCCTCCAGTTTTTCATTTAATTTCTGAGATTGTTTCTCAAGTTTTTCACCTAATTTCTGAGATTCCTGAGATTGTAATTGACTATTCTCATTTAATTTAGAGAGCTGTGACAATAAAATTTGCATGAAATCATTTGGTAATACGTTTTCCATAGCCGTCGCACAAGTATTTTTTGTAGCAGAGCTAGGCGGAACCGATGCATTATTTTCCGCAACCACGTTACAAGAATTGGAATTCTGTATTGTCGAAACCTGTACTGTATCATTATCCATATTGTCTATTCCTGAACTAATCTGTTCCGCATTTTCGGACACGGTATTTACTGTCGTATTTGTATCAGTGCAGTGAGAAGACTCTTGTAAAAATTCAGCTTCTCTCCTTGCATCATTCGAGGTCTCATTTTCGGAAGCAGATTTCGCATCAGCGCGGACTCTCCTATTCTTCGAAATTGTTAACAGAATTTTGCAGTAAAGTGACTAATAATATTTATTTTCACCTACTGTATATTTTTTGAAAATCACACACAATAATTATGAGAGAACAATAGGCTGAATCGGGCTAGTGCAACATACAATCACAATCGAGATTACGCGAACCGTTAATTATCACACGAGTTCCGCGATACTAGAACTTTCATCACAACAAGCATCAGACAATATAAAAGAGAGACTTGTTCAGTAGTAATGCAATTATTTGTATATTCAATTAATCTACTATAAACAATGCTACACACTATCAAGAATGGTAAGTAACAAACTACAGAAACAATTACTATGCTACTGTTGCTATAACAAAGGATGGTGCTACAAAAATTAAATTAAGAGCCAAAAGATAAGTTGGTTAGTGGAAAAGACAAACTAACTTAAATAAGGCTACGTATCTAACTACGTCACGATCCTGTTTGTGAACTATCCTGGCAGAAAGGGCGCCAGATAAAAGCTGTACGTGTGTTGTGTGGATGTTGAACCTATCGTTAGATCAGACAACAAATTGTTCCTTGACACAGCAATTTGGTTTAATTATGGCCCTGATACTGATGTATATGCTATTAAGTGAGAAACAGTGCATGAAACTGATTATGTGCGCAACGGATATTTTTAACAAAACAACTGTGACATGTAGCCTTTTGAAACAGACACTGACTATACTCAAAAATTTTGACTGCGAGAAAGATATTAAAAAAAAAAACACAAATCACTTTCTTAATGCTTGACTATGAGAATTTTAGGCAGATCAGTTTCTAATTATTGAAATTTAGTATCAATTTAGTATCATAGTCAATTAACTATCATTTACTATGGCACCAATAATGAGATCCGTTCAACAATATTATTCACATCAATACTGCACTTTAAATCCACTAATAATTAATTATCAAATGAAGGAAGTAGGTTAATTTTCTAACTACGTAAATGAAAGATGAAAGAAAGTTTAAGTTACTTATTATTAATAATCAGCATTACATTACCTACATAATACAACTTCTGACTTGCTGGCAAAGCAGCCTCTGCTCTACATCGGAGCCATACACACAACCCAACCGCTCTCTAAGCGAGCTGAACCACTAGTACTACTCTCTCTCAGTGCGAGCTACAATGCTATGCAATACATGATCTTTGCCAAAGATGAAACTTCATAAAGGACACATATCGATACATACAGTAGAAGCGATATTATACATTTTCTTGCAAGCAAGTTACTCGATACAAAACAGGAGGCACAATATTGGACATTTTCTTACAAAATAATTTTTTATGGACACGTTTCAATGTGTTCATCTCCACCAACTTATTCGCTGACATAATTCCACTAGCATTCCGCCTCTATCGTTTCTTTTTCCTAATCCATATTGTCCTACTATGTTTGCTTCATTGCCTTGTCCAACCACATTGTTCTAGTCACCCATGATTACTTTTCCTGTTCCTTCAGACTGTATGACGTCGTCTATTTCATCATACATTTTCTCCATTTCTTCATCCACATGATCTGATGGTGTCATCTACACTGGTTTTGCACTTATTTTCACGAACATTAAACGGTCTTTATGACACACAACTTTGGTCATACTTTGCACTAATTCATTTCCCATCACTATTGCTACGCCACGTTCAAAACTTTTACCACCGGTATAAAACATTGTGTAATTACCTGATACTGTTTCACCACTATCTATCCACCTCACTTCACTTAAACCCATTATGTTCACTTCACATTTGTCCATTTCTCTCTTCAGATTTTCCAGTTTTCCTGCTCTCTGTAGTGTTGTTACGTTCCATGTCCCAATCCTGAGATTAAAATGTTCATCTCTTTTGATGACATCTCCTAAAATACTCCCCACCCGGAGATCCGAACGGGGGAGTAGTTTATCTCCGGAATATTTTACTCCAGGAAACGCCATCGTTCCGACGTTCAGGAAATATAATAATGTGGTAGTCTTTCCATTTTCTTTCCACATCGCAGTATCATGGCCATAGAACCAGACTATGATTGGTTTCGCCCATGCGTCTTCGATCTTGATCCATCTGAAGCATCATTTGCCCTGTGCATCAATTCGATACTGGTGCCCGCTGCTACCCGCTACCAGCGTACCATGTTTTCCGCAATTAAAGGCACATCATCCTCTACAACTTGTACCTTCAGTTGCAGGATTGCCTCATTCGCCAGTTCAGCCGTACCGATGATCTTCATCTACGCCTTCACTGCCGTTGAGGTCTTCACCGTATCCCTGGCAAGGGGCCCTCATGAGGTACTACCATCCAGGCCAGGTGAACCAATGTCTTTTTAACGAGGTGTTACTCCTCCCCCTTCTCCTTTCTCAACCGGGCTTGGGACCGGCTAAGGCGGAGATACACAATATACACAATGTATATTACATTGATTACATATTTCTAGATTTGCAGCAGGCTTTTAACACAGTACCTCACAAACGTCGATTAATCAAACTGCGTGCTTTTGGAATATCGTCTCAGATATGTGATTATTTCGGAGATTTCCTATCACAGTAAATACCGCAATTATTGACGGAAAGCATCGGGTAAAACAAAAGTGATATCTGGCGTTCTCCAGAGTAGTGTTACTGTTTCTTGCTGTTATTTTTGGAGAAAATCGGAGCAGTTCTCTTATGTTCCTTGCAAATGATACTGTCATTTATTGTCTTGTAAAGTTATCAGAAGATCAAAACCAAGTACAGAACGATTTAGATATATCTGTATGGTGCGAAAATTGTCAGCTGACTCTACAGAATGAAAACAGTTAATTCGTCCACCATGAAAGGAATCCCTTAAACTTAATTTATAAGATAAATCATTGAAATCTGAAGACTGTACATTCAACTAAATACCTAATACATTTGCGACAAAGTTAAACCAGAAGTGACACGTAGAAAATGTTGTGGGTCAGGCATACCATAGACTGCGTTTTACTAGCAGAGCACTTAGAAGGCGCACTTAGAAGTTCGAGGTACGAAGGTACGAGCGTATCCAAGTATGTGAGTGGCTCGCAGACTACTTAAGTAATAGAACGCTGTACGTTGGCGTCGATGGCGAGTGTTCAGCAAAGACTAGGGTATGGAAGTGTAAAGGACCGCTATTATTTTCTATCTACATAAATGTTGCTCTGGTGTACAGGAAGCTATCATTGAATGGCTGTAGCAGGATGCAGGATGAGTAGGACCGTATTTCTAGGTGGTGTGAGGAATGGCAACTACATCTACATGAGATACTCTGCAAATCACATTTAACTGCCTGGCAGATGGTTCATCGAACCACCTTTACACTATTCATCTCCTATTCCATTCTCGAATAACGCGCGGGAAGAAAGAACATCTGAATCTCTCAGTTCGAGCTCTGATTTTTCGTATTTTATTCTGATGATCATTTCTACCTATGTAGGTGGGAGCCAACAATATATTTTCGCATTCGGAGGAGAATGTTGGTGATTGGAGTTCGTAAGTAGACCACGCCGCAGCGATAACCGCCGTTGTTATAATGATTCCCGTCCCAGTTTCTGTATCATTTCCGTGGCGCTGTCTCCCCTGTATCGTGACAAAACTAACGAGCTGCCCTTCCTTGGACTCTTTCGATGTCCGCAGCGGTGGAGAAGCCGAGCGGTCTAAAGCGTCTCGCTGCGGAGCGCGCGGTTGCTCGCCGTGGAGGTTCGAGTCATCCCTGGGGCATGGGTGTGTGTTGTCCTTAGGTTAGTTTACCTAGGTTTAAGTAGTTTGTAAGCCACGGACTGATGGCCACGTAGTTTGGCCCGATAGATTTACAAACATTTGAGCATTTTTTCGATGTCCTCCCTCAAACCCAACTGATAAGGATCCCATACTGGGCAGCAATACTCCAAATGAGGACGGACACACGTAGTGTATGCAGTCTCTTTAGTAGTTCTGTTGCATCTTTTAAGCTTTCTGCCAATAAAACGCAGTCTCTGATTCGCCTATTCTACGACATTATCTACGTGTTCTTTCCAGTTTACGCCTGATGTAATAGTAATTCCTAGGTATTTACTGGTGTTTACGGGCTTAACATTCGATTGATTTATCTTGTAAATAAAAATTTAACGACTTCTTTTCGTACTCATGTGCACGACTTCAAACTTCTCATTATTTAGAGTCAATTAAAATTTTTTAAACCATACTGATATCTCATTTAAATCGTTCTGCAGTTGGTTTTGATCTTCAGATGACTTTACTAGACGATAAATGACAGCGTCTTCTGCATACAACCTAAGAGAGCTGCTCAGATTTTCTCCTAAATCGTTTATGTAAACAGCAGAGGACCAATAACACTACCCTATGGAACGCCGGATAGCACCTCTGTTTTAGTCGATACCTTATCATCGATTACTACAAACTGTGTCCTCTCTGGCTGGAAATCAACCTATCCAGTCACAAATCTAGGGGATATTCCATAACCAAGTAATTTGATTAAAAGCTGTTTGTGAGGTACGGTTGCAAAAGCCTTCTGGAAATCTAGAAGTACGGAATCAATTTGAGAACCCATGTCGAAAGCACTCATCACATCGTGTGAGTAAACAGCTAGTTGTGTTTCACATGAACGATATTTTCTAAATCAGTGTTGACCTTGGGTCAATAGATCATTATGTTCGAGATAATTCATAATATTTGAATAGAGGATATGTTAAAAAACCTTGCTGCAAATTGACGTTAATGAAATAGGCCTGTAATTTAGTGGGTTACTCCTACTGCCTTTCTTGAATATATGTGTGACCTGTGCAACTTTCCAATCTTTTAGTACAGATTCTTCTATGAGAGAGCGGTTATATATATGGCTGTTAAGTAAGGGGCTATTGCTTTAGCATAATCAGATAGAAATCTAATGGGTATACACTCCGGATCAGAAGACTTGTTCTTGTTAAGTGATTTCAGTTGCTTCACCACTCCGATGATATCTACTTTTACGTTACTCATTCTACCCTCTGTTCGTAATTCGAAATCAGGAATATTGGTTTCGTCTTCTGTGGTGAATGAACTTCGAAAAGCTGTGTTTAGTAACTCTGCTTTAGTAGTGCTATCATCGGCGGGATCGCCATTTGTATCACGTAATGGAGTATTGTTTGTGTTATGCCTCTAGTATATTTGACGTATGACCAAAGTCTCTTTGGGTTCTCAGTCAGATTTCGAGAAAGAGTTTCGTTGTGGAAAGTATTATAAGCATCTCGCATTGAAGTCCTCGCTAAATTTCGAGCTTCTGTGTAGAACCGCTGAACATGGGGATTTTGTGTTCGTTTAAATTTTGCATGCCTTTTTCCTTGTTTTTGTAACAGTATCAAATGTTCAAATGTTTGTAAATCTTATGGGACTTAACTACGGGGTCATCAGTCCCTAGACTTACAAACTACTTATGAACTACTTACGAGCTAGGACGGCACAAATATCCATGCCCGAGGGGGGATTCGAACCCCCGACCGTAGTGGCCGTGCAGACCGTGACTGAAGCGCCTCAGTCCCCTCGGCCACCGTGGCCGGCGTAACAGTATCCTGACCTGTTTTGTGTACCAAGGGGTATCACCATCTTAATTTATTTGGTATAAAACTGTCAATTGCTGTCGATACTACATCTCTGAATTAGAGCCACATCTGGTCTACACTTACGTTTAGGGTTTGGAATGAGACGAAACTATCTTTCAAGAAGCAGTTTAGTGTATTTCTATCTGCTTTTCTGAACAAATATACTTTTCGTCTATTTTTGGTAACTTTGGGACTTTCGATATTCAATGACGCCACGAACTGGCGTTAAATGTAGAAAAATGTAAGGTGATGCAGCTGAGCAGGAGAAACAATCCCGTTATGTTCGAATACAGCATTAGTAGCGTGCTGCTTAAAAGTGTCGCGTCAATTAAATACCTAGGCGTAAACGCTACACAGTGATATGAAATAGAACGAGCATATAAGGACGTCGAGGGGAAGGCGAATGGTCGGTTTACTGCGAGAATTTTGGGAAGGTGTGATTCGTCTGTAAAGGAGACCGCATATAAAACGCTTGCACCACCACATCTTGAGTATTGATGAAGTGTTTGTGATCCCCACCAGATCGATTTAAAGGAAGATATAGGAGGCAGTGGAGAGGCGAGCGGATAGTTTTGTAACTGGTAGCTTCGATCAATGCGCGAGTGTTCCTGAAATGCTCCGGGAACTCACATGGGAGTCGCTGGAGGGGAGGCGACGTTCTTTTCTAGAAGCACTGTTGAAGAAATTTAGAGGGCCGGAATTTGAGGCGGACTGCAGAACGATTCTACTGCCACCAACCTACATTTCGCGTAAAGACCACACAGATAAGTTCAGAGAGATTATGGCTCGTACGAAAACATACAAGCTTTCATTTTTTCCTCGTTCTCTATGGCAGTGGAACAGGAAAGCAAGTAATTGATATTGGTACCGAGTACCCTCCGCGACGCACCCTTGTACGAATTGCGGATTATGTATGTAGATGAAGAATTACCAAAGAGATTGTAAACACTACACTTGTCCGTCTAGTTCTAGAGTATTACTGCGTGGTGTGGGATTCTTATTAGGTTATTTGATTTGAATCACTCCGCTGAAACGACGAAAGCACTTTGTCTGCAGTACTTTGTTTCGTCTGATGATTCGTATTGGACATTCTGATGAAGATTCATTGGTTTTTAAGATACTAGATTTATAGGTTCTACCACAACATATACTGCATGTGAAAGGAGTCAAGTCACTATTTCATCTACATCTACATAGATATTCTGCAAATCACATTTAAGTGCCTGGCAGAGGGTTCATTGACCACTTTCATAACTTTTCTCTACCGTTCCATTCTCTAATAGCGCGCGGGAAGAAAGAACACCTAAATCGTTCCGTTTTCAATCTTATTCTTTTATTTATTTATTCTTTCTTGGGGGGGGGGGATGGTCATGTCTCCCTAAGTAGGTGGGTGCCAGCAAAATATTTTCTCATTCAGAAGTAAAAATCGGTGATTGAAACTTCGCAAACAGATCACGCCGCAGTGAATAACATCTTTTTTTATGATTTCCCAATTCTTGCAACATTTCCGTGACGCTTTTCCCCCGTAACGTGATAAAACAAAACGAGCTGCCCTTCTCTGAACCTTCTCAATATCTTCCGTCGCTCCCACCTGGTGAGGGTCCCACAATGGGCAACAGTACTCAAGGAGAGGACGCACAAGTGTGATGTAGGCAGTCTCTTTGGTGGAGCTGGTGCATCTTCGAAGCGTTCTGCCAATGAAACGTAATCTTTGGTTCGCCTTCCCCACAATATTTTTTGTGTGTTCTCTCCAATCTAAGTTGTTCGTAGTTTATTTTAAAGTTCTAAATAACCAGAATTGAAATGACGTATGGGCCGATCTCAATGCACTGTTTACCCACAGGTTATACGTACTGAAAAAAAAATATTGATTATATAATCAATTTCGCGTCAGTTTATTGATCAGAAAAATGTCACATCCGTTGAAATATTGATATAATGTTTCATTTCCATCGCTCATGTTAGCGTCAATTTATCTGGGAGGAGAGGCTTTGTTCGAGGCCCAGATTGTCGTCCATGTGGGTCACTGGACGTGCTGAGAAAGAAGCGTCTCTTTTGTTCAGAACTGGTTACGTAGGTGCACACCTGGGCGCGCGTCTGCGTGGAAAGCAACCCCTGCTGCTTTGTAGTACCGTCAGGATTCTGAGCGGGCTCGACTTGGTGTTATCTGAGAATACCAGCTTCTGCTGATAAGCCAGCCTGCATCATTTTCTTTCGTTTCTTGTCGTTTGAACTTCGCTGGACCGAACCAACAGTCATCACAGTCGCGCGCAAAAGTCAGTTACACATCGAGCATAATAAACTGGAAAATGCAGAGGGCCCATCTTAAACCTGTCATTTGTTTTTATCGAGCAACACACAAGAAACTGAGACTCACAATGTTCTGTTTACAGCTTATAAAAATGCTGGCTACAGTTGCAAATAGCGGCCTAGAATTATTTTACTCTTGAGAGAGACCTTACGTCAAATCGTTGTAGCTTTTTGCCATGAAGATTTGAGTCTCTTTTATAGCCAATGTAAAATAATCTTTGTCTTTTAGAAGTGCAAAGTTAGAATTTTTTGTTTGTCTTTCCAACAGAAAGATTTTTAGAAATTTCCCCTCTTTTCTAACTCTTATATAACAAAAAATTTGCATTCGTTAGGTATTTCCGCGTAGCATGATGCTAAAATATTACAATTTCAAAATTGTACAAAGAATGATTTATCGTTATTTAGTGGAATTGGTTTTCGTGTGTCGCGCTACGGAAAAACGTTATGGCTGTTATTTTCAGAAAAGCAACATCAGTAGTATGACAATACATTATTAACATTTCAAAATAAAAAGCCAAGATCGCACATTAATAATTAAATGACGACAGGTTTCGGTGCACTGTGTCACCATCATCTGGTCTCATATACCTTATAAGCTGGTCATCTTGTTAAAAAAAAATGGTATAAAATAACAAGTGCAACATTGCACTTAGTTAGTATATAAAAATACACAAGTTAAAAACATGGTCATGTTTTTAATTGTGTATTTTTATATAGTGACTAAGTGCAATGTTGCACTTGTTATGCATGTTTTTAATTGTGTATTTTTATATATTGACTAAGTGCAATGTTGCACTTGTTATTTTATACCAAATTATTTTTTAACAAGATGACCAACTTATAACATATTTGTGACCAGATGATGGTGACACAGTGCACCGAAATCGGTCATTTAATAAATTATTAATGTTCGATCTTGGCTTTTTATTTTGAAAACTATAAAACGATCACATCGCCTCCAAACCCGACTATGTCAGGTAATCTTAACATTATTAAGACTGCATCATGTTTGGACGGTTACTGCACTGTATTTTTTTAGCAAGTTTATTGTCCACAACTATGAATTTAATGTGACGGATTGTAATAAGAGTGTCTTGTTAATTTACGTGAAGTATTTTTTCAGCTCTTGTAAGGTAGTGCAAGCGCGTACATTCGCGCTAACTAACTTATCTGAACTACTACAAATGTGTGTAGCACTAATTTTTATGAATCTTGTTTTGTCTGCTACTAGGAAACTGATCATGTACAAGTCAGGACACTATAGAAACATTAAGCATATTTGTTACATGATAATGAGCGTGTCTAGGGGTAGCTAGGGCGAGTAACATTTGACCTTCGTTTTAAGGGAGGTGAACGAAATCATAATTTTAAGGGAAGTCTAAGCGAGATTTAGTTGCAATAAATTTCAGCTGCGCATCTACATTGCATACAAAAATTCAAACGTTTGTAATTCTAAGGAACCAAACTCATCTGGTCATCGATTTCTAGACTTACAAACTACTTAAAGTACTTAAAGCTTGTACTAAGAACAACTCACACCCATTGCCCGAGAGAGGACTAGAACCTCCGACGGTCCCTAACGTGACCCTGACCGGCCATTCCCTCGCGGCTACACTGCATTATTTTGGAATCGCTGACATTGGAGATATGTTTAAAGCGAAACGGTAAATTTTGAATATTTTTATGTGACACGGTACCATATTTGTCGATTATTTCTGAAACTGTGAAATAGTTTTTCGAGTGCAATAGCTTGTAATAAGACTCTTTTATATGGTATAAATTCAAACACTCTTAAACCTATGCCAACTAGCTCCTCGGTATTTTATTCCTTACTGAACTTTGATGTAATTTACATTACGTATCTTTAGCCAACCAATATTTCAGTGTATTACATCAATACTGAGAGCAAGAACAATCAATTTGGGAACCTCTAAATCAGTTACCTAGCTCGTCTGATGTTGATTGTTGCCAACTTTAGCGTCAGCTCGGACTCTTTCAGTGTATTGCGAAAAGAGTCAGTTGAGAAATAAATAGTGAGTGTTCAAACATGAATGTCTATAATCCCTCTTCGTGAGTTATCGTTATTTACTCCATAGTTACTGAACGTTTTGAGGCGAGCACATCATGTGCCTACCAAAGGAGGAAACAAACTACCCTCGCCGGCCGCGGTGGCCGAGGTGACTGAGGCGCTACAGTCACGGTCAGCACGGCCACTACGGTCGGGGGTTCGAATCCCCCCTCGGGCATGGATATTTGTGCCGTCCTAGTTCGTAAGTAGTTCATAAGTAGTTTGTAAGTTTAGGGACTGATGACCCCGTAGTTAAGTCCCATAAGCTTAAAACTTACACCTTACACACACAAACTACCCTCATTACCACACATATTGCTGAGATGGGGGAGGCTTGCGTGCTTCAACGATACAGATAGCCAACAGTAGGTGCAACCACAGTGGAGGGGTATTTGTGGAGAGGCCAGATAAACGTGTGGTTCCTGAAGAGGGCAGCAGCCTTTTCAGTAGTTACAGGGGCAACAGTCTGGATGATTGTAACATCAGTTAATGTGGTTTTGCTACACAGTTACTGCGAACGGCTGAAAGTTAGGGGAAACTACAGCCGTTACTTTTCTCGAGACCATGCAGCTCTACTGTTTGGATATAGATGATGGCATCCTCTCGTGTAAAATTTTTCGGAGGTAAAATAATCCCCCATTCGGATCTCGGGGCAGGGACTACTCAGGAGGACGTCGTCATCGGGAAAGCCACTGGCATTCTACGGATCGGAGCGTGGAATGTTAGACCATTTAATCGGGTAGGGATGTTAGAAAATTTAAAAAGAGAAATGGGTAGCGGGGATTAGTGAAGTTCGGTGGAAAGAGGAATAGCATTTCTGGTCAGGTGAGTACAGGATTATAAATACAAAATCAGTTGGGGTATTACAGGAGTAGGACTGACAATGAATAAGAAAATAGGAATAAGGGTAAACTACTATGAGCAGCGTAGTGATCGCAGTCAAGACAGATACGAAGCCAAGAATGTTATTTAAAATTTGAAACAAAAAATCAGATGGAGGAAGTTAGAGTTGAAGAGCATGAAAGGGTTGGGAAGGGAGTAAGACATGCGATGCTGAAGGAATTAGATTAGGTAACGAAACAATAAAGGAGGTAGATGAGTTTTGTTACTTGGGCAGTAAAATAACAAATGATAGTCGCAGTACAGGGGATATAAAATGCAGAATGGCAATGGGTAGAAAAGCCTTCTTGAAAAAGAGAAATTTGATAAGATCGAATATTGATTTAAGGTTAAGGAAGTCCTTTCTGAAGGTATTTGTGTGGAGTGTTGCCTTGTATGGGAGTGAAACTTGGTTGATAAACAGTGTTGACAGGAAGAGGATAGAGTCTTTTGAAATGTGGTGCTCCAGAAGAATGCTGAATGTTAGGTGGGTTGATCACGTAACTAATGATGAGGTACTGAACAGAATTGGGGAGGAAAGGAATTTCTGGCATACCTTGACTAAAAGAAGGGATCGATTGGTAGGACACATTCTTAGACATAAATGAATTGTGAATTTGGCATTGGAGGGAAGTGTATGGGGTAAAAACCGCAGAGGGAGAGCAAGAGATGAATACAGTAAGCAGATACAAACGGAAGTAAGTTTCCGTTCTTATGAGGAGATGAAGAGGTTTGCTGAGGATAGAAGAGGGTGGAGAGCTGCATCAAACCAGTCTCCCGACTGAAGACCACAACAACAACAACAAGACATAGGTTTAGAAACCAGGTTTTAAACTGTAAGATACAATCAGGAACAGATATAGATTCAGACCACAACTTATTGATTATGAACTGTAAATTTAACTTAAAAGATTGCAAAATGTAGAAAATTAAAGAGATGGAACCTGGGCAGATTGTAGAAACAGAGGTGTTTGAGAGTATCAGAGGAATCATTACGCAAGGACTGACCGAAACGGGGGAAAGTAATACAGTAGAATATGATTGGGTAGCACTGAGAGATGGAGTAGTGAAGGCCGCAGTGAATGATATAGGCAAAAGGACAAGGCATAATAGAAACCCCTGGATTACACAGGAATACTAAATTTCTGAAGAGATAAAATTTAAAAAAATGCAGCAAGTGAAGCAGGCGAAAGGGACTATAGACGTCTGAAAAATGAGGTTGACAGGAGGTGCAGACTAGTTAAGCAGGAGTGGCAAACGGACAAATGCAAGTCCGTAGAGGAATGTATAACTAGGGGAAAGATAAAATAAAAATAAAAGGATATTTGAAAAGGATATTTAGAGACAAAAGCAGGGGCATAAATATCAAGAGCTCTGATGAAAAACCAGTACTAAGCAAACAAAGGAAAGCTGAAAGATATAGCGGGCCAATACAAACGAAATGAACTTTTAGTATTCTAGAAATGGAAGAGAAAGTAGAGGAAGATGAGATAGAAGATGCGATACTGCGGGTAGAATTTGACGGAGAATTGAAAGATATGAGTCCAAACAAGGCCCCTGAAGTAAATTATATTCCGTCTGAACTCATGACATCGTTAGGAGAGCCAATTGTTCCACTTGGTGTAGAAGATGTATGAGACAGGGGAAATACCCTTCCATTTCAAGAAGAATGTAATAATTCCAATTCCGAAGAAAACAAATTCAGACACATGTGAAAATTACGGAACTTGGTTGCAAAATAGTAACACGAATTGTTTACAGACGAATGGAAAAACTTCTGGAATCCGACGGGGAAAGATCAGTTTTAATTTAGGAGAAATATTGGGACAGGGAAGGCAATATTCACATTACGATTTATCTTAGAATATAGGTTAAGGAAAGGAAATCCCACGTTTTTATCGTTTGTAGATATGGAGAAAGCTTTTGACAATGTTGACTGGAATACACTCTTTCAAATTATGAAGGTAGCAAGGTTAAAATATAGGGAGCGAAAGGTTCTGTTCAACTTGTGCAAAAACAAGATAGCAGAAATTAGAGTCGAAGGACATGAAAGGGGTACAGTGGTTGGGAAGGGATTAAGTCAGGGTTGTAAACTTTGCCCATTGTTGTTCAGTATGTACAATGAGCAAGCTGTGAAAGAATGCAAGGAGACATATGAAGAGGGAGAAGAAATAAAAACTTTGTAGTTTGCCGATGACATAGTAATTCTGTCAGAGACAAAAAAGGACCTGGAAGATCAGTTGAACGGAATAGACAGTGTTTTGAAAGGAGAGTATAACATTAACATTAAGACGAGTAAGACAAGGGTAATGGAACGTAGTGTCAGAAAATTAGGCAATGCTGAAAGAATTTGATTAGGTAATGAGACAGTAAAAGTAATGTATGAGTTTTGTTGGGGTTGGGTTGTCTGGTCAGGATAGGACTTAACAGCTAACGTTATCAGTCCCCAGGTGGGGAGGGGAAGGAGTGAGGATAGAAAAGGAGGGGAGGAGGAAAGGAAATGCAGTCTGGGAAGTAAAGAAGGAAAGAAGATTGCATTAGCTCGGGGCTCCCTGCTCGCCACGCACGTACTCACGAAAGACCTGGAAGGGGGGAGGGGGAGGTGAGTTATGTTATTTGGGTAGTTGAATAGCTTCTGATGGCCAAAGTAAAGAAGCTATAAAATTCAGAATTGCTGTGGGAAGAAAGCGTTTCTGAAGAAGTGACATTTGTTGATATATTAATGTAAAAATTAGGAAGTCCTTTCTGAAAGTATTTGTCTGGATTGTAGCATTGTGTGGGAGTGAAAGAGTACGATAAGGAGTTCAGATTAAAAAATATAGTAGAAGCTTTAGACATGTGGTGCTACAGAGGAATGATGAAAATTAGATGGCAAAATCACGTCACTAATGAGGAGGTGCTCAACAGAATTGCGGAGAAAACGAGTTTCCGGCGTATCCTGACTAAGAGGAGGGTTAGGTTGGTGGGACACATTCTGAGATTTAAAGGAATCGTCAACTTCGCATCAGAAGGAAATGTGTGGGTAAAAATCGTAGGGGAAGACCAAGTGACGAATACAGCAAGCAGACTGAGAACAGTTCTACTAAAGAAACTGCCTACAATACACTTGTGCGTCATATTTTGAAGTATTGCTGCGCATTGTGGGATCCACACCAGCTAGGACTGACGGATTTAGAGAATATTCAGAGAAGGGCAGCTCGTTTTGTGCTATCACGATATAGGGGAGAGAGTGTGACGGATACACGAGTTGGTGTGGAAATCGTTAAGAGAAAGGATTTGTTGCGGCGAGATCTATTTGCGAAATTTCTTCCACCAACTTTCTCTTCCGAATACGAACATATATTGTTAGCACCCAACTACATAGGGAGACATGATCATGATAATAAAATAAGAGAAATCAGATCGAGCTATTAGAGAATGGAACTATAGAGAAATAGAAGTGTTTCGATGAACCCTCTACCATGCATTCAATGTGACTTGCAGAGCAACCATGTAAATGTAGATTCCCATTCTTATTCTCCGATGAAAAGGCTTACACAGCACAGGGTAGCATGGAAAGCTGCATCAAACCAGAACAACAACAAACATGCCGCCTTTCACGAGCCCTCTACAAGCATAGGCTATTTCGCTTTTTTTCTCCGCCCCTTTCCTTTGAGCCTATGCGTCTTCTTTCTGTAGAAGCACAAACACAGAATGAACTAGATGTCAACTGTATCAATTACTGTACGATAACGTTTCCAGATCTGTCGCCCAGGAAAGCTCAGCCATCCATGATACTTCACGATATAACGGACAAAATATATGGGAGAAAAGGCAAAGGGAGCCGAAAGGATTAAAAGAAGTTGCTATAATATGGGAGAACCCGAGAAATACGGAGAGTTGATCAGCGTAAGGGAAGCTCAGGATTTTGAACTCCATTTGACAATGTATAAGTTGACTGCTTTAGGAATATGTTACAACTTACAAACTTCCTCTGCATCGCTGCCGTAGTGACTATGAACGGGAGATTGGACAAATTGCAGTGCATTCAGACGGATTCAAATCATAATTCTTTCTGCGCTCCCTACGCAACTGGAGCAGGAAAACAATATAGACGTAGATGAAAAAACTTGAGTAATGTAGGCTCCATTTGTTTTGTCGGTACATAATGTTTAATTATTTCGAAACTTAGGCACTTGTCTCCCTCTCCTTTCTCTGGAATCTAGAGTAAAAGTTCTTAGTCATTACAGAATTTCCATGCACTTCTAGATGTGAGTGGATAACCACGAACTATCTGGGATATAAGTTTTCGTGTCGCCTGAAACTGACCAACCGTTTTACGTATGTTATGTTGTTATGGTCTTCAGTCCGGAGACTGGTTTGATGCAGCTCTCCACCCTAATCTATCCTGAGCAAGCCTTTTCATCTCCTCATAAGAACGGCAACCCACATCCATTTGAATCTGCTTACTATACGCGTCTCTTGGTTTCCCTCTACGATTTTTACCCCACACACTTCTCTCCAATGCTAAATTTACGATTCCCCTATGTCTAAGAATGTGTCCTACCAAGCGATCCCTTCTTTTAGTCAGGGTATGCCAAAAATTCCGTTTATCACCAATTCTGTTCAGTACCTCTTCATTAGTTACGCGATCTACCCACCTAATCTTCAGCATTCTTCTGTAGCACCACATTTCAAAAGCCTCTATTCTCTTCCTGTCCGCACTGCTTATCGTCCATGTTTCACTCCCGTACAAGGCAACACTCCACACAAATGCCTTCAGAAAAGACTTTCTTACACTTAAATTAATATTCGATGTTAGTAAATTTCTCTTTTTCAAAAATGCTTTTCTTCCCATTGCCATTTTGCATTTTATATCCTCTGTACTTCGACCATCGCTTGTTATTTTACTACCCAAGTAACAAAACTCATCTACCACCTTCAAACCGTTACCTAATCTAATTCCTTCAGCATCGCCTGATTTTCTAAGACCGCATTCCATTATTTTTTGTTTTGCTCTTGTTAATGTTCATTTTATACGCTCTCTTCAACACACTGTCCATTCCATTCAACTGCTCTTCCAGGTCCTTTGCTGTCTCTGACAGAATTACAATGTCATCAACAAAACGCAATGTTTTTATTTCTTCCCCCTGAACTTTAATCCCTATTCCAAATTTTTCCTTGCTTTCCTTCACCGCCTGCCTGATGTACAAATTGAATAACATCGGAGAAAGGCTGCAACCCTGTCTTACTCCCTTCCCAACTAATGCTTCCCTTTCATACTCTTCGAGTCTAATAACTGCGGTCTGGCTTTTGTACAAGTTATAAATAACTCTCCTTTCTCTATATTTTACCCCTGCTGACGTCAGGATTTGAAAGAGTGTATTCCAGTCAACATTGTCAAATGCTTTCTCCAAATCTACAAAAGCTAAAAATGTAGGTTTGCCTTTCCTTAATCTATCTTCTAAGATAACACGTAAAGTGCGTATTGCCTCCCGGGTTCCTATGTTCCTCCTGAATCCAAACTGATCTTCCCCGAGATCAGCTTCTACTATTCTCCTGTAG
Organism: Locusta migratoria; assembly: GCA_026315105.1. Classification (NCBI taxonomy): domain Eukaryota; kingdom Metazoa; phylum Arthropoda; class Insecta; order Orthoptera; family Acrididae; genus Locusta; species Locusta migratoria. Next base: position 706,743,188 of record CM048744.1, read on the forward strand.
ATAATTCGTGTTAAAATTTTGCAACCATGACTTATCAAACTGATGGTTCTGTAATTTTCACACCTGTCTGCGCCTGATTTCTTTGGAATAGGGATTATTATATTTTTCTTAAAGTCTGAGGGTATTTCGCCTGTTTCATACATCCTACACACCAGTTCAAATAGTTTTGTCATGGCTGGCTCTCCCAGAGACTTTAGTAGCTCTGAGGGTATGTCATCTACTCCTGGGGCCTTGTTCCGACCTAGGTCTTTCAGGGCTCTGTCAAATTCATCTCTCAGTATAGTATCTCCTATTTCATCTTGATCTACTTCCTCTTCCCTTCCTACAACATCGTCTCTAAGTTCATTTCCTTTGTAGAGCTGCTCTATGTACTCTTTCCACCTTTCCGCTTTCCCTTCTTTGCTGAGAACTGGTTTCCCATCTGAGTTCTTGATATTCGTAGAGTTGCTTTTCTTGTCCCCAAATGTCTCTTTTATTTCCCTGTAGGCAGTATCTACTTTTCCCCTTCTTATACATTCTTCTACAGATTTGCATTTGGCTTCTAGCCACTCCTGCTTATCCATTTTGCACTTCCTGTCAATCTCATTTTTTAGTCGTCTGTACTCCATTTTGCCTGTTTCATTTACTGCATTTTTATATTTTCTCCTTTCATCAATTAAATTTAGTATTTCCTGTGATACCCAAGGATTTTTTGTAGGTCTTGCCTTTCTACCTATTGTGTCCTCTGCTGCCTTCACTATATCATCTCTCAGTGCTACCCATTCCTCTTCTACTGTTTTATTTCCCCGTGTTTCTTATAAATTGAAATTCCTGGTGTCGATATGGAAATTTACTGATAGCGCTACCATTGTTTATTTTTGTTTTATGGCCCATATATGAAACGCATCAGTGTACTTTATACATCTTGTAATTTGCTGTCACCATGCTGCGTGCCCAGCACGTTATCCAGTTTGTAACACCAATTCACCTGCTACTACGCCTTCAACCTGAGCGTACGTCCTTGTACACCCCTTGTTCCACACGGCGGCAGATTCCTCTGGAGAACAGCATCCTTTGTTCCGCTAGGGGAGGAATTGAACTGGCCTGTTTTCACCCCCAGTTCCTGGTACGAACAACTAGCGGACACATCGTGTCTCGCATAATGAACCTGGCGCGAGTACTCTTGGATATTTTAGAACATCAGCCTTCACTTGGTACACATATCATACGCACCTAAAAGCTAGCATAGCGTTTAACATTTTACATTTTCATGATTATACTTTGGCCACAATAGGTGATCCTGTTTAAGCTTTAAGTTGTCACTTTTGCCTGTAATAACGAAAAAAAAAAGAAAAAAAAAAGAAAGAAAGAAAAAGAAACGCCAAGGAAATTACTTAACTAGGTTGCTTGCGTCGAAATTGCCCTCCAACTCATGACCCGATGTACGAGTATATAATTTCAGACACGAGAAGAATATAGGCTCTCTGCATGTCTTCCTGTTATTATAACAATGTTTATTCTTTTCATATTTTCAATCATTTGAAGCGTTCCATGAGATAGTAAACATCCTGTACAGTTATAGACGTTTTCCACTATCTGCCCTCGCTGCGTCGCGTATTTCATTTATGGACAAAGATTTTTAAGTCTATGGCTCTTTTATCACTATAACACGATTTGCCACTTTTTATGTTTTCATCAAGACTAGATATCAAGTGACATCTTACGGAGGTTATTGATCTGACTTGCTGTAACCATTGATGAGGATGTTAGCTGATGTATTCACTTCATCAGTTTGTTTAGCTTACAGTCAGTGATGATGGTTTAAAACCGAAACCGTTTGATGTATATAACCAGCATGAACAACTGATGGTTAATAATATGCACTTCCTAAAGTGTCTTACAGCAGTTTCAAGTCACTTAATAAAAATTTGATTGTTAAATATGCTACAAGTCCAAAACGCTGCTGTGTGAATATATTATTACTACAGGCCTGTTTTGGCACGATTCTTATCTTCAGGTGATATGTGACAAGTATATAGATCGGTATATAATCGAATCGTATGCAACCATGTAAAGTTGCTGACTCAACAATCAATATCTGTCGCATAACGTCATTATAAAATGATATTCGTAATTTAACAACTCTACTGAACTACTTCAACAAAAGATCTAAATTCACTAATCAACAACTACAACAGAACAAACAGCCAAATAGCGTGACAGCTTCAAGACGTGCGGAAATCAATACTACCTTATGAACGAGAGGAAACTGTATTTCTGTTATAAGTTGAAATTAAACCGTTAAAAAGAAATGCCAATCTATGTACTTTTTTCAGATAACATGAGAGTGACAATCGCCTCGAAACAGGCATGGAGTAATGAATAATATATTCAGTTTCACACAGCAGCAGGGTTTTTGTCTACCAGCATAGTTTAACAATAGCTTAAAGATGTATTTGCAAGCAAACTCCCTAATCAAACGATTTGTATAAATCAGGCACAGAACGACGCATATGTGACGGCAAAATGTCCACAACGTTCTTTCAGAATGTTGTTGGAGAAATATAGAGTTGCGAGATATATTCATTTGCGCGAATTTCAACTCTCGACTAACATTTATTTATCGGGACACACGCTCCATAGCAGATTTGCTGCGCGACGAGTGAAAGGTCAATTTACGCTGACAGCCTGCACAAACGACATCCATTTTCCGATAATACCAGCTCTATATCTCAAAAGCGCATGTAAAACACCGCTCACAGAATGGCCGTAGGTTTCGAACGCGGCAATATTGTGTATGTATCATATGGAACTAATAGACCTGCAATCGCTAAATGAAAATCAATTACTGTTGGTACACATGTAATGGAGAATGGAAACTATGTGTAAATGGCTGTTGGGCTAGCCGGCCGCGGTGGCCGAGGGGACTGAGGCGCTCCAGTCACGGTCTGCACGGCCACTACGGTCGGGGGTTAGAATCCCCCCTCGAGCATGGATGTTTGTGCCGTCCTTAGGATTAGCTAGTTCATAAGTAGTTTGTAAGTTTAGGGACTGATGACCCCGTAGTTAAGTCCCATAGACTCTACAAACATTTGAACATTTTTGAGCTGTTGGGCTACATAGCAAATGTATGTCAGTTATGAAAAGAAAATGTCTGATTGATCAGTTAACAGTTGGGTAACTTGAGAATGAGTTCACAGGGAAAATATCCTCCCAGCAGGGAAACTGCTCCAGTATTTGATCAAAGCGATGTAAGAAGAGAACACGATGTGTAATGACAAGACATTTTTGTCATCTATATTATCAATCAGACAACTATGTCCACACGAATGAAGAACCTGTAAGACAAAGGGGAAATCGATGACGAGAGTTATTTACACTAAGTGCGTCCTATTTTGGAGTATTACTGCGCATTATGGGATCCACAACAGGTGGGACTGACAGACGATTTGGAGAAAGTTCAGAGAAGAGCAGCTCGTTTTGTATTATCGCGATATATGGGAGAGAGTGTCACGGAAACGATGCACGAGTTGGGGTGGAAATCATTACAAGAAAGGCGTCATTCGTTGCAGCGAGACCTATTTGTGAATTTTCTCCCACCAACTTTCTCTTCCGAATGCGAACATATCTTGTTAGCACCCACCTACGTAGAAAGACCTGATCATCATCATAAAATAAGAGAAATCAGATCGAAAACGGAAAGATTTATGTGTTCCTTTTTCCCGCACGTTATTAGAGAATGCCGGCCGCGGTGGCCGAGGGGACTGAAGTGCTTCAGTCACGGTCTGCACGGCCACTACGGTCGGGGGTTCGAATCCCCCCTCGGGCATGGATATTTGTGCCGTCCTAGTTCGTAAGTAGTTCATGTTTGTAAGTTTAGGGACTGATGACTCCGTAATTAAGTCCCATAAGCTTTACAAACATTTGAACATTTTATTAGAGAATGGAACTGTAGGGAAATAACATAAAAGCGGATCGTTGAACCATCTACCGTGTCCTTCTATGTGAGTTGCAGATTATCTATGTAGACATAGAATGACGGAGCTATTGTTACACCATCACCAAAAATGATCGTGACAATCTATGAGTCATGTATCTATCTCCATTTCCTGTCCATACTTCTCTCTTCAGTATAGCAACTATTGCAACTGTTCCTACGATGTATAATGTATCAATATGCTACATTTATACTTAATGTGCTTCTGTGATGACATGCTAATTGTTTACACAGTTGAGGGGGCTAGTGAGAGAGGGAGCTATGCCACTTTGAGGAGAAATGGAGATAAATCGAGTTTTCTGAAGCGTTGTATTTAAGACATTATTTGCACAGTAAAAGGTCCGTTTTTTCGTCTTAAGGAATTGTTATGCAAATTATTCAAGAGGGAATATGTTAATATCTATGTAAATAGCAATGATTATTACAAAAACACAAATTTTATACACATATCAAGATGTTTTATCCTGGTTGAAATACTGTTACACAAATGCAAATCATGTTATCAGGTTTACACATCAAACATAAACAACCATAAACAGCTTCATATCTCTTCTGGAGTATCTTCACTGTCCACTGTTTCTGCGGATTTCAGGTTTTGGTAGACACCATGGAAAATTAGACGAATATGTGGCATACGTGTCATAAGAGCTTTTAACTTGAAGGCTGATATAGATCTTTTGTGTAGACACAGCAGTGGTATTTCCTCAAGAACTGTAGTCATGTACGAATGATCAACCACGGGGTCTTTCCTGTTTCTGGAGCGACGACCTGGTATCTTCTTGAAGAGGGATATATAGAAGGACAATATGATCCTCGGTTATCACTGATCAACCATCTGCAACACTTCTGTGTTGGTACGTCAAGAATAGAAATAGGGGACAACATCGATGTGACATAGCATCTTCGCTCACTCAAAATGATCGCAGTGGCGCATTCAGAAACTTACAAAAACTGCTCCAGGAAGAGCGGAAGCTATGCCACACGGTTCTAGTTCACAGGGTTGACGCAAAATGGCATGGGCACACTGAAAAATGACTGAAGCTCAATTTTTCATGTTATGTGGCATAGCCCCCTCTCTCAGTAGACCCCTCAGTTGTATGGAAACCCACTTTTCCTACGCTGCCTGTCAGAGGTGAAATGGCCGAGCGCTCTAAGGCGCCTTGCTGCGGAGCGCGCTCTTGCTCGCCGTCGGAGGTACGAGTCCTCCATCGGGCATTTGAGTGCGTGTGTCGTCTTAGCATTAGTTGGAAGCCTAGGGACTGTTAACCGCAGCACTTAAGTCCCTTAGATTTATAAACATTTTAATTTTTCAGAAGGGGAAGAGGAAACAAAATAAAGCCAGAAAGTATGAATCCTTACCAGAATGACTGCACTCGGTCTGATCTACATGTATGCTGTAATTCGGTTGGGAAAGAGGTATCTTCTCGAGATGCAAGCTGGTCCCCGACTGGTTTTTAACATCCTGAATACTGGCACTGGTACAGAGTTGAACTCTGAGCTGGTTCCATAACGTTCCCCTTGCTTCGTATGATGCCATAATTGTTAAAGTAGATTCCGCGATTATATTTTGGACAAGGAGTTGATGGTACCGAATTTTTGAATTTGAAATAATTTAGTTAAAGTACAGCACAAAATGAACATTAAAGCAAATAAACCGCGGGTTGCATATTAAAGTCGGGCACCATACAAGCAACAGCACGTTATAAGACTCACGGAAAGCATCTAGCTGGATCCTGCGATTCGCCTTGTAGAAGCTGGAAATGATAACTTTTACTTATTTAATACGTGAAAGTTCGAGATATTTCCGTAGGAGATCAATGTTCAGACTGTTCATTTCGCTTTTCATTGTCGTGTGACCGTGGGTGGAACATGAAGTTACTGGTAATGATAGAATAATAAAAAATTAAAAAAAAAAGATCGGACTTCGTGAAATTACAAAAGAAATGACTGCAGGATCTAAAATCAAGCAAAGTATTGTATAAGGATGATTGATTGTGATTGAAATTTTGCAGAAAATGCGAAGCGATTGTAATAGCGTCTGAACATTAAACTATTACGGACGTCGAGGAGCTGAAAACATTAAGAAATTAAATATTTGACGCGGAGGAGTTTGATTTAAATGAAAACCAAGGAGAGGGAAAGCTTTTAAATTTAAATAATATATTTTCAGCAACAGCTGATCAAAGATAAACAAAAAAATAAAAAAATTAGTATATAGTTACAGTTCTTTAGTTGGGAAAAGATCAGAGGTTTTTCCTGGATGTGGGAGTACCTCAATATGACACAGACAATTGTACACATACAATACAATGAATGGAATCGCTGAACCTCATGGAATACCAATTCGTTTTTACACAGAGTATGCTATGATAACATTACACTGTAGGTCTCTGGAGGAGCGAAGCGATCGTAAGGATTGGAAAAATTCGCAAGTCATTAGCGTTTTGTAGAAGGTTCGTAGTAATCGAGGGAAAACTTATCGAGTGAAGCAGAAGAAAGTGTTTGGCGTTTCCCAAGGATAGGCCATCTGCTGTTCCTAATGATAGAGGCAGTTAAACCGGCAACACAAGCGCAATGGAAATATTTTAGACCTTATAGCTACGAACAGCCCTGACCCTATTAACGATGACTGTGTAGAGACAGGAATTAGTGATCATGATATCGTCATAGCGTCGTTGGTGACCAAAGTTCATAAACCAATCAAGAAGGCTAGGAGCGTGTTTTTGTTGGGAGGAGCCGATAAGCAATTGTTAGGATCGCACTTAGAAAATGAATGGGCATCGTTTAGTTCCGGTACTATGGGTGTAGAGGAATTGTGGACTAAATTATTACCACAGCCATACCTTACCAAAAGATCTTTCCGAGAACCCGAAAAAATTCTGGTCCTAAGTAAAATCGATAAGCGGGCCAAAGCTCACTATCCAGTCACTCGTTGATCATTCCGGGGAAGTAATAGAAGAAAGCAAACGGAAAGCAGAAGTTCTAAATTTAACCTTTAACTTTTAAGGACCGCACAAATGTACCATCATTTGATCAACGTACTAATTCCGAAATGGAGGACATAGTAATAGGTATTTCCGGTGTAGAGAAGCAACTGAGAGAGATGAATACGAAAGTCTCCTGGTCCGGATGGAATACCTCTTCGGTTTTACAAAGAGTATTCTGCGACATTGGCCCTTTACTTAGCTTGCATTTATCGCGAATCTTTAATTCAGCGTAAAGTTCCTAGTGATTGGAAAAAAGCGCAGGTGACTCCCGTTTATAAGAAAGGAAAGAGAACTTAAACACATAATTACAGGCCAATATCGTTGACATCAGTTTTCTGTAGAATTTTGGTACATATTCTCAGTTCGAATATATCCTTGAGACGGAAAAGCTTCTTTCTATGAATCAGCACGGGTTTAGGAAACATCGTTCAAGTGAAACTCAGCTTGCCCTTTTCTCACATGACATCTTGCGAGCCATGGATGCAGGACAATAGGCGTATTGTGTATTTCTCGACTTCACAAAGGCGTTTGACGCGGTGCCACACTACAGACTGCTAACGAAGGTACGAGCTTATGGAATAGGTTCACAGATATGTGACTGGCTGGAAGACTTCCTAAGTAATAGAACGCAGTAAGTTGTTCACGGCGGCGAGTGTTCATCAAAGACGAGTGTATTGTCAGACGTGCCCGAGGGGAGTGTGATAGAACCGCTATTATTTTCTATCTATATAAATGATCTGATGGACAGAGTAAGTTGTAATTTGCGGCTGTTTACTGATGATTCTGTGGTGTATGGAAGGGTGTCGTTGTTAATTGACTGTAATAGCATACAGGATGACTTGGACAAAATTTCTAGTTGGTGCGAAGAATGGCAGCTAGCTCTCAATGTAGTAAAATGTAAGGTGATGCGCATGAGTAGGAAAAACAACCCCATAATATTCGAATACAGCATTAGTAGTGAGCCTCTTCATGCAGTCGCGTCATTCAAATATCTAGGCGTAACACTGCAGAGCGATATGAAATGGAACGAGCATGTAAGGACAGTTGTGAGTAAGGCGGGCCGGCCGTGGAGGCCGAGGGGACAGAGGCGCTTCAGTCACGGTCTGCGCGGCCACTACGGTCGGGGGTTCGAATCCCCCCTCGGGCATGGATATTTGTGCCGTCCTAGTTCGTAAGTAGTTCATAAGTAGTTTGTAAGTTTAGGGATTGATGACCCCGTAGTTAATTCCCATAGACTATACAAACATTTGAACATTTTGAATTTTGAGTAAGGCGGACAGACGACTTCGGTTTATTGGGAGAATTTTGGAAAGATGTACTTCATCTGTAAAGGAGACCGCGTACAAAACGCTTGTACGACCACGTCTTGAGTATTGCTCAAGTGTTCGGGACCAGCAGCAGATCAGTTTAAAGGAAGACATAGAAGCAGTTCAGAGGCGAGCAGCTAGGTTCGTTACTGGTAGGTTCGACCAATGCGCGAGTGTCACGGAAATGTTCCAGCAATTCAGATGGGGATAGCTGGAGGAAAGACGACGTTCTTTTCGTGACATTCTATTGAGGAAATTCAAAGGGCCGGAATTCGAAGCTTAGTACGATCTTGCTGCCACCTACTTATATTTCGCGTAGTGATCATAATGACAAGATAAGAGAAATTGGGGCTCGTACGGAGGCATATAGGTATTCTTTTTTTCCTGTTCTATTTGTGAGTGGAATAGGAAAGGAAGTGCGTAGTAGTGGTACATTGTACCCTCCGCAACGCACCTTACGGTGGATTACGGAGTATGTATTTAGATGTAATCTGAGCACCCCTCTTAGGTTGTTTACAAAATATTCTGTCTTTGTCGTCTATTAAAAACTCATCACAATACCAATATCAACTACAAAGTTATCTAGATAAGATATTGTTTGGTGGGAAAAGTGGAAATTGACTCTAATTAAAGAAAAAAAAAGATCTCATTCACGTAATTACTTTTATTAGACGATAAATTCATTTAAATATGTATGGATTACAATGACAAACAATTTTAACTGGAAAAGGCCCCTAGATTTTCTTGAGGGGAACGTGAGCCAAATATTGCGCTTTATTGGCGAAACAGAAAGAAGATGCAATATACCTCTTAAAGAGACAGCCTATACTATGCTTGTCCATCCTTTTCAAAAATGTTCAACTGAAAAACTTATGAACTAACTATAATAAAGACAGCACAAACGTCTATGCCCGAGGAAGGATTCGAATATCCGACGCGGGAGGCCGCGCGATCCGCAACGTGTCGCTCCAGATCGCTCGGCTACTCCCGCGCAGCTTATAGGAATGAAAGAGGACATCGAGAAGGTACAGATAAGGGCAGCGCATCTTATCACGCAATAGGGGACAGAATGTTACGGATGTGATACACGAACATTAGGAAAAAGGCGTGTTTCGTTGCTGTGTGATTTATTTAACGAAGTTTCAACTACCAGCTTCTCACTTCGAATGCGAAAATATTTTGTTGACCACCTCCTAGGTAGGGATGCAATAACAATGATCATAAAATACAAGAAATCGGAGCTCCGGAAGAATTTAGGTATTCGTTTTTCCCCCGCGGTATTCAAAAGTGTAACGGTAGTCTGAAAATGGTTCGATGAAACCCTCTGCCAGGCTCTTAAGCGTGAGTAGTCCTGTAGATGTACGTGTAGATGTAGGTGTAGAACACGGACTCCCGCTCTGTGTGAGCGGCGCCTTGCCTGTTTGGTGATCCTGACACGATTCTCGCCCCAGCCCAAAATTCCCATATGTCGCTTCATACGCGTTCATGGTCCCTTTGATCGCCGGATTCCACTGTGATCCCGCAAGCATCTGCACTGAAATAATCCCTCTGTCCAATCTGGCTGAATAGAATTTAAAAAAAATGTTCAAATGTTTGTAAGCCTTGAGGTTTGAAAATCTCTTCAATCTCCGTGTTTGTTTACAAATAAATTTGCTTTATAGGTAAGGTCCGCCTTGAGCAAACACAAATGTTTTTAGTTTCCCCCTTACATGTTTCGCTGGCGTTCAAATGTTCAAATGTTTGTTAAGCTTATGGGACTTAACTACGGGGTCATCAGTCCTTAAACTTACAAACTACTTATGAACTAGCTACAACTACGGACGGCACAAATATCCATGCCCGAGGGGGGATTCGAACCCCCGACCGTAGTGGCCGTGCAGACCGTGACTGAAGAACCTCAGTCTCCTCGGCCACCGCGGCCTGCTCGCTGGCGTTGCAGCGTCATCAGTGGGATGTTTAATTCATACTGTCTGTCAAATTTACAATGAAATTATTGTTACTTGTTGTACATTAAGTGTAAAAACTACAGACAATTGTGAAACTAATATAAATCGTTTCTTATTTTTGTACTAGGCCAACCTAAATACCACATGCAGTTGTGTTTGTGGTCCTTCAACTCACAAAACGTCACTGAGAATTTTTGACAGTTTGTCATCTGCAAACAGAAACGTGTGTAGTTAATGGGGTGAATTGTTAGCTTAATATCCGGATTTTTACGAAAATAAGGACGTCATTTTTGTGTTTTGGTTTAATTTTACTGTTGCGACTGTTTCTATAACAAAATGTCTACGTGTTTATAGCACGTTTTTGTCACTTACTTTGGTGAATTTGTGCTGTTTTCGCGTTGTGTACAAGCACTGTGTCACTTTCACTTCACTCAATGTTTATGTTATGAAAACAAGATGGTGGCCAGTTGAATTCTGGGAGTAGTGTTAAGAACAGCTGACTGGTGGGGTGGAGGTTGAATCATGTTACTTTCGTTTTAGTGTGTGTGTGTGTGTATGTGTGTGTGTTTATGGGTTTTCTGTCAGTTCTTTGAGGGCAGAGAATATGGTTCCGTCGCAGAAGGCTGTGTATTCATTCCTTATTTCTTTTCTTTTCTATTATGGATTTCTGTATGTGGTAGTTCTCTTCGGTTGTTAATTTTTGTGGGAGGCTTTTGCTGTGTTTCAGAATCTTTAGATCAGTATTTATGTCAGTTGGTTTGTGGTTCATGTTTATGAGATGTTCTGCAAATGTGGAATGACTATTGCTTTTAGTGCTCTTCTGTGTTATGTGTATCTGGTATTGAAATTTCTTCATGTCTGTCCAATGTAAACTGAGTTAAATCCTGGCATGTTTGCTCAAGGCGGACCTTACCTATAAAGCACAAAACACACACACACACACACTTATGCCCAATGGAGGAATCAAACCTCCTTCGGGAACGGTCGCAGAGTACATAACATTACGCCTTATACCACGCGCCCTTTCCGTGGGGCCAATACAATTTATATTCTTTTGTTCTTGCAAGTAGGCTGACAGACGAACAGAGTTTGAAGAACGAGATTGCTGATTTGGCGCAGAAATGTAGACAGGTTCGTCGTACAGTCCATAAAAACAGGGCTCTCATTGTCGACCGTTTCTTCACGCGCAGTTGGGGAACATCAGCTACTGAACGATAAATGGCCTTAACACTCGCTTCATTCAAGGAACAATAAAGAGTTATTTGAAACACCTCGAACAAAAGAACTCTTCTGGCAGCACAGATGTATGACGACGTGGGTCGATGACGACAGCATCGCAACGCATTCAACTACGCTTAAGTTGCGTGCCGGAGGCAGGCAAAATTATACTTCGCGCTTTGAACAGTCCGGTGAAACATCTGCCGGCGATAATAAGTTCGTGCGGCTCATTGACCTACGTACTGAGGCAAGCCTGCGGTGACACATTGTTTTCAAGGGAAATTCTTTTTTTTAATAGTTTCAATTACTATATTATTCCATGGAGACGTAGCTAGGTAGTGAGTATTTGTAATATGTTGCACATATTTCGAGGTAAGTACTGCATTCTATTTATTTTTGTATCATATTCTTATTACGACTATTTTAATAATTTCGTGTGGCTCATTGGCCGGGTGCAAGTCTTTCAATTGGACGCCACTTCGGGGACTTGGGTGGCTCTAGCCTACCCCAGTTATCCAACCGGGGAAAGAGGATCTCAGCTTAACGTGGAATCCGAACCAGTTTCGTTTCTGGCAACTCCTCACATGTTTTTTTTTTTTTTTTTTTTTTTTTTTTTTTTTTTTTTTTTTTTGGTAGATCTCTGCTTTGCGGTCATTAGTTCAGTTCGGTTTTGGTTGTTTGTTGAATATTTGGCTCTTTTTTTTTTAATTAAAGAGGGCGTTTTACCCTCCTGAACGGCGCGGCAAGGTGCTCGGCTCGTTCAGAGGTGAAGCATGGGTTAAAACGTAGACAGAAAAAAACCGAAGTCCAACCAGGTTTCGAACCCACGACGCTTCGGTTTCCAGTCGAGCACTTTATCCCAAGACCACCGGGCCCGACATTACGAGTAAATTCTATATATTATTATAATGCGTTACTGGAGGAGGGGGAGAGCGCCAGTAAAGTGTCGTGGCCCGGGCGGTGAGGGTAGTAGATGGGCTGAGACAGGGGAAGGAAGAGATGAACAGAGCTAGAGGATGGACGGAGAGAGGAGGGAAGAGGAGAGGCGCGAAGACTTGTATAAAAAAGAGTATCCGGGAGACGCCGGGTTTACAGCTGATGAATCATATACGCGACGACACGTGTAAACACTCAGGACGCAACTCCTATGAGTCATGGTAATCTTGTGGTAGTGTCGCCACTCAGTCTGACAGAATGAGTCAGAGTACTGCCTAGATCACACCACCTGTGGTACTATGACTTTAGACGTATTGTCTGTGATATATGGTCCAACTCCTCTTCTGGCAATACGATCATTTCTTTTTAAATTGACTGTTAATTAAATCTGATTATCTGGTTTCATATACTTAATTAATTGCACTTGATTATGATAAACAATTTATTCACCTTTATAAACTTTAAAAACTTACATATCTGTATTTTTTATATCTTTTATTATGTATGTACTGCGTGTTGGAGCTATGAGAAATGTTCTCATCCGAACGAGGCATGTGAATGACTGTCGATTTTTTTCGATGTGTTGTTAGTTTTGACGTAATCTTCTAGTAGAACCTCATGAGGCACATGCTTAGTTTTAACACAGAGAGGGCTAAAGCAGTAAGGCATTTAAAAATTATCATCAAATGGTATTAATACTTCTCATCCTGTCGTACTCTGGAACAAAAGCGTAAATGGCAAGGAAATTAGAATAGGGGAAGATGCCCTTAACGCCATATTACGAAGCCAATTACATTTCTGGTGACGAGTGTCTATTTGTTGCATTCTGAGTTGAAAGTGGTACTTTACCAGAAAAGAAAAATAATATTACCTGCATTACATATGGCTGCGTAAGCAGAACAAAAAAGTCACCTGCTATTTTTCACAGAAATTGTTGCTAAATTAATACCATTTATTTCGGCGTTTATCTGTAAATGACTTCTAATATTCTTTTTTTTACGAGATATAGGTTCCCTGGTAGTACAGAATTTTAGTATGAATATTTAATGTCCTGGAAACTCTAGAAACAATTTTCGTACATATTCAACATAAAAACCGTCTCTTCAGTATTGATCTTACGAAAATTGGTTTTGTCGTTATTGGAAAATATCTTGTTTTGCATTTCTTGTGAACTACTGCAGCTGGAAAATTCAATTCTTGTTGAGCCTTTGGGTATTATTCCGATACGTAAGTCATATTTATCGAATGAGATAATAGATCACAGTTCAGCTATTTGGAAGGCCTATTTGTCCACAAAAGAACGCTACATCAAATATCTACTCAGAAATGACTATCATTTAAATGTTTGAAAGTTGACAGGGGAAGAACCACGTAGTGCTTTATTCTGAAGCATATTTCCTTGGCTCCGAAAGATGGCGTACTAGCTTTAATCGAAATGTTCAAATGTTTGTTAAACTTAACTGCGGGGCCAACAGTCCCTAAATTTACAAACTACTTATGAACTACCTTATATTAAAGGCGACACAAACATCCATGCCCGAGGGGGGATTCGAACCCCCGACCGTAGCGTCCGTGGAGACTGTGACTGGCGCGCCGCAGACAGCTCGGCCACTGCGGCCGGCCGGCCGCGGTGGCCGAGGGGACTGAGGCGCTCCAGTCACAGTCTCCACGGACGCTACGGTCGGGGGTTCGAATCCCCCCTCGGGCAAGGATATTTGTGCCGTCCTTAGTATTAGCTAGATCATAAGTAGTTTGTAAGTTTAGGGACTGATGACCCCGTAGTTAAGTCCCATAAGCTATACAAACATTTTAAACACTGCGGTCGGCGCTTTAATCGATACGTAAACTTTGCATAGTAGCGTCGTCTCCCCTTATTTTAACCTCTTTGATGAATATGGGACAACAATGTATTATGTGTCGTATTTGATAGTCTGGTGGTAAAGTGCGTCCTTGTAGACCATAAGATCGTGGGATCGAATCCCGGTCAAGCACCGGAATTTTCCTATCTACCTTCATACTGGCCTCCTTTCGACGACACTTGTTCAACATTCCACGGTAAAATGTTTAAAGACGCACAAGTCGCCGAAGTAGCCCCCAATTGAAACAACTTATATGCGTGGACACTTGAAGGATTCCCAACCAATTACACCACATGAACTTGCTTTATCGTTGTTAGCAATAAGCCACATCAAATATTACTAGCACTGATAATGAACTTCTGAAGCAGGGACAATGGCACATCTAGGATCAGTCATGTGTGAGACAGTGCTTTGAGGAAATACATGCGAGTTGAGCGAAAATAATGAAGAGAACTGTAATCAGTCTAAGTAATAAGAAAGCAAGACCTGCTACAGACTACAAATCAGCGTTTCCCATTACAGATTTCTGCGTTTTTATCACAAATGATCGCTATATTTTCGTGCATATTAAAATCCTTCGCACCTTGGGGCTCCTCTTCTCACTACTGTCTTCATCGCATACGGCCATCGCTTTCTTGGTCGTCACTTTGCTTTTAGATCCTCTCACTTCACTTTACCTTGAAGGGTTGGCTTGCTTGTCACAAAAAACGCGGGTAGCCGAATCGTTGGTGAAACCACGATTGAGAGGCTAGACAAACGTATGGTCTCTGAATAACTACTTTTCAGTAATGGCAGTGACAAAATTCTAGATATTTGACGTATCTGAATTTGATTCTGTAACTTCAGTCGACCTGGTGTACTGCGCAGCTGCTGTGAACAGTTGAAAGCAACGAGAAACGGCAGACATGATTTTGATCGCGGGCTTGCACTTTACTGTATGGTCAAATGATAACGGCATACTCTTAGATACATTATTCTGGAGGTAAGTTAATGTCTGATTCAGACCGGCCTGGCAATCTACGCGTCTGAGCATGGAATGTTAGATCCCTTAATAACTTAGAAACTTTTAAAAGGAAAATGGATATGGTGAGAACTAGTGACGTGGCAGAATGAACAAGACTTCAGGTCAGGTGAATACAGGGTTATAAGTACAAAACGAAATTGCGGTAATGCAGGAATATGACTAAAACTGAATAAGAACGCGGATATGCTGTTATGAAAAGACCGCGCATAGAACACCCTTCATAGTGGTGCAAGTTTATATTCCAACTAGTTCCCCACCTGATGAATGTACCCTAAGAATGTATGATGAGCGAAAAGAAATTATTCACATAGTTATGAAGAAAACGTAATTGTGATGGGTGATTAGAAGTCGGTGTAGTAGGAACGTTTATGTGACTGTTTTTGTTTATGGCGTCATTTCCACTGTAATATGTGTCGTAGGTGCTTTTTATCCCACAGCCATTGTTTCCCGATTTTAAAGAATTTTTGAATTAAGTTACGATGAAATCTGTCCATTAGTTTAGGTAGAGATGTGATATACTGTCGCATGATATGGCAAATTCTCGCGAATTTCGTGATTTATGACGTCATATCTCCAGAACTAGGTAGTTCCTAAATCCACAGAAATTGTTGTCTGATAGCAAGGAATATATGTACGAAATCAGTCCTGTAGTTTAGAAGGAGGTGGGAACACACACACACACACACACACACACACACACACACAGACACACACACACACATCCTCCCATTTTATGTGTAGGTGGTCGTAAGATCGTGTTTAAGGTTGTCATATTTAATACTATTTCGTGGTATTCTCTTTTAGTGTTGTTCAACCTAAAAGTAGTCACATGAATAGTAATGTAAAAATAGCGATTCTAATATATAGTATCTAGTTTCGAAGTTATAAAACTAGTCCCACGAAGCATGCCTTTTATAAAAGTGTGATAAGCATTACAACAGTTGTTGCAAATCAAAGAATGTGACAAAAATAATCGAGATGATAAAGTGGATAGAATAATTTGGTCAGAAAATGAGTTGCATATTTAGTAAATATTATACGAGTAGACAGCAAAATATAGAATTGTAAAACTGGGGGAATTGGTATCCGCGTAAGTCTAGCCACGGTAGTAAAAAAATTCAGTTTTGTTAACGTGATAGGTTTCTTACAGCTGTCAAAAATAATAAAACGATATGAAGGACCATATGAAAAACCGTATGCGTGAAAATTTCATGAGTTCTCTTCGAGTATAAAATGTAAAATGTTTCTTTTGGAACTGGGTTTCCACTATCGATCCTAGTTTCAATGGAAATATATCTTCGATGTTTCCGGTATAAATGTTTTAACAACCGCTTTTTCATATTTACGACCTCACCATTTCTTTGGCTGTAGTCGTTGATAAAGTCAGAAACGATTGTTGTGAATGTAATAAAGCCACAGTTCGGTACGTTTCATGAACGCTGTAGGCAGTGTACAAGACTACGTTCTGCAGAATCGAATATCGATTACAGTTTAGAGTTCCAGGGGAGGTTTATCGTTCGCAGTACAGTGCCTTTGAACAAGTATGAAGTGGGTGTAAATCTGTAAATGTTTCGAAACGTTGCCTCACGCTCTCTAAACTGAAAAGCTCTCACGTGGAGACTGGAATGCATACGGCACAGAGCTGTTCGTCAGTCGGCGGTGTGAACGTGGCACGGAGCGTGTGATAAGCACCGCTCGTAAAGCCATTCAAGTTGACGCAATTGCTAGGCTAGCGGCTCTGACAGCCAGAGAGCGACCTTCAGCCCGCCTGTAAGCTAATTACGGGAAATGGGACCAGAAGCACTACTGGATACGTGTACGCCGCACTCCGAGGCGGAACAAAACGAAAAGTAAACGCGTCTGAAAGTGCGCCACTGACATCATCATCATCATTAGAGACTGTTTATGCCTTTCAGCGTTCAGTCTAGAGCATAGTACCTCTGATAAAATTCCTCCATGATCCCCTATTCAATGCTAACATCGATGCCTCGTCTGATGTTATGCCTTTTATTTAAAAGTCATTCTTCACCGAATCTAAGTACTTTCTTCTTGGTCTACCTCGACTCCTCTTACCCTCCGCTGCCGAGCTCATGAGTCTCTTAGGTAACCTAGCTTCTCCCATGCGTGTAACATGACCCCACCATCTCAGTCTGTTCGTTCTAACTGCTTCATCTATGGTGTTCATTCCCAGTTTTTCTTTGATTTTGTCATTATGGACACCCTTCTGCCATTGTTCCCATCTATTAGTACCTGAAATCATTCTTGCTACTTTCATATCTGTAGCCTCTACCTTGTGAATAAGGTAAACTGTATCCACCCAACTTTCACTCCCATAGAACAAAGTTGGTCGAAAGACAGAGCGGTGCACTGCTAACTTAGTCTTGGTACTTACTTTCTTCTTGCAGAAGAGAGTAGATCTCAGCTGAGCACTCACTGCATTAGTTTTTCTGCACCTTGATTCCAGTTCTTTCACTATGTTTCCATCCTGTGAGAAAATACATCCTAGGTACTTGAAACTGTCTACCTGTTCTAACTTTGTTCCTCCTATTTGGCACTCAGTCTGTTTAAATCTCTTTCCCACTGACATTACTTTTGTTTTGGAGATGCTAATCTTCATATCATAATCCTTGCACCTCTGATTGAGCTCTGAAATATTAGTTTTAAACCTTTCAATTGAATCGGCCATTACAACTAAGTCATCCGCAAATGCGAGACTGCTTATTTTGTATTCACCTATTTTAATCCCGCCCTGCCACAGAAAAAGAAAAATCGTTTTACCATCAGCTGTGTTCTGGATTTTGAAGGCTGATTTGATGCAGCCACTCTACCTACTCTATCCTGTCCAAGCTTCATCTTTGAATAAGACCAGAAACCCACATCCATTTCAACTTGTTTCGTATATTCGTCTCTTGGCCTCCCTCTTCGACTTTAACTCCACCCCCCTCCCTCACTGCCGGCCGCGGTGGCCGAGGAGACTGAGGCGCTTCAGTCACGGTCTGCACGGCCACTACGGTCGGGGGTTCTAATCCCCCCTCGGGCATGGATATTTGTGCCGTCCTAGTTTGTAAGTAGTTCATATGTAGTTTGTAAGTTTAGGGACTGATGACCCCGTAGTTAAGTCCCATAGACTTTACAAACATTTGAACATTTGAACCTCCCTCACTCTTCCCTCCAATAGTAAATTGACGATTCCTTGATGCCTCACATCTTGTCTTACCTATCGATCCCTTCGTTAAGATATGCCAGAAATTTCTTTTCTCACCAAATATGTTTAGTAGTTCCTCATTAAAATCAAGAAATTTCCAGATGGATGGTGCGATATGAAATATTTTTTTTTTTTTTTTAAAAATCGTATTGATTTTGTTTCCATAATGGAACATCATCAGTGCTGTAAAAACAAGTTTCTTGAATGACACATTAAAACAACATAGAAAATATACGCCAAGAATGTTATAACGGTGTTACGAAACTATATACGTGATTTCGGGTCATGAGAACTCATGTACTTCGCATGAAACATTTAATAGTCAAAACAAATAAAAAGGTACGTGCTTATGGTATATCGCCCCAAATTTGCGATTGGATAGGGGATTTCCTGTCATAGAAGACACAGTTCGTAGTAATCGGTGGTAAAGCATCGACTAAAACAGAAGTGATATCGGGCGTTCCACAGGGTATTGTTATTGGTCCTCTGCTGTTCCTTATTTAGATAAACGATTTAAACGAAAATCTAAGTAGCTCTCTTAGGTTGTTTGCAGATGACGCCGTCATTTACCGTCTAGTAAAATCATCCGAAGATCAAAACCAACTGCAGAACGATCTGAATAAGATATCACTATGGTGTAAAAATTAGCAATTGACTCTAAATAATGAGAAGTGTGAAGTCGTCCACATGAGTACGAAAAGAAATCCGTTACACTTTGTTTACAAGATAAATCAATGAGAAGTGAAGGCCGTAAACTCCACAAAATACCTAGAAATTACTATTACTTCAGGCTTAAACTGGAAAGTACACGTAGATAATGTCGTGGGAAAGGCGAATCAGACACTGCGTTTTATTGGCAGAACGCTTAAAAGATGCAATAGAACTACCCTAAAGAGAATGCATACACTCCTCATTTGGAGTATTGCTGCCCAGTGTGGCGATCCTTATCAGGTGGGTTCGACGGAGGACATCGAAAGAGTCCAAAGAAGGGTAGCTTGTTTTGTATTGTCACGATACAGGGGAGACCGCGTCACGGAAATGATACAGAACCTGGGATGGGAATCACTACAACAACGGCGGTTATCGCTGCGGCGTGGTCTACATACGAACTCCAATCACCAACATTCTCCTCCGAATGTGAAAATATATTGTTGACTCCCACCTACATAGGTAGAAATGCTCATCAGAATCAAATACGAGAAATCAGAGCTCGAACTGAGAGATTCAGATGTTCTTTCTTCCCGCGCGCTATTCGAGAATGGAATAGGAGATGAATAGTATAACGGTGGTTCGATGAACACTCTGCCAGGCACTTGAATGTTATTTGCAGAGTATCCCGTATAGAAGTAGATGTAGAAATAATGATGAAACTAGCTAGTCCCAGTTCGGTTCACTAGCGTTTAATCAATACGTAGTGAAATTTGACTCAACGAAGCAAATACATTAAATATCACTCAAATGATCCTCCTGCAACCAGAATTTATGGTTACATCTACTACTTTCCAATATGCAATTACCTATTTAGGTAAAAGCTCCTATAGTTGACACGTTAAGAGAATTTTTGTCTACCTTGTAATATTATCGCTACCGTCAACGATTGTGGGTACTAAAATTATTTCCTGTAACTTCAGAGCCGGAAATAGCTCCTAAAAATCTCATTTTTTATAAGTGACAACTGATAAGGTACACTTTAGGTTTTAAAAAGAATCTGAACTTTTGAATTGCACCTAAAATAGACACCCTAAAACAGATCTTCTCCTAAGGTTGACAAGTTCGGCAGCTATAATGTTGAAATAATTCCAATGTGTCCAAAATTAGACAAGGATAGAAATAACATTACTGTAGATGTAGATCTCATGCTGTAGTTACAAAAAATCAGGCCAGTAAAAGCTATTGAAACAATCCAAGGAGCTTACTATTCAAAAATAATTGTTACAAAATAATATAAATGTATTAAACATATTTTTCTTATGCATTAGAAACATTTTGAAAACATATTTGATCACTTCGTCTGCAACATCACTTATTTGATAGGGTGATTTGCTTTGCATCACCAAGGGTATCAACTACTATGTTATGTTTGCAGCATTTCTCATTTCGAATTGTGAAATATTTACTTCGTCTCCTTCGTTGAAAGAACTTCAGAAAACTGCATTTAATAACTCCGCTTTAGAGGCATTGTCATCAGTAAAACTACCGTCGCTATCAAGCAGTAAGGGCATTCATTTAGTCTTTCCGCTGGCATAGATAACAGAGGACCAGAATCTCTTTGGATTTTCCGCCACATTTGTACAAAGAGTTTCTTTGTGAAATCTATTAAACGAAAGTCGCATTGAAGGCCGCACTAAATTTCGAGCTCCAGTAAAACTTCGGCATCTTGGGGATTTCGCATTCCTCAAAATTTTCTGCAAAAGCTTTCTGTTCTGTTTTGTGTACCATGGGGGATCAGTTCAGTCGTTCACTTACATAGTTAATTAGAAAGATGTCAACCATTTTTTTTTTTTTTTTTTTTTTTTTTTTTTTTTTTTTTTTTTTTTTTTTTTTTTTTTTTTAGATTTTCGGGTAGTTATCTTTGTTACGGATTTGAGGTCGCTACAACTTTGTGTTCACTTAGACTAAGAGCTCAAGTGTGTTTTCGAAAACATTTACAATTCGGATGGGCTTGTGAACTAATTGTTCAAAATAATTATAAAAAAGCATTTGGAACAATTTCCGGTGATGTATCTGCCACCCTGTCTGAAGGTGTATTTTGGTCAACATGCGGATGGTAGATTTAAGTCACTGGCAACTATAATTGTATGAGTAGTATACCTATTTGTAATGAGACTCAAGTTTTCTATGAACTGTTCAGAGCCTGCATTATGTGAGTGCGAAGGTCGGTAAACGGAGTCAGTTATTAATTTATGTCTGTGGTCTAGTATAACATCTGCTCATACAGCAACTAGCGAGTTCAGTTCAAAATGTTCAAATGTTTGTAGAGCTTACGGGACTTGACTACGGTGCCATCAGTTCCTAAACTTACAAACTACTTATGAACTAGCTAAGAGTACAGACGGCACACATATCCATGCCCGAGGGGGGATTCGAACCCTCGACCGTAGTGGCCGTGCAGACCGTGACTGAAGCGCCTCAGTCCCCTCGGCCACCTCGGCCGGCCCGAGTTCAGTTTCGCTTGTGAGCTAGTACACACATTACGATTTCCTTAAGTTGTGCTGTTTATTTATTTTGTCCTGCAGATCATAGGAATTATGGGTTTTCCCTTAAAAACTAGGGTGCTTCCTGTGCGACTCAGTAGATACCAAAGCTCACTGTTTTCAACATTGTCTCAATACACTTTATAAACTAATGTTTCGCCGCGCGAGAGTAAAAAGCTACCGTACAGACAGAGGAAGACTGGATCCATATTTGTGGTTGGAAGAATTAATTGCCCACTTACATAGACGACGGTATTGCTTTGGTTTCCAAAAAGTTATAAATATTTCGATGGATGGATGGATGCTTAAGGTTTAACGTCCCGTCGACAGCTTGGTCATTAGAGACGGAGCTAACGCTCGGAGTTTTTGGGTTAGGATGAGGAAGGAAATCGGCCGTGCCCTTTGATAGGAACCATCCCAAAATATTTCGATTTCGGGATATTAAAAAGAAGCTGTACATTTCGGCGAGATGTCGAAGAAAAAGATCCCTTTCGTCATGGCTGTATCGAGTAAGATACGGAGACGGAGGTTTGGACGCAAACAGCAGGAGTACGGGGAAAGGCGTCCCTTGCCTGAGAGGCCGCTAATCCAACTACCTGGCGAAGGGTTAGGAGTGGCAAATGTCCGGCGTGGCAAGTGTCCGGCATTCAGGCACTGGACTCGCATTCGGGAGGACGGTGGTCCAAATCAAATGGCTGTAAATCTATCGGACCAAACTGCGTGGTCATCAGTCCCTAGCTTATAAACTCCTTAAACCTAGGTAAACTAACCTACGGACAACACACACACACCCATGCCCCAGGGAGGACTCGAACCTCCACGGCGAGCAACCGCGCGCTCCGCAGCGAGACGCTTTAGACCGCTCGGTTACTCCACCGCGGCGGTCCAAACCCACCTCCGGCCATCCCGATTTAGGTTTTCCGTGATTTCCCTAAATCACTCCAGGCAAATGCTGGGATGGTTCCTTTCCTTCCCCATCCTTACCCTGCGTTAGCTGCGTCTCTAATGACCAAGCTGTCGACGGGACGTTGAACCCCAAGATTCCTTTCGCACACTCTCCCCTCCCACTTGCTTGGCAGATACAAGGGCGGTTACAATTCGCGAGTGAAACTCGCTAAGTAGTTTAGTGTCTATAGGTAACTGAGGGATCAACACGAGGAGACGTACAAGCATTGTATAACTACAATGATATTCCACTCGAGTTTAGCGTCAGCTCACAGCTGCTCCTCCATCGTTGCAGCGAGCTGTGTACAGCAGGCAGTCACGTGTCCGTGGTTTCCGGTCTGGAACGTCAACACAGGCAGGTGCTTTACTGGCGCGAGGCAGTCTCTCAAGGCGTCCTAGTGAACGCCGGCGGTGCAGCACGGCCGTGACCGATTTAGCCTCGAGTGGCGGCAGAGTGCCATTGTGAACGTACTTGAATGAACTCTTCAGAGCCAAACTGTGTCTCATTCGCGCCGTCGCGCACTGCAGGACCACAACCCGACCATTCTGCACCCGGCTAGGGGGCTGAACCAGTCGGTCATCCTACAAATCAACAATGCTCTCATCCGCTCTGAATAAAACACAATGAAGGGTGTTGCTCTTCTTCGGATCATTTCTCCCTCTCCTACCTCTCCTCCCTCTCTCCTCTCCCCAACCTCTTTATCCTAGTCTTGTGTAGTTCGCGAACGAACTAGATCGGAAGAGCGCTCCCATGGGCGAACTACGCGAACTAGTTCGCAGATCCCTCGCCTCTTAGTTCGTCCGCTCCTTTTCCGAAGACTGATGGGGAACAGCGAGAGGACGCGAGAGCGCGCAGAATCGCGTGATTCCCTTCTGCCAGTTACCGTCGATCGATCTGAGATGCAGCTCAGCTGTAGTTTTAGTAGCGGTAGCAAAAGCCAAAAAGAGCGGACGAACTAAAAAGAGCGACCTACTTCGCGACCCAGCTGCGAACTAAAAGGAGAGCTACCGGTCGCGAAAATATGCGCGATAGATCGCGAACTAAAATATGCGCGCTCAGTCGCGAACTAAAATATGTGTGTTACCTGTCGCGAACTATTATGCTAAACGTATCTCGCTTCTTAGTTCGTTGGATTCTTTTCCGAAGACCTACAGGGAATAGCGAGAGGGCGCGCAGCGGAATTAAAAATCACGTGTTTGCCTTTTGCTGAAGAGAGCCATTTCGAGGTGAGCGTCTGCCTGCTAGATTACATAGTTCAGTGCTACAAAATTTCTGTTTTGAAGTATTCTGCACTCTGCAATATCTGACTAATAAATTCCATAATGCCAAGATATAGAGATTCTAAACTTAAACGCGAGAAATTATTCACAAACTGTTTCTTTTGGTTTGCGTTATATCATTAGCGGCTCAAGCAGCAAGCTCATGAAGCAGCTAGGTGGGAGAACTTTTCCCTCCACCTACATGCGCAGACCACGCCGCTCAGCCGTCACTGGGAGCGGACGAACTAAAAGAACGAACTAGTTCGCGGCAGAGCCGCGAACTAAAGTGCACGCTTTCGATCGCGAACTATTATGCACAAGTCTACTTTCTCCCTCTCCCTGCCTGTATCTCTGTAGTCAGGTTCACAGACTAGTATACAACTAAACACTAAATGGGGATTTAAGATAGGATACTGTAGGAATTAGTTCCGGTACATCTGCAACTACATCCATACTCCGCAAGCCACCTGCCGGTGTGTGGCTGAGGGTACCTTGAATACCTCTATCGGTTATCCCTCCTATTTCAATCTCGCATTGTTGGCGGGAAGAAAGATTGTCGGTATGGCTCTGTGTAGGCTCTAATCTCTCTTATTTTATTCTCCTGATCTCTTCGCGAGATATACGTAGGAGGACGCTATATACTGCTAGACTCCTCGGTAAAGGTATATTCTCGAAACTTCGACAAAAGCCCGTACCGAGCAACAGAGCGTCTCTCTTGCAAAGTCTTCCACTGGAGTTTTTCGATCACATCCGTAACGCTTTGACGATTACAAAATGATCCTGTAACGAAGCGCGCTGCTCTCCGTTGGATATTCTCTACTTCCTCTATCAACCCCACCTGGTACGGATATCGCACCTGAGAGCAGTAGGCCTATTCAAGCAGTGGGCGAACAAGTGTACTGTAAGCTACTTCCTTTGTTTTCTGACTGCATTTCCTTAGGATTCTTCCAATGAATCTAAGTCTGGCATCTGCTTTACACGATTGATTTTATATGGTCGTTCCATTTAAAATCACACCTAATGCCTACACCCTGATAATTTATGGAATTAACTGCTTCTAGTTGCTGACCTGCTATAGTGTAGCTAAATGATAAAGGATCTCTCTTTCCGTGTATTCGTAGCACATTACACTTGTCTGCAATGAGATTCAATAGCCATTCCCTGCACCATGCATCAATTCGTAGCAGATCCTCCTGCGTTTCAATACAATTTTCCATTGTTACAACCTCTCTATATACTACAGCATTATCCTCAAAAAGCCTCAGTGAACTTCCGATGTTATCCCCAAGGTCATTTATATATATTATATATAGTAACGGTCCCACGACACTCCCCTGTGGCACATCTGACATCACTTCGTAAGACTTCTCTCCATTCAAAATGAAATGCTGCGTTCTGTTATCTAGCAACTCCTCAAATCAATCACACAATTGATCGGATAGTCCATATGCTATTACTTCGTTCATTAAATGACTGTGGGGTACTGTATCAAACGCCTTACGGAAGTCAAGAAACACAGCATCTACCTGAGAACCCGTGTCTATCTATGACCCTCTGAGTCTCGTGGACGAATAACGCGAGCTGGGTTTCACACAATGGTTTTTCGAAACCCATGCTCATTCCTACAGAGTAGATTTCTAGTCTCCAGAGAAGTCATCATACTCGAACATAATACGTGTTCCAAAATTCTACAACTGACCGACGTTAGAGATGTAGGCCTATAGTTCTGCACATCGACGTCCCTTCTCGAAAACGGGGATGACCTGCGTCATTTTCCAATCTTTTGGAACGCTGCGCTCTTCTAGAGACCTACGGTAAATCGCAGCAAGAAGGGGGGGGGGGTCAAGTTCCTTCGCGTACTCTGTGTAAAATCGAACTGGTATCCCATCAGGTCCTGCGGCCTTTCCTCTTTCGATCGATTTTAATTGTTTTTCTATCTCTCTGTCATTTATTTCGATGTATGCCATTTTGTCATCTGTGCGACAATCTAGAGAAGAAACTACAGTGCACTTTTCCTCAGTGAAATGGCTTTGGAAAAAGACATTTACTATTTCAGCCTTTAGAGTGCCATCCTCTGTTTCAGTACTATTTTCATCACAGAATGTCTGGACTTTTGTTTTGATCCACCTATCGCTTTTACATAAGACGAAACTTCCTTAGGATTTTCAGTCAAGTCAGTACACAGAACTTTAATTTCGAATTCGTTGAACGCCTCTCGCATAGCCCTCCTCACGGTACATTTCGCTTCGAGTAATTTTTTTTTTTTTTTTTTTTTTTTTTTTTTTTTTTTTTTTTTGTCTACAAGGCTTTGGCTATGTTTATGTTTGCAGTGAAGTTCCCTTTGCTTCCGTAGCAGTTTTCTAATTCGGTTGTCGTACCGCGGTGGCTCCTTTCCATGTCTTACGATTTTGGTTGGCACATACTCTTCTAATGCATATTGTACGATGGCTTTGAACGTTGTTCACTGTTCCTCAACACTATCTGTACTTGAGATGAAACTTCTGTGTTGAGCCCTCAAGTACTCTGAAATCTGCTTTTTGTCACTTTTGCCAAACAGAAAAATCTTCCTACATTTTTTAATATTTCTATTTACGGCTGAAATCGTAGATGCTATATGAGCAGCAAAGTACCTGATGATGACCGTAGTAGTGCGTATACAGAATGCAGACGAAGTTACTAAATGTATTTTTGAAACAGGCGTTTCTTAACGTCCTACAATATTAAATACAATTTTTGGTGTCCTGGGCTTTTTGTTGCATGTGGACTATGTGGCAGCTTAGGAGCAAAAAAATTTAATTTTCAAAATTTCGTGTAATTATTGACCTAATTTTAAAAATTTATAAGGCTGTCATAGTCTACTCATTAAGAAGTAAAATTTTATAATTTTTAAGTAAAAAATAGCAACGTCATGGATGTACAGATCCTCATGTAGAAGCAGTGCTGTAGGAATTAAATTTGCTTCGGAACCAGTTTTTGTTATAATATTTGATGCTTTATTATTATTATTTCAAATACTAATAATTATTTACACGCGAAGACGGCGTTTCCTTCATCTACTTCATCGCAGATGTTGTCATACGTTCGTCCTCGCACGGGAATCCGTAACGGTGAATGTCAGAGGGCACGGACATAGGGGTGCAACAGCCGTAGCGTACGACTTGTGGAATTGTGAGACGGACGGGAGGCGAGCACGGGTAGCCAAGTGGTGTCGGGAGCCGTGGCTCAGCGCACCTAGTCAGAGAGCAGAACGCCCTCTGTAACAAAAAAGCTGGGCCAAATACTCAGTGATCAACTAAGAACGAACCTGAACAAACGACTACAAAGCCTTAAGATAAAAAAAGAAAGAAAAAAGTGGTTAAGGGGACTGCTGCCCCGAAGCGGGAGGCCTGTGTTCGGTTGCTAGCCCGGCTCACATTTTCACTTGTCGCCATTGTTTAATTTCAATGCCGCAATGCAGCGAAAGTCTGTTCTCTCCTTCCTAATCCTTCTTCCTTCCCCTCCTTCATAAATAATTTGTAAATTATTAAAGCGACACAACAAAGTATTTAAGAACAAAGCATTTGCGTCATGTTTTAATAAGTCATTCCATTGGCAATAGTGACAGGTGGAGACGGCAAAGGGGCGGAGTGTCTGCTACGCAGGTGCTGCAAACCTTGCTCCCTCCAGCAGCAACGGCACACGGAGGCATCCGTAGCATCGACTCCACGCAAATCAGGGTAAAAATTCGTTTTTTTTTTTTAAATTTTAATTATATTTGTAGTTTGTTCAAATAAATCTACATTACAGAGTTTCCTTAGGATGATCCACATCTGTATTGAAACTGGTTGCAAATAAATTATAATGTTTGCGCTCTTTACTGTTTTTGAAGAATTAACGAATCATTTATAGACGAATGGGAAAACTTGTGGAATCTGACCTCGCGGAAGATCATTTTGGATTTATCAGAAATGTAGGAACACGGGAAGCAATACTCAGATTACGACTTATCTTAGGCTAAGGACGGGCAAATCTACGTTTTTAGCGTTTGTCGATTTGGAGAAAGCTTTTGACAATGTCGACTGGAATACACTCTTCCAAATTCTGAAGGTAGCAGGGGTAAAATATAGGGAGTGAAGAGTTATATTCAACCTATACAAAAACCAGACAGCGGTTATTAGAGTCGAAGGGCAAGAAAGGGACGCAGAGGTTGGGAAGGGAGTAAGACAGGGTTGTAGCCTTTCCCCAATGTTGTTCAATATTTACATTGAGCAAGCAGTGAATGAATGGAAGGAGAAATTTGGAGAGGGAATAAAAGTGAAGGGACAGGGAATAAAAAGTTGCCGGCCGCGGTGGCCGAGGGGATTGAGGCGCTCCAGTCACGGTCCGCACGGCCACTACGTTCGGGGGTTCGAATCCCCCCTCGGGCATGGATATTTGTGCCGTCCTTAGTTGTAAGTAGTTCATAAGTAGTTTGTAACTTTAGGGACTGATGACCCCGCAGTTAAGTCCCATAGACTGTACAAACATTTGAACTTTGAATTTGAATAAAAAGTTTGCGGTTTGCCGATGACATAGTAATTTTGTCAGAGACTGCAAAGGATTTGGAAGAGCAATTGAATGGAATGGACAGTGTCTTGAAGATATAAGATGAACATTAACAAGAGTAAAACGAAGGTAATGGAATGCAATGTCAGAAAATTTGGCGATGCTGAAGGACTTAGATTAAGTAATGAGACAATACAAGTAGTAAATTACTTTTGTTATTTGGGTAGCAAGATAAGTTCTGAAGGCCGAAGTAAAGAAGATATAAAATGCAGAATGGCTATGGGGAGAAAAGCGTTTCTAAAGAAGCTAAACTTGTTAACATCCAATATTAATTTAAATGTTTGGAAATCCTTTCTGAAAGGAGTCTGGAGTGTACCATTGTATGGCAGTGAAACATGGACGATAAGGAGTTCAGACAAAAAGATTATAGAAGCTTTTGAAATGTGTTCTACAGACGAATGATGAAGATTAGATGGGTAGATCACGTGACTAATGAGGAGGTGCTTAACCGAATTGGGGAGAAAAGGAGTTTCTGGCATATCCTGACTAAGACAAGGGATAGATTGGTAGGACACATTCTGAGACATCAAGGAATTGTCAACTTAGCATTAGAAGGGAGTGTGTGGGGTAAAAATAGTAGAGGGAGACCGAGGGACGAATACAGTAAGCAGATTCAAAAGGATGTAGGTTGCCGAACGTATTGTCAGATGAAGAGGCTTACACAGGACAGGGTAGCGTGGAGAGCTGCATCAAACCAGTCGCCGGCCGCGGTGGCCGCGGGGACTGAGGCGCTCCAGTCTCGGTGTGCACAGCCACTACGGTCGGGGGCTCGAATCCCCCTCGGGCATGGATATTTCTGCCGTCCTTAGTCTTAGCTAGTTCATAAGTAGTTTGTAAGCTTAGGGACTGATGATCCCACAGTTGTCCTATAAGTTCTACAAACATTTGAACATCAAACCAGTCTGTGGACTGAAGACCACAACAACAAGAGTGCTGTTAACCCACGATATTTCTAAAAATATGTGGTGAAATATTCTGTTAACACCAAAAGGTATTACAATAAGAAACGCGTTTGTCTTGACGCTGGTGGGCCGTGGTGGAGTGGCCGAACGCTCTTGAGCCGTCGGAACACGGAACGGGATAGCTGACGTTGACGCGCTGCTGTCCGAGGTTTGTGACGTCACATCCTGCTTTTTCCCGTTGACGAGCCGTTTACTCCCGTGAAACCCAAAATAAGTTGCGCGATATTTCGGTTACGTGCCACGTTAAGTCGGCCCAATAGGAAACAAGAATACAGTCTACGTCATGTTCCGACGTTTCCCGCTTCAGTTCGGTTTATTATTTACTTCTAGCAACGTGGCTACTGCGTGGCCTAACAAATTTGTGTTTTAATTGAAGCCACGAAGGAAGAACAGTGCTTACATAATAAATAGAAATAGCTATATTAAAATAGAGATGAAAAATCGAAAAAAAACATGCAATGATAACTTTTCACTGTATGTAAATAGCACTTCCGGACAATGTAGGACACAAAATCACCCTGAAAACGCTTCATTTATTGAAGTTCTTGAATACGATTTAGCATTAGGAGAGCTTCTCTCACTCCTTTTTTTTTTTTTTTCGTGATAATGAAGTACGATTACGAAACTTAGTGAAATAAGGCGCAAGAGACTAGCGAAGTGTAAAAGTGAAGTTACGTTTTGCGATGTTCTTTTATTAACCAATGAAGCCGAGGGAACGAAGTTTATTTAGAAAAAAAAATTAAAAAAAGTTTCCAAAAAATATTTAGAAGACTGTCTTGTCTCTCTTTGGCCCGTTTCCCGAACCTGCACGGTCGGCACTGTGTTAAACGCAGATTTGGCATGTGTTAATATTTACAGGGCGTCTGGATGCCCTTCCTGCCGCCACCCCATGCCCCCCAGCAGTGGCGTAACTAGGACTTGGCTTTGGGAGGGGATAGATCTGCTTGACGAGCAAAACTTTAGTCAGTTTCCAGACAGACTACCATCTACCACTCGTGATGAAGAAAGTAATTCACTTCCATCCAATGAAAGCTATGGTAAACACTCGAAGTTTCCAATCTTTACCTTTACCAGATTGATGTTATAAGAATCCTTTTTTTTTTTTTTTCGGGTTCTGTCCCCCTCATCCCCCCCCCCCCCCATAGTTACGCCACTGCCCCCCAGGAGGAAATGTGTACCCCAAATGTCTGCGCATAGTGTTACATGTGTGTGAAAGTGTAAAGAGTTACGAAATGTTTGCAAATCGAGTAACTTGGAGACCAGCTCGGTATTCACCCAGGGGGATACGGAAAACCGCCTAAAACCACATCCAGGTTGGCCGGCACTCTGACCCCTTTCGTCAATCCGCCGAGCGGATTCGAACCGGGGCCGATAGGCCTCCCCTCTCGGAAAGCGGTGTGTTAAACCACACGGCTAACCGAGCGGCTATTGTTTTTCTATTTGGAATCTCCCCACCCAAAACCTCTTAATTTCCGTAGTTGTCCCGTTAGATTATTATTTTTTTTTTTTCGCTTACATTTATATTTGTATAGTTATTTATTTCATGTTGTTCTCGACGCCACATTACATTCGCATTGAAATATGAATGTTGGTGATCATCATGACGTTATGCTTGACGTAATGCGTCGAAGCAGACGGGAGGTATCGATAAATCAAGTAATGCCTATGGATGGTTCCCCTGCCATTATTTCTACGCTGAATCTTCTTCAATAGCTAACAACGCCAAAACAACTAATTCAGTAGATCCATTTTAAACAAGTACTCTTCGACGTCTGTGCTTCGTGCTCCAAATAAAGCAGTAGCAGACGACGATTGCGCGGTGACATCTGTCGCTAGGGAGCTCTGATAGCCCAAATCACGTTAGGCAGCTCGTCCCGTGTGCCGACGAAGCTGTGCCCCGTAGCGTCGTATTTCCCGTTCCCGCGCACGTTAACGTTCACTACCTCGTTTCATGTGCCGACGGCTTAAGGCGCCTTGCTACGGAGCGCACAGTTCCTCACCATCAGAGGTTCGAATCCTCCCTCGCGCGTGGCTGCGTGTGTTGTCCTTAGTGTAAGTTAGTTTTAGTAGTTTGTAAGTCTAGGGACTGATGACCATACCAGTTTGGTCTCATAGATTTACATACATTTTAATTTTTTGATTTTTGAAGATTTACAAACATTTTTGAAGTGGGCTGCACTTAAATATTCCAATTTTTCTCATCCATTACTCGAAAATTATCCAACAAACTTCAACGTAATTTAAAACTTTTACAAAACTTTTTCTCGTCGAGAGTCCTTAAAAAAAGGATGGAAGTAAAAAGTTTTTAATTCAAATGTTCAAATGTGTGTATAGTCTATGGGACTTAACTACGGGGTCATCAGTCCCTAAACGCCGGTCGCGGTGGCCGAGGAGACTGAGGCGCTTCAGTCACGGTCTGCACGGCCACTACGATCGGGGGTTCGAATCCCCCCTCGGGCATGGATATTTGTGCCGTCTTTAGTATAACGTAGTTCATATGTAGTATGTAAGTTTAGGGACTGATGACCCCGTAGTTAAGTCCCATAAGCTTAACAAACATTTGAACATTTTGAGTCCCTAAACTTACAAACTACTTATGAACTAACTAAGACTAAGGACGGCACAAATATCCATGCCCGAGGGGGAATTCGAACCACCGACCGTATTGGCCGTGCAGACCGTGACTGAAGCGTCTCAGTCCCCTCGGCCACCGCGGCCGGCAAGTAAAACGTTTATCGCTTACCACAAGTACGCTGTTTATGCGCTCAAACTTCAGTATCCGTCATGACACATTCATAAGTTTTTTTTTACTACGAACTCTATTCGCAACTTATTTTGCAAGCGGTATCGACATGTATCACTGAATGCACCTGCAAAATTATATCATTGTGCGGCACACATACACAGTTCAGGAGGCGCGATAAAAAGTATCTTCTTGTTTACATTGCCGTGCAGTAAAATTCAACATCAGGCGTGACGTTTATCACTTCTATGCTATTCCCAACACATTTTGCAAATTATCCTTACGATAATCATCCAGTTTGTTATTATTATTCTTTTATACATTTTGTATTGAGATCATTGCAGCTGATTTCGTATTAATCTCTTCAAAAATGTTCAAATGTTAGTTAAGCCTAAGGGACTTAACTACGGGGTCATCAGTCCCTAAACTTACAAACTACTTATGAACTACCTACAACTAAGGACGACTCAAATATCCATGCCCGAGGGGGGATTCGAACCCCCGACCGCAGTGGCCATGCAGACCGTGACTGGAGCGCCTCAGTCCCCTCGGCCACCGCGGCCGGCTATTAATCTCTTCTGCAATATGTACAGGAGGACGTTCTCTGAAGTAAGTGCAATATATAGATCAATGTAAATACTTTATGTTCTATATTTTCACTATCTATAACTTTAATATTTTAGGACACCGAATTAAATCTCCTCTGATGTCAACACTGCCGTCAAATGATGGGCTCAGGGCCATAACTAATAACGGTGAAATAAATGGTTTCTTAATTTTTTAAGTATGTGGCTGTTGCAGTATATATTTAGTACAGTAATCCTCAACTGTTTTAAAATGCCAGCACTCAGAAACTTCCAACAAACTTTAAGAAATGATTTCAATGATTTTCTATACATTTTCTCACGTACTAATAGTCAAGAATAAGACAAATTGTTCAAATCTTTGTATAGCCGATGGGACTCAACTACGGGGTCATCAGTCCCTAAACTTACAAACTACTTATGAACTACTTACGAACTAGGACGGGACAAATATCTATGCCCGAGGGGGGATTCGAACCCCCGACCGTAGTGGCCGTTGGTGACCGTGACTGGAGCGCCTCAGTCACCTCGGCCACCGCGGCCGGCAAGAATAAGGCAATCAGACCTGTTATTTTCTTGTTGATTTGGAAGATCACGTGACCGGCCTCGACCAGGGCTTTATTCTGATCCAGTAGCGAGTATAGCATATATTTAATGTAAACATAAGTAATTTTAAGTAGACAACTCATGATATTTTTATCAGTTTTGCAACTCATATTCAGAGGATAATTTGCTCTGCGACTACTTTTACTTTACCGACATGAAGCTTCTTTATTGTTGACATTAAATCTTAAAAATATAGGTTGTTTCCTTATATTCATTATTAGGCTCCACTTCCCCCTTATATACGCCCCTGTACTGGTGTAATATAAATTTAAATGATAGGTAACGTTTTATGAACGTATTTGTCTGGCGTGTTGCTTTGTTTAGAACTGAATCATAGACAATAAACAATTTGGTCAAGAACAGAACAGAATAGATACTTTTAAAATACAGTGCTACAGTAGAGTACTGGTGATTACATGAGTAAATTCAATAACAATAGTAAGTGGAACTGAGGGAAACAAGAAATTTTTGGTACCTAGTGACTGGAAGAAGGGATTGGTTAATGAGGCATATACTGAGATGGAAAAGCTGGTAGAAGCCGACCTCGGGGAAGATCAGTTTGGGTTCAGGAGAAATGTAGGAACACGGGAGGCAATACTCAGTTTACGGCTTATCCTAGAAGATAGATTAAGAAAAGGCAAACCGACTTTTCTAGCTTTTGTAGATTTGGAGAAGGCTTTTGACATCGTTGATTGGAATAAACTCTTTCAAGTTCTGAAGCAAGCAGGAGTAAAATATAGGGAGCGTAAGGTTATTTACAACTTGTACAAAAACCAGACAGCAGTTATAAGAGTTGAAGGGCATGAAAGGGATGCAGTGGTTGGAAAGGGAGTAAGACAGGGTTGTAGTCTTTCTCCATTGTTATTCAATTTGTACATTGAGCAAGCTATAAAGGAAAGCAAGGAGAAATTTGGAGAAGGAATTAAAGTTCAGGGTGAAGAATTAAAGACATTGCGTTTTGCCGACGACATAGTAATTCTGTCAGATACATCAAAGGACCTGGAAGAGCAATTGAACGGAATGGACAGTGTGCTGAAAGGTGTATATAAGATGAACATTAAAAAGAGCAAAACTAGGGTAATGGAGTGCAGTGTAAGAAAATCAGGTGATGCTGAAGGAATTAGATTGGGAAACGAAGCAATAAAGGAGGTACATGAGTTTTGTTACTTGGGCAGTAAAATAACAAATGATGCTCGCAGTACAGAGGATATAAAATGCAGAATGGCAATGGGTAGAAAAGCGTTCTTGAAAAAGATAAATTTGTTAACATCGCATATTGATTTAAACCTAAGGAAGTCCTTTCTGAAGGCATTTGTATGGAGTGATGCCTTGTATGGGAGTGAGACATGGACGATAAACAGTGCGGACAGGAAGAGAATTGAGGCTTTTGAAATATGGTGCTACAGAAGAATGCTGAAGATTAGGTGGGTGGATCGTGTAACTAATGAGGAGGTACTGAACAGAATTGGGGAGAAAAGAAATTTCTGGCATACCTTGACTAAAAGAAGGGATAGATTGGTAGGACACGTTCTTAGACATCAAGGAATTGTGAATTTAGCGTTGGAGGGAAGTGTGTGGGGTAAAAATCGCAGAGGAAGACCAAGAGATGGATACAGTAAGCAGATTCAGACAGATGTAGGTTGCCGTTCTTATGTGGAGATGAAGAGGCTTGCTCAGGATAGGGTTTTGTGGAGAGGTGCATCAAACCAGTCTCCGGACTGAAGACCACAACAACAACATACTGAGACATCAAGGAATCTTTAAGTTGGTAATCACGGGAGGTGCGAGGGGCAACGATAGACGAGATAAAAGAAAAAAGACTGCTCCCGGAAGTGGAAACGGCATTGGGAGTGGTGTATCAATTATGGGGAGGCAGATTATTTCGTAGGAAACCATACACAATAAGTCAAATGTAAGCGTAGGAAGTTCCTGAGTTTTTCAAAAGACCTCGTAAGTGTTGTATGTGTTGTTTTTGTAGTGCGATTCAGAGACAGCTAGGGCGGATTTTCCCAACAAGTAGTCTGTTAGAAAAAGCTCGTGGGAGTGGTGAGACGTTGGCCACCCCTGAAGAATCGGCAGTGCAGGAATGCGGGGCGGGGCTGTGCCGACCTGTGGAGGAGCTGCGGGCGGCACGGCTGTCAAGAGGAGGCCGCCAGCCCACGCTGAGCTCCCCGAGGAGCCCCTCTAGCCATCCAATACTGATTCACAACGACCTGAAAACCAGGCGTTGCTCGGCTATTTATTTATTCCAGTCGGTACTTCTTCTCTTCCCTTATTTCTCTGTTCATCTCCTCCCCTATCGCAGCCCAGCTCCTTCCCTCTCTTTAGCTGCCCCTCCTTTCTACCTCCTCAGCTCAGTCACAGAGTAACATATTTGTCTGTGGCTCAGTCCATAGCTTTATTACCCCTGTCCAGTGACGTAGCCAGGATATTGTCAAAAGGGGGAGGGGGGTCCGACTTTTTAACCCGCGATCACTCGCGTTGTTAGAAAAAATCTAACATTTACGATTTTAGTTGAATATTCCATCACATTTCAAAGCTAATGAACTGACCATCTAAAAATGCATTCTTTCATATCTCGACAATCAAATTTCAACAATAGCTTGTTAGTTGTAGCATTATTTGAACTTGTGCGCAGTGTTAGATTTTTTCTGACACGGGAGTCTTAAGGTAACAATTACTTCTCCTTCCGTGGAAAACCGCCTTGCTTCACTTTTAGTCTGTTTTTTGTACTTGTAATATGCGGCTGTGTTCGTTTGTGTTCTCCTGAAACTGTTCAGCACATGTTACGTCTTTTATGAGCAACGTAGATATTCTTATTGAGTTTTACGAATTGAGTGAAGCAATTGTTTATACAGAGTGCATGACATTGTCTGTCGAATATGGAAGTATATAAAACTGAAAAACAGTGCAAGGGGCCAGCGGTTTCTTGTTGAAACTCAATATTCTTATTTAGAACGGTCGACAACATCTACGCCTTCTTTTTTGAGATTGTAGAGTGTAATTACTTCAAGTTTGTTCGCTTCACCACTGTCAGCGTCTACAGAATCGTTGCTGTCCATGGTGGATAACATTAGAACGTTCTTTTTCTGTTTCTTTCATGAGACGTATGAGGAAATAAAGCAGTTGTTGCGTGGTTTTTCTCCAAATGCTGCTGTTTAGTTGCCTACATTCTACGTCCAGAAATTCCGGTGGAACTTCTCTTTTATTATTCCGTAGAGTATCTACTAATGTGAATCGATGGTTGGCATACATTTTGTTACCCAGTGGTATAGATGTGAAATAATTGTCCATCGTCACATTTCTGCCTGTTTTGTCAATCGGTCGAATCAATCGTAACGCCACGTTCTCTGCATCATTTGCTAATTGATATAGCCCAGTAGGCTGTTTGCCTGCATATACTTCCATATTTAGCGTAGAAAAGGTTCTGCCATCACAAAGCGCATGTACCTTGATGTCATACTTTGCAGACTTGTTTGCTATGTACTTCCTGATTTTGAAACTTCCGCGGAATGATTCTGACATCTCGTCTATCATTGTCAGTACTGCAGCACTATAGCTCTTCTTGCAAACATCCAAAAATTCGTCAAATTGCATGTTACATACCATGTTTATGCTGATTTATAATGCTTTGGTAATTATAAAGAAATGATTTATTGTATAAACGTGTCTTTTTCTGGCACAAAGAGATGAAAAGGTGCAAGATATCATTGTTAGAAAAGATCTAACACGGGAGTTATCGCGTGACAATAATATACGCGAGCGACCGCGGGATAAATAGAAATTTACAGAGGCTTATGTTTTTCATCTCTTCTAAAAACAACATATTTTTTAAAAATATTTTATGTACATAATTTGCGTTTGTAAGACCTTTTTACAAATACTGCAATATATTATATACAAAATTGAGGAAAAAATTTCTTAAAAATTGTTTCAATATACGCCAGCAGAACCTTAAGTTGTTATTCCAAACGAAGTCAGATTATCAGAATGGGAAGTGTTTGTATTTGAACACTGGCAACGGTACGGTTGCATGTAACCAAGCTCGCTGCCTGGCAACCACGACTGTAGCTTGGTCTTTCGCAAAATTTGCATTAAATTTTGCATCAGCATAAATACCTTGCATATCGATTTAGGGAGCGTAAATCTGTAATTTTATTTCCAAGATCATTGGTTCTTTTACTCTTGTTGGCATTGCAACGAATCCATCCTCTAGGTAAAATAAGTTATTACTCTCAAACCTAACACGTATGGGGGACTGATGACCATTGTAGTTTTGTCCCCCTTAAACAACCAAACAACAACAACAACCTAACACGTAGTGAGTGATCTGCCTTATGATAATTGAAATATTGCCACTCCAAATAACGACTACACTGCTAACATTAAACTGCTGTAAATAGATAAGCTATTATAGTAGTACGTATTTTAACTTACAATAACGCTAGCAGACGAATGAAAGTCGATTTTTGTTTTTTCCTTATTATGAACTTATTCATAATTGGAAACTTATCTTAACGGCACAAAAGAAATAAACGGCAGCGTCAGCCGCTGTATTCCACTGTAATTCTCAACATAACAATAATGGAGTAAGGCCAACAATGGACAACGGCTAAAGGAGGACTGGGCAATAGCCGATGCTGTTATCAATGTATCGATAATTAAAATCTATAGATGGCTTTGTTGACTGTCGCTAGTGCTTAGCCCTTTTTCGTCGTATGACTGATAAGAATATCATTGTTTCACTACACGGTAGCTAGGTCGTATCTTATATCATTTAGTCCTTTGGAAGGTTCGAGTCCACCATCTGGCATGGGTGTGAGATTATCCTTAGCATACGTTTGAGTAGTATTTATCGTGTAGGTGATAGGGGAGTCCGGACCCCCAAGACCCCCCCCCCTTTTGGCTACGTCCTTGCGGCCCTGTCCACTAAAATAATATACATCTGTTAACTTCTGTTGTGATTGGTGAGGCGAAGTGTGTAAAATTTCATCAATATCGGAATAAAACTCTAGATTTGGTATAAGTCGATAAGTAAAGTATACTGCGCCATGCAGCATAAGAAATTCTATGTAGACAGTGACCTTCCTCTTGTTTTGAATGTCAAGTGTGCAAAATTTCATCAAGATGGGAATAAAACTGTAGATTTTGTCGCAGTCTGTGAGTACAGTACCCTCCGCCATGCACCATACAAAATTTTATATAAACAGTGCCTTCCTCTTATTTTAAAGATCAAGTGTACAAAATTTCATTAATATCAGAACAAAACTGTAGATTTGTATGCAATACGAAACGTTAACAATAGCAGACACTCTTTATATACAGGGTGAGTCATCTAACATTACCGCTGGATATATTTCGTAAACCAATTCAAATTCTGACGAACCGATTCCACAGACCGAACGTGAGGAGAGGGTCTAGTGTAACTGGTTAATACAAAAAATAAAAAATGCACGGAAGTATGTTTTTTAACATAAACCTAAGTTTTTTTAAATGAAACCCCGTTAGTTTTGTTAGCACATCTGAACATATAAACAAATACGTAATCAGTGCCGTTTGTTGCATTGAAAAGTGTTAATTACATCCGGAGATATTGTAACCTAAAGTTGACGCTTGAAACCTCCGACGTTCAGTTGCGTGTTGTAACAAATACGGGCCACGGTCGGCGAACAGTAACTGCAGGGACATGTTTACGATGACAACCGTGTTTACGAGTGTGGCTGTAATACACTGTTGTGGTTTGGTCTAGCTGTCGCAGTGTCCGCATGTAGCGCTTGCTGCTATTTTTATTTTGCATTCGTCTTTGCATGCAGACTAACTCAAAAATGTTTGTTAAGCTTATGGGACTTAACTACGGGGTCAACAGTCCCTAAACTTACAAACTACTTACGAACTACCTTATACTAAGGACGGCACAAATATCCATGCCCGAGGGGGGATTCGACCCCCGACCGTAGTGGCCGTGCAGACCGTGACTGGAGCGCCTCAGTCCCTGCGGCCACCGCGGCCGGCGCAGACTAACTGTAGTACATTGTATTACCAGATGTCTGTGATAGTGTAGTGCTGTAAGAACGGTGACCATGGTGTATTCGAACTGTGAAAAGGCGGAGATGATACTCATCTATGGCGAGTGTCGACAAAATGCAGCTGAAGCCTGCAGGGTGTATGCTGAACGGTACCCGGACAGAGAGCATACAACGTGCCGCACAGTTCAAAATATCTACCGCCAACTGTATGCAACAGGTATGGTCGTAGTACGCAAACGGGTCCGTAACAGGCCCGTCACAGGAGAAGCGGGTGCAGTTGGTGTGTTAGCTGCTGTTGCCGTGAACCCACACAGGAGTACACGGGACATTGCGAGAGCCGGTGGACTGAGTCAAAGTAGTGTCATGCACATACTGCATCGTCACCGCTTTCGCCCGTTTCATGTGTCGCTACATCAGCAATTACATGGTGATGACTTTAATCATCGAGTGCAATTCTGTCAATGGGCATTAAAAGAGAATGCGTTGCAGTTCTACCTGTTTACCGATGAAGCGGGTTTCACAAACCAAGGGGCAGTGAATCTACGGAACATGCATTACTGGTCCGTGGACAATCCTCACTGGCTCCGACAGGTAGAGCGACAGCGGCCGTGGACTGTAAATGTATGGTGCGGAATCATTGGCGACCACCTCATTGGTCCTCACTTCATTGCAGGGGCCCAAACAGCTACAACATACATCGCGTTTCTACAGAATGATCTGCCAACGTTGCTCGAAAATGTTCCACCGGAAACGCGTCGACGTATGTGGTATCAGTATGTGGTGCACCTGCACATTCCGCAATTAACACTAGGCTGACCCTTGACAGGATGTTCGACGGGCGTTTCATAGCACGTGGAGGACGCATAAATTGGCCAGCCCGTTCTCCTGATCTAACACCTCTGGACTTCTTTCTGTGGGGTACGTTAAAGGAGAATGTGTACCGTCATTTACCTACAACCCCAGAGGATATGAAACAACTTATTGTGGCAGCCTGCAGCGACATTACACCTAATGTAGTGCGGCGTGTACGACATTCATTACGCCATAGATTACAATTGTGTGCAGCAAATGATGGCCACCACTTTGAACATCTATTGGCCTGACATGTCCAGACACACTCTATTCCACTCCATAATTGAAAACGGAAACCACGTGTGTACGCGTACCTCACCCCTCATGGTAATGTGAGAGGGGCTTGTGTAATTTGTTAATACAAACCTTTCAAAATGCACGGAAGTATGTTTTTTAACACAAACCTACGTTTTTTAAATGGAACCCCGTTAGTTATGTTAGCACATCTGAACATATAACCAGATACGTAATCCGTGCCGTTCGCTGCATTGTAAATAAAATGTTAATTACATCCTGAGATATTGTAACCTGAAGTTGACGCTTGACTACCACTCCTCCGCTGTTCGATCGTGTATCGGAGAGCACCGCATTAAGTAGGGATCCAAAGGGAACGGTGATGTACCTTAGATACAGAAGAGACTAGAACAGTACATTACGTCCACATGCTAACACCTTTATTGGTCTTATTCACTGACGCACAAGTACATTACCATGAGGGGTGAGGTACACGTACACTCGTGGTTTCCATTTTCAATTATGGAGTGGAATAGACTGTGTCCCGACATGTCAGGCCAATAGATGTTCAAAGTGGTGGCCATCATTTGCTGCACACAATTGTACTCTATGGCGTAATGAATGTCGTACACGCCGCACAACATCTGGTGTGATGCCGCTGCAGGTTGCCACAATACGTTGTTTCATATCCTCTGGGGTAGTAGGTACATCACGGTACACATTCTCCTTTAACGTACCCCACAGAAAGAAGTCCAGAGGTGTAAGATCAGGAGAACGGGCTGGCCAATTTATGCGTCCTCCACGTCCTATGAAACGCCCGTCGAACATCCTGTCAAGGGTCAGCCTAGTGTTAATTGCGGAATGTGCAGGTGCACCATCATGCTGATACCACATACGTCGACGCGTTTCCAGTGGGACATTTTCGAGCAACGTTGGCAGATCATTCTGTAGAAACGCGATGTATGTTGCAGCTGTTTGGGCCCCTGCAATGAAGTGAGGACCAATGAGGTGGTCGCCAATGATTCCGCACCATACATTTACAGTCCACGGTCGCTGTCGCTCTACTTGTCGGAGTCAGTGAGGATTGTCTACGGACCAGTAATGCATGTTCCTTAGATTCACTGCCCTGTGGTTTGTGAAACCCGCTTCATCGGTAAGCAGGTAGAACTGCGACGCATTCTCTGTTAATGCCCATTGACAGAATTACACTCGATGATTAAAGTCATCACCATGTAATTGCTGATGTAGCGACACATGAAACGGGCGAAAGCGGTGACGATGCAGTATGTGCATGACACTACTTTGACTCAGTCCACCGGCTCTCGCAATGTCCCGTGTACTCCTGTGTGGGTTCACGGCAACAGCAGCTAACACACCAACTGCACCCGCTTCTCCTGTGACGGGCCTGTTACGGACCCGTTTGCGTACTACGACCATACCTGTTGCATACAGTTGGCGATATATGTTTTGAAATGTGCGGCACGTTGGATGCTCTCTGTCCGGGTACCGTTCAGCATACACCCTGCAAGCTTCAGCTGCATTTTGTCGACACTCGCCGTAGATGAGTATCATCTCCGCCTTTTCACAGTTCGAATACAGCATGGTCACAGTTCCTACAACACTACACTATCACAGACGTTTGGTAACACAGTGTACTACAGTTAGTCTGCGTGCAGAGACGAATGCAGAATAACAATAGCAGCAAGCGCTACATGCGGACACTGCGATAGCTAGACCAAACCACAACAGTGCACTACAGCCACACTCGTAAACACGTTCGCCATTGTAAACATGTCCCTGCAGATGCTGCTCGCCGACCGTGGCCCATGTTTGTTACAACACACAACTGAACGTCGGAGGTTTCAAGTGTCAACTTTAGGTTTCAATATCTCCGGATGTAATTAAAATTTTTCAATGCAACAAACGGCACTGATTACGTAGTTGTTTATATGTTCGGATGTGCTAAGAAAACTAATGGGGTTCCATTAAAAAACGTAGGTTTGTGTTAAAAAAACATACTTCCGTGCATTTTTTTATGGTTTGTATTAGCCAATTACACTAGCCCCTCTCCTCACGTTCGGTCCGTGGAATCGGCTCGTCAGTATTTGATGTGGGTTACGAAATATATCCAGCGGTATTGTTAGGCGACTCATCCTATATAAGATGATTCATATCTCCTGAACTATGTGTCATAAGCGGTTACTTATCCCTACAGCAATTGTTACCTCATAGTAAGGAATACGTGCATCACGTTTGCTTGAAATCATAACCGTGGTTTAGTCGGAGATGCGTAACATTCACTACGTTTACATACAACACATGTTCCGGAAGACGAAAACAGAATTTCGTAAACCGTTTTTCGCTGTCGTGTTTACAGCCTGAAGCGGATTTCCTACGCCACTTAAAATGGCGGCTGAAAAGCAGTTGATTCAGTTCTTGACTTGTCAGTACAGTCGCTATTTTTCTTTACTTAAATACACAGATTTAGTGCTCACTCTAATATTTATACTTCTCTTTCACTGCATAAAATATCACTTTGTCCATGTGAGGCGAAAATTCTCAACAATAAAACACAATCTGACAAGCCAAGAACGTTTCAAAAGCGGTTGCATTTACATGGGCATGAAAATCGATTGTGTAACTGGAAAACCGCTTTACAGAAGTGGAGTTCCAGAATAGATTTTGGAGTGTTTACATGACATACCAAAAGCGAATTTGGGAAATCAGTTTACGAAATCCAGTTTTGAGAGCCCATGTAAACGGGCTGATTGTCGCATTTCATCGTTTATAACGACGTATGTCCTGAACTATGTGTTGTACGTGATCCTTACGCCTACAGAAACCTAAAGGTGCAAAATATCATCAATATTGTAAGAAAACTGTAGATTTGTGTGCTATACAAACACAGGAACATTTTATATATACAGATACTAATGTTTCAAACCTTCCGTATATTTGACTCTCGTGCCACAGTTAATACAGTAAACTCTCATCCGCGAGCGAATATTCTTTCCAAATTATCCGAGGTCTATTTCTACCAGATTTATTTATTTATTTTTCATTTAACCGGGGTGGTCTAACTTGAGCAATAATGTCACTTTACTACACGAGTGTAGTAAATAATGTGCTACTGGAACATTACAAGGGCTGGACAGTATTTTTTGGGTGGATAAAAAGGTAAAACAGTCAACAACCCAAAGATTGGTTTGAACACCACGGTGCTTTACTAGGCATGTCCTGTTTGGAGGTAGTATGCCGTTGCTTTCCTCCGACCTTCGAACTGACTTACCCAGCCATTTATAGGGGGACCTACAGTTTAACGTGGGTTCTGTACCATGGTACGGCTCGATATTTTTCATATCAGCAACATTGTCAGAGGGTTAAAAAGTGGAAAGTGATAGATAAAAATTCCAGGATCTGGCGGGGATCGAACCCGCAACATTCGGATTTTGTAGTCTGACACTATACCACTGTGCTACCGAGTCGCACTTGGGATGGACACTTGTTAATGCCGAACACTGACTGAAAAGCGATAACGTGTTGTTTAACGATTAACGATACAGCACAAACTGGAGATAATAGCAATGGTATGCGGAATTTGCCACTGATTTTCAGTTTGGGAAAATAAAAAAAAAAAAAAAAAATAAATAAATAAATAAATAAATAAATAAATAAATCACTTTGCTAGCAGTTCTGACTGATCTACGGGTTTGTCAAAGTGGTCGGC
This sequence comes from Locusta migratoria, assembly GCA_026315105.1. Taxonomy (NCBI): domain Eukaryota; kingdom Metazoa; phylum Arthropoda; class Insecta; order Orthoptera; family Acrididae; genus Locusta; species Locusta migratoria. The sequence continues at coordinate 706,787,363 of CM048744.1, forward strand.
TAAGCAAATTTTTAAATGAACAGAACTGGATAAAGTCATGATAGAACGGTTTCAGTCGAAAAGAGCAGATGGCACACATGCATCCAACCCAATATGAGCCAAACAGAAACAGTTTTATTACTAAATCTTGGGGATAGAAGGAGATTTTAATGCATCTTCCAACAGACTATTAGGAGTTAAACAGTGTCGTCTACAAAGAAAATTGAAATGGAGATAACAAAGTGTTCCTGGATTTTGTAATGATTTACAGGAGTTTACTGCACGAGAAATTTTAGAGTTGCAGCAAATATACAATGCAGACGAAATCGAGTTGTTTTGGAAGTGTCTACCAACAAGGAGATTAGCTTTCTAGATAGGGCGTACTGCGCCTGATTAAAAATACTGGAATGATAGCTGTATTGAATTGTGCTGATGGCACGACATCATATAAAGTTAAGATTGTTATAAGCGTGTATTTTAAAAATTTGTTAATGAAAATTAGCAAAGAAGAACTGCAGTCAATATTCATAAACTTCAGAGAAACTTTAGAATAAATTAATGTAAAAAAAAGAAAGAAAAAGAATACCGACAGTTTTCTGAATGTCTTCTTATAGTTGATTGCTTCATCACATCTCAGGGTCATTATGTGGTTCACTTTAAGGGCTAAGTAATAAACTAAGACGAAACTTTTCACTCTTGAGAAAGATTTGTATTTTTCTAAAAACATTTACATCACAACTAAAAGTTAAAAAAAAAAAAAAAAAATGAGACAGCTCGTCACTTCTAACTGCTGGAGAAGACAAGACTGACTGACTGCTAATTAACAAGCAAAGATACTGCTCTTCCACTTTTTTCTTTTAGTTCCATAGATGAATTTTCTTCTTCTTTTTTTTAATAATAGAAAATGAAATTAAAATAGAAATTTGCTTCTTACTGTTCTGATACCCCAACAGTCCATCCCTGGTAACAGCACAAAATGTACACATTTACTTGCCCATTATTTTCACCAGAAGGAGTCCGAGAGGAACCGCACAGTATTTCAAACATGGCTCCATAACTGCTTTGTGCTATGGGTCCTAAAACATTTAATATCTAAGGGTCTACCTGCAAAGGCGGCGTTGTTACTGGACAATGCTCCACCACTTACGACTGAACTTGTTCGGAAAACAGATGCTAACAAAAGGATTTGTAAAATATTTACCCCCAATATGACAGGCTAAATTCAGCCAATGGACGAGGGTGTCATTCCTGCCAAGAAGAAAATTTATAGTGGAAGTCTGCTACAAAAACCTATTGATAGGGTCAGCAAACATTTTAGCTGTGCTACATGCAATTTATGAAGCGTCGAAAGTGTTGCGTACGGAAATACAATCGACCATAGCCACGTGATGAGAAAACATTAAGCCTAAAATGTAGGATAACAGCGCTTCGAATAACGACGAACACTGCTCGTTAGCAGCGTCAGCTGGTTTTGAAAAGTACTCCAGACTGTATTGACAAAGGACTTATTTCTGAATGGTCTGACGTGGACCGCACAGAGCCAGCTCATGAGATGTTGAGTGACCGTGCTATTGTTCAGCGAGTACAAGGGAAACCTGCGGAGGTGAATGACAGTGACGAAAGAGTAGTCAGTCATTCATCAGCACTTCAATGACAGAAGGGTTACTGGACTACCTGGAGCAGCATATAGATGTTCCCCTTTCTGAAACGTTGTTGCTGTGTAAAATTCGTAGTGCCATATTTAAAAGACAAGCTGGAGTACTGTCATAGAAATCAAAGCTTTTTATTCTATTCCATGAATAAAAACAATTCCTGACTTTATTTTTTTTTAATTTTCGTCTTTTAACAAATCTATTAAATTACTGTGCAGCTACCTTAATTTCGGATTGTCTGTGAAATTCGATTAGCCACTTGTTTTCAAGACCCCAGTTACCACGGGTAATCGAGAGTTTACTGTATTTTCAATATTGTCAACTACACATCTCAAACGAATAGTGTATGGTAGTAAGTATCTGTCTCCCATTGTGCACTTTGGTGGTTGGGGGTGATGACGATAAGGGGATGGAAGATATGGGAGTTGAAAGTTACCGACTTATATAAAATTCTACCAGTGGGTGTCAATATTCTGGCCTTCAGCAAAAACTAGCCAATGGAAACGAACGATCTATCTGTGTTTTTTTAGTACAAAGTCTCCCGTTGTACACTATAGCAGTTCCGTGTCGATAGCTATAAGAGGGTGGAAGATATAGTGGGTTAAAGTCGTCAGCTTATATAAAATTCAGACTGAAGACCAGCGATGACTTTTGACACTATAATAGCAAAGATGTTATATACAGCGAAACGTGATGCATATTGTTCAGTTGTTTTTCTGCAACAAGCGTACGAATAAAGAAAAATAAGTGCATATTGCAGTTTGAAAAATAAAACTACCAAGAAAGATGCCAAAGCATTGTTGTTGTTGTTGCGGTCTTCAGTCCGGAGACTGGTTTGATGCAGCTCTCCACAATACCCTATCCTGAGCAAGCCTCTTCATCTCCACATAAGAACGACAACCTACATCTGTCTGAATCTGCTTACTGTATCCATCTCTTGGTCTTCCCCTGCGATTTTTTCCCCCACACACTTCCCTCCAACATTAAATTCACAATTCCTTGATGTCTAAGAATGTGTCCTACCAATCTATCCCTTCTTTTAGTCAAGGTATGCCAGAAATTCCTTTTCTCCCCAATTCTGTTCAGTGCCAAAGCATAAGAAAGAAATTTCGCGTTCTCGATCTGTTTGTAAAAGAAAACGGCGCTGAAAAGTGAATCTACAGACGATATTTGTAGAAGTTGTTTTTAGAACACTGTAGGCATCAGCGATTTTTCGATATCCCCATCCCTAAGGGAGTGAAATAGGGGATAAACAGTTTTTTGAAATTACGTTGCTGTTAAAGCAATTTTGAAGCAAGAAATAGAAAACTTCAGTTTTAGATTGTTGATTGGAATTTTAAAAACACGATTTTCGATATTTTTTGAAATACAACTATTAAGCGGGTGAAATAAGGCGAAATCTTTTAAGGATGCTAGTAAGACAATTTTAATCTTAGAAATTCGAAAATTTGGAATTGGAACCACGGGTAGAATAAAAAAAAGTGTTTCGGGATTTTTTGAATTCTGCCATCAATGGTGCAATAGGGAGTGGCAAGTGCTATCAAAATACTTGATTAGGAAAGCATGCTGCTGAATTTCAAGCACCGCGGTGGAGTAGCCAAGCGGTCTAAAGCGTCTCGCTGAGGAGCGCGGGGTTGCTCGCCGTGGAGGTTCGAGTCCTCCCTGGGGCATGGGTGTGTGTGTTGTCCTTAGGTTAGTTTACCTAGGTTTAAGTAGTTTGTAAGCTACGGAATGATGACCACGCAGTTTGGTCCGATAGATTTACAAACATTTGAACATTTTTGAACTTTAAGCAGTAGTCGTCACACTTTCTCCGAACTGCTGGGACACACAACGGCGTTGAGTCATGTCTGAGCCGCAGTTGTTAAGCATACTTCACTGGTTTCCCGACCATACTTCCATTAGGTCACGGCTTCAGATGTGGACGACTTGACGCAGCGGAAGACGATAGCGGCTGCGATGGTCGGGTGCCGCGTTGCCACGGTCTAGCGGCAGCCTGCCCCTATCTCTGCCGTAGCTGGAATGAGTGAGCTTAGTGACACGCTAGGTAAGCGTCGCGCTGACGTCACAGTCACAACTAGAGCTCCTACATACCCAGGCTGAATCGTCCGCCATTTTTTCCCCAACACGGTTGGAATTGCGCTGCACTAACAGCGCTAGAGGCGCGTGCCCTGCCATCTTTCACAACGATTTCGCGAAAAATAATTGGTAGAAATATTTCATTTTTCGCTACTTAAAAAGGTAAAGCAGTCAACAATCCGAAGGTTGGTTTGAACACCACAGTGATTTTCTAGGCATGGTCCTGTTTGGAGGTGGTATGCCTTGCCTTCCTCCGACCTTCGAACTGACTTACCCAGCCAGGTGTAGGGGGACCTACAGTTTAACGTGGGTTCCGAATCACGATGCTACTCAGTATTTTTCACATTAGCAACACTGCCAGAGGTGAAAGAAGTGGAAAGTGACAGATGAAACTCTTTATATTTCAGCATTGTGACAAAATGCTCATCATTTCGTTTATAGTCTTAGTTAATAAGATATTGGCTTCGAAATAAGAGACTGCGCTACGTTACGAAAAGTTTGCAGTAAAAAATAGTAGCTGCGATGATATTCCGTTTGGTGCATGTTGCACCATATGTTGTTGCGGATGAAACTTTCCTAATGGATTGAATTTTATTTTCGACTTAGGATGAGATCTTTACCTTTCACTCATGCCGCTAAACTTTATTTTATTTGGCGCACTCATTTCCTATGGCGATAAGATCAGAATGAATCATTGCATATCTCATACACGGTTACACGTATCAAAATGATATTTTGACAAATAATAACATGCAAAGAAGGGAGTGTTTTGCCACATGGTTACTACGCAAAACTTCATTAACTGTAGAGTTATTCAAGGAAATATATAGTTGTAGAATGAAAAAGGGTAAAGTTGGTGATTTATTATTCGATTTGCAGATATTCCTTCGTCACTAACAAATGTTTATTTCCATAAAATCTCGGGCGAACTGCCGGATGTCCGTAACGTCTTGCCACGATGTTTTGGCGCAGAGTCTTCTGGCAATCTTCAGGTGAGTACCGCCGAAGTACGTACGCTGCTGAGAGCGCCCTCCGTGGTGGAGGCTTGCCGCTTCGATATCAGTTCGATTATCGCTGTCATTCAGTTGCAGGAAACTACGCTGACTACGAAGATTTTCAATGACAGGATTCCATGCAGCATTTATTTGGAAACCGCTGTCTCGATTGATAAGAGTCTCATTGTCGGACAATCTTATTTCCACAGCTTCATTCATAATTGAGCTCCAAAAGTTTATTGTGTGGGCCACAATTTTACTTTCGTTGTAGTTCATCGAATGACCTGTGGAAATACAATGTTCGGCGATTGCGGATTTGGTGGGTTGGAGTAGCCGAGTATGACGCTGGTGTTCCACAATGCGCTCCTGCACAGCGCGCGTCGTCTGCCCTATATATGACTTGCTGCACTCGCACGGAATCCTGTAAACACCTGCTTTACGGAGCTCCAGATCGTCTTTGACAGAACCCAACAGCGATGAAATTTTAGGAGGAGGGCAAAAGATGACTCTTACTTTATACTTTTTTAGTATTCTGCCTATCTGCGATGAAATATTCCCAATATATGGGAGATAAGCAGTCGATTTGAAAGCCTCTTCTTCAGTGGCGGCTGGTGGGCTGTCTATAAGGAGGGGCGGCATGTCTCTTCAATTGTATACGACATTTTGCTACTCTGGCTTTGAGCCACGTTTAAAAAGTAAAATATCATTGTTGACATATCTTCAAAAATAACAATAGAATGAATTAATTATAAGTTGCATTTGTACAATTTAAATTATAAGCCAAGCAAGCATTGTAAAGAATAAAATAATTTGAAAAATGACTGGAAGTGTAACACAGACTTTTCTTTTAATTTGTTTCATCTGGTACAGCGTATTCCAGAATCGGATTTTCGAGGAAAGATGTTTTTCTAAAGTTTACAAGATAAATAATTGTATTTGAAATTAAATAATTATTTATAATAATTTACACCATCTTTATCCTCTGTTTGGCACCTACTTCCAACTTTCCACTTTTTTGTATATATTTTAACCATTAACTACAACAACTCCTAAATACTGACTTTTATATAGCTGTAAATATATAAATATAAATAAATAAAAATGTAAATATACGAAAAGGATTATCATTTTTCGCCCACCATCTTGGAGGTACCTTTTTTTTAATTTTTGAACTTATGTCTTATTCAGCAACCTTCATAATTCCCTAAAAATTACTTTTATATGAATAAAATGACTGTAGAGTACATAGAGCCTGCCATCTTGGATCCGCCATTTTGTATTTTTCACTTTTTGAACTCATTCTTCATTAGCAGCCTATATAATTTCCTAAATATTACTATTATTTGAATAAACTGACAGTGGTGTACATAGAGCCCGCCATCTTCGATCCGCCAATTTTTTTTCACTTTTTGATATCATATTCTTAATCAGAAACTTCGTTAACCCTTGCATACTAAGTTTGGTACATCCTCAACAACAAATTATATTTTGAAAGCTTTTTGGGATTCTGACCCACTGTGTGCTGGTTCCCTAGGAATCCTCTACAGCAGGGGTGGCCAACCTTTACAGCCAGCGAGCCAAATCATTGAGAGTGGATTACCCCACGGGCCGCATTATCGATTTTTCTCTTGTGAAGTAAAAAAGCAAGAAATATTAATTTATACATTTATTGTACAAATTATTATAAAATTTTTACTAGGCATTTTAATGAAATACAATGTTAATGGGATGTCTGGGTTTGTTTCACTGACATAAGTGAGTCAATGTTGACGTCATTTTAAGCTGTTGCTCCGCGCAAAGAGTTTTCTAGTTGCTATCCGTGTTGTCATATTTGATTTTATGTAATACATCCAACTAAAAATCTGTTCACGCACATGTACGTGTTTCCAACTAATGAAATCATTTTTATAGCATGTTTGTAGACACTGGATATTTCTCGTCTAAATATGTTTTACAGAACGTTTCCAAACCAACCTGATGAGATTTCTCTTTTAATTGTACATCGCATTGTTTTTCACACCATAGTATTTGTAGATGTAGGGTTCCGAAATCGTATTTCAAGTCAGACATTAAAGAAGCGTATTAAATCGCTGCTTATGTATGACGTCAGATTGCATTGATAGAGTAGGAAAATGTGTGAAGTGATTTGCTCGTAAGTGTTGCTCCGTAAGTCCAAGTTTCATTTGGAATGCAAAAATACGAACAAGCATGACTGTAATCAACTGATCTTTACCTTGGAGTCGAGTATTAATAACATTTACGTCGCTAGATACACTAACCAAGAATGCAACGTCGGAAAACAATTCGTTATCTTCGAACTCCAAGACTATCTTTGACTTGCTTTCAAAGAATGCTTGTATTTCTTACTACAAACCCTCTTTTCAACACTTTTCACGGGCTAGCCATCTTATATCTGTATAATACGAAATGTTACCTTGCTCTAAATCCAAAGACTTCAAAAATACTTGGAACTGTACACTCATCCAAAGGTAGTGAATAAACCTCTCGATTTAATGAAGTTCATTGTTTTGACAACTACCTTCATGGCATGCTCCATTTTGAGGCACTTCGCACATAAATTCTCTTGATGGATAAACGCAATGAAAGTTTAACAGTGATGTACTACCAACTTTGCAGACCTCATTTTCAGTTAACTGAACAAAACATTCGCTTATCCCTGCCATTGCTGGAGTCTTATCTGTTGTTAGCAGCGATAAGTTGTCAAACTTTAATGAAAACCAACTAATGACGATGTAAATTTCGTGACTTAAGCGGATACAACGCCGCTAATTCTTCTGTTTTATTAACATGGGCATCAAAATCACTGACATAAATCGCCACTTGGTAGCTATCCGGAATATCTGTACACTCATCCAAACATAGTGAATAAAACATCAACTCAGAAGCACGATTTTTTAAATTATCTTCAATTTGCTTACAGTGCCGGCACACGTCTAGTAATAGTTTGAAGAGATAGGCTTACTTTTGAGAAACCCAGTTTCTTTTGTGAAAGCATCATTTCGACGACGGTCTGAAAGCATTCCTTTAACATTTCGCCGTCTGAATATGGGTTTGATTTTTTTGCCGGTATCAAAGCTACTGCATAACTCGCATTCACGTAGAATGTTGTCTCTGAATTTGCCATTGTAAGTAATTGCTGTTGAGTACAAAGTTACCTTTTATAGTCGTTTACTTGACCTTGTCGATATTGTCCCTTATACTTTTCGAACATAACTGCATGTTTAGTCTCGTAATGCCTTTTGATGTTATATTCTTTTGCATATTAGATATATCGGTTTTATTTTATATTACACAAACACACAAAAAGTTTACTGTCCACCTGTTTATGTTTGTTAAGCTTTTGGGACTTAACTGTCCACCTGTCTTGAAAAGTTCTCGACTCCTCTGTATCTTTCCTCTTCTTATGTCCTACTTCAGTCTTCAGTTGAAACAGGCATTTTCCCCCATAAGCCAAACTGACAAAGACATCACACGGTATATATATATATATATATATATATATATATATATATATATATATATATATATATATGTGTGTGTGTGTGTGTGTGTGTGTGTGTGTGTTGTACGTGAAGTTCAGAATGAAATGTCAGTTACGTAAAGTAGTTCCATGCATCTCTCAAAAACTCCCTACAAATGTACTTTAAAGTTCTGCGAAACAGTTTAACACCCCAAAACACTGGAGGCGCGTCCTACGTGTTCACTGGTTCACTGGAGCCTCGAAAAAAAAAACTGGTCATGTAAAAGAAAAAAAAAAAAAAAAAAAAAAAAAAATAGTGCGGTTGAATAATGATTCTTCATTTCATTCTCCTATCAGATCATTTTATGTGCAATGCACATCCGCAGAACTTCCTTGAAGGCAACATACACGCCTCACGGTTGTTTTCGTCGCACTAAAGATTTATGAAAAACAAGGCATATTTGGTAAAATTTCAGCAGCCTTTCTGCTTGCGTAAGACAGAGCGATTTTCTTACAATCAGTTATTTACTGTGGTTTAGTATTCATGACTTCTGAGGTAACAATGATTTTGTTACAATCGCCTAACAGCTGCTCTACAGCTGGAATCGGCTCACTGGCCGAAACTGCTACACTTCTGAAACAGTCTGAATAAGAAATGAACAGGGACGCCCACTGGAGTGGGTCAGTGGAGGTAGTTCTCCTATTGGGAGTTCACGAATATTAAAAGGACCTGTCACTGCAATTGTTGGATTGTTATTTAGTCATCACTACAAAAACCTGAAAATGCCGATAAATTACTTTACTGACGGTGTTAGTTATATATTGCTCAAAACAGTTAGGGGATCAGGTGAGATATCATACACAATTTACACATCATAATTATTTTACTCAGATATTGGTTACAATTGTGTGAGATAATGTACGATATTTTGCTGCACCAACTCTACTTGAGGTTTACGTGGCGTTTACTTAGAGCGATGCACCATGTGGCAACCGAAATACTGGAAAAGTCTTTCTCTTACCCTCTAATATAGTGTGTGGTTACCTCGGACAGTACAGTCGCACACCTGCGAACCATGGACAGTATGGCATTGTAAATCAGCTCTTGAGGGATATTTGGCCACTGTTACGAGAGTGCAATGTCCAGCTCAGCAAGCGTTGTGAGAGGTGCTTGTCTGGCTGCAATGCGTCTGCCAAGTGCATCCCAGACATGCTCAATCGGTTTTGAGTCAGTAAACAAGTTGGCCACTCCATTCGTTCAATTCCCTCTGCTTCAAACATGTTGCTCACCAGTGCAGGTCTGTGGGGACGAGCGTTATTGTCCACCAGAAGGAACCCACCTCCTATGGCACCAGCGTGAGGCACAACAGAAGGTCGAAGGATCTCGTCTCTATACCTATGAGTGCCATTCTCGACTTCAAAAAGGCGTTCGACGCGGTGCCACACTGCAGACGGCTAACGAAGATACGAGCTTATGGAATAAGTTCACAGATTTGTGACTGGCTGGAAGACTTCCTAACTAATAGAACGCAGTACGTTCTTCTCGACGGCGAGTGTTCATCAGAGACGAGTGTATCGTCAGGCGTGCCCCAGGGGAGTGTGATAGGACCGCTATTATTTTATATCTATATAAATGATCTGATGGACAGAGTAACTTGTAATTTGCGGCTATTTGCTGATGATGCTGTGGTGTATGGGAGGGTGTCGTCTTTAACTGACTGTAATAGCATACAGGATGACTTAGAGAAAATTTCTAGTTGGTGCGAAGAATGGCAGCTAGCTCTCAATGTAGAAAAATGTAAGGTGATGCGCATGAGTAGGAAAAACAATCCTATAATGTTCAAATATAGCATTATTAGTGAACTTCTTGTTGCTGTCTCTAGGCGTAACATTGCAGAGCGATATGAAATGGAACGAACATGTAAGGACAGTTGTGAGTAAGGCGGACAGCGGACTTCGCTTTATTGGGAGAATTATGGGAAGATGTACTTCACCTGTAAAGGATACCGCGTATAAAACGCTTGTACGACCACGTCTTGAGTATTGCTCAAGTGTTTGGCACCCGTAGCAGATCAGTTTAAAGGAAGACATAGAGGCAGCTCAGAGGCGAACAGCTAGATTTGTTACTGGTAGGTTCGACCAATGCGCGAGTGTCACGGAAATGCTCCGGCAACTCAATTGGGGATCGCTGGAGGAAAGACGACGTTCCTTTCGTGAATTTCTGTTGAGTAAATTTAGAGGGCCGGAATTTGAAACTGAGTGTAGTACGATCTTGCTGCCGCCTACATTTCGCGTAAAGATCACAAAGACAAGATAAGAGAAATTAGGGCTCGTACGGAGGTATATAGGCATTCTTTTTTCCTCGTTCTATTTGGGAGTGGGATAGAAAAGGAAATACCTAGTAGTGGTACAGTGTACCCTCCGCCACGCACCTTACGGTGAATTGCGGAGTATGTATGTAGATGTAGATGTAGAATCTTAATGTTCCTCCGCCCAGTTTATGCGGGCTTAACGGTGTCGTGGTTTTAGTGGAACATACGCCATAGGCTTCCGTTGTAGAGGCCACGTTCCCGAAGCCGATGTCGCACTGTTTGTACTGATACTGCGCGGGAGTTGCTTTCAGCCCCCGTTTCGACGGGTCTGTAACCGGATATGACAGTCATTTCTTGTTGATGTTGTCCGTGGACGACCTTGGCCTTGCCTTCTTTTAGCGGTTCCTGTTGTCTGAAATCGCGCCCAGGTCCTGGAAATTACTCCAATAGTTGCATCCCCGTCACTCTGTCTGTGTCTGTCCCGCTTCCAACCTTCTCCATGCCATAACTTCCCGTAAGTCACGTTGCTGTTGCGCTGCAATGCCTGCTCACTACACTATCTGAACCCAACTGGTTGTGTAATTCGTGTGGTAGAGTAAACACAAGTCTACACGATCCCCCCTCTCCAGCAACTTTCTGTTATTATCCCTATCTTGGTGGCCGTAATGTTGTTGTCTCCACTCCGTAGAACCGACAGAAAGACGTCGAACCATTTTAGTTCATTCTGCCGATGACTTCAGAACCTAGATATTTCAACAGATCCCCTAGCTATTTTGAACAGTGTAGTCGTGTGTCGGAAGGCGTCGTGTTCCATATGCGCATCTGTTTCTGTTACACGAATAATATCATCCTCTGTGAGAATTGCAGACGGTACAGTAACTAAAAGTTCGTTATCCGCAGAAACGTTCTGGATTTACTCTTCGGTTTCGGGTCGAAGTTAATGACACATGGCCGGGCAATATTCATCAGAGCGCCGCAACTGGATACAGTCAATAACGAGAATTAATGAACTACTGGTACTGCGAAGTAGCGTGTTGTGGACGAAGGGCCCTCCACTCATCGAATGTGACTGACCTCCAGGTAAAACTACATAATTGCCACTTAGAGTATGTCAGAGTCTAGGTCAAAATATGAGACACTTATGTTTTTATACGTGCCCATACTTTTCTAAAGCGCTACACTAGAAGATGTAGTGATTGTGGGAGATCTGTAAAAATTAGACATATGATCTCGTGGCCCTTTTTTATCTATTTTTTTTATTTTAAATTGCATAGAGTTCTATAATTCTGTACAATGTACTTTGGTGCAGGTCTCGTAGTTTACGCTACAGAGGTCACGAAAGTGCGGAAGTGATAAACCACTCTACGTTATTATTTTTATTTCAGGTGTTTCAGATTTTCATATTGACATTTAATAAAGCCTACGTTGATTCCAGAGTTATAATGAAAAAACTGAAATAGCCTATACTGCAACACGACACGTCCTGTAGTTCTCCATTTAAAGAAGTTTAAAAATTACCCGTGCAAAGCCTGGTCGGGTCAGCTAGTTAATAATAAAATAAAGTAGTAAATCATGATTATTTAATACAAAAAGCTACATCCCAAATTAAAAAAAATGTTTATCAAAATTGGTCAGAAAGTAGAAGGTGAGTGGGCAACAGAATGAGTTCTCACTGGTCGGCAAGCTTGCTGAAATTAACGAGTAAAATTTGGAAGATTCCATGGCTCTAATCTTTCCAAATGTGTGAGAAAACTAGGAGAGCTATAAAAAAGTTGTTTAAATAAAAATGAAAGTTCATTTCATTATCTACACCTTTCTCGCTGACGAAAATTTCTTAATCACAAAACAAAACAAAAAAAAAAAAAAAAAAAAAAAAAAAAAAAAAATGGCAGGCGACTATCTCTTTAATGTCGTAATTTTAATTTCATATCGTAGTAATAGTTTCAATTATTATTTTTAAACAAACCCAATACTTCTTGTACTTGTTCGTTGAAGTAGTGGAAACACTTCCGAAGAAAACGCGATTTTATCTTTCCGAACACATGTTGTCGAAACAATATGAGGTATAATAAATACGTCATGTCTTTAGAAATCCTCCCTTTATACAAATAAAACAAAGAAAAAGCCTTACATAGAATTTTCGAGCCGCATAAAGGCGTTCGTTACACGTACCCTACATTCACATGCTGACCGTAACAGCTGACATTAACAACGGCAAACCAGGAAGTTGTGTAATAGATCCGGGAAGTTGTGTAATGAAGATGAAAAACAACTGACTCGATTGTGGGTGAAATCCTCTTCGACAGCATGCCCTTCATTTACACGCTTGCACAGCCATAGACGTTTTCAATCTTGGCGCTTACAAAAGACAATGCCGCGGACGGAGCCCCGTCGAACATTCAAGTCTTCCCACGTGCATAGGTTAGTTTGAATTAAATAAGTAGTATGTAAGCCTAGGGATTGATAATCACAATAGTGAAGTCCCATAGATTTACAAACATTTGAACAAGGGGCACTGGCCTCGAACGTTCGGAACTGCAAGAAACCATGCTTAGAATAGCACTCGATAAAATAATAACAATAATAATAATAGCAGTAGTCTGCGTCACTACCGCAACATACATTTTTATATACCTACAAAGTAACAAGATATAAAAACCTTAGGACGGAAATTACACGTAACGCAATGTCTGTGTATGATTACAGTGTGCCGGCTGCGGTGGCCGAGGGGACTGAGGCGCTTCAGTCACGGTCTGCACGGCCACTACGGTCGGGGGTTCGAATCCCCCCTCGGGCATGGATATTTGTACGGTCCTTAGTGTTAGCTAGTTCATAAGTAGTTTGTAAGTTTAGGTGCTGATGACCCCGTAGTTAAGTCCCATAAGCTGTACAAACATTTGAACATTTGATTACAGTGTATCAACAGTGCAGTAAACACTTGGTCTGAAGTAATTACACTAGCGCAAAATAAATGTATCGTACATACCTCAGATGAAGAGACTTACACAGGACAGGGTAGCGTGGAATCTGCGGATTGAAGACCACAACAACAACAACGTACACACCTGATAGTTCGTCTATTTGTCGTCAAAGTTCAGATGGGGAGATTCGTCGAAGTGGTTAAAACAAAGTAGAAAATATACATGATCGTTATTTTATCATCAAACTTCACTCAGTGATATACAATCTATTTCCGCGAGAACGTGTAAATCATTTTGCAGTATGCTTGGCGAAGGGCAGGTAATTACATTGACATGTCCATATCATCATTTGAAAATGTAAGTATGAATGTAAATAGAAAAAAATAAGATTGGTGTTTAACGCCCCGTCGACAGCGTGGTCATTAGAGGCGGAGCTTAGGCTCGGGTTGTTTGGGTAAGGACGTGGGAAGGAAATCGACCGTGCCCTTTGAAAGGAACCATCCAGGCATTTGCCTGGAGTGATTTACGGAAATCATGAAAACCAAATCTGGATGGCCGGAGGTGGATTTGAACCACCATCCTCCCGAATGTGAGTCCAGTGTGTTAGCGCTGCGTCACCTCGCTCGGTGAATGTAAATACATTCATCTAGTGAAGTTTCCATATTGTTCTCTTCAACTTTGTTTTAACCGCTTCATCAAAAACGCGCATCTGCAGTTGGAGAACTGATAAAACACTATCAAGTGACTGAGATATGCTAGTTTTGAGCTATTATAATTACTCTGAGAAGAGTGTTTGTGGTACTGTCGATTGAAAACTATGTTGGCGATATTCTCTTATCCCACTGACATCATGTTAAATGGTGGTAAGACGTGTGTTTGATATATATATATGAATTACTGTTCGTTAGTCTCGCTAAAACTAGAGAACGGCTGAACCGATTTGGCTAATATTAGTCTTGAAATATTCGTGCAAGTTCAGGGAAGGTTTAAGCGGTGACAAAGTATGGAAAAGTTGTCTGAAAAAGAGGAAAATCGGGAAAAACTGAAACAGCTTTTTCCAGTGAGCTGTCAGTACCGTTCGTCCAATTCCGATAATATTTTGTACATTTCACGTTGAAAGCAAGAGGAGGGTTCGCATCAAATAAAAATTTGGAAAAGTCACCCGGAAAGTAGGAAAATTTAGGAAAAACCGAAAGCGATTTCTTTCTATGAATAAAAATCAATTGCTACATGGTTGTAAGAGCATCACTTGAGTACGGCTTGACAGGACAAGGTTAGTCTGAAATCAATTTTTTGGAAAATCTACCGCAAAATTGGGAAATTTGAGAAAAACTGAAAGTGCTTTTCTCAATGTGTTTTTGATTGAATTCAGCACTGTAACTGAGAGGGGTAATTTATTTATTTATTTATTTATTTATTTATTTATTTATTTATTTATTTATTTATTTATTTGCTTCGTTCATTATGGTCTTGGAAAAGTTTTGAGTAAAGAAAGAGGGACAGTTAAAAAGGAAAGTCGCAAAATTCGGAACAAGTTCCTTTTTCAATCTCTTTCTAAATGTACTTAACACTATAAGTTGAGAACCGTTCATCAGATTGCGATAAAATTTTGATCATTTGACGTTCAATGAAAGAAATAAAAATTTGGAAAAGTTACCCGGAAAAATTGTAAATTCGCGAGAAAAAGAAAGAGTTTTTTACAATTGGATATCAATATCATTCTCTGATTGCAATAAAATTTTGCATATTTGACGTTCAAAGCGAGAGAAAAGTTTGGGTGAAGTAAAAGTTTGGAATAGTTGACCAGAAAATAGTAAAAATTTCTTTCCTTTGGGATATCGATATCATTCGTATGATTGCGATAAAATTTTGCAAATTTGACGTTCAAAGCAAGAGTACATACATATTAGCAATTGCGAACCATTCCCGGGACGACTATATATATAATCGTGTGTTATAAGCGATGGCCAACATACAGACGAGGTCAAGGCAAGGACGCAGGCGACCAGGATGGAGTGGCGGACAGATAACAGGAGTTAAGTGGGGCCAGGTTCAGCATCCGGCACGCTGGCCGGATACGTCGCCTTGCGACTGTCAGGTGACTGGCCGTTTCGCTCTTGAAACAGTGGGATCGTTTCGTCAGACTTTTTAGAATAATCCACAGTGTTGTTTCTTTCCTTTTCATTTGAACACCTATTATAGATAACAGAGTATATGATATCAATTTTACTCATTGTGTAGCAAGCTTGGTGCACGACTTTGTCGTTTTTGGGACCTGTTACAAGAAGCACAGGGGTACTGAAGTAATACGTATATCCTATTAGCTGAAAACCTGGCATTGCCCGGGTATTTATTTATTTATTCTTGCCTTGAGTTTGTACTTCTCATGGTCCTTCTCTACCTGTCCATCTCCTTTTTTTTTTCTAAAAACATGTTATATTTTATTAGGAACATATTGTTGGGGCGATCTAGAATTGTTTAATAAAAGGTTTTTAGCCAAAATCGGTTTCTTCTTTTAATTATATGACCGGTTTCGGCGTGCTAGACGCCATCTTCAGACCTGTCGTAATTTTTTACATCACTGCTATAACAACAATTTAGAAATTGTTGTTATAGCATTGATGTAAAAAATTAAGAGACCGGTCATATAATTAAAAGAAGAAAGCGATCTTGGCTGAAAACCTTTTATGAAACATTTTATGTTTATCAAAGAATATATATGAAATTAGGCTGTCTTGCATAATGTACAAAATTATAATTGCAATAACCAAGGCCGTATTTAGGCAGGTGCAACATGTGTAGCTGCACAGGACGGCAAAATATTGGGGGCGGCAAAATTTCAGATCGTCAAAACTTTGCCATCGAAAAAAAATTTTAATATTATTTTAATGTATTTTTTATTTTTATTATTATTATTATTATTTTGAAATCATTTGATTTCCAGATGAGCGGGGGGAGGGGGGGGGCTTAAAATCGCATACCCTAAATACGGCACTGGCAATATCCAAACAAACAAAGATAGCAATCGAAATGCAAATGGCATATAAAATTCGCACGATCCCATATCTATTGAGTAATATGTTGTACAATTGTATAATTTTTCAGCTATATATTCATTTGTATAAGTGCTGTATGTCTGTAAAATCCGTTGCGAATACAACTAGTAGTTTAGAAGTAATAGATTGTAACTTGGTGCTTGATAGGGCGAGTTTATTATGAACGTTACTGTTTATGTACTCATATCTCATGAACTACGTGCCTTACTGTGATAAATTTCGAGGGTACATTCATCTATATGTGTGTATACTGTCTGTAAAATTTCATGAGCTACAATTTGTAGTGTAGAAATTATAAATTGTAACGACATACTGGATCCCGTAGTTTTAGTCAACGAACAGAGAAAAAGTAGTAAGTGAGAAACTTATTTTCGTTTCCTAATTTCGCTTTGGTTGTCAGCGAGAAAAAGCCCAATAAAGGTTTGAAATCATGTTTAAAGTTGGTTACAAGTCGTTAAGTACTCTCATGCTCATGCAGTGTGTGAATAAAGTCTCGACGCATTATGTGACAGTTTCTTGCAGCTATATTGTTTATATATTTCACTTACTCATCAAGTGTATAAATTATGTGTGTTGATAAAATATTATATCGTATGTCACATACTGTATACCGAGATCGATGTAGTGTATGATGTCAGACGTGTTTTCCGGTGGAGGATTCGGTTAATTTGTCGCCTTGTCATCAAACGTTTGCGCCTCCCATTCGAGAGCTTTAGGCTGTTAATAGAGCAGTTGCACAACACCCACACAAAATTTAATATAGCGCAAAAACATGTTAATCACCAGCTCATGATTTTGTGAGAACCAAAAAATAAAAACATAGAGCTTGAGCAAGATTTGAACAGAGATCTTCCAAGACGGAATCCATCCCGTCACCAGATAAGCGCGACGGTATCGCTGTAACTGCATATTCGATGTTGTACATATTGCAATTGAACCATTCACTGTTTCAATTTTGTTCCTTTGCTCAAACTATTTCTTATGAAGTAAGATTGGCTTTAAATTTCTTATCATTAATTATTTTAACTGGGAGTTTTAATATATTCGATTTTATGAATTTTCAGTTTTATTGTTGATTTATTATACGTAAAATGTATAAGGTAGCAATGTTATGTTTTGATATATTGCAATACATTTTTTTGCTCTTTATTGTATTTATCTTTTGTAAAATGTTAACGTGTCAACTGTTCCTAATATTCTTAGAGTTAGTGATTTCCTTTCTCAGTGATATGTTCTCTATACTGGATCTTATAAACTCCACGGCCGTCAATAATTGTTGGTGAATAACGCAACCAGTGACATATGAGTTTAAAAATGTTTTGTTTCAGGCTACCTTGCCCGTCTTCAGGTGGCTACATTTTCTTTATATATTTATTTCTGTCAGTAGCATGTCGTCCGCTTCTTTACTGCACAAGAATATTCAGAAGTTTAGTGCCACATATAATCTGTTTATCAGATTAAAAAACTATTTAGGTACTTTTATTTACTTAAGTACAAAATGAACTGAAATGAGTTCTGCTGGATGGTGAACCTTTCTTTTGGAATTTATCTGGAATTTTTTCCTGTTATAAACACACTGCATTGGAATTAATGTTTTCGTTTTCTTCTTTCGTGCCAGTGCCTCTATATTTTATTCGTATTACTGATACGCTTTATGAAGTCAGTATGGTCATAGCGTAATGTATGATATAATGTGATAAAAATCTGATATCCTTGCTGTAGGCTGCCCGTCGGAAGTAAAGAAGATTACGGTTTAAGGGGATACGAAATCGCCTATCCAGTCAATGCTAAAATATACCTACTATAGGGAACATTTTCTCACAAAATACTGGAGATAGATAAAATGTTTACTGTATGTGCATTTATATGTTATAACAATACTGAAACAACAGTTTGTTCTCAAAATAATTTCTTACAGAGATATTTTTCATTTACTTTAAAGTAGATTTTTTCATCAATTTTTACTAGATTACATCTGTCTTTTATAAATCAAGTAATTAAAAATCATTGTTTTAGTATCTGAAAGAAAGCCACGTGACCAAGTCATACAAATTTTAGTCTTCTAGGTTCACCGTACCTGAGATAGTGTTCCTAGAAGAAGTAAAAAGTAAACTTACGGGAAACTAAAAAAGAAGATTAAAACATTCATAATCCATAGTAAATACCCATTCACAGAGTTCATAAACATCCTGAAGTCTTCTTTTGGCACCCCTCTGCACTTGTCTTGCTTTTCAAGGACCTGGCATTTAGTTATATTCCGAAGACTGAAGGTGCCCACAGTATCATACATATAAAAATGTAGTGTATTACTTCTGACAATTACTGTTTTTGGTAGGCGATGCCATATCACACTATTCGAGCACCCGTTGGGGCTTCGCGTTTTTTCGTGAAGACATTTCATCACAATGCTTCTGTCAGCCAGATCTCTGAAGGGCGCTGAAGACCTAGCTGTCGAGCGCCCAAGACCCCCATATCCAGATATCTCAAAACGGGCTTTATTTTTTCCATGATGGCTAATGGTAGACTGTGGTGGTGAATGTATTACACTCCAGTTGTTAGTCCCCCATTTGAATTAACACCAGCTCTTTTCATCTTTGGGGCGCAAACCATGTTCTTAATGTTCAACTGTGGATGGGGTGTGGAAATAAAAGCCCTACAGCATACCTGATTTCTTCAAGATTTCCTGTGTTTTGTCTGAGTACAAGGCCATAGCAATTCTAAATGTGATCCATCACGATATCAGTCAATCTTCCTTTGCCATCCAAGGTTTTCCCTTCTCTAGTTTTTTCCCTTTCATATAGCACTCTGTTTACAAATAATCACAAAGTCAAAGAGCAACTTGATGAAACCAGAGAGAAACATTTTTGGACAAATAATATATAAAGAGTCGATGGAAAGGAGGATATTTGAATTAATTTCATAGAAATGTACTGCCAAAAAGTTTATGGTCAGCCATTAGAGACGTGAAAAACTAAAGCGCCGGTCTCACAAATCCACAAAAATAAAATAGTTATAACTCTAATAAAGCTATGTGCGATACGTCATTTTAACGAGGAAACTTGGCGGATTATAATAAGCCAATAATACAAAAATAGATTTTTAAACTAAAATCCGATAATGTATCCCTTTAACTACGTCCGTCGACAGCGTAGTCATTAGAAACGGAACACAAGTTCCGATTTATTTATTTATTTTTCGAAGACGTGGATGGAAATCACCTGTGCACTTTCAAAGGAACCATCCCAGCATTTGTTTGGAGTATTTAGGAAAATCTCAATCCGGATTGCCGGAGGCAGATCTGAACTGCTGTTTGTATTCCGGGAAGGAAATACAAATCCATTGTGCTACATAGTGGCGTAACTATGGGGGGGAGGGGGGGGGGATGAGGGGGATAGAACCCCCCAGAACCCGAAAAAAAAGAACAAAAGAAAAAAAGAAATCGTATAACAGCAATCTAGTAATGGTAAAGATTGAAAACTTGGGTTGTTTTTACCATAATCTTTCATAGGATGGGAGTGGATTAGTTTCTTCAGCGGGAGTAGTAGAAGGTAGTCTGTCTGGAAACTGACTAAAATTTTGCTCTTCAAGCAGATCTTTCCCCCCCCCCCTCCCCCAAAGCCAAGTCCTAGTTACGCCACTGGTGCTACACACTGCGCGACTTCGCTAGGTTTGACCAATATTCTCAGACCTGATTTTCTTTGTTAGTTCTCAATAAGCATTATTATGTGGAGCCTCCAACGGGTATTATGTGGTTGATTTCCTTTGAATGTAAAGCGAAAGAAGCTGTCTCGATTTTCACGTCAAGTTCGTTGTAAAGCAGCTACGCTTCACTTTCCACTTTAATTACTGCCGGCTGACACATCTAGCGTGTTCCGACGAGTCAGCCCTAACCGAAAGCAAGTACACGAGCCTGGCGTGGGTGACTCACTTCCGCTGCCACAATGATTGCTCCTCTACCTTCAGTCGTCTTCCGGTGAAATCCAAATTTTATTTATGTTTGTCACATTACGACGCTGGGCGCAGGTCGCTTCACGTAAAAACACGGCGACGTTCTGCTTCTGTTCTCTTAAGTCTTAGGGGAGAGTTGCCGAAGTTGGACCGTTGCCTAAGTTGGACCACTTACGTATTCCACTGTGTGTTGGTAACGTAAAGTTTTTAGTTGGATCAACTGGTGAGAAATACTGTCGAGGTCACGTGGCTCAGTCGGCAGTCAATAGTCATTGAAGTTAGAACAGTTTCCATTATTGCGTTTTCTTCGTTGTCGCTGCAAGATTTCTGCTACAGACCATAAGCTTTCCTCTGCTGTAAAAGTAAGTAAAAAAAATCATCAACACTATAGTTCATAAGTTCCATTCATTAGTTAATAATTCAATATCACAAAACTAGAGTTTAGCGTTGTTTGTTCCTGCAACGTTATCTTTACCTATATGGCGCCGAGTTGCCGAAGTTGGACCAATGCCTGTTTCCTAATTTAGACTGGTCCAATTTAGGGGACACTCATAACAAGTAACACTTAAGATCATTTTAACAATAGATAATAAGTACATGTTACGTTTTTAGTTTTATTTTCAAGGCGGCAATACAATTTAAAAAAATAAGTAATATGTATGGTAATCTTTTTAGGTTTGCAAGATGGCAAAAAGGGGAATGTACGGGAAATGGACAGAAGATGAACTGAAGGCTTCTGTAGCAGCATACAAAAACGGTGACCATGGACTTAACGAGTGTGCTCGTATACACGGAGTACCAAAATCTACACTAAAGAGACATGCTGATGGGAAAAACACGTTCTCAAACGAAGTTAAGTTATTCGAAACACAGTCAACCTTTACGACTGAAATGAAAAAAATTGTCGCAGATCACCTCCTTTTATTTGAAGAGAGGTTTTTTGGATTCACAATCAAAGATGTTCGCAAACTTGCATTCGACATAGCAGAGAAATATAATCTACATCATTCTTTCAACGGAGAAAAGAAAATGGCGGGCAAAAAGTGGTTTTATTCATTCATGAGACGAAATCCACAGCTTTACCTCCGTCAGCCAGAAGGAACATCAATGGCCAGAGCAAAGGGGTTTAGTAGGGAGAGTGTGAATCAGTTCTTCAACCTCATTGAGAAAACAGTCGATGAAAATCGGATTTCCGCCAACACTATACATAACGTCGACGAATCTGGATTTACGACAGCAAAAAGTCGTCGCGCAAAGAGGCAAGCATCAAGTGGCATCAATTAGCAGGGGGAGCGAGGAATTAACGCCACCGTTGTTTGTGCTGTCAATGCTGCTGGCTTCTTTATTCCACCTATGATTATATTTAAGAGGCAGCAGGAACTTGAACTCGGTGACTCTCCAGGAAGTGTAGCTGAAATCTCAGACCCTGGCTACATAAATTCTGAGTTGTTTGTGTAGTGGCTGAAACACTTCAAAAAGCACGTGACCTGTAGCAATGATTCACCTGTGCTCCTGCTACTTGACGGTCTTACAACACACAGCAGAGATTTAGAGGCTGTTGAACACGCTCGTGATAATGGAATTATCATGTTGCAATTACCTGGGCACCCTACACACAGGCTGCAACCACTTGATGTTAAGTTTTTTGCTCCTCTTCAAACCTACTTTATTCAAGCCCAAGACAAGTGATTACGTGAAAACATTGGGAAAACTATAATACAGTTTCTAATATCTCAATTGTTGAATGTAGCCTTTGGCCGAGCAGCGACACTTGGAACAGCAGAGAGTGCCTTTCGTTCAGCAGGAATTTGGCCTGTGAATAGGAATGTGTTTTCAGATCATCATTTTTCAGCAGCTGATTGCTTGAAAAGTAGGCCTAATGATAATTTTCTAGAGAAACCCAGGTCTACGAACGTTACACAGGAATCTTCTTCAGAATACATCATGTGAGCCATGTATGCCTACGACACCCACAAAAAAATTAAAGACGATTGTGAACAAGGTTTCACACCTTCCAAATTCATGCAACAATCCTGCTATTCGAGGTAGAGGAAAAGCACAGAATGCTACTGTACTCACTAGCAGCCCCTATAAACAACAATTAGAGCAGTCTAAGGGTCAAATAAAGAAACAAAAAGATGCTAAGACATCTTTGTTTCACAAAGAGCAAAGGAGAAAAGTCTCTGGTGGGAATCCAAGCTGGTTTTGTGTAAGAAGATTAAAGAAGATGAGATGATACAGTGTATGGATTGGAAATTATGGGTTCATATACGATGTGCCAATGTGAAGCCCAGCTAAAAAGGTTTTTCTGTTCAGAATGTAGTAGACTTAAACTTGTCATTAATAATTCAAGTTAACAGAAATAATTGGTTGGCTTATATTTCAGCGTGTCAAGTTTTCTAGTTCACTATTTGGATTGATTTGAAGCATTTGTAGCTATCAGTGAACATTTTTTTCAGTAATTTCCTAATATTGTATAAACACATTAGTTATGATGAATATTTGTAAACTCTTGTATTGTACATTTTGGCCTAAGTACATAAATAAAATGTTTGTTTAATAAATGTGTTAAAATGATACTTTTTTAAAAAATATTTCTGGTGTTGTTTCCTTTTTAGTCATTTTTTACCACATGGTTCAATTTAAGCAACTGAAGGTCCAAATTAGGCAACCGGTTTCCTAATTTGGACTGTTTACACTTTTTTTACATTTTAAATAATACCCATTTATGCTTTGTGTTTATTCAAAATATAATACTGGCAGATGAAAGTGTACAACATGTAGCTTCTTTAACAGTGTTTCTTGTTTCGATTGGATAAATAATATAGGCTGGGAATATCAAAATAAAAAAGTGGTCCAATATCGGCAACCTTCCCCTATTCAAGTATAGAATAGATACGTTCTGCAATGGTTCAGTTATTTATTTATTTCTTTTCCGTGCCCAGGACATGAAATAATTACAAAACTAATATATGGTCACATATCAATGTAAGATTAAACACTTACAGTAAGATAAATAATCAGACAGACATCAAGTTGACTATATTTTTTGACGAGCCCAGTCTTCGGCGGTTTCCACAGCAGTTTCGTTGGCTGCAGCAAGCTTTCTAATATTGCATGTAGTCGGTAGGTTCCTGCACTCCAGCAGATGTTGAAGATACTGTACGTCGCCACTCTGACAAGTTTCATCCTCGTTGCTGATGCCCCACTTCCAAAGGTTGGCTTTGCATCTTCACACCCCAACTCGCAGTCTGTTCAGTGTCTTCCAGGTCACGTATGGTAGGTGAGAGTCTTCGGCTGAGTCTTCCTTCGCCTTCAGTTAATTTTCATCAGATACTCTCGCGAAAGCTCTTCTCGGCGACTTCTGGGAATTGAACGAATTGCTGTGGTTTTCTGCAGGAAACTTTTTCTTGACCTCAGTCTTGGCTGTTGAGGTTCGTGTCCGAATAAAAGATATCTGGGATCAATTTTTTGTTTCTTCTTCTCCGTTTCTGCTGCTACTGGTCTTCGAATGCGTGGTGGTGCTATCCTCATGATTTGGTACAGTTGGTTGACAGGAGTAGGCCTGGGTCATAAGCAGCCTGTCTCGTTCAGGGCTGTTTATCGTAACTCCGAGGTAACTAGTTGAATTTACGGGCTTAAGATTTAACTGATTTATGTTGTAGATGAAGTTTAACGGATTCGTTTTAGTTCTCATGGGGATGACTTACTTCTCATTATTTGGGATCAATTGCCAATTTTCACACGCACGATACAGATACGTAAATCGTTCTGCAGTTGGTTTTGATCTTCGCCTACTATTCTATATCATAGCAGTACATACTCCTGGAACGTATTACGGCCTGAGCACGAGATCACGGCTTACGATATCACGCCAAATAAATGTTGTCGTATGTGTTCTTCATTCAGTTATTGATACTTTAGAACATGTCGCTCGTTTTGTATACCTATAATTTTATTTACAAACGAAATTCTAATGTGGAAAGTTGTCATTATTATAAATAGAATATTCACAGAATATATGACATCAACTGCGATTGGGCAAAGCTGAAAATGTGTACCCAGCCGGGATCGAACCCGGGTCTCCTGCTTTCTAGGCAGTTGCGCTGACCCCTACACCACTGCGGACACAGTGATCACCGCACCTGCAAGGACTACCAAAGCACGCCTCCCGTCAGATACAAATTTCCAGCTTCGACCTGCCCACAGTACTCAAACTCGTAGTTATGAAACTAATTCCCGTAAGAGTAAGGGCTTCAAACTTGCTCACCCCTCTCCACTAACGATAGAATCATTGCCCATCACCGGCATATTATGTATATACATGTGGCGTCTGTTCCGAAAGAACAGACGTCACATCTGATCCTGCAGTTGTTATTATTTAATATTCACAGAATAAATGACATCAACTGCGATTGGGCAAAGCTGAAAATGTTTACCCAGCCGGTATTTGAACCCGGGTCTCCTGCTTTCAAGGCAGTTGCGCTAACCTGACGGGAGGCGGGCTTAGGTAGTCCTTGCAGGTGTGGTGATCACTGTGTCCCCGGTGGTGTAGGGGTCAGCGCAACTGCGTAGAAAGCAGGAGACCGGGGTTAGAATCCCGGCTGCGTACACATTTTCAGCTTTGCCCAATCGCAGTTGATGTCATATATTCTGTGAATATTAAATAATAACAACTGCAGGATCAGAAGTGACGTCTGTGTATATAAATAGAATAGTTGAGAGTTGAGAAAAAAAGCTGCAGTGGAAGATGCTTGTGGTATCAAATATCGATAAAGAATAAAGACAGATGTTGCATAGTACAGCATACAGTGGCAACGAGATGCGGGCAATATCAAGAGCAGAAATGAAATTCCATAAGACACTTTAAGTGCGATGTTACAGAAAAAAAGTAAAACGTGATCTGAAGCTGGTAGATTACGAATGCACTTCACGTCAAAATACATTCATACCGACAACACGTAGCATTCCGTTGCAGCTAGGTAGATGTTGACCTCGCGAACTTATGACACAGTGGGTTTCACAATCACGGAATGCCGGAATCTAATACGTACGTGGAATCCGGAAGCGCGTTGTACTATGGTATAGTCAGAGCAACACGTTGGCCCTGAGATAGTTCAAATGTTCAAATGTTTGTACAGTTTATGGGACTTAACTACGGGGTCATCAGTCCCTAAACTTACAAACTACTTATGAAGTACTTACGAACTAGGACGGCACAAATATCCACGCCCGAGGGGGGATTCGAACCCCCGACCGTAGTAGCCGTGCAGACCGTGACTGAAGCGCCTCAGTCCCCTCGGCCACCGCGGCCGGCCCTGAGATAGCCAGTCTGAAAGACTCTCTGGTCAGAAGTCGCTGGGTACCTGGCTGCCGGGCCTGCGCACAGAGAAATGGCGCTCAAAGTCAGTAAGCCATGTCTACGAGTGAAAGCATGCTGTGTCCCCGTAATAGTGCGTCTGTTGACTGCAAGAGCTGGGTATCTGGAAATGCGACATGTCTCAGTTGTTGTCAGTTCCCGTATTAGCCTTCAGAAGGTGAGGTTCAAAATGTTCAAATGTTTGTAAATCTATCGGACCAAACTGCGTGGTCATCAGTCCGTAGCTTAGAAACTACTTAAACCTAGGTAAACTAACCTAAGAACAACACACACATCCATGCCCCAGGGAGAACTCGAACCTCCACGGCGAACAACCGCGCGCTCCGCAGCGAGACGCTTTAGAAGGCGAGGGTCTGACGTGTGGCTCATCCATTTCGATCAAATTTTGTTTGGACGTTGTGCTGTTACCAGGAATGGAGTGTTGGGGTATCAGAACAGTAAGAAGCGAATTTCTATTTTAATTTCATTTAATTTAATTTTCTATTATTATTAAAAAAAAGGAGAGAGAAAATTATTATTAATAATAACAATAATTGACAATTATTAATTAATGTTGTGAAAAACAAATCATCTGTGGAACTAAAAGAAAAAAGTGGAAGAGCAGTATCTTTGCTTTTTAATTAGCAGTGTCTTGTCTTGACTTCTCGAGCAGTTAGAAGTGATGAGCTGTCTCATTTTTTTCTTCTGTGTAAATTTTCAGTTGACATGTAAATGTTTTTACATAAATACAAATCCTTTTAGAGAGTGAAAAGTTTCGTCTTAGTTCATTACTTCGGCCTTAAAGTGAACCACTTAATGACCCTGAGATGTGATGAAGCAATCAACAATAAGAAGACATTTTGAAAACTGTCGGTATTTTTTACATGAGTTTATTCTACGGTTTCCCTGAAGTTTATTAATATTGACTGCAGTTCTTCTTTGCTAAGTTTCATTAACATTTAAAATATATATATAATGATATTTCACAATATACAGGAGTTCCACAATGGCGCCCAACGGGGTGGCCAAGTATGCTATTAATTACTAATCGATGTAAATTTTCTTACTTTTCCATGTATCGTACTTTATGGAGCCAGAAAAAAAAAAAAAAAAAAAAAAAAAAAAAAAAGGATATAAGGATGAGATCGACTCAGGTAACTGGAAAGGAACACACAAATAACAACGCAAAGCGGTATTAAGAAGACAACAAAAGATAGGAGAAGATAATAATAGATTATCTTTTATATATATATATATATATATATATATATATATATATATATATATATATATATATATATACTGGTGCTTCCGTGGTGGAAGAGGTGTCCTATCTATACTCCAACTCGAAAGAAATTTTTATTAACAATCTTTCTGGTAGTAAAAAAAAAAAGAAACTAACAATATTTTGAAATTTCTCTTTCCACCTAGCTTCAATAGTTGCTCAGAATTAACGTAGTTTGATGGTGTAACATCACGTAGTTGCTGATGTAGCTTGAGTGTTAATCTAAATTTATCCAAAAATTAACTTCTTGTGGGATATAAGGCATGAAATTGGTTTTAAGTGTTCAATTGTGATTGTTGAAGCGTTTTTCTTTTAATAGTGGTTTGAGGAAGGGAATGGTCATTGTTGCCGAGGCCTTAAGTGAAAGTTGGCCAAAATGTCCGATAAACGTGAACAGTGTGAACTATCAGGAAAATTTCTAGCAGTGATGGCAAAGTTAGTTTTGATAATCAGTTAGTCCAAAATCCCGAATTACAGATCCCAGCCTTAAATTATGAATCCAATGGTGATAACAATACCCCTTTCATATCAAACAATGACCCAATGATGAATCCTCTGTTAGATTCAAACATATCGATAAGTATAGAATCTTCTGGAATATCAGAGCAATTGTGTGGGGCTGATGATGAAGCTTCACAAAACGCCCACACAATTGAATTTAATAACTGGCAGACCTCCACTTCTTCAAAGGCACAAACCGTGCACCCGGCAGGAATAAAAATTTCAGATAACAACCGAGTAGAGACGGAAAATAAATCTTCGTCAGAAATGTACACTCTTTTTAACCGAATAATGGAACTAATAGACAAACAATCACAAAGCTTGCAAATGAAAATGGACAAACAATCAGAGCAAATAAACAAACAATTAGAACAAATGCAACATTTGCGGACTGATGTACAGGCTACCAAGGAGTCTGTTAAAAATTTTCAAACACACGTCACGCAAATGCGAGCTGACATACAACAGGAAGTAAATGAAATCAATGTTAAATTTGAGGCTTTAAATGTTAGGCAAACCCGTTTGAGCACTCAAGTAGATCACATTGCCAAGGATTGTGAAAGTTTAAAAGCAGCAAAACAAATGGTCGAAGGATCCATAAGCTCAATTGAGCAGAGAATAGACGAGCTGAGCGAGGGTTACAATCCGTTAGCCGATAAAATGGAACAGCTAACACGTGAAGTAGGATCTTTAAAGGTAGAACAAAAGCATTCCAACATAGAATTACAAGAGATAAAAAAGCAAATGTAAGATGATAAATGCGACAGTAGCACTTCAGGGCATCGGAATTGTAGAGAGGAAGTGGAAAAATGGGTAAGTGAAAAAGGGGAACAAATACTGCGGGAAATAAAAAGGGAAGTTGGCAGTATAACCCGTCAGATTTACGGAGAAAACACACCGGCTCAATCATCCACATTAACAAGTAATACCGTGCCACCGGGACATAATTTAGTAAATGAGCATAGGGAGTCTGTATCGTTTACAAGGTCGGAAACGACGTCGCCAATTTTCCAAAATATTAATATGCAGCAAAGTCATGGATTGCCTCTGGAACATTTAACTATGCCAACACAATCAAATGGGCCGCGTACAAATACGGTACCCGGTTTGTCCACAGTTGTAACCCACACCCAAACAGCAAAAAACGGGGACCAGGTTATCAATATTGTTATTGAAGACGGTTTAGGTGAATCGAGAAAATTTCCCACATTTTCGGAAAAAAACAACAAGAGTCATCCAATCATATTTTTACAAACATTTCGGAATGTATTGCCACATTCTTGGTCGGATGCTCGGAAAATTCAAGAAATAGTGAGTCACGTCGAAGGCAATGCTTCTGCTTGGGCTGCAAGCGCCATAAATAGGTGCCAAACCTATGCTCAATTTGAGCAGGAGTTCATTGCAAGATTTTGGTCACAATCTGTAAAAGAACGTCTACGACGGCAAGTTTTCAGCCCGGAGCCGTATAACAGACGCTCGGGCAGCATACGTAAATATTTCGAAAAATATCTGAATAAAACCTTGTATTGGACGACACCAATGTCACACGTGGATGTAATTAGGATACTCAAATCAAAATTACCCGCTGATATTGCTGAAAAAATTATGTGGGTGCCTGAGTATAATTTGCCAAAATTTTTGTATGCTTTAGACGATTACGACCTGATCCACGAAGGGGAGAGAAGTTTTGTTCGCAATTCTAACAGGGATAATTATGGTGACAATGTGTTCAAATGTTCAAATGTTTGTTAAGCTTATGGGACTTAACTACGGGGTCATCAGTCCCTAAACTTACAAACAACTTATGAACTACTTACGAACTAGGACGGCACAAATATCCATGCCCGAGGGGGGATTCGAACCCCCGACCGTAGTGGCCGTGCAGACCGTGACTGACGCGCCTCAGTCTCCTCGGCCACCGCGGCCGGCGGTGACAATGTGAACCATGGGAATTCTGATCGGAACTCACCGCCTAGGCAAAATGGAACGAGTTGTAGCCGAAACGGTAATTACAACGGAGGTAGTAACAATAATAATAACAGTTACCGAATGCGGAACGACAATAGGAGGAGGAATGATAATAGGTATAACCCGGTATAACCGGGTATATAACCGGTATATAATAGGTATAACCAGAATGGGCAACTGCGTAATAATTTTCGGAATGGACAAAACCAGAATGTATTGAATGAGGAGGCACAGAGAAGAAAGCGTACGTATGGCAACAAGCTAGGTCGTAATCACAAATTTAAAAAGGGAAATCTGGTAGCTATCTCTTAGCATATCCCGGATCGGGAAAAATAAAAGGACTGCATCCGCATAAGGATCTAAAACCATATATCCAATAACAGACAAGATACATTCACCTAATTTGATAAAGATGTTTATATGACGGTGTTAAGTATGCGTATGCCCACCGCTATGCACGCGAAAAATTCGTGCCACTAAGTTGAATTCTACTTTACGTGGCTATCATAAACACTGGCGGATAGCGCTGAGACAGCTGATCATCAACGCCCGCCAGCTGTCAAAGTTGATTTATATGGGGGAGTGTCAAATAGATGTAGGGGCGTGCTCAGTTTGAACCGGTTCATATAAACAGGATAAACACCGAGATAGATATAAAGATATATATACACGGAAATAAAACATGCTATGTACACGAGAGAAAACGAACCATGCACACGCGAAATTAAATACAAAAATTATATATATATATATATACAAACGAAATTTAAAACTGTTTGAAAACAACGAAACTTCACAGCTAGCCGGATATATACAAATCTAAACTACACTACTAACTACTGTTTAAATACTCTAACTACACTCACGACAGCCTAATTCCTCTAACTAAAATTTAACTAAATTAGATAAAAAAAGAATCGACTATACTGCTTACTAACAATTAAAACCTCTACGGAAATTTTCTAAAGATAATAAGGAAAGCTGCGAGTAGTATTAAAGTATATGTAAATGAGAAATTCAATAGGCATAGGTTACATTTTACGCGCTTCATGTCAATAATAATAATAATGAGAATGTATTTGTGGAAGGCGTATTGCCTGACAAAAAAAAATTGTGGATACATTGTACTTTGAGATAGGGATTATTGAATTGATTTGTGCTAAGGCACGTGGCGCTTATTTGCGCTTTCGGTCGGATATTTGCGCGATGGTATCTAAAATGAATAATTGTGGCCTCCGCAACTCCGACTTATCTTTTCTCTTAACCCTATGCTACGAAGACGAATGTGGAAGAATGAATGTCATGATGAATGAATGCGAAGTGTCTTAAAACGAACTTCATGCCTATTAATTTACATTATGCTGAATTATTAAATATTGATTGAGAAAAACAAGAAATAACTGAGTAACATATTGAAGCAGGGGTTATAGTGATACAGATACAGAAGGCATGGAACACACTTGCAATTCTGATTCATTAAACTTAATGGTTAACAGGTCAAACCATCCATATATAAATCAGTAGGTAAATGAATTTTGGGTTCCGTTTATACAAGAAAGTGGAGATTAATATTGCTATAAAGTTCTTCCGAACACTGACTTAGCTTCACAAGGTTAGTGTTAATGAACAAGATGAATATTTTATGGCAGTTCAGTCAATTGAAGTCTAGAAAGTCTATATACTATATAAACAGAGATCTTTCCCAATTATGATCTATGCATATAGTAATTGCTTATCCATTGAAACACGAGTAGACCAAGTTCTCACAGCTATTCTCTACTACACAACTAACCACATTACACACGATAAATGATGTAGGATTATTTCCTTCTATCGTGGTTGGAGGAAAGTGTGGGCCGATTTCTTGTTTCCTTGGAGGATGTGTATATATATGAGACGTTTACGAGTTTGAAAAAAAAGGAAAAAATTTTCAATAAAAGCGAGACCAGAAACCTAGCCTGATTCATATTTATATCCGAATAAATAGGTCTGAACATAAATAGATTAAGTAAATCCATGGATGGCGTATAAATGTATAAGGAAAGATTTTTTACGAGAGGTATTAAAAAAAATGTTAGAATACTATAGGTTTTCTTCTGGTTATGTATAATTTCTAATGAAAAAAAAGGAGTAATATTATAGTTGTTTTAAGGATGAAATATATGTAAAATTCATAATTTAACAATTGTGAACAAAAAAAAACCATGAAGACTATTAAATGTAGGAAGTATAAACCAAGGTCGACAGGACGATATGTATTGTTGAACAAATGTCTTGGTAAAATACTAATTATAACGAAAACTATAGTGCCAAGATGACAAAACGAGCAGACGAGGATTTAAATTCATTAGTGAAAAATGGGTGATTCGTGTGACTGTGAGGAATAGCAGATCGATGTTGTGCCGCGTGTGCAGTCGAAGAGGTGAAGTGATTCAATATAAAGTACTTACCGCAAAGCAGCAGCACGGCGTACACGGGCGGTGGTCGTGATGATATCCCAATAGACGCTTTAGCATAAACGGCGAGAGCGGGATGTAACAACGACGCCAGCAGCATCTGGATCCTCCCTCACACAAGAGCACGAACTACAATATGCTCTCAACAGTGCAAGCTACTGAATTGAGCGCCAAGCTATCGAGCAAGATAACAAAGACGAAGGTGCAGGTATTGTTAACGGCCGGGTAGAGAAGTAACTGATCGCATACTCTTTGCATGACAATGCATCGCTGGACACTTGTTGTGCGTAGCGGGACATTTGAGTGGAAAAAATGGACGATCACAAGTGACGATAAGTAATTTAAACATACAATGGACCTGAAAAGGAAAAGAAAGAGACTAAAAGGTTACAACGCCCCGTGGCGTGGAAAATTTGTAATTTTTTTTGCTTGTAAACAATTCTTTGTATAGGTACTGATCTATGTAATTTATGTGTAGATGTATATTTCTGTGTAAATTTCTTATATGTGTGCTTTGATGATTTTTTTCTTACCAGATTCTAAGATATGTCAATGAAAAGGTAGATAAACGGCCTCTCGATTAGATTAGCGGCTAGTGAGCCAATCCATGGACAAATATTTCTTATTCAAGATTAATCTTTTGCCAACAAGGAAAGCTATCTTACTGTTCTGATATATAACATACTTCTGCCTCATGTAACGGAGTACATTCGCCAAAAATATGGGGGCGGATGTGCTGTTACCAGGAATGGAGTGTTGGGGTAACAGAACAGTAAGAAGCGAATTTCTATTTTAATTTGATTTAATTTAATTTTCTATTATTATTAAAAAAGGAGAGAGAAAATTATTATTAATAATAACAATAATTGACAATTATTAATTAATGTTGTGAAAAACAAATCATCTGTGGAACTAAAAGAAAAAATGTGGAAGAGCAGTATCTTTGCTTTTTAATTAGCAGTGTCTTGTCTTGACTTCTCGAGCAGTTAGAAGTGATGAGCTGTCTCATTTTTTTCTTCTGTGTAAATTTTCAGTTGACATGTAAATGTTTTTACAAAAATACAAATCCTTTTCGAGAGTGAAAAGTTTCGTCTTAGTTCATTACTTCGGCCTTATAGTGAACCACTTAATGACCCTGAGATGTGATGAAGCAATCAACAATAAGAAGACATTTTGAAAACTGTCGGTATTTTTTTTACATGAGTTTATTCTACGGTTTCTCTGAAGTTTATTAATATTGACTGCAGTTCTTCTTTACTAAGTTTCATTAACAACATTTAAAAATATATATATAATGATATTTCACAATATACAGGAGTTCCACAACGTACTATATTGAATCTGACAGGGCACACTCTAGCATTAATGCCGCCCCGGACGAAAATGTTAAAATATCGCCCCTCGTCAAGCGAACATCCAACGGAGGCGGTGGAGGGTTGGAGGCGTTGGAGTCATGATCGAAACATTATAATAAAATATGTATATTTGTGATTTACAAATTTCGAGACTGTCACTTTATTATTATTATTATCATTGCTGTTAGAACAATTACATTTATTGAATATAAATAATTAATTAAATAAAAAAATTTCATTGGTAGTAGTAAATTGGATGAATGGTAAATAAACTAATTAAAATTCCTGGAATATTTACACAAGTAAATTTATGAAGAATCGTTTTTATCAGTCACTATTGTTCTTGTTTTTATATATATTTTTAGCTCCAGCCTGCTCTATTATATTGTTGATGCTGCATCAGAGGTACAAAAACTGTGGCGTAAGTCAAGATTTAAGGCCAATTTAAACTACACGGGTTAGGTCCTCTTCATTAGGAATAAATTGGCACAATTCCTTTTAAAACTTCACGTGTATTTAGAATAAAGGAAACTTTACATCTTATACATTTGCACTTGACTACGAAAAACATACTATTCTTCGCGAGTGCAAAAAATAGACTGACTATATATTCGTTTGTTCTATTCATTAACATCTGAAAGTAATATTTTCTTTTACACTGTTGAGTTTACAGATGGAATATCTTTGAAGAAGATACATTAACGTTTACCTTTTTTTTGTCGTGAATTCGTTAATATATATATATATATATATATATATATATATATATATATATATATATATATATATATATATGTGTGTGTGTGTGTGTGTGTGTGTGTGTGTGTGTGTGTATGTGTGTGTGTTTGTGTGTGTGTGTGTGTGTGTGTGTGTGTGTGTGAATGTACAGTAAGTAAAAATGTACACTCGTTACATCAATAGACATTAATTTTTCTACCGCTCTTAATGTATACTTTTTTTCTCCTACCACTATGGTAACGCTACATGTTGTTATTGTTGTATTCATTTCACACAAATGGCTATTCCGAATCATGACCGTCTCTAAACCGAGAGCCTGGATGGTGACCTTTTCATCCCGAAAACCTCCATCTGTGCCTGCCTCTTGTTATTAGGTAATTTAAATATTTTATTTTTTTAAATAAAATTTAAGTCTTTTAAGAATGTTCAAATGTTTGTAAAGCTTAAGGGACGTAACTGCGGGGTCATCAGTCCCTAAACTTACAAACTACTTATGAACTAGATTATACAAAAGACGACACAAACATCCATGCCCGAGAGGGGATTCGAACCCCGACGGCGGACGGCTGTGCACACCGCAAGACGACGCTCCTGTAAGCGCGTCTAAGCTGCCGCGGCAGTCTTTTAAGTATTATTACTCTCCACAGATTTTTGTATCTGCCTTGATCTTGGGTAGTGTGGATACCAGTTTTCTTCAGAAGAGAGAAATCATCTGAAGAAAACTGGCATCCACATTACCCAGGATTAAGGCAGATATTAGAACCTGTGCAGAATAATATAACGGAATTGTAGAAAGGACAAAGCACATTTCTATTAATTGTGTCTGTAATTTTGCTACAAATAAAGATGAGTTTAAGAGGAACCTAAAAGAGTATCTTCTAAATTGTACCAAATGATGCATGCACTCATACTATATTAGTATTATTATATTATCAGCAAAAAAAATACCCTTAAAATTTATGTATCTGTATTTATAAGTGTATGTATCTGTATTTATATTATTAGTATTATCTATTATTCAACTTTTTAGATTTTGTTTCTTGATATGTTCCGCATCCATGAGGATCCCCTCAACATGGATCTACGGAACAAACAACTAGTCTAATCTAATCTTGTAACTCAAAAGTTTTTCATTAATTACAACAGTAATTATAAAAAAAAAACATCACTCCTTCGACAGCTTGCCCGCCGCTAGGGGCGCTAGTCTCATTGCAACTGTCAGTTGGTACCTACTGTCACAGTAGTGAGTGCCACGACTGTATATGTTAGACTTAGTTTCTATTATGGGCTGTTCTTACTATGACAAGCAGTTTTCTGACGTGCATCAGTTCAGTGTGGAGTCTAATGATACGCACAGTTCTACTCCTCACTCGTCTTTCTTAAAAGTGCACACTCTTTTGAGTGTAATTACTTTCGCTTA
This sequence comes from Locusta migratoria, assembly GCA_026315105.1. NCBI lineage: Eukaryota > Metazoa > Arthropoda > Insecta > Orthoptera > Acrididae > Locusta > Locusta migratoria. The sequence goes on from CM048744.1 coordinate 706,822,868, forward strand.
AAAAGCTATTGTTTTTAATTTTCTTGCTCTTTGTGGTTCAGCTGTAGCAATAATGTTGATATTGGATTTTTCTTTGTTGGAAAACAGTTTGATTGCCCTTGTCGTTTTATTGTCAGGTCTGTCGCGTTTTTCCTTCAGCTACAGTTGTGGTGGCTGGTTTGGCACATTGAATAATGTAGGTATTGCATTCTATATACGTTACCTGTCTTCCACCTTACCGATTGTTTTGGAATTGTAGTGAATAAATCTTAATGTTCCTTAGAAAAAAACTGACGTCTCACTGCTTAATGGAAGATCATCTTGAGAGATTTCAGTACTGCCATGTCACTTTCCACCAGGAAAAGGACAACGTGACCTTGTTAATTTTATTAGATTAATCGTAGGTTATTGACATAATAACTTGTGGTAAAAGAAAATTAATATTTTACTTGGTTGTATGAGGCCTGTATCAGGGGGAGGGGGGGGGAACATGCATTCGGAGCTAACGGCAACTGGTGGCAAGCACGAAGGTGGCTCTGTTATTTGGAGGGGCAGCGGTTCCCCGGAACACGCCTTACGGCCGAGGGCCACATCAGGTAGAACTGAGGCGTGAGCCTTCCAAGTATTTTTGCACACGTTACTGCCATCTGGCTGGCGCCACCGACGTTGGCGTCATCTGGCCGAGAGCGTCTGAAGCAATACAATATGCCTCCATGGGCGATGTCTAGTGCTTTTCAAGGGGAGAGCTGAGACGTCTGGCGCCGAGTTGGCAAACGGCAGGGTGGCACCCACTAGGACATTGTACGTCTCTGGCGCCAAGCGGGCGGGCGCCGCAATTGTACAAAAGCGACGAATTTGGCCGTTTGCTGGTAACAACTTGCTGGTCGTGTTTTTGACAGCGCCAGAAGGCCAACATTCGCTACCATGAGAATGTTGCATGTAAGGGCGAGGCCCGACCGGTGGAAACAAAGGAGATCTGGTCATTGGCTGATGTTTTATAGTAAGGTGGTTCGGCTGTCCGACATCCGAACGCATGCCGTGATTGGCTGTACTTTGGTGCCTCGCTGTAGATTGGCGTTTCAATAGAGATACATGAAGCCTGGTGGCTTTGCAGGGAGGAGATGGGGATTTTAGAAGTGGAGAGAAGGAGACTGGTGTTTGAGCAGCTGAGGAGAGCAGACGCTTTTCTTCTGCTCTCAGTTTATACTTGTCTTCAAGCAGCTGTACTTAAAGTTTCTGGTACAACTTTTGGAGTTTCGAAAACTTGTACTAATAGCGCTGAGTATTGGAAAGCTGAGAGAAAGGTCAGCCTGCCTGATATTAGACGCACCGACGCGCTGATTACGATTGTTACAGTTCTGGTGTCACCTCTGCCTATAGTACACGCGTGTAACACACGTCAATTGTCTGTGGTGGCACGACATAGCCGAACGAGTGAGATCGTAGGCACTGAGATCCGCAGCGGTGGAAGTTGGTTGATACTAGATAAATATCGCTTCTGGAATAAGAAGCTGAATTATCTCTAGGTCCGCGACTTTCAGCTGCCGCCCAGCTGTCGCATTGCTGACATCGCTAGACGGGACAGTGTTGGTGCAGTATCGCGTGCATTTGCTAGTGTTTCAAAGGGGTTTGCGTTTTTCGGACTGTTGAAAACGTTAGGTAAATTTACAGAAATCTGGTATCAGAATATTCCTCTCTATTACACCACTGTTTCCAGTTAAATGTGGGTTGTCACAAGTGTTCAGAATCAAATACAATTATCTTCGACTTACCAGTCACTTGCTGTAGGAGTATAATATATTCTGTTTTGTAAATTTGCAAAATTTGATCTGTCTTGATTTGTATGTGAACCTTTGCTTTCAACTATGACGTTCATTTGACTTCAGAGAATAAAACGAGACAAAACAAATTTCTTTACTCAAATCTTCAAATTTGTTAGCCTCTTTACACAATTTTGGATGGGTTTTATTACTTGGAAATTACAGCTTAAATTAATTAATTAACTGATCGATGGTAGGTCAGCCAAACCTTTTCTTTAATATCAAGTGAACAAACCATTTGCATACCGTCCTTTCTCCCCCCTTCCTTACTTTCACATTTTTAAAGACACCCATCATAAAACATGCCTTTCAATCTGGTGTTTCTTAGCCATGTTTTTAATTTTAATAGAAAATCAAATTATTTGGTTAAAGCCTCTATGTTAAAATATAATAGTAACTAAACTGTCCTGTAATGTAGCGTTTTGTACCTTGTCAGGGATCTTTGGAAACCTTAAAAATAGACAAATGTGGAGCTATTTTTAAAATTTTACCTACTTCAATAGCACTACATATATACAAAGAGTATTTTAAAATTAATGTAAACGATACTATTTGCATTCGGACAATATGGTATTAAGAAATGTAATTTGCGAACTGCTTGGACCACTGCTGTTGCAGCAAGTAACAAAAATCTGTGGGAGTGACATAACTGTGTATGTTAGACTTTGATAATATTTTGTAATACGTATATTTTTTAAACATACCATACTACAAAATAACTCACTTACATAATTTAGTAAATGAAGTGTCACATAAAGTCACAGTTAATTGGACAGTGTGTAATATTAGTAAATTTCCCCTGTAGCTGTGCTGTGTACGATGCAATTTTAAAACCTTCTCTTTGAGCAAAGTCGATACCTTATAATGAAAGAAATTGAATCGATACCTAAATTTTCAGATGAGTAACTGGCAGGCAAGAAAACTTCCGTCTTTTGCACATGTAGGCTTGAAATAAACCTCGCTCATCAACAAATGCTTGGGGGACCTGTATGATAATGAGTGGAAGCATGACAATAAAATTATGGTCTCTGAGTCGTAGTTTTGTATCACAGGAGCTGTATTTCCTATAAAAAAAATCGTGGGCGTCTTTAAGTTTGCAGATGGCCAATAGCTTCTTGCTCAAAAAGTAAGATGTATACAAAAGATAAAAACAGATAAATCTTAAATGCGATGGGGACTGATGAAAGTTAAACAGAGGCTCAAGCCAAATTCATTTATTGGTTTAAACAAGTGGCACATTATGCAAAGGGATAGAAAATTTATAATAATCCTATCAGTCTAAGTGCTCTCAGACCCGCCATACAATGGAAAGCATATACTGTAAAACAAAAGAAAAAAATTACTATTGTGATGCAGTTGGCAAAGCTCCAGTAATGATGGGGTCCATAATGACTACTCTGACTTTGAAGTGGAGGTTACAATACTAGTATCTAAATGTACAGTACGATATGCTGTTTTGAGTGCCGTTGCGGCCGACTGCCGTCGATTGCTACGAAGGATGCGAAATAAATAGTGGAGTATCATGTACACTGCAATTGGTGTTTATATATCTCGTATGAGTTCTTGATGTCACTTGCCAAGAGATCAGACTGTGTCTGTGCTCTTCGAGACAGACTGGCATACAGGTCAGTGAATAGGTGGGTGGACAACATGAAAGCTGTGTACTGCTTGTTCACTGCAATTGTGAACAAGTGAATTGGAACCTCGACTGTCGATACAGACGATTCTCCAACTATTTCTCCACACAAAATACAAATACACGAAAGCGGAATTACGTCTCCGTTCAAGTTAACAAGACACAAAAGCTTACTGTACTAGCTGAGCACACACTCAGCGAAAACTACTCTAAAAACCAACTAGCCACGAAACAGTAAGAAGTATTTAGCTTTGCCTGCACGTCGGCAGATCTCGATATAAATCAGAAGTGAACAGAGAGCTTCTGGACACTATCTCAGTTTACTATCAGGATCGAATCACACAAACAAAACTGAACACTTCTCAAGCAATATATCCAGAATAGTCACCTAAGCGACTGCTCAATGAGAGATTCGTCAGACGACTGCCTTAACGAAGCATTCCCTCCAAAACGTACTGCGCGCCGATCAGCGACAGTTATTTCAAAATAGAGCCTATGGGTGTGCGAGATCGCTCCCTCTACCTCTTATACGCAGTGGTACAAGGAAACGGCGCTATCCAGCCTACCACCGCCAGCAAATAGATCTCGTCAGTGTCATACTCAGTGTCAGGTCGATCACCAGTTTCGCTGACAGTTGGGATTGCGGCGTCTGTGTTTCCGTAAACAACCCACCTCGCCAGCGATGGTTAGCGTACCACGACCATTGTATGAATGCTGGCCAGTCTCCCGGTGAGTTACAGGAAGGATGGCTGCGGCAAGGGCAGCACACGGGCTCTCCGTGGTCACCCTCGCTCCACACCCAAATCGAGCAAATATTGTCTTAACTGATACTGTGGCGACGTTGCCGTCTAGCAATGATAATTTGCATTTAATTACACCAGGTACATATATGGGGCACAGTTGTTAAGTGGTGAGTGCTCACTCGACGCAGGCAGGCAACTTACAGGCTCAGTGTAAATTGTAATGGATTCTGTCAAAAATTTCTTGCACACCATAACAGCAAGCACTGTGATATGTGCTTTTTTACCATGGATATGCAGCCTCATGACCTGGCTATTAAAGGGATTTCATGAACTATTACTGCCTGTGTTTAATTTCTTTGTCATTTTTCTGGGAACTCGGAAAAAAAAGAATATTTCTAATTTTAACAATCCATATGCATTTGCCTACATTTTCAGAGTCACAGATCTGCACTTGCACTAGTCATGGAATTAGGCAACATGAATCTTACATCTTTATTCTAGCATAAATTTACAGACCATGGTTAAAATCGAAACTTCAGAGCAGCATCTCTTGTAACACTGTGCATAGCAGTCATCAGGTGGCTCAATAGGCACGGCAATTTACAAGTCCCCAGCAAATGAGTATTATGCCAGTACCATATTACATATGTGTTTTTCTTACCTATATACAATATGACATAGAAATCCAGAAGACATGTGGTCAGATCCAATGCAACTGCATACATGTATACACAATGTACGGTTATGTAGGGGAAAGCAGGGTAAGATGACGAAGTGGTTAAGGTGACGAATTTCTTAGTTCCCCCGCCGCATTCATAGATAGCAGCACCTACACATCCATTGCTCCAGACTGAAACGATTACCTATGAAGTTCAACAAGCATTGTTGTTTGAGCAGTTGGGAGAAAGAAGTGTTTTGTCGACATTAACAATATTTGGACTTTACATCATAAGGAATTGTTCGAGTATGGTAAGCTCTTTTAATCATTGATCTGATATTCTTAAAACGCAACTCCTAAATCAAAGAACTATATGCAATTTCCGTAATTGACATTAAGCTTGAGTAATGATAAACAATTTCAAAACTATAACTGTGATGTGGGGTAAGATGACAAAAGGCAGAGAAGGTTCATCATCTTACCCCATCACCTTCGATTACATATCCTTTATAAATATCGTCTGTCATTTTACAAACAATTCCTTCTGAAACTGAATTTTAGCAGCAGCTTTTTCTTTTATCGAAATCCTGATGTACGTTTGTTTCTATATGACCTGCTTTTAATGGACAATCACGCATCAAGTCTTCCTGAAGTCCACTCCCTTGTGTATGAATAATGTGATATGCCTTCTAGGTCTTCCAGCTCATGCCAGACCACGTATTCCAACCACTAAATGTGAGTTCATGTGCGCCACTGTAGACTACCTGTAATCAAGACTGCCTGTAACCCAGGCTCAGTAATTACAATCCAAGGTGATTCTTCATACAGTAACATGAGGAAAGTTTCCAACCGATTTCTCATATAAACATCAGTAGACTTGCGTTGCCTGGTGAAATGTTGTTGTGATGTCTCAAGTAAGTCAGTAGACTGGCGTTGCCTGGTGAAATGTTGTTGTGATGTCTCAAGTAAGGAGGAGAAATACGAACCATCACATTTCCGACTTTCATAAAGGTCGGATTGCAGCCTATCACGATTGCGGTTTATCGTATCGCGACATTGCTGCTCACATTGGTCGCGATTAAATGACTGTTAGCAAAATATGGAATTGGTGGGTTTAGGAGGGCAATACAGAACGCCCTGCTGGATCTCAACACCCTTGTATCACTAGCAGTCGAGATGACAGGCATCTTATCAGCATGGGTGTAACAGATCGTGCAGCCGCGTCTCGATCCCTTAGTCAACAGATGGAGATGTTTGCAAAACAACAACCATCTCCACGAACAGTTCGACGACGTCTTCAGCAGTATGGACTATCAGCTCGGAGACCATGTCTGCGGTTACCCTTCACGCTGCATCACAGACAGGAGCGCCTGCGATGGTCTACGCAACGATGAACCTGGGTGCACGAATGACAAAACGTCATTTTTCGGATGAATGCAGGTTCTGTTACAGCATCATGATGGTCGCACCCGTGTTTGGCGACATCGCGGTTAACGCACATTGGAAGCATGTATTCGTCATCACCGTACTGGCGTATCAACCAGCATGATAGTATGGGGTGCGATTGGTTGCACGTCTCGGTCACCTCTTGTTCGCATCGACGGCACTTTGAATAGTGGCCGTTACATTTCACATGTGTTACGACCCATGGCTCTACCCTTCATTCGATCCCTGCGAAACCCTACATTTCAGCAGGATAATGCACGACCGTATGTTGCAAGTCCTGTACAGGCCTTTCTGGATATGGAAAACGTTCGACTGCTGCCCTGGCCAGCGCATTCTCCAGATCTCTCACCAATTGAAAACGTCTGGACAATGGTGTCCGAGCAACTGGCTTGTCACAATACTCCAGTCACTACTATTGATGAACTGTGATATCATGTTGAAGCTGCATGGGCCTCTGCCTGTACAAGCCATCCAAGCTCTGTTTGACTCAATGCCCAAGTGTATCATAGTCGTTATTAAGGCCAGAGGCGGTTGTTCTGGGTACTGATTTCTCAGGACCTATGCATCCAAATTGCATGAAAATGTAATCACATGTCAGTTCTAGTATAATATATTACTCCAATGAATACCCATTTATCATCTGAATTTCTTCTTGGTGTAGTCTACTATGGCAAATATAAAATTAAGATCCAGGAAAATCTAGTTGATGAAGTTAAAAGGTTACATGCACATGAGAAATCAAGTTAGCAAAATGTGAGGGAAATGACAGTTCCATTAATAACTCCGATAATGGCAGTAAATCTGTTGTAAAATCTGAATGAGGAAAAGAAAATATTATAAAAATGATGACTGTAATTCTACTCTCACATCTGATGAATTTAATACCTATTTTCTAAATTCTTGTGAAATAAATTTCACTACTAAAATTGAGTCAAAATACACACATAAACAGGACATAGAGGAAATTGCCCTTTTCCTTAAACTTTTTGAACATGCTCTGTATGTGAATGAAAAGATATACAATTAAGTGCTATCATGAAATCAACTGTAGAATTTAGCAGCTTCAAAGTAGAAAGCAAAAGACAGCAATTTCTTTAAAATTAATAGTTGGGGACATTATGCTATGCCCACTCTGTCTACTTGTAAACTTATTATTTACCAGTGGTTGTTTCCCAACAAGTTTAAAAAAATCCACTGAAAGGGAGATAGGACATGTCCAAGTAATTATTGACCAATCTTTACAATTCCTACAAGACCAATCTTGATAGGGCACTACATGTAACTCTATATCCATAAAATTCTTAGTGGTTATCAGTATGGTTTCAGATCTGAATTATCAACCAGTGAAAGCAACAGAAAATATTGTTTCCCTCACTTTGCATTTGAATCCAAACTCTCTGTAAATGCCACAATTTTAGACTTCAATAAAGCTTTCAACTCAGTCAGTCACAAAATTATATTATACTAGATGACCCGATGAACTTCGTATCACTTACCTCTTAATATATATCATATTAATTTAAATCATATGTATTTTAGACCCAGTAGCTTTATAAAGGCATCATCAGATAGTCTAAGTATCAGCTCGATAGTGGGCGGAAAGAGTGGGCAAATCGTGTCCAGGATAATGTTCATGTCACATTTGTGGCATATTCGCAATTTTTCTAAATTTTGTCACCTTTTAAACCTTCCCTGAACATTCCGAATGTGACATGTACATTATCCTGGACATGTGTGCCTCATTTGACCACTCTTTCCGCCCACTGTCAAGCCGATACTTAGACTATCTGATTGTGCCTTTATAAAGCTCCTGTGTCTAAAATGCATATGATTTAAATTAATATTTTTTATATTAAGAGGTAAGTGATGTGAAGTTCACCGGGTCATCTAGTCATCTAGTCGACCCGGCAATGCTTCACAATAGCTAATATGTACGTACTCTTACTTTGAACGTCAAATATGCAAAATTTTAGCGCAATCAAACGAATTATATTGATATCCCATTGAAAATAGTTCTTTCAGTTTTTCGCGAATTTTCAAAATTTCCGGGTAACTTTCCCAAATTTCTAGTTCATAAGAGCGTTCATCTTTCGTTGAACATCAAAATAATGATCAAAATTTTATCGCAATAGGATGTACGGTTCTCAACTTATAGTGTACCTTTAGAAACACATTGAAAAAGGAAATTTGGTTCTAATTTTGCGGCTTTCCATTTTAGCTGTCCCTATTTTTCTTTACTGAAAACTTTTGCAAGTCCATAATGAACAAAACAAAAAAGAAGAATTACCCCTCGCCTTCGTGCGAATAGTCAGTTATAGTGCTGAATTTAATCAAAAACACATTGAAAAACGCACTTTCAGTTTTAATTTTCCAACTTTCCGGGAGACTTTTCCAAATTTTCATTTGATGCGCCTTCCTCTTGCTTTCAAGATGAAATGTTCAAAATTTTATCGCAATTTGACGAACGGTATTGATAGCTCACTGCTCACTGCTGCTTCAGTTTTTCCCAATTTTCCTTTTTTCCAGAGAACTTTTCCATACTTTATCACCGTTTAAACCTTCCCTGGACTTACACGAATATGTCAAGACTAAAATTAGTGAAATCGGTTCAGCTATTATCAAGTTTTAGCGAGACTAACGAACAATAGAGAGAGAGAGAGAGAGAGAGAGAGAGAGAGAGAGAGAGAGAGAGAGAGAAGCTTTACTTTCGTGTTTTAAAGTCGAAGCAAAATCTCTCCTTACACCCTACGTAGTGACAGAAAGGAAATTGTACAGTTTAAGAAAAACAAATCATACACCTGGGGTATCACATTAACTATCTTACAGGGTTCCGTGCTGTGACGTTTATTATTCATAATATTTGTAAATGATTTGCCCAATATGATCTTATGTGAGTCCATACTCAATGCACATTTATACCTCCAGTGTTGTGGCTGATGAATCCTTCGAGACATTAAAGCATAAAAGTGCAGAACAACTCATATTATCCCATATACGGTTCAGAGTAACATTAACCATTATAAAATTGTAAATATTATTTTCAACCTGTTTAAGAATGATTACGCTAGTGTATCTTGGGATTCATCTTGATCCATACGAACTTTGGAAACTTACACAAGTAATAGGCATATTTAGCTGAGAAAATCACGTATATGCAACAGAGCTATGACGTGACACTCAAATGTCGCCGTGGCAACTATTCCCTGACAAGTGTCTCTTTTTACTTCTTCCATTGCCAGTGAGGTTCCTTAATGCACAGAACATAACGTCCATCGAAATTCATGAGCTGCTCTCTAAGGTCTATGGAGAAAACATCATAAATAAACAGTTGGAGCAGCACTGGCGTCGACTTTTTTCTGAAGGTTGTCAGTGATGAAGCACACAATGGGCGACCATCCCACATTAATGATGACCTCATTGAACTGGTGTGGCAGTGTGTTTTGGAGAACTGTAGCTTCACGATTACAGAGCTCAGCAGCCATTTTACATAGATATTGTAAACCATGTTGCATGAAATTCTCATTAATCACCTGCTGTTCAGCAAATTGTGTGATTGGTGGGCACCAAAAATCTGACACCTGAGCACAAAATGAAACGCTTTGAAACAGCTCTGATAATTCTGTGGCAGTATCATGATGATGGCGGTGAGTTCCTTGGCAGGATCGTCACAGAAACGAAGAAGCAGTCAAAGCTTTTTGCGTCAAGTGGAAATTCAGATGGGGTTTGAGCAGAAAAGGATGTACAAGAAGGGTTCATTGACTTCCTGCCCTCATGTGAATGCAGACCATTACTGTGAAACAGTTCAGAAACTGTGATGTGCCATTCAGAACTTGAAGTGTGGAATGCTCACTGCACGGATTGTGCTGCTCTATGACAATGCCCATCACCATAAGGCTCGGCACAAAGCAGTTATTTTGCATAAGAAGGACTGGGAGCAGTTTGATTTGATCATTCAGCAGAAAGTCATCATCTTGCTCCCAGTAATTTCCATCTTTTGTTGTAGATCAAGAAAATCCTTTCCTGTGGCCAGCTTTTTGGCAACACTGAAGACGAACTGAAGACGACTGTCACACGCTGATTACATTCACAGATAGCAGACTTCTATGACAAATTATAATAGTCATCACTCAGTATGACAAGTGTCTCAATTCTTTTGATGACAGTATCGAAAAACAACTCTAACATTGTTGTAATTGTTGCCAATTAATGCTTTCTTGTAACTATGATGTCTTTGTTTAAAAAAAACACAAGGAAACTTTCTTTCCAGTCAAGTGGAAATTCAGATGGCGTCTGTGCAGAAAAGGATGTACACTTTGTTCTGGGACAGGAAGGGTGCATTGACTTCCTGCCCACATGTGAATGCAGACCATTACAATTCAGAAACTGTGATGTGCCATTCAGAACGTGGGGTGTGATATGCTCACTGCACAGATTGTGCTGCTCTATGACAATGCCCATCACCAAGGCTTGGTGCCTACAGGGCAAATTACCATTTGCGATATAAAAGTCAAAGGCTAATATCTGAATTGAGGAAGTAACATCAATAACGTTTATTAACAGCCAAGTTAGTTTGGGTGATCTAATTTGCTAAGTAAACCTAAGACTTTTGGTCTGAATGACTATTGCTCAACTATTATGCGCTTTCTTTTTCACAACCACCCTCATGTATGGTGTACTGATATGGGGCATTTGCTCTAGAGGAAAAATAAGTTTTATTTGGAAGAAGGAGCCCATTAAGTGTGTAAGCAACGACGTATCAAATAAAGAATACTTTCAAAAGCTCTAAATACTGACAGTTACATCACCATTTATTGTCATCAGTTTCGTGTGTATCAAGGATAACCAAGCCGTATCATGTGTTGACTTGATATGCACCAAACAGTTGAAGTTCAATAAAGCCAAATGTATGAAAAGTGTTTAAATAGGGTTAAATAATAACTGAATCGAACTGTGAATCATTTTATCTCGCCGAGGGAACTGAGGCCCGCCAGTCACGGTCTACATGGCCACTACGGTCGAGGGTTCGAATCCCCCCCTCGGGCATGGAAATATGTGCTGTCCTTAGTGTAAGCTAGTTCATAAGTAGTTTGAAAATTTAGGAACTGATGACCCAGTAGTTACGTCCCATAACCTATACAAACATATAAAATATCACATCATGTCATGACAATTCTGTAGCCCTATAGGCCTACAGGGCTGTGAAAGGTTATGTTATAAAGTACCACTTGCGATATAAAAAGTCTAAGACTAATATCGGAATTGAGGAAGTAACAACGATAAAGTTTATTAACAACCAAACACTACTTAATTTAATTATGTGTGTTAATTTTTAGAATCGAAACATTTCAGAGCATCGATTTTTACTTCGTTGCGAAAATATATACATACGAACGCATCAAAAAATATCTCTATTGTAATAAATACAGCCTGTTTAGTTTATCCATTCTGATTTTTCTCAATTTTTAATACGCTTAATAACGGAAAGTTTGTAATTTGCTACAAAACCAAATTACAGTAATAAAATAAAAATTAGTAAGACACAACAAAACAAAACACTCTCACAAACCCCGAGCGAATGCGGTGAAAATAGGTTACGATCTTCCTCAGCAACCTATAAGTAATGTGACGTGAAATGACTCTCCGTTCACACCGACGTGAACGCCACTATTGCACGTGCGTTGTATACGTGAATTGACGTGACATTGCATGGCGATATTGCACTGAACTCTTCGCTGACCCAAGTACTACCGTCACAAACCATACTTCCAATTTCTCTGTTTATATGTGTTTTATATATTTATTTTTATTGTATCAGTATCATTGTAAGCGATCCTTGTATGAATAAATGAAATACAGTGCGCCCAGTTACTACTGTTTTCGATTTGCACGTATAATCGAGAATCGCATTCGATATCAAAGTAACTACAATACAACACTGACACATCTTTGTTGCGGCAAAGATTTCAAACTGTTCTGCTAACAAAGTTATGTCGTTCAAGGCGGCATGGAGGATGGGAGGGCTACGTAGCTGAATAGCGGAGAAGGGACGCATCTGTTATAGCTGATGAAAATAATAATTGTTATCGCAATGGTTTGACCAACATTACCGCTCATCACTAACATTTTACAATTTTATGAGAACATCTGTCAACGATGGAAAACAAAAAGCACAGAGTATATAAGGTCGTCCTCACCGGAGGTAAGACAACCGCACTTATATTTACAAATGGAATAAATACTTTTGATTAGCGGACAAATTTTTTTCACAATGTGTGGTTTGTGTTGTTTACTAACGCGTGCCAATAATTTTGCAAATCTGTTTATTATTCGGTGAAATTACTTTTGCGCACATGTTCTTTCATTTCATTCCGCCTTTCAATGTTTCAGGCCCTTGCGGTGGCAAAACTACCGGTCAATCTCGGTTGTGCACCTTTTTTGAAAATATGGGTTGGAAGGTAAGACATTTGCTGTTTTTTTTGCATACGGAAGTACATAGCTAGTTCCACACAGCTGATCAATGATTACAAACACTGTAGTCACTGCGTGTGACATTAGTCACCAAATGCACTTGTTGTTCGGCTTCGCTGCATTAGCTTGCAATCAGTTTAGGTTTGTTCGATCAAAATCCCGGAGAATGGCAGAAAGCAATAACCATAGTAGTAATTCCACACATAATGGTGACAGATTGGTTATGACTTCGTTTCTATTGTTATTTTTAGAAGGAACTCAAAAATTGCTAATTTTTAGTAAGTGCCGATACTTCAAATGACATCGAACCTTTCAAACTTTACGCCTAGTTACTATACAGGCCTGCAAGAGTCAGTTATAAACGTAGGTATGGAGTGGCATCTGAAACTTGAAACTGAGTGTTGAGAATGAGAGCATCTGGCATAAAAGCAAATAATTGTGAAACTTTACTGGCGAACATGTTAAATGCCACAAAAATCACAATAATTGTCTTTGTTTGCTCTTGATTACCTGTATTCGAACATGCCCTAACTTGATGACATGATGCAGTAGTAAACACTCAAGTGTTAACATTGCAGGTACAAATTATTAATCCTACATCCAGTTGTAGTACACAAAATTTTAATCATGATCTTAACATAATGTCCATACTAAAGGTGACAACAAGTTTTGTATTGACCTGTTTTGCAACTTTTAAATCTAGAGGTGTGAAGTGCAGAATATGGCAAATTATTAAATAATTTCAAACTTCAGTTTGAGAGAGTTGACTGTCAGCCTGTCAAAACTTTCTGGTGTCATGGTAGTATATTTTCTCTCTTGTTGTGAAGTCATGTTCACATTCCTCCACTCCTCGGCCTTATACATAACAGTATTTTTAGTTCAATGAAAACAAATGTGCGTCTCCATTGAAGTTGATAAAATTATATTTCTCAGTGACCATTTTACACTTGTGTTGCATCTTCAGATTGGATCTGTAAATGATAAGCAGTTGCTTTCACAAAGGAATTCTTATGGTCATGTACCTATCTAACACTGTTTATAAAGTAAGTAAATCTGATATACCTAAGTCACTGCAATGCTCCTATTGGCAAGTGAAACTGGGAAATTGAAAAGATAAATATTGTTTTATGGGTGTGACAATCATGTAAGATCATGAAATGGACCGTGGTGGGGCACAGTAAGAGGTAGGCAAGTGATTACCCTGTGGTACTAGCAAATATTGGTGTGACAGATTATAAGCAAGCTCCAGTTCAGAATAGCTGGATACAATGAAAAGTACTGGATATAGTGATAACTGTGTAGAATAAAAACAGTACCGGTACATTACCACGGTAGCGAGACATAGTGGCTCACCTGTAGGCGGGGATACCGCCCGTCAGCTTTGACCCATGATGTCATCACAGCGCAATAGTTTTGAGATGCGTGCATGTTTGTAGAAGACGTGAGGGATTATGTGGTGGTTGGTTAAAGACGATAGCTTGTTTACAAACAAAACAGATTGATATTTTGTGTTTAAAAAGTGTTCTGTAGCTTCTCTCTGATGGTTAGATGTAGGTTAACAGATTTTTTGTGCGAGCGCCGAAGGCGCAGAATTTTTCTGCTGACTTCTGATCAGTGATACATTCTGATATCTATAATAACTACAGATTATTAGTATCTACAATACAGAAGTATTAGTATATCCCGTATACTGGTTTTCAGACATCTTGATGTCATGGGTCAAAGCAGATGGGTGGTATCCCAGTGTACAGTTATGCCGACATAGTCACGAAAAGTAGCTAATGGACAAACAAAATTTTGTCAAGACTTCACGATGGTATCATAAAATATCAGAATTTTGTATCAACTGATCATTCATGGTCAAATGTTCTGATTGCTTTTTTTCACATCTGAAAGGCATAGATACAAAGAATTAAAATTGTCAATCTTTTGCCCTTTGTGAATAAAGGGCGACATTGTTCCCTTACTCCAAACTGACATTTCTGACCCTCTTGCGAAATTACAATAGACACACATTCAGGAGGAGAGTGGTTCATATCCACTTAAAACCATCCGATTCAGTTTTTCCTGTGATTTCTTGAAATCACTTGAGGCAAATGATTGGATGATTTCTCCCAAAGGGCATGGCCGACTTCCCTCCCCATCCTTAACCAAACTGTGTAACCTCTGCTCTAATGACCCTGTTGGGAATGGGGCATTAAATGCTAATCTTCCTTCCTTTCGTAGTGCATAACTGTCACAAGTATGCTGCCCTGAGATATTTACTGTTGACTAGATCAGCTAATTTCTATATTTGATAGGTCACCCATGGGGAGGTTGTTAGAGTTCACTTCAGAAACACTGAACTAACACATTAAGAAATACTGATGATTGGTTAATAACAAAAGTTATATTTAATGTTCTGCAAAGTTTGAATCCATAAATTGTGCAAATCCCAGATGTTTTACCTGGGTTGCACAGTAGTTTGTCAGATTGTCAAGTAGAAAGCATCCTTTGATTTCTGGTGCAACCTGATTGAAACCCTTCATAATAAGCCAAATCATTAATTATAACAGTTACATGGAATGGTCTAGTGTGTCATGCTGATACACTGGACAGCCGATACTGCCGGAGGTTTGAGTCCTCCCTTAGGTGGGTGTGTTGTACTTACAAGGGGACCATCAGAAGTGTAAATAACAAATTTTGATGGGTCTCAGATATGTTTTGAGGGACATACTCTGAGTATCAGGTTATTCGCTTTTCAAACAGGCTTTGGATTTTGAGAAAATTGACGTTGAAGTTCACTGCGCTCTGTAAGACGCAGAACATTAGCCGTTTTCCAAAAAAGTGAGCGTGGTGTAGTAGTTAAGGTGTACAGCTACCATGATGGAGGTATGGTGTTTTTACTTGCTATCACCTGCATCATTAGCTATGCCACAAGACATTCCATGTCAACACACGAGCAAAATTTTAGTCAGTCTCCAGACAGACTACCATCTACCACTTCCGTTTAAAAAACTAATTCACTCCCATCCAATGAAAGCTTATGGTAAAACACCTCAAGTTTCCAATCTTTACCTTTACCAGATTGCTGTTATACGATTTTTTTGAGACGGGTCGGGGGGGGGGGGGGGGTCCTATCCCCCTCATCCCCCCCCCCCCTTAGTTACGCCACTGTGCTAGGCTATCAGTTCTTTGATCTCATAACCAGTTCCAAGGAAAATAGTCTCATTCATTCATTTATTTCATTATAAGATTCACATGGTAGTAGCACAGGAGTGGCCAGACATGGTGGTTTGTGTGGATGTGTGTGTTTGTGTGGGTTGTGTGGTGGTTTTGTATGCTGTATTAGAATTAACTGAACTCTTTCTGTAAAATGCTAGCAAAAAAAAAAAAAAAAAAAAAAAAACAAACAAACAAACTCAGAATCTTTCTTTTGTGTCTGTCTTTTTTTAAAGTAGTGATTTATTATTTCACTGTTGTCAAGCCTCAGATGTAAATTATTCATAATAACATTGTGATACTTAAGATTTTCTTTATTCAGTAGCATTCATTATATCATTTGATACCTTGTTATTTATTCTACTTGGATAGCTGACACAAATCACATTTATTAAAATAAAATTTCACACTACAGCCACAAGTAGACAATTGTTTTCTTTACAAATCTGACAAATCATTAATAGTCAAACTGTGTATCACTTTGAAACAGTAAACCATTTTTGCTGTAACTTCTGATGTCTGAAAAACTTTGACCGATACAAACCCTTACATACACAACATGTGTAGGAAATTTGAGAATAGTTTGTAACTCGGTGTGAAGGTGATTGCTGAGCCAGACACAAAGGAATACAGTGTACATCTACATACATACTGTGCAATCCATCCAATGGTGCATTGTGGAAGGTACCTAGTACCACCACTCTTTCCGTTGCACTTCCATATAGAACAATGGAAAAACAAACACTTGTGTGCATATGTACAAGCCCTAATATCTCTGATCTTATCTTTGTGGTCCTTGTGCAAAATGTAAATTGGTGGCAATACAATTGTTCGGCAGACTGTTTAAATTCTGGCCCTTTATGTTTTGTCAACAGAGTTGTCCCATTTCGAGGTCACCTTTTGTCAGAATAGTTAGTGAGAAGTGTTTTGCTATCAGCCTACTGTGCAATGGGTGAGTGGTGATAGTAATGAATTGGCACCTAAATCTGTGGCCTTTTTTACTAACACAGGAAGCATTTCCAACAGGATTGGTTGTATTTTGTTGAAACATGATGTGAAATGTGTGTGTGTGGGGGGGGGGGGGGGGAGGGTTTACCACCATTTAAGGTGAAGGCCCTGTTGGGGTGTATAAAGGATGATCTTGGGCTGTGTAAAGCTGATGTTTATCATATTCCTTGCAGTTTGGCATGTTATTTATTGGTCAGTCAGGACTATGGAAGACTGCTGTATTGAACACAAGCATCACACATGCTTACAACAGCTGAGCAAAACTGCTGTTGTAGAACATTGTTTTGGCACTGGTCATCCTATGGAATATAACACAGATTGTGGCATGCACTTCCACCTAGTTAGCTTAAGGAAGCTGTTAAAATTGAACTAGCAAGGTCATTTTTGTGTACATTCTGCTTGAAATCTGGCTCTCGTCAAAAACTAGAGGGTCAAAAATTAATGTTGTCTCACCTGTTGAGTCACTATCAATATTTCTGATGTTGGTCATCTTTGGTTCTTTTGACTCTGCAGTTACTTGTACTGAGCATTATATTCTTTGTTTACCCTTTGCAAACCAAGGTATTAAATTCTCTTGCATATTGCTTTCTGGGTGTAATTGTGCCTTGAGAATGTCAGAATATTGGCAGTGGTACACCGTGTGAGCTGGCAACATACCCCTAAGTTGCTTGAACATTCAATATGTTGTGAATAGTTAGGGTTTCACAGTGTACCCTTCCCTTTCTCACTGAGATGTTATTCACTCCTAGTGAAATCCCACCTACCAATAACATTTACAGGAATCAAACCAATGCCTGATCCAACAGCTGTCTGATGCAGCTGATATAATTCCGTATTGACCTTCCTTACAGAGTTGTTCACCTGAAACCAATCATACTACATAAGAACATGCTCCAACCCAATGTTTATATGGTTTGTTGCAATATCTAATTTTAACAGGTTACTCTCAGAATTGTAGCACTGATCCCTGTTTTCCTCTCAATCCACTATCACAACATGATTGTGCCTTACAAAGGTCTTGTACAAGGACATACAATGCCTGTCGCTTTGCCTTGAAAAAGTTTGTGACATTGACAGGTACAATCAGTTTTTGCTGCAAAATCTGGCCCAAAACTCCTTGGATTAGGCAAGGACGAGGAGTGAAATCCACCGTGTCCTTTCCAAATGAAACATACCTGCCATTTGTCTTAAACAATTTAGGGATTTGTGGTAAACTTCAATTTGTATGTTTGGATGGATATTTCAACCACTGACTGTCAGTGTTGACTGTTTCTGTCATTAATTTTGCCATGTGATCGGCTAGTGGCTACAACTGGAAGATATGTATAATAATTTTCAAGATACGTTGGATTCATTTTCTCACGACATGTTCATGTAGACTTGGCTGTCTTTGTGAAGTATACTGATTTTACTTTGGCATAAATAGTTACTAAGAACATCGTTTCTGAAGTAAGAGTGATCAGTGACGTGTTGAAACAACCTTAAAACATCAGTGTCTACTGGATAGACTTTCAGAATTTAAAAGGTAAAGCAGTCAACAATCCGAAGATTGGTTTGAACACCACAGTGCTTTACTAAATTTACCTACTTAATACTCATTCAAGTTGTCCAGAGGATTGTGGTCACATAATATACAAATTTGCTTATTAGTATTGAAGTAATAAGTAATTTAATAGCTGTATTTCTATGTTTAATACAGCATGATTTTAGCATGACAATATGGCTCTTTTCAGCATACATTAATGGCTTTTTGGAGTCCAGTCATATTAGTATCACAAGAAGGCTTAACATAAGATATCAGTTCAAATATTAACTTTATTTGCTAGATACAACTAGTTTTACATAAATTTTCAGTACTTGGTGGTTGCCAACTAACAACTGAGCTGCGTCTGTAAGGTGATGGAACGCATGGTTAACGCTCGGTTGGTCTGGCTCCTCGAATCTCGCCGCCTCCTGACTAATATCCAATGCGGTTTTCGTCGACACCGCTCTGCTGCTGATCACCTCGTTACATTGTCGACCTTCATTATGAACAACTTTCTAAAGAAGCGTCAAACAGTAGCAGTGTTCTTAGACTTGGAGAAGGCATACAATACCTGTTGGAGAGCGGGCATTCTCCGCACATTGCACACATGGGGCCTTCGGGGCCGCCTTCCTCTTTTCATTCAAGCGTTTTTGGCGGATCGCAAGTTCCGGGTACGGGTGGGCTCTGTTTTGTCAGACACCTTTCGCCAGGAGAATGGGGTACCACAGGGCTCTGTCTTGAGTGTGGCGCTCTTTGCCATTGCAATCAATTCGATCATAGATTGCCTTTCAGCCGACGTCTCCGGATCTCTTTTTGTTGACGATTTCGCAATTTATTGCAGCGCCCAGCGGACGTCTCTTGGAGCGTTCTCTTCAACGCTGTCTTGACCGTCTATATTCCTAGAGCATCGCAAACGGCTTCCGATTCTCCACTGAGAAAACTGTGTGTATAAACTTCTGGAGATACAAGGAATTTCTTCCACCTTCTCTACGTCTCGGCCCTGTTGCTCTCCCTTTCGTGGAGACTACGAAATTCTTGGGACTCATGATGGATCGTAAACTTTGCCGGTCCACACACGTGTCCTACCTGGCTGCCCGTTGTGCCCGATCCCTTAATGTTCTTCGTGTCCTCAGTGGCACGTCATGGGTAGCGGATCGTACCGTTCTGCTTCACCTTTACCAGGCCATTGTTCAGTCGAAGCTCGACTACGGAAGCCTTGTATACTCTTTTGCATGGCCGTCGATTCTCCGCCGTCTCAACTCTATTCACCATCGGGGATTACGTCTGGCGACCGGTGCATTTTATACAAGCCCTGTTGAAAGTCTGTATGTCGAGGCTGCTGTATTACCCTTGACCATTCGACGTGACATGCTCTTGTGTCGGTACGCATGCCGCCTGGGGTCGATGCCCAACCATCCATCTTACCGATTATTTTTTGACGACTCACTCGATCGCCAATATCAGTTGTCTGCGATTGCCTTGCTTCCACCTGGAGTTCGGTTTCGCCGCCTGCTACAGCGGCTCAATTTTACCCTTCCTTCCACCCTTCGGTTGAGCGAAAGCCCATTGCCACCGTGGCATCAGGCCCAGGTTCACACTCACCTTGAACTTAGTTCGCTCCCCAAGGAGAGCACTCCGGATATGGTATACCGCTCGAGGCTTGTCGAACTCCGTTCGCGGTTCGATAATGCCATATTTATTTACACTGATGGTTCCAAGAGCACTGCCGGTGTCGGATCTGCCTTCGTCGTCGGCGACAACCGTTTCCAATACAAGCTCCCTGACCGGTGCTTGAACTTCACGGCTGAGCTTTTTGCCCTCCACCAGGTCGTTTTGTATACCTGCCGCCACCGCCAACCTTTCTATGCCATATGTTCGGACTCCCTTAGTGCCCTGCAGAGTCTTAAGGACCCTTTCTCGAACCATCCTCACGTGTATCGGATCCAACGCTCCCTCCAGTTGCTAGCAGATGACAGCTGTCACGTTTCTTCTCTGTGGGTCCCTAGACATGTGGGTGTGCCCGGGAATGAGACCGCCGACATAGCAGCCAAGGCAGCAGCTCTTTTGCCTCGCAAGGCTACCTTTTGCGTCCCATCGGACGATGTTCAACGGGCTCTTCGCTGGAGTATCGTGTCGTCATGGCACAGTGCATGGCTTTCACTGTACAACAATAAATTGTGAACTGTCAAACCGATCCCGACGACTTGGAGGACCTCCTCACGCCCCTCTCGGCGGGAGGAGGTCATCCTGGCCTGGTTGCGGATCAGTCACTGCCATTTCAGCCACCGTCATTTGCTAACCGCCGACCCTGCACCGCTGTGCTCCTGTATCCCACTCATTGTACTAAAAATGGGAGAGTTACAGAAATATGCAACCTCATTGTATTCTGGTTATATTAGCACTAAAACTTCTGAGTAGGTAGAACTTATTGCAAAGGAAATGAGTCAGTAGGCACCTGTTTATCACCAGTGCAATAGATACAAATATATCGCTGAACTTGGTGAGAGTAAATAATGTAGGATGGGCTTACATTCTTCATTGATTTCGCAAATTGGCATCAAATCATATCACATTTTTTTGTGTGAATGCAATCATGAACAAGAAGTCATAGTCAAAAGACTAGGTGAATTGAAACTAATTTATCACTTGAATCACTAAAATTTTCAAGACTGTTGTTGTTATTTGGATGTTTAAGGGGAACAAAACTACAATGGTCATCAGTCCCCCAGTCCATCACAAAGTGTCAAAATAAAAGCGCGGACGTCAAATAAATGCGCCCAGAGATAAAGTGTGCAAAGTGGGAGGGGAATCCCACTGGGTCCAGAAAACATCAACAAAACGGAGAAGAAACTAAACGAAAAAGGGACGATCACACACACGCCTTACAACAAAGAGGCCGACAGCAGTGGTTGACCGACCATAGGAATAAAAAAATGAAAAGGCAACCACTCGGCAGTACAAGGGAAGGACCAGTCAGAGAGACTGATAAAAAAACCCTGCTCGAATAAAACTTAAAACTGAATTTGCTGCTGAAGCATCGTCACGTAAAACATCTGATAAAACGTCAGGAATTTTAAAACGACGCCGCAAGGCGGCTAAAACCGGGCAGTCCACTAGGATGCGGACCATTGTTAAATGGGAGCCACACTGACACTGGGGCGGGGCCTCACCACAAAGGAGATGTCCGTGGGTGAGCCACGAATGCCCAATAAGGAGTCTACACAGCACCACGGAGTCCCGGCGAGAGGCCAGCATGGAAGAACGCCATGCGGTCGTGGTCTCCTTGTCTACCCGAAGCTTGTTGGGTGTGCCCAGGCTATGCCACTCGGCATCCCGACACTGATGGACGCGGTTGCGAAACAGTGTACGGAGATCAGACGCCGGGAGGCCGATGTCCATAATGGACGCACTAACTGCCTGCCTGGCAAGTCTGTCAACACGTTCATTGCCCGGAATGCCCACATGACCCGGAGACCAGATGAACACCACTGTTCGCCCGGACTGTTCAATGGCACAAAGCTTCTCCTGTATGGCCAACACCAGAGGAGACCGCGAGTAACACTGGTCCAGAGCTCTAAGGCTGCTCAAATAAGCAAGGCTGCAAATAAGAAAAGACTCACCTGAGCAGGACCGGATATTCATGAGAGCTCTGTGAATGGCCACCAGCTCTGCATCCATTCGGCAGAGGGTGCTGTTCCACACGGTCACCAAGAGTATATGCAAATCCCACACAGCCATCAACCAGGGAACCATCTGTGTAGACCAGGTCATAACCAGGATACGCGGCGACGACAGCTGAGAAATGGCGGCGGAGTGCCTCCAAGGGAACCGAGTCTTTGGGTCCATGGGCCAAGTCCAGCCGGATACAGGGCCTTGGCAAGCACCACAGGGGTGAACGTGCATGGACCCGATAAGGAGATGGAAGAGGAAAAGACTCAAGCTCCAGCATGAGGGATCGAACTCGAAAGGCATTTGTATGACCTGACCTAGGGCGTCGCTGATGGGGACGGACGACCACATCAGAAAAGAGGAGACACCGGTTTGGGTGGCCAGGGGAGCAATATACATTGGCTGCATAAGCCACGAGCAGGTTTTGGTGGCGTATCTCTAAAGGTGGGACCCCAGCCTCCACAAGTAAGCTGTTCACAGGGCTGGTGCGGAAGGCACCCGTCGCGATGCGAACCCCACAGTGGTGGATGGGGTCCAACAGGCGCAATGCCAAAGGGGATGCTGAACCATAGGCAATGCATCCAAAGTCAAGCCGTGACTGTACCAGTGGTTTGTAGATTCGTAATAGTGTGGAGCGATCCGCGCCCCAACTTGTGTGGCCCAGGTGGCGAAGAACATTCAGATGGCGCCAGCACTCCTGCTTCAGCTGACGAATATGAGGAAGCCACATAAGCCGAGCGTCGAAGACAAGCCCTAAAAACCTATGTGTGTCCACTACCTGAAGTAAGTGGTCGTCGACGTAAAGTTCGGGGTGTGGGTGAACAGTCAGACGCCGACAGAAGTGCATAACACTTGTCTTGGCCGCAGAAAACTGGAAGCCGTGGGCAAGAGCCCAGGACTGCGCTTTGCAAATCGCTCCCTGCAGTCTGCGTTCAGCCACTTGTGTGCTGGAAGAGCTAAAATAGATGCAGAAGTCGTCAGCATGTAGTGAAGGGGATACTGACGACCCAACTGCTGTCGCTAGGCCATTAATGGCTATTAAAAATAAGGGAACACTCAGAACGGAGCCCTGAGGAACCCCATTTTCCAGCACATGGGAGGTGCTTCGAAAGGCACCAACTTGAACTCTAAAAGAACGGACAGCTAAAAAGTTATTGATAAAAATCGGAAGGGAGCCCCAGAGACCCTACCCATGTAAAGTAGTGAGTATGTGGTGTCGCCACATTCTGTCATATGCCTTGTGCATGTCAAAGAAGACGGCCACGAGATGTTGGCGCCTGGAAAAGGCTGTGCGGATTGCGGACGCGAGGTACACCAGGTTGTCGGTGGTGGAGCGACCCTGGCGGAATCCACCCTGGCATGGAGCCAGTAAGCCCCGAGTCTCGAGGAACCAGCACAACTGCCTACTGACCATGCGCTCCAACAGTTTACAGAGAACATTGGTCAGGCTGATGGGTCGATAGCTATCCAAATGAGCAGGGTTTTTGCCCGGTTTCATCACAGGTATGATGATACCCTCCCGCCACTGCGAAGGGAATACCCCGGCGCTCCAGATCCGATTGAAAATGGCGAGGATATTACCCTGGCTTTCTGCAGAGAGGTGTCGCAGCATTTGGGCATGGATGCTATCAGGCCCAGGGGCCGTGTCAGGACATTGCGCGAGGGCACCAAGTAGCTCCCACTCAAGGAATGGAGCGTTATAAGCCTCAGTGCGGCGGGTGGTAAAAGAGATAGGCTTGCGTTCTAGGCGCTCCTTTAACGAACGGAAGGCCGGTGGGTAGTTTGCAGACACAGCAGCACGAGCATAATTCTCAGCAAACATCTCGGCAAGCATCATTGGATCTGTACATATGGCTCCATTCACGGAGATCCCAGGGATTGTTGTTGTTGTTGTGTATCCCCGTAAGCGCCTACTCCGGCTGCAATGGTGGAAACGTATGTCTCCCAACACTCCCGTTTCCGTCTTCTAATTAAACAGCGAGCACGAGCACGGAGCCTTTTAAAGGTAATGAGGTGCTCAAGAGAAGGGTGCCGCCTGTACCGCTGTAGGGCCCGCCTACGATCTTTAATAGCGTCAGCGAACTCTGGTGACCACCACGGTACCGCCTTACGCCGTGGGCGCCCCGAGGAACGAGGAATATTAGCTTCTGCAGCAGACAATATGGACTGCGTGGCGCTCTCAACCACCACATTGATGGTGGGGGAGGGCCAACGATGGCAGCAGAGGTGTAGCCTTTCCAGTGAGCCCTATGAAGAGCCCACCGAGGAGAGCATGCTGGGGACTGACGTTGTGGGAGTGACAAAAAGATAGGAAAATGGTCACTGCCGCACAAGTCGTCATGGACACTCCAGTGGATGGATGGCGGAAGGCTGTGGCTGCATATCGACAGATCAATGGCCTAGAATGTTCCGTGTGCCACACTGAAATGTGTGGGGGCACCTGTATTCAAGAGGCAGAGGTCGAGCTGAGAAAGCAGGTCCTCGACAACTCTGCCACGGCCAGAGATCGTAGAACCACCCCACAGGGGATTGTGGGCATTAAAGTCACCCAATAGCAAAAAAGGTGGCGGGAATTGTGAGATAAGTGCAGCCAAGACAGCCATAGAGACATCGCCATCAGGAGGGAGGTAGAGACTGCAGACAGTAATCTCTTGTCGTCCTTACCCTAACAGCCACCGCTTCCAACGGTGTCTGAAGGGGCACAGGTTCACTATATACAGAGGTAAGGACATACACACACACTCCACCTGACACTCTGTTATACTGGCTACGATTGCAGAAGTATCCCCTATAGCCCCGAAGAGCAGGGGTCCGCATTGCCGGAAACCAGGTTTCCTGCAGGGCAATGCAGAGAGCAGGTGTAACGCTCAGAAGTTGTCGTAGCTCAGCCAGGTGGGTGAAAAAAACCGCCGCAGTTCCATTGGAGGATGACAGAATCCGACAGCTGGGAAGGCATGAATGAAAAAAAGTTATGAATTACACCTCGACATCTTTTGTAGCCACCGGTAGCGATGCATCAGCTCCGATGTCCATTGCATCTGATGCATCCAAGAGAGCAAGGTCCTCGGGGGATGCGAGTATCTCCCCCTCGTCCTCAGAGGCAGAGGTGGAGGGGGCGGGTGGCACAGTGGCCACCGTGGAATCTTTGCTCTTATCCTTTCTCTCCTTTTTCTTTCGAACCCTCGAGTCCCTCGGGGGCTTCGCTGGAAGGAGGGGCTTCGCAGATTCAGCCTCCGTCTCAGTGACAGAGGGAGAGTGCAACGCCCTGCGGCCAGCAGCCGGCAATGGTGCCTGCTGCTGGTGGCCAGTACTGGTATCGGCACTGGAGGAAGCCGTAGAAGGGAGCATCCCGAGGGTCCCCTTCTGAATGAGGGCAGCCGGATTAGGTTGAATCTTCTCCGACGGAGGGTTGGGGGCTGCTCCCGAAGCAAGTGCCTTGGGAGCAGGAGGAGGAATGGAGCCCCCGGCCATTGTGGGGGCAGGTGTGAGTGGACGGCCCTGAGGCCCGGCAGATGGTGGAACACTAGTGTCTGCTGCAGGTTTAGAGGCGGATGGAGACGATGTAACTGCTGCGAAAGAGGCAGTCATGGTAACGGGGTGAAGTCGCTCATACTTCTTTTGAGCCTCAGAATACGAAAGTCGGTCCAAGGTCTTAAGTTCCATGATTTTACGTTCCTTACGAAGAACGGTGCAATCCGACGAACAAGGAGGATGATGCAAGCCACAATTAACGCAGATGGGAGGCGGTGTGCATGGTGCGTCCGGGTGTTGTGGACGTCCACAGTCCCTACATGTAGCGTTGAAAGTACATCTAGAGGACATGTGGCCGAATTTCCAGCATTTGAAGCATCTCATAGGAGGAGGAATGTAAGCTTTCACGTCGCACCGGTAAACCATTACCTTGACAACCGGTGGCAACCTTGTGATCCTTTCACCCTCTATGGACACGCCGGACGAAGTGGACTCCTCTACGCTCCAAGTTGGTGCGTAACTCGTCGTCGGACTGTAACAAAAGGTCTCGGTGGAAAATTATACCTTGGACCATATTTAGCGACTTATGTGGTGTGATGCTCACAGGGACACCACCCAGCTTGTCGCAGGCAAGTAACGCCCGCGATTGAGCTGGGGAAGCTGCTTCTATGAGCACTGCGCCGCTTTGCATCTTGGACAATCCGGAAACTTCGCCGTACTTGTCCTCAAGATGTTCCACAAAGAAAAGAGGCTTCGTAGATGCAAACGACTCACCATCCGTGCGGCTGCATACAAAGAATTTGGGAGAGTATGGCTCATTCACAGATCTAGCTCGACGTTCCTCCCACGGTGTAGGCAGGGAAGGGAACGAACGGGGGGTTATATACAGCAGCATTATAATCTCCTCTTCCACGCTTAGAGACGCCGTTTTCGCGACCGGCCACGCTTTTGTTTGCTCGTTTCATTGTCGTCCCACGAGCAGCTAGGGAAAAGAGGTCCACCCAGGCAGAGCCCCGCTTGCCTTGGGAAGCCTTATACAACTGAGGTGCGGCAGGTTCCTCAGAGGTTGCTCGCTAGCGGCTGTTCAACCTCAACAGCCATGCATCTCCTCGGCACATAGCACACCTTGAGATTGAGGTTTTTTTTTTATAGAGGTTTGTACCGTCCTCGCGACCCGGGCAATTAAGCCAAGATCCCCGGGCTCTGATACGTACAACGTTCCACCGTCGCGCCGAACGATGGTCGTTGAGGCACGCGCAGAGCTTACGGTGTAGCAGACTGTTGGCGCGACACAGCCCACAGCTCAGGACCCCGGGTTCGCCAAGCCCGTACTCAGCAAATTAATGCTGAGCCCCTGAGGGGTTTTCAAGACTAGAAATAACTATCTGTAGTAGCACTATGTAAAACTGGGAAGAAGTAAATCAGACTGATGTGTGGAGCACAACAAAACTAACTGAAAACAGCATTTCTGCTAGCTTTACAGCATACACAAGTAAACACATTCACGCACACTTTCACGTCCTTGGTTGTGTGTTGTATGTACATATCCTGGAAAGGGTGAATGCTAAAAATGTTAGTATGAATGTGATTTCCTCTTCTATCTTCCTGTGCCAAACATCTCGATCTGCTTTAGGGGATATGATTCACTATCATTTTCATATAAGGAAGTGTAGAAACATATAAAACTGTCAACAACTTTCTAAGATTTAAAACTGCAGTTAGTTGCTGTATTGACAGGTTTGACAATTATGATGCCATAAAAATATTTGGCAACTACCAAATAACATCAAATGTCTGACAGATAGCCAACAATAATTTAAAAACAAATTGAAAGAATTTCTGAATGACAATTCTTTGTGTTCAGTAGATGAATTTTTTACA
The DNA here is from genome assembly GCA_026315105.1 of Locusta migratoria. Taxonomy (NCBI): domain Eukaryota; kingdom Metazoa; phylum Arthropoda; class Insecta; order Orthoptera; family Acrididae; genus Locusta; species Locusta migratoria. The sequence goes on from CM048744.1 coordinate 706,850,373, forward strand.
TATTGTTATATGAATTACTTCATCTTCTCTGGAACTTGACTGCTCCTTGCCAATATACGATTCCTTGATTCTCAACCAGTGTGTGCATAGCATAATCACCAATAAATTAATTTTGTAGAGTATTGCTAATGCACTTTATTAAGATTTCTATGATCTATGGAAAATGTAAGTCTTAAACATTATTTCATAAGAAGTATGACATAAGATATCAGCAGATATTGTTTACTAAATCAGATGTATAAGTTACTTCTTCTGACTAGCATTAAACAAAATCCTTCCACATCCCTTTTGGTAACGTTCATTGATAAAACATCAAATTAATGGTGGAGGAACCGTCAGATGCTTAACTCTGTGTGAACAGTATTATGGAATAGACATTAATAGCTTTGTGAAAGGAAAACAGTGAGTAGTTGTAAGGAATCTTCAGCTATAGAATAGCTGTCATCATTGTGTAAGTCAGCAAGTACAGTTGCATGAGGTTACATATAGTAATGCACCTGCAAGTCTTCAAAATTTGAACATTTTTAATACTTGCATGTGCACCATTATATGTTGAGTGGATAAGATTTGGCTCAGCTGTAGATGGGGATACCACCCGTCAGCTTTGACCCATGACGTCATCGCAGCGCGATAGTTTTGAGGTGTGTGCGTGTTTGTAGAAGGCATAAGTGATTATGTGGTGGTTGAGTTAAAGACGATAGTTTGATTACAGACAAAACAGATTAATATTTTGTGTTTAAAAAGTTATCTGTAGCTTCTCTCTGATGGTTAAGTGTAGGTTAACAGGTAGATTTTTTTTCTTGTATGTGAGTGCCGAAGGCGCGAATTTTTGGGCTAGGACCTGCGATCGACGGTACAGTCTGTTATCTATAACTGCAGATTATTTATATCTACAATATAGAAGTATTAAGATACCCCGTATACTGGTTTTCTGACATCTTGATGTCATGGGTCAAAGCAGATGGGTGGTATCCCAGTCTATAGTTATGCCTAAGATTCTGTATGGAAACATAAACCCAATGTGATAGTACTCACTGACTTGTGCATTGATTATGGCTAGTTTGTAAACAAAATCAGTTTGTAATAAGTGAAGTTTTTCATAACTGCTGTTTTCCTTTCATCATAAATCCTTAAACATCATTACACAAGAAATTCTTTCAAGAATTGTAGTTTACTTGATATATTACTGTGTGGTTTATTAAAAGATAATATTTTCTACAATTTCAGGTATTCAGAGTACCAGAAACAGCAACTGTTCTTTTGAGGTATGTATTTCTGTTTATTTAAATTGGTATTTTCAGATTGATAAGTATGTAGAACAGTTTGTATAATTTATGTAATCTATTTATCCATTTTCTAGTGGTGGGATAAAATTCACTGATCTCTCAGCACAAGAAGGTGAGTACAATTTTTAGTAATGTGCTTGAAATGAGTGCCATCTTCTACTCTTCCTTTTTTGTATGTTCCATGTCTGTGTACCAATGTACTATGAATGCACTAAAATGTCTACAAATTTTTGAACCTAAGAAATCTTCATTTATATTTCTTATCAATATGTGTAATGCATGGTTTTTTTTTTTTTTTTTTTTTTTTTTTTTTTTTTTTTTTTTTTTTTTTTTTTTTTTTTACTATAAGTAACTGGAAATGACAAGTCTTTGGCTGATTTTTGTGGTTCAGTAACAACTGTGAATAATTTTTCCCATTTTTTTATTAACTAAATCTTCCCACTATGGTGGCATTAGAAATAAGAGGTGGTTCAATTGTGCAGTAAATGAATTTGTAACTGAATAGTAAAATGTCAGTTTAGTTGCAATTACATTATGTGTGCTAGCTGCAAGTCTGCATATTTGTGTGATAATAATGGTGGTTTTTTTCCTCTCATAGTTTCATATCTTTCTATAGTCCGCATCACATAGGAAGATGGCCCAGTTTTCAGCCATTCTGCACATACCCCTCCACCAGCGCATTGGCAGCCTATAATATTCATTCCCCAGGCACGTGGTTGGCCGCCAGTTACACAATGTTTCTTCCTCAGGCTCAGCTTCTGGTTTTTGGCCATAGCTCCTCCCCTTCAACCTTCCACTATCGCTCTGCCTCTGTGTGCGCGCACACACATTCTTACGTGATGCCAGCTGTACTCTTTTAGAGTTTGTTATTCTGACACATCTTCTCTCAATGATGCCTTCTTTCACCATTATATTTTCAATCCTTTCTAAGAGGTTCATCAAAGAATTAGTCTCCCAAGTTTTGTTAAATTTGCCTCATGTACACTAGTCATATATGGTCTTGTTTTACCTATTTAAATTTGTGTAAGGGCCACACTTTAACCCCAAAGTCACACTGGGGAAGTTGATGAAACATCTGTTTTGTGAAGCCAATCACATAAGAATGTTCCTCTTTTGATATCTGAGAGACATTCGTATTAATGTAACACCTACCTTTACGTAGTGTATAATAGAGTACAGCTGAACTGACTTCTCACGGAAAAGCTGTGTCCAGGCACACACAGACAAACATGTAACACATAATTTAAGAGTTCTCATTTTTTGCTTTTACCACTTTTGTGTGCAAGCAAATTGAAAATAATTAGAAATTTCACTATTGAATTTCAAATTTTTCATGAATCCACAACTTAAATTTATCATTGATTTTGATTGCCTTTGTCAACTCAAACAAGCTCTTCCATTCTGACCTAACCTAGATCTCAGAAAAAGCTAACGATCATTTTATCACCACAATAGATTCAATATTTGAGGTGAAATCATAACTATATTACAACACTTTGGAAAATCTGAGCTGCAGACATAAACATGAAGAGAGAGAGGGGGGGGGGGGGGGAACCAGTCACATTCACATAACTTTAAATTTTTGGCCACAGCCTTCATTGGGAAGAGAATATGTACAAGAACACAGACACATTGTAACAAAAGATATGGAAAATGTTAGCTTCTGGCAGAACTGTTAAATGGGAAGGAAGAGGTGTAGGGAATGGACCAACGAGGCTTAGGAAATATGTAATGGAAAAGTTGCTCAGAAATCTGGGTCAGGGAACACTTACTGGATGGGATGAGAGGGAACTTTTGTGTCTCAGCCTCGTCGCCGCTTTTGTGTCTTGTTTCCGTCGTAGGTGTTGGTGGCCGAGTAGAAAGAGATCGACACAGGAATAAAGGATGCACGCTTGTGCAGGTACGAAGGTGAGCAGCCAGTGGGACAGCAGAAACTAGAAACACTAGAGTAAATTAGAACGAGATATATATTTCATAAAGACTTAGTAATACTTAACTTTTACATACTTCTGTACTGCAGAATGCTGATACATAGTTGAGCTAGAGGCCTGTCTAGTGCCTGTCCGATAGCAAAGTCTTCACTGGTGCCTATCTGATTCCGAAGTGTTAACTGGTTCCTATCTCAGTCCCAAGTGAACAATGTCGTTCAGTGGTGGCCACGAGCGGAGTTGTAGCAGAGGGCGCTCATGGCTGACGTCGTAAGAACGCCGCGCCATGTGTGCATGGCGGTGCGCACTTTAGACTTGTGCAACACCACAGGAACGATTTGATTCTTCATGTTCTTCAGCATACTTAATGACAAGGCTTCAGATGACATGTTTTGTCAGTAGAGGCTCTGCTATCTTACAAAGAACAAGATTTGAACGATAAAGTATTTAAAGGTTCAGGTTATCTAAGAAGGCCTTATTTGATCTGTTTCTTGGCAGTAAACAGTTACGTGCAGTACATTCGTAGCTGGGGGTGGGGGGAGAGGAACCATCTTGGGCAGAATTGACATTCTGAAATTTCCATACCTGAAATTTGCTCTGTCAATATAAAATGATAGTGAAAAAGAAAATTGTAAGTTCTGTTATTACTTGAAAACTATGCATTGTTAAACAACTAAACCAATACTATACATAGGATTAAATTCTATACAATTTGTCATATTGATTTTATCACTCTCTCCTGTTGCTCCCATTCACTACTTCTAGTCCTATCTCAGTTGATGTAATCCAAACTGTTCATTGCTGCTATAGAGACACTGTTGTTAGTCCCTCACTTTCCGTAAATACAGCAGTCCTTCATTTTCACAAAACTAACAAAAATTAAACAAAAATTCTCTTAATGATGGCATATTAAGGGTGGTTATCCAAGGAGAACAAAAAGTAGTGGTTAAGAAAGTGTTGTAAAACAATGTGCTAATAAACTGTTGATTGGTGCTTGTAGCTTGTCAAGTATTATCCATCCTTAATAAAAATGCTAAATACATACATCTAGTGCAAGACAGTGTCCTTGCACCATTCTCTGGAGGAACCCAGAGTTTTATGAATGCTGACGACTGTGCACACACTGCAAAAATGGCTCAAACCTTGTCTAAAGCCCTAAAAGAATTTAAAATTTATTATTATGAAGATATAAAGACCAATCCTGCATAAACTCAGACCTATTTTTCCACTTCAGAATAATCCGTTACAATCCTTCAAATCTGGGAAAGAACTAAGCCTAAACATTATTCAAATCCAAAATACTTCGGAATAACTTTTGACTGCATAGTTACATACAAGAAACACTCCATAAAACATGAAATAGAAAGCGTCTCACATAAATTGCCTAGTACAGAAACTGATCGGCGCCACAAGGTGAGTACTGTGAAAACCAGGTTGTCAGCAGATTGCTGCTCCAGTGTTGAAAATTCATTTATGGTATGGTGCTGCTCCATTGTTGAATATGCATGTTTGGTATGGTGCAAGTTCAGCCATGCCAAAAATGTAGGTGCAGTACTAAATGACTTTTTGGATTATCATAGGCCATTTCAAATCTACTCCTTTAGATAAACTTCATTGTCTTGCTAGTGTAGCCATTCTCATACTTAGCAGTCTAGTTTCTAGAAGAAATTCCAGGAAGGATTCAATAATATGCAGATCGGCCATCCCCAGCGGCCAGAGACGGTGATCGTGTGCGTACGCGCGCCCGCGCGCGCGCGTGTGTGTGTGTGTGTGTGTGTGTGTGTGTGTGTGTGTGTGTGTGTGTGTGTGTGTGTGTAACTGACGAAGGCCTAAAAGGCCGAAAGCTTTAATGTTGTAGTCTATTATTTGTGCCTTTTTGTGGCTGATCGGATGTCTCTGTGGTGAGTAAGCAACCTATCCTTCTAAAAAGTATGAGAATAGTAAGTCAGCCAGCCAGCACAATGACTGAAATAAAGGTAGAGCTTATTGGTAACTAAAAAAGCTCTTAAGGTAGCACTACAGCTAGGATCTCAGTGGCAGAAAACTTTCATTCTCTCAAAGTGAAAGAATTCAAAGGATGTGCTTCTCCCTTATTATTCAGCAAAAAAGATAACATAAAAGGCTCTGTTACCATGAAAGACAAACCTACAAAAGTGGGGCCTTCTAGTGAAGTCAGTTTCCTGCAAATTTAGTGTTGTGCAGTCTAACAACTTTGTGCAGTATCATTCATATCCCACTACATGTAGCATGAGACGTGATATGGGCAACAGAATGATCTTCACATGGACAGATCATGGGCTTCCAGTACAGAAAATAATGTTGACAATCTTTTCCTGTATTTTATGAAAGCATTTTTGGAAACAGTGATCTTACAATGATATATAATTAAAATGTGACAGTCTAGATTGCAAGTTGCTTAGCTTTTTTTATTGGCAGCCAGTTTTGGTCTTATAGGAACATCAGGCCTCTGGCACCTTGTTGATGGTGATGGCGGTGGCGGTGGCTGGAGCAGGCGCAACAAGGTGCCAAAGGCTTGAGGATGGTCCTGTAGGACCGAAACCAGTTGCCAATAAAAAAGCTAAGCAACTTGTGATCTACACTGTCATACTTTATTTTCCTGTATTGATCATATATTCTGTGCATCGTATTTGGTTATAAAACAATCTTTCTTTCCTTTCATAGATTACATGTTTATATTTTACTTGTTTCACAAAGTCAGTTCTTTCATCATAGTAAATAAAAACCCTATTGCATACTTCAGGTTTTTAAATTTACTACTACTACTACTACTACTACTACTACTTACCACCACCATCACCAATACATTATTTTTATTCAGTTATTTAAACTATTCAGTTGTGCATAGTGAATCCACTAAATCAGAGAAACAAGAAATTTAGGAGTAGAGGAAGAAGAATCTATTGCATAAATAACAGAAATGATAAAAAAATAAGTTGTCTGGGAATGTCAGGAGATGAATCCTCACTTATTATAACTCCCAAAAGTAACTGCTGGAAAATAGTAAACATGGCTATCAATCATTAAGATTAAAATGACAAAGTTCACTAGTTAATGATATTGGATGCTTTCTTCATATAATTAAAAAAGTCATAACTTTATGATTTTTAAACTTCTTTACAAGTGTTAGCTGAAAGTCATAAATGTGAGAATGTGATAGTGTTACGTCTTTGGCAGTAACTCTACAGGTATATCTCGTAAGTGATCTTGGCTATTATTTGGTATAATCAAGCCATTTGGAAAAACGTAATCAGTGTTTCAGGAATATTTATTAATGAGGGCACACTCAACAGTGAAGCATCCTTTAGAGTCTTTGAAAATCATGGATCAAAATCATCATTTGAACACTGCAGTTTCCACTTATTATTATACAACATCTGACAAAAGTTCAGTCAGTAGTCCTGTAACATTCTCGTAGACAAACTATTATATAAAAAGTTACCTTACCGTTATTCGGAATAGTCACCTCTCGTATCTATGCATCACTGAGCTCTGCAATATATGTCCTGGAAACTTTGCACAGTCTTTCATTGGGATGGTGCCCTAAAACCATGTCACATTTCATTGGATGTCAGGAATATTATCAAATCTTTCTCCCTTTGGAGCAAGTTTGTCGAGGGGAATAAGAAGTCTGAAGGATTGAGGTCTGCTGAGTATGGTGGATGTTAGTTACATGACAATGGTTTGTTATTCAGTATCCTCAAGCAGCTCCTGGTGAAAAAGGGCGTAGTGCATTTGAACATCCATCATACTTGCTGGATGTCAATCCTCTAGACTCCTTCCTATTCCTTTGACTTACTCTCTTTTGAAGGAAAGAGATTGTATGATATTCATGACATAAAAAAAAAAAAAATAAAAAAAAGTGATTAAGCTTTTAAACACTGTCCCAAAGGAAGACTTCTTGAAAGATTCCAGGGCATGTATTGCGGAACTCAGCAGTGCATAGTTATGGGATGTGTAGCATTCCCGTATTATTTTTAATGAAATTCAGAACACTTTTCAAAACAATGAAGAAAAATTCAGGACACATTAGAAATAATGGCAATATAGGCAAAATAATAATTTTGCATATAATCTACCATGTTGGTGACAGGTTAACAGCAGTTACACATATACAGTTCGGATGTAATGTAATACACAAATTGCACATATTTTGTACTGATGTTGGTGCTATAGCCTACCTGGTACTTAATTTCATTTGTAATGTAATTGAAGCCCATACAAGGAAGGCTAATGAACACGGTTTTTATCATTGTCGGAGATTTTGTTTCTAAATTGATTTTTTTGTCCAGGAAACTTTAATTGTAGAAGACACTCTTTCACTAGATAAGAATCTGCAATAGCAAGTAAAGATTCAACTTAGCTTCTAATATGTTTGAGAGGCACTAGTTCATTATCAAAATAAGAAAAAAATTCCTGCCATTTTTCACTAACATCGGATTTAATATTGCAGTTGAGCAGTTTTTTCACAGAATTTTACTTCCACAACAGTACTAATTTTCCCTCATCCACAGTGAAGTTCATAACACTAGATTTTTTTTGCTAATCTGTAGAATTGTTGAACACCAATCCAGCTGATACTTTTATTCAGGACAATCCACTCCATTGGCCGAAGAGGGTCCAGAAATAGCTCACATCTTCCACGAATATATCCTAAGTATGTATCACAGGCAGCTATAATGATATTGTTGAACTGATCAGCTGTCACTAGTACCTCACTTTCCAACTCGTGTAACAACTGTTTTATTGCAGAACTCAAAAATCTTTCTTGATTTTCTAACTTCTAATTTGTTAAGGAAAATGTTTTGTCAGCGACTTCAATTATAATTACTTTCTTTTTCACTGCAAAAAATACAATTGGAGAATATACACTTAACTGGCCTGAAAGGAACTGAAGGGTGATGAGACAGCAGATTTTCAAATAAAGTCTTCAGGATTATAAGATTTGTTAAAGGACAGGAAGTAAGATTTCAATGCTGGAAAACACTAACGATCCTTTCAACAGCTGGGACTATGACCTAAAAGTTTTTTATTCCACTTCAATAAACTCACAGAATGATTTTAGTTTCTCAACATGTGCATCACAAATGTGGAATTCTACATAGATTTTTATCAGTAACAATTAGAACAAATCATGAGATTCATGGCCTCCTAGGAAAGTTGAATTAGGAGAGCTGAGAAAAAAGGAACAAGAAAAAGCCAATGTGAGTTGAAAATCTGGGACATTTCACTACCTTTTGGGGACATCAGGACATTTTGTCAAAAATAGATTGCCTGGGAAAAATAAAGACAAATGGGAACCCTAGGGATGTGACTATTTCAACTTGTTAATGAGGCATCTGTTCCTTATCTAGTTTTCTTCAATATCCAGTCACTAAAAGATCTGACACTGTTATAGTCATCTGGATATAGCAGAATACTGGTACAACCTAAATTTATTGAAATGTTGACACAACCAGAATCAAACATTATACAACTTGTTAGAGGACTTGTGTGCTGCTGGCTGTTCAACTGAGCCGTTGTCACCATGTGATTTGTAAGGTAGGAACAACTACATGGTACATCCAGAAACACAATCACTCTGATAAAACCTGAAATATCACATATTACAAATAATATTTTAAGAATATAAATGGAGATACATATTCAACACAGTTATGAGGTTTGTTACTGCATGCAATAATGCCTGAAATAACTTAAAAAGTATATTTTCATTGTACTTATGCCATTGTAAAAACAACACTGTACCACTACTTGGCATTTCCTTTCCTATTCCACTCCCAAATTGAACGAGGAAAAAAAGAATGCCTATATGCCTCCATACGAGCTCTAATTTATCTTATCTTGTCTTTGTGATCTTTAGGCGAAATGTAAGTAGGCGGCAGCAAGATTGTACTACTCAGCTTCAAATTCCGGCCCTCTAAATTTACTTAACAGAAATTCGCGAAAAGAACGTCGTCTTACTTCCAGCAATCCCCAGCTGAGTTCCCAGAGCATTTCTGTGCCACTCGCGCATTGGTCGAACCTACCAGTAAAGAACCTAGCTGCTTGCCTCTGATCTGCTTCTATATCTTCCTTTAAACGGATCTGCTGCGGGTCCCAAACACTTGAGCAATACTCAAGACGTGGTCGTACAAGCGTTTTATACGCGGTCTCCTTTACAGGTGAAGTAAATCTTCCCAAAATTCTCCCAATAAACCGAAGTCGGCTGTCCGCCTTACTCACAACTGTCCTTACATGCTCATTCCATTTCGTATCGCTCTGCAATGTTACGCCTAGATATTTGAACAACGCGACAGCATCAAGAAGCTCACTTCTAATGCTGTATTCGAACATTATGGGATTGTTTTTTCTACTCATGTGCACCACCTTACATTTTTCTACATTGAGAGCTAGCTGCCATTCTTCGCGCCAAGTAGAAATTTTGTCTGTCATCCTGTATGCTATTACACCCTCCCATACACCATACCATCATCAGCAAACAGCCGCAAATTACAACTTACTCTGTCCATCAGATCATTTATATAGATAGAAAATAATAGCAGTCCTATCACACTCCCCTGGGGCACGCCTGACGATACACTCGTCTCTGAACACTTGCCGTTGAGAACAACGTACTGCGTTCTATTCCTTAGGAAGTCTTCCAGCCAGTCACAAATCTGTGAACCTATTCCATAAGCTCGTATCTTTGTTAGCAGTCTGCAGTGTGACACCATGTCAAATGCCTTTTTGAAGTCGAGAAAAACACAATCCGCCTTTTGCCCTTCATCCATGGCTCGCAAGATGTCATGTGAGAAAAGGGCAAACTGAGTATCACATGAAAGATGTTTCCTAAACCCGTGCTGATTCATGGAAAGAAGCTTTTCCGTTTCAAGGAAATTTACTACATTCGTACTGAGAATATGCTCCAAAATTCTACATGAAACTGATGTCAATGATATTGGCTTGTAATTGTGTGGGTCAGTTCTCTTTCCTTTCTTATAAATTGGAGTCACCTGCACTCTTTTCCAATCACTAGGAACTTTGCGCTGAATTAAAGATTCGCGATAAATGCAAGCTAAGTAGGGGGCCAACGCTGCAGAATAGTTGTGTATTCACAATGACAAAAAAACCAATATAGTTGCTGAGATATGGCAAAATTTTATAAGTGTTTAAAGACAACAAAAATTGTCCTGAATGTTTCCTGGCTCATCACGCTGTACATCACCCCTATACATATCCTGTTTGTAGTGAAACCTGTAGAATTTTCATTGTAGGATAATTGTTTTGAAGTACAAAGGTAAATTTTCTTAACCTGGCAGTTGAAGATATTTTTTCAGTAAAATGCATTTAAAATATTTTCAATGTAGATCTGTTTCAGATCAATGGATCAACCCTCTTCTCTTAGAAGATTAGATTTGGTTTCAGTTATAGTATTGCATATTGAGAGAATTTATTTGGTGTAATGGATGATTTTGAAGCCACCAATAAAATTTTGAAGTCCCACTTTGACAGTGTCACCAAACTATCAAGGGGAAGACCAAGTATGGTACAAACAAATTTTGATGGGTCACAGTTAAGTTGTGCGGGAATTCCTCCAGACCACGAATCGGCTTGGTTTCCATGAAAAGAGAAATCAAAGTGCAGTGCATAACAACTATACCTAATCTAAGTCACCGTCAGTACGTGAATTAGCGTAGTGTAATTAGCAAGGTTCTTGACTGCCACACAGACGACCCACATTCAATTCCTCCTTGGAACTATTTTGTAAACTTGTCCAACGATTGATTGTGCATAATTTTATGCTTTCATAGCCACTCTGTTAATGCTTGAGTAATTGTTCATAACAACTTATGTTAATTGCTCAGTATGTTGTGTATTGCACAAAAATAATTTTATTTAATACATTATTTCGAAGCATATGTCTGGCGACTGAAAGATCAGTAAACCATTTGTAGTTATGACCTATAACATTTGTGCAACATTTGCCAGCTGTGTTTAGTCCCCAGCCCCACTTTTATTACACCGTTGAATGCACTTGTTGCGTCCTAATGGATTATTATGCTTTTGCCAGTCATCCATAGCATATAACTCACATGTAACTGTAATTAAGTGATATACCTTTATCTTTACAATTAGAAAGTGGGAAAAGGGAATATAATTATACATATACATATCATTTGTCAGACAAGTGTAAAAAAATTAATTCTGAACAGGATTTGAACATGGGTCGTCTGTGCAACAGTAGAGCACCTTGCTAAGTATACCAGACTGACTCATGTACCAATGGTTACTTAGTACAGGTATAGCTGTTATGTGCTGGACTTTGATCTCAATTTTCGTGGAAACAAAGGCGCATTGGGGCAAATCCTTTTAGCTTGGTGATTTGGAGGAGTTCCTGCACAACTTACCTGCGACCCATCAAAATTCGTTTTTACCATATTTGTTGTTCCCCTCGTAAGTACTGGCAGCTCTTCATCTGATCACTGTTTCAAAAACAAAATTAGTTCACTTAAGAATATTTGTCTGCATCACACTTTCGTTTGATTCCACAGGATACAGACAAAAATTGAGGGGCTAGACAAAAAGATTGTGTGTTTCATAACTAATCTCAGCAGTCCAAGAGTAAGTTTAAAGGTCATTAATACAGAAAAACAAAGAAGTAATACTTATAGTGCCATACCTTTTCCTCCATTTTACAGATACTATTCTAGTTTTGTATCAAGCACAGATAAAATTCACCAAAGAATGAAAGAGCTTGATTTACACAGTCTTAAAGGAGACCTGAAGTTTTAATTGTCTAAACAACGTAATGAGGATAGTATACACATCACTGTAAAGATGTATGGAGAACTGTGACAGGAACATTACACTTGTACACATAGCAGTGGTTCCAACCATTACAATTTAATTGTAATTGTTACAAAAGATTGTTTAAAATTAAGAGTTTGTTTGCAGTGGATCAAATTCAGATTTTGAGGTTTACATAACAAATCGATGTCATTTGTTTTCCTTGGCAAAACTGTTTCTTTCAAGTTCATTCCTGTGATTTCAACGACAAGAATGAACAATTATGAGCAACACCTTCTAGCGTGTTTTTGTGGAAATCACCACTATTGACAGTAACTTCAATGAATGCAAAAACTGCATAATACGGTATACGGGATGAATCCACAAAGGCTCGCCATTGTGGAATCAAGAAGCAGCCAATGAAAATGTGACAAGTCACTTGATTCACAGCTGTGCCATTACAGGAAAAATTGTGAAGTGTGTGGCCAATAATAAACAACATTCATCATATATCCTAGTTTGTTAATCTGTGTTCGGAAGTTGAAGTTGTGTTCATTTTGTTTTTTATTGCATCGTATCTACTAATAGTGATTTCGTTCGTGTGATGTGCTTTGCCAAAGTGTGTGATGAACATTCCTTACTTGTAAAATAGATTTCTACGAGAAAATCACCAGTAAATGTTCTCATTTCATTTTTCTTTTTTAATTTTTTCTTTTATTTATTTATTGCTAAATTTATTTATTTCTTGCAACAAAAACTTCGTGAAAGTGACATTTATGAATCATTGTCGGGGGGGAAAAAACCTCATATTGAGCATAAATATCGCAAGAAATATAATGAAGCATATCCTCCTTTGAGGGCTTCTGCGAAATCAGTCATGCCTTTTGTGTAGTGCGTAGTATGCACGTAAACACTTGAGTACATTACTAGTGGAAGAAAGTAAGGGACTAAGTAGTACAATTCAAGTTTTCAAAGCTCCACTGTCCTTTCAGGGTCTCTCTCTCTCTCTCTCTCTCTCTCTCTCTCTCTCTCTCTCTCTCTCTCTCTCTCTCCCCCAGTGCTGGAACTTACACGAATGTTTCAAAAAAATTAGGAAAATGACTTCATTAGTCCTAACATGCTGTAAGAAAAGAATGTGGTGGGAGACGTCAAAATTTGATAATTTTTTAAAACTTTCTCAACCCGCACACTTACCAATATATCTAAACCTGCACTCTTACTGTTAGTTATGATTTTACATTATCTTGTGTTTGTGTGCAAGATAATGTAAAATCACACACACACACACACACACACACACACACACACACACACACACTATATATAATCTGCTTCTGAAGACGAAAATAATTAGTTATCAAGTTTGTCACCCCCCCCCCCCCCCCCCCCGCCCCCAAACACACACACAATTCCTATTGTGCATATCAGAATGATGCAGTTATATGCTGCCCCTTTCTCATATAAGATTGCAGATTGCATTACTATTTGCCAACCTACATTGTTAGCCTTTGTAGATTTGGAGAAAGCATTTGACAATGTTGACTGAAATACACTCTTTCAAATTTTGAAGTCAGCAGGGGTAAAATATAGGGAAAGGAGAGTTATTTATAACTTGTACCAAAGCCAGACCGCAGTTATTAGACTGGAAGGGCATGAAAGGGAAGCATCAGTTGGGAAGGGAGTAAGACAGGGTTGTAGCCTTTCTCCTATGTTATTCAATTTGTACATCGAGCAGGCGGTGAAGGAAAGCAAGGAAAAATTTGGAATAGGGATTAAAGTTCAGGGGGAAGAAATAAAAACATTGCGTTTTGCTGATGACATTGTAATTCTGTCAGAGACAGCAAAGGACCTGCAAGAGCAGTTGAATGGAATGGACAGTATGTTGAAGAGAGCATATAAAATGAAAATTAACAAGAGCAAAACAAAAGTAATGGAATGCGGTCTTAGAAAATCGGGCGATGCTGAAGGAATTAGATTAGGTAACGAAACAATGAAGATGGTAGATGAGTTTTGTTACTTGGGTAGTAAAATAACATGTGATGGTCGCAGTACAGAGGATATAAAATGCAGAATGGCAATGGGAAGAAAAGCATTTTTGAAAAAGAGAAATTTGCTAACATCGAATATTAAGTGTAAGGAAGTATTTTCTGAAGGCACTTGTGTGGAGTGTTGTCTTGTACGGGAGTGAAACATGGACGATAAGCAGTGCGGACAGGAAGAGAATAGAGGCTTTTGAAATGTGGTGTTACAGAAGAATGCTGAAGATTAGGTGGGTAGATCGCATAACCAATGAAGAAGTACTGAACAGAATTGGTGAGAAAAGGAATTTTTGGCATACCCTGGCTAAAAGAAGGGATCGCTTGGTAGGACACATTCTTAGACATCGGGGAATCGTAAATTTAGCATTGGAGGGAAGTGTGTGGGGTAAAAATCGCAGAGGGAGACCAAGAGACGCGTATAGTAAGCAGATTCAAGTGGATGTGTGTTGCCGTTCTTATGAGGAGATGAAAAGGCTTGCTCAGGATAGAGTAGGGTGGAGAGCTGCATCAAACCAGTCTCCGGACTGAAGACCATAACAACATACTATTTGCCATATTCAAAAGACCCCTGACCTAGTATTAAGCGTTTGTACATTAACCATAGTTAGAAAAACATCACTCAAAATCTTCAGCTGGAGTGTGATGCCTGGGAATGAGTTGTCTGTGAAGGGTGACTTTGTGTGTGTGTGTGTGTGTGTGTGTGTGTGTGTGTGTGTGTGTGTGTGTGTGTGTGTGAGAGAGAGAGAGAGACAATTTTTCTGACAAGGCTAGTGGGTGAAAGCTTGTGTGCCTGTTGCAGCGAATTGGAAACTTTCCTCATTATATTGTTGAATTCCAACCTGCACTTTCTATCATTGTCTAAAGTAATGTATAACCAAACTGAAATTCCAAAAAGGATAAAAGAATAATTTTGAAAAGGATAGGTTGCTAGTCACTGCAGAGATATCGTGATGAATTGCAGAAAGGCACATGTAACAAATTCCAAGTTACTAATAACTATTGACCATTACGCTGTGTGTTTGTCTTAAACTAGAGACGTCGCTATGATTAGATGCACGGATAAGAAAAGTGTTATCTGCAAGGCCCATATCCACATCCGCAGCACTTTATCTGCATCTGCAATTTCGTTGTCCACAGATATTAAAGTTTTGAATGGATTATAGTAATAGATATCAGTATTTAAAACCATGGTAGGTAATGATGTAATTATTGTTAGTGTCATTTCTGCAACAACTTCACTACTTTTGCCTTCCTGAATCACAGTAACAGCGTTCTATAGCTACTCCAAAACAGGATATTCAAACAGGAAAACAATGGCGCTTCGGACACACATAGTAGCGCTTTGGAACCTGTGTAGTCGGAGTACTATATCAGTTGTTTAATACAGGCATCTTCTTAAAACTGATCGGCATTGAAGAGATTTTACTGTGTTTACATAAAAAAAAAATCTTTCGGAGTTTTACAAAAGGGACACACTATTTTCCCCATATTAACATACAAGAGGTTATGTAAAACAAAGCGCGACATTTAAAGTGTTAAAACTGCCGTCTATTTCTAATTGGTATATGTCAGCTGCAGTTATGGCTAACCTATACAGTCCAACATTGTATACCTTCCTAAATACGTTTCTTTCACTGTACACCATATCTTTTTATGATAGTTGCTATTTTCAATCTTTATTACTTCTGTCAACATTTATCTAATACATCAACATGAATGTTTGTAAGTTTGTTCATATTTTATGCGCTGTTTTGCTGTTCATTTGGTTGCAATGAAACTTTGCCAATATATTGCTTGCACTTTCACGACAGTTACCGACATAATTAAATGACCCGTAAGGCACATAGTTAAGGAGATATGACATAATAAACAATGAAATGTGTAATAAACTGCTGCATCAAGCAAAAATATTGCATATCTGCTGCTAAACCACTGGACAGATTTTAACTGATTTTGGTGCACATATTCCTTCCTTCAGGTAACAATCGATGTAGGAGTAATAAATAAGTAATTATGCTACTTTGTCCCGTCTTACATGAATGTTTCAGCAAATTTGAAGTTCTACTTTTGTGTCCAATGTAAGAATATATTTTTTACACGCAAAACATGCTACTATATCGTTGCTCTTTTCCTTGCCATCAAATACGTTTCCAAATTTTTTTGCAATTTGACGTTTGCAATTTTTTTTTTTTCCCCCTTCACTAATGTCAAATCACCTTTTCACTTTACACGATCCATTGATGTGTTAGTTTAAAAAAAAAATAATAATAATAAAAAAATAGAAAAATCTGTCACTGTATTCACCACAATATACTTTGTCACTCGGTCACCACAAAGCGCTAACTGAAGGCAGCGGAAATTTCGCATGGCACCTCTGGTGGACGGTGGGCCGGTTTGCAACCCAGAAAGCAATTGACAGACTGTAGATAAGACAGTGTAGCGTAAACTGATTAGGCACAAATCCCTCGGTACAGCTACGTCCGCTGTGGCCAGGGGGTGGGAACACAAGACCCGCTCTACTTGGGCCTTGCGAGGTTTCCATGATGTCCATAGGCTTGAAGTTTTCAGCTAACATTTTGACAGATGTACTGGACAAATATCTCGCTCTTTATCCACATATAACATCTGCGTCGCTCACAATTTCATCCGCAAAGTAAGAAATACTGCGGAAATCCGCATCCATGCAGACCCCTAGTTATGGTAATGTATAACAAAGATAGTGAAGATAAAGTGGCACTAATTAACTGTGAAGTCAGTTTTTTGTTGAAAGAGAAAGTAGACTTGATAAACAACAAAACAAGTGTGGAGTGCTTTTTGTGTACTAAATAGCTCTTAAAAAAGATTATTTGATTGAAATAAAAATCTTAGTTTGTGAGTGATACCTGTTTCAACCTTATATCATATATTGATTTAATGTGAAAATCAATCCAAAACTAATGCTCATTGCCAACAATAGAGGTGCACATAGAAAACCACTACAGAACCCTGTAAACAATTGATTGTTTTCATAAAGTCTATGCATATAACAGAACTTACCAATTTAAACTCACTTTTGAAGCAGATGCTGCTCATATGTGCTGTATTTTTACACTAGTGGGAATGTCTACAAATGTACTGTGATTAAAGAGTGATAAAATGAGTAGCTAGGCTAGGTAATAGTTTAGAATGAGAACTATACATGTGAATGCCTGGCGAAGGAAATGCAGTCAGAATCTTGTGATTACATTTACTTCATGTGAATGAGAAAATTGCTATTATACTTGGTCCAATAACAACAGTTCATTGAAACATCTCACTGTGGGAATATATAGCCTACATTGTTCTGGAAGAACTGGAAAACTTTGACATTTGTTTCTATTTACTCTCACTTGTATGTTGCACATAAAATTTCTACCTGGCTGTTTAGTTGTTTATATACCCACCTTTTTCCAATGTTTTTACTTCTGATATGAGGGAGGGTACCATAGTTAGAAACTCAGTATATTCAGGACTGCAATCAGTTTAAGGATGGGCTAAATTTGTTATAGTATAAATCTGAATTTCATATTGTGAACTAAACAATTAAGGAGGGTACTGTAGGAAGTGGGCTACTATAGCTAAGTAAATATGGTACATATGAGTACACTGTCATTGTGACAATTACCAATGGTTTATTTTTCTTTTTCTTTGTCCTTTCTCTCTTTCATTCTCGATAGTAGTTCTTATAGTTGTGGAAACTAATACTGTGGGAGAGGTGATAATCAACTATTTTTCATTACACATACATGGTAAAACCTCAACACAATCTTCTTTGTATTGTAAAAAAATTTGCATAACTCATAAGTTCTGCCACACACACTCCATTGTTTACATACATAAAACACCATATATAGTCAAATATTTCAAAATCGTAGTAAAATTTGACTAAATGTTTGTTTGGTAATGGACACTCTTTCAAGGGAAAAGAGATAGTGACCATGGCATTAATGAAATTGAACTATTCTGGACCCATGACAAGGCAAATGGATGATACATGCCTAAGAAAATCCTATGCTTGGCTGCATGAGGTAGACAAAGACCTTCCAAAGTTGAGTAACTGATAACAGTATATAGGTGGAGTGTAGTTACTTATAGCTGAAGCCTGTAATCAATGGGATAGTTCAGAGTCATTATTCATCTAGAATTTTCTTGAAGGGCTAATAAGATTTCATTAAAGCTCCTGTTTCTCAAATATCTGGTATTTCTTTTGATCTGTAGTACCAGTACTGTGATGACAAAGATGAATAAAGTTGTGACCATCTACACTTTGTTTTGTAAACCTATTGTGCCTCATCTGAATTCTGTTAGCCATTATGATTCTTATATTTGATATAACCACGTTAAGTAGAAAGAATTTCCAGATACATTTAATTCTGTTTCAACCCTTACATATTCAAAGGTGTTAATGTAATGATTTGTGGAACATACATAATTAGTTCAAACATTTATAGGCACTTTAATCAGCACAATTGGTGCAGTAATATGTTTAGTCATTGTGTGCTAGTTCACAGTAGTACATAAATGACTACAAGAAGACACTAAATTTGATGACAGTGAATCAGTTGTAAACACTAAATATCTACTCAGGAATTAATCACAAACAGGTATGTTTTGAGCAGCTAAGTAAAAAGGTAACTGGAAACACATTGAAAATTAAACATAACTTCATTGCCACTCTCCCTATAAATTACCCAATTTTAAATTCTGTGGTTATATAACTCTTTTTAACCGAAAAGTCATAAGTACTCACTATTCTTATGTCAGTCAACAATTACCTGAGTAATAGTGTAATTCCTACATGTGTTATGGTAGATAAATGTCTTTATTGGTGGCAACTTAAACAAAAATATTTGTTGTGTATGCTAACTTCTAACCCTGTCAAAAACTGGTAAGTTTAGGATTAAATAATGCCAATATGGAAAGGCTAGATTGTTGTTCACCACATAGAGTAGATAAAAGGTGCAGACATGCACACTTAAATCTTCATATAGTGTGATCAAGAATCAATGACTATGCAATCAAGACAATCAGTACGTCTCACGTTAAAATCATAGTTCCTTGTGCTTGACCACCCCTCCTCCTGTACTGCAGATTGCATTTTGATGCAGCAGCAAGATTGAGATGACATGATTTTCTGAAGTTTGTAGCTAAGCTGCAATAACCTGTAGTAGGACAGAAAAAGAGGAGAAAAAGGTTAGCACAATAAGAATTAAAACAGATATTTTCAGTCTAGCCTACATAAAATCCAAAACATTGCTCATCAAACCCCAATTATTTGAAATTAAATTAAGATTGTGAGTGACCAGTTAACATTGGAGTGGAAGTGTCACATTCTGTACTGGGTTTGTTGGCAACACACTACTGATAAGGGAACCCTACAGTCTCGCCTTCAAAGATTTGATCATATGAAGGGTCTCTCTCCTATAGGTTGTTGGGCACCTTTTCTCTGCTGTTCCAGGAGATAATTCCAATTTTTTGTAATGTATTGCTGGAGTCCACTTAAATGTTCCCCATCACCAGTGCTTTATTCCTAACGAAAAGAGTGGGTGGACTCGCCTAAGGATACCGATATGTTGGAGTACCAATCAGACTGCTGCACGCGTAGATTAGCCTTTTTGCATTGGTTGTCCTTTGCATGTTAGTTTTAATTTGTATTCCTCATGGTTCCAGAGTTTGTGGAGGCCCCACAATTGAAATAAACATTAAGGATGAGAGAGTGTCACAGTAAATTCCCCAGTGTTGTCATGACTAAGTCCTTTGTGCTGGTGCCTTTTTCAGTCCAGTGCACTTACAGGAAGTGTATCAACAGAAACAAAATCTAGTTTCCAGTTTCAGGAATGTTCTTTCCACTGTAGTCTATATATGAAATCTTGTCTTACATTTGCATAAGAAAGAAGTAACCGGTCACACAATTTTCTTAGATTTTCTTCTTATTGTAGTCATGTACTCACAATGTCAGAGGGCAATTTTTACACAAAAATATCAATCTCTTTTGTGTAGGATTTAAAATTATCCTTTGCCTTTGTCAGTAAGGCTCTGACACAACCGTTTCCTGTGTTGTCGCTATGCTTGATTCTCTTCTGGGGATCAGTGAAATGTCTTTAGAAGCACCCATCAGAAATAGCTTTCTTTGCGTTCTTCATGCAAGCAGCTCGCATTTCGTTCAGTTACCAGTGGCCGTTATTGACTTTGTAATTGCCCTATGTTCTTTTTGAGGTACAGTGAGAGGATACCAATCTTTCAAAGGACATCATAAAACAGTCCAGTGTTGCTCATAAACTCAGGGCTTGCTATTATTTTCTACAATCCCTTCAACACATCCGATAGAATTGATTTTCTGGTCATTTTATTGAAACATATATTTAAATAAGTGTTCAGAACCTGGTAGAACTTCATTACTGTTTATACTGCTCTAAAGCTTGAGGCCACCCCAATGCACCGGACTGATAACCGTCGATGTTTAGTCCCTTCAAAAACCCAACAACCCCCCAATGCACCCAGAATACTTTAGACATCTTATGTTCTGGATGCAACTCCCATGCAACTGCTGACAGTTCATGATGATTCTTTGGAGGTTGATGATATACCACATAAAGCTTTTTTTTTTTTTATTAAGATTCACACCAGGACCTCTTAGTTTGCATCAGCAACCACTAATTGTTTTGTGGCACAAACAGTGTAATTAGTTATTTCTTTAATTCTTCGAAAATACCTGAATTGCTACGTAGCATTACACTAGAACCACCATCATGTGCTCCAATGAAATTGTCATTTTTATAACTTCTAGAAAAACAATAGTTCAGCAGTTCTGTTTCTATTGTTTAAAGAATACACACAAAGTTCAATCATATTAAAGAAGATACTTAGACAATCGCCACTAATTTTAAACTTTAAATACACTATTAAAAATGCTGGCCGAGCCGGGCCGGGATGAGCCTATATAGTTGGCGCAAGCCACCAATCTGTTTAAGCACCGTTTACACTTAAGTTCGGAACATGTTTTTGTTCGCAACTTGTTCCAGACAAATGTTGACAACATTGTTCGATGTTCGTGTCCGCATCTACACTAGCGGCCAAAATTTGTACTATCGTCTGCTTCAGTGACTGTCTGCAAACATCTTATTTTGTGTATTTGCGTTACGAAACGCCGGCCCCGCTATGTCAAGCGAAGAGGAAGAAATATTAACATGCTGTGCTGAATTGTTACTCCTTGACAGTTCAAGAAGACGGCGATGACGACGTCGGTGGTGGACCAAAACATATTATAGAAATCGTGGCTTGAGTAACATGCTTTCAGTCCTGAACATGGAAGACGGTTCTGGCTTTCGGAATTTCACTCGAATGTCACCATCCGATTTTGATAAATATTATAAGGCCAGTTGTTACCAAAAAGGACACTAGTTTCAGGAAACCAATCCCTGTGAAAGAAAGACTTGCAGTTACCCTCAGATTTCTCGCAACGGGAGATTCCTATCAGTCTTGCATACTTATTTTATGGACATCGTCCAAGAACTTTAAAATTTTAAATCCAAACCACTTTGGATAGTATACACTGCCCGCCCCACTTCCAAATTTTTTGCTTTCTTCAATTTTCCTCTTCTCGCGCCGGTATTACGACACGAGATATTTAATTTTTTTCGGCATCACCGGGTTGTACCCAGCTCCACGGCAATTTTGTGGAGAGAATCATGTTTTTCGTTTATATTTTTGTAGCTTGCGGAACGTACGTTCCACAAGCTCTGTTCTTCCTCATATAAAGAAATAAGTGCGCAGATTTTCTCCCTGGTCCACTCTATTTCGCAGAACACACAGAAACAGTAGATCAGTACCGTAAAGCGAAAACCAAACACTAGCGCTTCGTAGCGGCAGTTCATGCTAGCAGGCCACGGAACAAATGTTCCTTTGATCTCTACCGACACAGCGGTGGAACACTGTTTCCGTGTTGGCAACATGTTGTGAACATCGACAGACTAGTAGCAGCCACGAACAATGTTGTGAACAATGTTCCAAACGCAGTGTAAACGGGGCTTTACACTGCGCACCGGGCCGGCCCGAAACGGAATAAAAAAAATGGGAAACAGCTTTTCCGATTTTCACGTTGAGGAGAAAAAAATGACAGTATATATGACCACCCCACATCGTTTTAATAACTTCGTTTTCTTACGAGCTTTGCCTTGCCTGTAAAAAAAAAAAGAAATGTCTACTTTCCATCCCGTGAGAGTTTTTAGGTCTCGTAACGCTCCTCAATCGATTTTGATGAAAGATGGGGTTAAAAATCTGATTTTTTGACTCTTGCGAGTATATCATCTTAGCTTTCAATTAAACCATTCACCTTTCATAATTTGTAACAGTCGTTTTCAAATTTGTCATGTACGTACACCTAATCCACAAATCATGTATGGAAACAGATAGCAGGCAGCTTACTGTTCCATGCATTTTCGACCACACATTACAGCGAGTGACACGGAGCTAATACAGATTTTTTTTTTTTTTTTGAAATGGTGGGCGCACTGATATCTACCTCTTTTCACAAGTAATTGCGAGTTATCCGATTGGCGTCAGTGCCGCGATCGCAAGTCTGCGAACTCGGCGGGCGTCGGGTCAAGCGTGAAGCACTGCGGCACCGAAAGAAATTGTTGGCCAGTGTGTAGGTCCTTGTGATGTATTAATGAC
The DNA here is from genome assembly GCA_026315105.1 of Locusta migratoria. Lineage (NCBI taxonomy): Eukaryota > Metazoa > Arthropoda > Insecta > Orthoptera > Acrididae > Locusta > Locusta migratoria. Next base: position 706,873,104 of record CM048744.1, read on the forward strand.
CCATAACCAGAAAAAAGTATAAACTATTTTTTCTTGGGTGGCAACAGATTACAATGAACAATGATTTACTATGGTTTTAAGTGAGATGATACTTGAGGCATACATCTGGTTCGTTGTCTACATCATACAATTCAGGAATATGTTTGTGACTAGAAGGGTAATGTAAACGTCGACTCTGTTGGTGATGGACTGATATATAATTTGCTGACATACTTAAGGGGTTTCTAGTTTGAGATAACAGAAAGAATCCCCAAAAATATACTTAAATTTATAGATAGATTTATACTTAAGTCCAGAAATATAAAATAGTCTTCTTTTAATTTTCGTCTTTTTTTTTTTTTTTTTTTAGCTCTCGGAAAATATTCTACCACAAGGTGAAAATAATTGTGTACAGCGTCCCGCGTGTTACCCTCACCCCAAGACTAAAGTAAGAATGAATTAAATTGAATTACAAAAAACGCAGATTAGTATAATTAAAAAAAAATGTGGTTACCGTCTTATAAGGGGTCCTGCCACTTGTGGCCATGGGCGTACGTGTGAGGTGTTCCGGTTTTATATGGAACATGCTGAACTACATTTCAATTGATATCCACTTTCAAAGAACTCTACACTGCTCGCAGAATGTTTATTATTTTGTTAGGTAGCTGCCTGATGAACTGTGTTTCTACGAACATTTTCCTGAATCATGTGATGTCACTTTTGTCTCCATGGTACTTACATTTCTATTTTTCTACTTAAAATGGAAAGGGAAAAAATGCTTAGATTTAGTTTAGCCTCGGACACCGCAAATCAATAAAGGCCGAGAAGCGTGTGTCATATTGTTTCTTGCTTTGATTTTCTTTATCGATGGTCTTGTTTCCAGTAACAAGTGATCCTCACCCACTGTCCGCGGAAAATCGAAACACACAGGGGTGACAAAATTGTTCATTGCTGTCTACTTCGAGGCAGCTAACAGATAATTTATTTTATTACTATTGTTCTCACACGGTAGTGACTCATCAAATTTTAAGCATATAAGAAATATGTGGTAATGGATTCATCCCATGAATTTCGTAAACGAAGAAACATTTATGAAATTTATTCGTATTACAAAATTAATAGTAAAAGAAATGAGACATGTCTTCATAAGTATAATCGAAAAAATCATGCAGAGAGGCTTCTGTTGAAAGCAGGCAGGAGATGCGTGATAGTTGAGCTGCAGAAACAACTCTGGAGCCCAATTGGCTTGCGCTGGGAATATTAAACATACCGAATGTAGTCTGCTCGCCGTAAACCGGATAGTCTTGCAGCAACTTCACCAGAAGAGCAAAAGCAACTGCAAAAAGATTGATATCTGCATGGTGCGGAAAGACAACTAACTCAAAATAATTGTAATCTTCCATATGAGCTGCAAAAGAAATCCATTAAACGTGATTTACACTATAAATCAGTCAAATCTACAAACACCGCGGCGGAGCGGCCGAGCGCATTGGGGCGCTATGCTGCGGTGCGCGAAGCCGTTCCCCGTCGGGGGTTCGAATGTTGGGATGTTTGTGCTGACTTTAGAATAAGGTAATTCATAGGTAGTTCGTAGGTTTAGGGACTCATACCCCGCAGTTAAGGCCGGTAAGCTTTTAAACATTTTTCAAATCTACCAACCGTAAATTCAATCAAATACCTAGTAATTACAATTACGAACAATTGCAACTAGAAACAATACACAGAAAATATCGTAGGAAAGGCGAACCAATGGCTGTTTCATTAGCAGGACTCTCAGATGAGAACAATTCTACTACAGAAATGTTTACACTACAGTTGTGCAACCTATTTCAGTGTGTTGCTGCGCATTATAGGATCCCCACCAAGTGGGACTACGGAGGATATAGAGATACTTCAAAAAGAGCAGATCATTTTGTGGGTGGGGGGGGGGGGTGTCACGGAAGTGGTGGAAGAATTGGAATGGAAACCATTAGGTTAGAAAACGTAGTTATTCGATGCGGCTAGGTGTATTTGCGAAATTCCTGTCACTTAACTTTCTCGACCGAATGCGAACATATTTTGTTGGTACCCACGTACATAGGGAGACATGGTCACAATAATAAAATCAGAGAGATCAGATCTAAAACGAAAGGTTAGAGAATGGAATGGTAGAGAAATAACAAGCGTTTCGAAGCACCCTCTGCCATGTACTTAACTGTGATTTGCGGGTAATTATGTAGGTGTAGCTCCCAAGGCAGTATTGGCCATCTGTATGATAGCATGGATGACAGAATCAGCGCCTTTGCTGCACGTGCAGGATTAAACCACGTACCTCGGTGCCGCTTGAGGTATTATACTACAAATGCATTGTTTCAACAATAACTCTTTAAGTGGAAAACTCCAAGATGATGTACTAATATTCTTAATTCTGGCAGTGTCATCTTTGGTATAGTAGTCAGTTTAACTGCTTCCAGTATAGGGAAAGAGAGAAAATCTGTCCTTGGCTTATGTTAAAGAGTAGTTCGTAGGAATAGGAAGCGATGACCTCGGCAGTTTGGTCCCTTATTAAAAAAAAAAAAAAAAAGCCGAAATATGATGATGCCTGGTACTTGCGCCAATCAGCTTTGAGCGCCTGCTGCGGCAGCAAACCATTGGAGTAAGTCAAACGCGAACGTTGCTCTGCGCATGCGCGCGTCCGGCTGCGCTGGGCACTTTTGCCAGTTCTGTCACACAACAGCGACCGTTATGTACACTGTCAGACAGCGAACTAACTACTTGGCAACAAGGTTGCATTCCGTTTCTGTGGGCGGGGCGTTCTCCCAGCACAGTTGGCGGAGCCAGGGATCATCGTGTTTCGGCCCGACTATAGTTTTACAAACATTTGAGTAATACGGTCGGCAATCTTCTATTCACAATTAACACGTTGACTGCCGCGATGACGTCAGAGGCGCGCCAGAGCCGCCTCCAATGACCGCCGGCGGCCACATGGCAGCCAACGTGTTAAATACTGGCTTCGTTGACATTAGGCATGCGCAAGTCGTCGCACAGTAAACCAGAAGAAAACTTAACTGACCTCGCAAAGAGCCGTCGCGAATGTACGATGTGCTTTGGAATTGAAACGATAATTTGTGTGTCAGGTTTAATCGGCGTGTCCCGGCGCGGCGGGCGCAGTGTCAAATTAAGTTATATTTAAGGTCGCGGGCGGTGCCGGCCGGGGCCTAGCACTACGGCTTCTGCCGAAGCCCGCGGCTGGCGGCGCGCGCACGCCACGGCGCACGGCCAGCTGTGCCTGTCACAGCGCGGCCGCAGCCTAGAGTTTTAACCTACATCACCGTCGCAAATTAAGAGGCCCGTTTGGAAAAGCCTCGACGCTCGACAGGTACCAACGTGGAAGTAGTGTCGGACTCATAAAAGCAGAGCATTGCTGTACTTTCAAAACACGCAACCGTCCCAAATTAAAAGGCAAAGGTAAAAGGAATTACCGTAAAGAAGCAGCTAATTTAATTTGAACTCACTCTGCAAACTGTTGGGTGTGCCTTTGTACTTAGCAACGTCTCTTTTAAATATCGTCTTCCTGAGTGGAGTTCCATTTTTACAGCTGAGCTATATGCATTATATCAGGCCACCCAATACGTCCGGCGAAACTCGCTCAATAAGACTGTCATTTGCTCGGACTCTCTGAGTGCTCTGTTGAGCCTTCGCACGCTCTATCCTGCCCATCCCGTGGTACAAAGCATCCGCAATTGCCTTACTTCTCTTTCAACGAGCGGAACGACTGTGACGTTTCTGTCCCTGGCCACGTGGGAGTGTCGGGGAATGAGTCTGCGGATACGGCTGCCAAGGAGGCAGTTCACCTTACTCGGCTATCTACCTTTTCTACTAGCTCTGATGACCTTCGCGCTGGTGTCTCCCAGCGTATTATCTCCCGTTGGTATCTACATTGGTCATCCCTGTCAGGGAACAAATTGCGAGCCATTAAACCTGTACCTGATCTCTGGTCAACGTCATCTCGACCCTCCCGCCGAGAGGAGATTGTTCTGCCCGCCTTCGTATTGGCCACTGCCGTTATAGCCACCAGCATTTACTACGTGGTGGTCCTGCTCCCTTATGTGAGCACTGTGATGCACCTTTTACTGTGAACCATCTTTTAGTGCAATGTCCGGTTTTCAATCGTCTACGTCATGATCTGTGTTTACCATTTGAAATGTCTGACATTTTAGCTGATGACCCGCATTCGGTTAACAGAGTTTTACTTTTTATACATCGTGCAAACAATGCGAAAGCCATTTAAGTCCTAACCCCGGTCCTATTTTACTATGGGCAGTGTTGGGCGCTAATGACCACAGCAGTTGTACGCCCTAAAACCACAAAAAAATCTCTGTAAACTGAAACGCCATGTTCGGTGCCGTCTTATGCAGGGTGCCCTTGCCGCCTCCCCCCACGTAAAACCGGCACGCCCCGTACCCGAGATTCAAGTCAGTTTATCAGTAGCAGTGAATAACTAAAATAGATAATACATTGCAGGGAAAAATAGTGCACCTGGAAAGATGCAGATTTTTATCCGATGGCGCAGATACCATCTGCAGGATAGTAGATGTAATGGCTCAAACGACGTCCACCAACAGCTAGCGTGACACAGCTGCCCGGGCGCCATCTCTGCGTTCCCTTTAATAGGGAATGTTGACAGCCGTAAGGCTCACTGTCTATCAAAGTGTGAAGCATTTGGCGCCATTCCACGGTGAAGCACTCACATCCTTCGGCCAACTGATCTATTTTGAAAGGGGTCCTTCGAGGGGCGTCATGGTTCTTTCGGAAAACTGCCTCAGGGACGTGCTGTCAGTAAACATTCTCACCCATAGATGAGACTCTGGAAGTCTACCAAGATTGTCGTATTGCATGGGCAGCAGTGTGTGATCGTACAGCTAACACAGCACAGAAGTGCCAACCGATTAGTAGAAGTGGGACTATGTCCACGCAAATTGACTTGCATGATTCAACTGGTGCCGTCAGATGATAACATGGGAGACAATGTCGGGCAGTAGTCTTCAGTGATGAAAGCACTCTACCTGCCCGCAAGATTTGCTCGTTTGCGCGTTCCTCGTAGACGTGTCGAGCGTTGTCTGTAGAGTGCATTCGTCCAAGCAGACCCACCCCAGGTCTTGCGGACTGTGCCATGATAAGCTACAACTCTCGTTCACCATGGGTATTTGTGGAGGGAATGCAACCGGGAGGTGACGTGTTGCTCCAATAGGATAATGCTTATCCACGCATGTGCGTGAAACTCGACGTGATCTGCAAGACGTGCAACATCTTTCCTGACCAGCGCGATCTTCGGATTCAGTATTATGGGACGGCAACAGACACATAAGAGTGATCTCACAACTCTTGCAGAAATACATGAATGGGTCTATCGGGCATGAAATTATGTATCCCAGAACTATATTCATCATCTGTGTGATCCAACGGACGCCAGAATCAACTCCTGCGTCGCCGCCCCCTCTCCCCCCCCCCACTCCACCCGCCATTGGTGACTACACCACGTACTATCGGGAGACTAGTTACTAGGTGACGAAGGCTTTATTTGGTGAGAGAAAATGATTATCTTAGCATGGATCGACAGCCGGTACCCAAGGACGTAGCCAAAGGGGGGGGGGGGGGTCCGAATCCCCATCACCTAAACGATAAAATACTACTCAAACTTATGCTAAGGACAACACACACACACACACACACACACACACGTGCTCGATGGTGGACTCGAATCTCCGAAGGGACTAACTGAAGCTACCGTGTAGTGAAACTGAATATTATCACTCATACGCCGAAAAATGGATACGCACTATCGACAGGCAACAAAACCATCTCTATAGATTTTAATTATCGATAACAGCAACAGCTGTCCAGTCCTCCTTTAGCCGTTGTCCATTGTTGGCCTTGCCGCCCGCGGTGGCCGAGGGGACTGAGACGCTCCAGTCACGGTCTGCACGGCCACAACGGTCGGGGGTTCGAATCCCCCCTCGGGCATGGATATTTGTGCCATCCTTAGTATTAGGTAGTTCATAAGTAGTTTGTAAGTTTAGGGACTGATGACCCCGTAGTTAAGTCGCATAAGCTATACAAACATTTGAACATTGTTGGCCTTGCTCCATTCCTGCTTTCTTAAGCACTACAGTGGAATGCCACCACTGCCGTTTACTTATTTTGTGCTGTTAAGATAAGTTTCCAATTATGAGTAAGTCCATAACAAGAAGAAAGAGAAAACCCGACTTTCATTTATCCACTAGCGTTATGGTAAGTTAAAATACGTACTACTATAATAGCCTATTTATCCATTTACAGCAGTGGAGTCGTTATTTGGAGTGGCAATATTTCAGTAGGATCATAAAGCACCTCACTCGGTACGTGTAATACTTTTTAAAGTTAGGTTTGAGAGTAATATTTTATCTAGAGGATGGATACGTTGCAATGCCAACAAGAGTAAAAGAACCAATAATCTTGGAAATAAAATTATAGACTTACGCTTCTAAATCAATATGCAAGGTATTTGTACCGTTGCAAAAATTAATGCAGATTTTGCGTAACACCAAGCTACTGTCGTGGCTGACGGGCAGCGAGCTTGGTGACTTGCAACCGTGTCGTTGGCACTGTTCAAGTACAAAGAAACACTTCTCATTCTGATAATCTGACTTCGTTTCGAATAACTGAAGGTTCTGCTGACGTATATTGAAACAATTTTTAAGAAATGTTTTCCTCAATTTTGTATATAAAATATTGCAGTATTTATAACAAGGTCTTATAAACGCAAACTATGTTCATAAAATATAAAACATACGTTAGCCTAAGTTTGTTTTTAGAATAAATGGAAAACATGAGCATTTCTAAATTTCTCGTTAACCATTCGGACCCCCCACCCCCACCTTTTGTCAATATCCTGGCTACGTCGCTGTCGTACATCAGTACTGCTTCAGCTATTGATCTATAATTGTAAACGTTTTATGTACTCCGTATGTACTGTTTCAACAATAAATGTTGAATGGGAACATAGTTAGTGTAATAACTTTTAATTAACGTTAAAACCTGTTTATAACAGGTGCTGTAAATGGGGGACTCTGCCATCTAGGCATAGCTGATTCTGTGCTGTGGCGTTACCAACATCGCTTAATGTTGTTAATTTTTCTAATAATGTTCCATTTATTCTCTGTGTGATGATTGTCAGCAAACATTTTGCTCTTTAACGTGCTCATAAGTAAAAACATACGATGTTAAGTCCCGGAACCTTGCCAACTAGATGCCTCTACTGAAAAATGTGTGTTCAGGGAACACGTTGGCGATACTTGCAAAACTTTCATTGGATGTGCGATTGCTTAGCTTGATGGACTATCGCCCACAGCCTTTCTGAACCTGTGCTTTATTGTCCATAGAAATTCGGATGTATACCTACTAGATTCGTGAAACTGTCAAAGGTTTAATAGAAAAATATGCGACAAGTATGCATATGACAGTGGAGACGTTCTTTATGCAGAATATGTGAGTTGTTTTGCAACCAGTATCGGCCTTTCTGGGAGTTTACATGACGTGAAAAATGAAATCTGGTATCATTTGTAGAGGAAGGAGCCTAAGAAACCATTCGCAATTCATATTAATAGCCAGTTACAAAAATGAATTTTAGTTTTTTCCTGATCTCAAATTTCAACCCTTCCACAACCCTCACTCGTTAGGTTAAATTTCAAATGTAGAAGATACACCAGCCAGCTGCGCTAACATCCTACATATTATGAAATTTGTGCATGCGCGCGTGTGTTACATATTTTAATCGTTCGTATTGCACTACTCTCTTAGGAAATGGGGACCAGGCCATAATTATTTTAAGCGGAAACAGCCTGTAAACTGCGCTCCGATAAGCCGATGTATCCACGGGTATGTCAGCCCACTGTCGTTCATCCACCGCGTGGAATCGACCCGGGTCAAGCCCAGATTGGAAGCAAGCCAGGACGCTGCGCGTTACTGTCAAGCAGGGTTAAAAAAAAAAAAAAAAAACTATATCGATTGTTTTTTCAGGCTCTTGGTGTAGCTAGCTACACCTTGAAATGCTAGTTAGCTCCGTGTAGTTGAGAGCGTGGCTTCCACGGAATAAAGCACCTAACGGGTGTATAGAAGTTTAAAAGTAGCTCAGAGTAAGGTGTCGTACCATTCGCTTGACTAAAACTTACCGTGACCTCTGTATCTGGCGAAGCGTTACTAATATATGTAATATTAAACTTTTGGCAGTGTCAGTGATAATTTTTTTGGAGTCGTCAGTCCTAGTCACCGTCCTAAACACATACAGTTCGTAAATATTTGTAATATTTCCAACCTTACAGGGAAACATAATTCAGGATTTTTATTGTACCAACGTCATTTTGGAACTTTCTAGAACTTAACATTATCTATAAATACGAATGCGACGCGTCAGTCTGTCTTTAGTTTGGTTCAGTTAGGATGGTAATATGCATTGCCTATATATATAATCTCCATTTATGTTTTTGGAAGATAATAGTCAAACATGCAGCAGTGTACTTCCATTTACTACGAAAAACCCAGGTTGTAAAATAATTTTGTGACAGCTTCGAATACTGCAAAGAATCTGTTTTTGTATCACCAGTACCATAGCCTCATGTAGGTCTAAGAGAACTGTCGGATATTAACAACTTTGCCTTTCATTTACCCAAATTTGCTCTGTACTGTTACAGAGCAATAATATAGACATTTTAGGTGAGTAAATATTTAAATTGAGGGTCCATTGCACCAAGTGGGGGAAAATGATCAAATTGTTCTCTTCGCCATATGAGAGGTAAAGAGAACAAGCAAGCAGATTTGGGGTATATACTGATTCGCTGATCCATTATATTGGATAGCCTTTGGGAATTTGTTAAATATACCTGGCTATGATTTGGGAGGAGGGGAGGTGCGACGTGACGTGATATCTTGACGTTCAAGGTTATTGTACTTCATATGCCCTTGCATGTGGCCAACTGGTGAAGGACTTAGCACTTCGTAAAGTTACGCATTCAAGATTCATGACACGTCCTCCATCCTCATGAACCACAGACATTGCCGAGGCAGGTGGCTTGCGTGTCTTCAACTATACAGATAGCAGTACCGTAGATGCAACCACAGCGGAGGGGTATCTGTGGAGAGACCTCTGTGGAGGGTAGCAGCGGTTTTAGTAGTTAGAGGCAACAGATAGGCCTTGTAACATCAGCTAACATGGCTTTGCCATGCAGTTAGTGCGATCGGCTGAAAGCAAGAGGAAACAGTCGTTAATTTTCCCCGAGCACATGCACCTCTACATGATGCCATACTTTCGGGTAAAATATTCCGGAGGTAAAATATTTTCGCATTCGGATCTCTGGGCGGGGACTACTCAGGAGGATACCGTCATCAAGAAAAACAAAACAGGCATTCTACGGATCGGAGCGTAGTATGTTCTATCCCTTAATCGGGTAAGTAAGTTACAAAATTTGAAAAGAGAAATGGATAGGTTGAAATTAGATATGGTGGGATTAGTGAATTTCAGTGGCAGAAGGAACGGGATTTCTGGTCAGGTGAGTACAGGGTTATAAATACAAAATCAGTTGGTGGCAACGCAGGAGTAGGTCTAATAATAAGAAAATAGGAATGCGGGTAAGTTGTTATGAACAGCTCGTAGTAAAGATAGACACGAAGCCAACACCGACCACAGCAGAACAAGTTTATATGCCAAACTAGCTCTGCCGATGATTATATCGAAGAAATGTATGAGGAGAAAAAGAAATTATTCAGACAGTTAAGGTGGAAGAAATCTTAATTGTCATGGGGGGACAGGAACTCGGCAGTAGGAAAGTGAAGAGAAGGAAATGTAGTAGGTGAATATGGACTGGGGAAAGTGAACGAAAGATGACATTGCCTGGTCGAATTTTGTGCAGAGCCCAGTTAAATCATTACAAAAAAAATTGGTTCCATCATCATGTAAGGTTATATACGTGGAAGAGACAGGAGGTACCAGATTGACGTTATAATGGAAAGGCAAAGGTTTAAGAAACCAGGTTTTAAACTGTAAGACATATCCAGGGGCAGGCATAAACTCTGAACATAACTTTTTGGTTATGAACTGTAGATTAAAACTCAAGACTGCAAAAAAGTAGAAAATTAAGGAGATGAAATCTGGACAAATCGAAGGAACCAGAGGTGCTACAGTTTTATGGGGAGCATTATGCAAGAATTTGCTGAAACTGGAGAAAGTAATACAGTAGAAGAATGAATAGCTCTGAGAGATAGGGTAGTGAAGGCTGCAGAAGACCATATGGGCAGAAGGTAAAGACCAAACAGAAATTCTTGCATAACACAGAAGATACTGAACTTCATTGATGAAAGAAGAAAATATAAAAATGCATTAAGTGAAACAGGCAAAAAAGTGAGTACAGACGGCTGAAAAAGGAGGTTGGCTATAAATTCAGACTGGTTACGCAGGAGTAGCTCGAGAAGAAATGTAAGACCGTAGAAGAATGTATAACAACGGGAAAATAAGATACGTTTGGAGACAAGAAAAGGAGCGCTATGAATATCAAGAACTCAGATGGAAAACCAGTATTAAAAGTACTAAACAAAGAATGGAAAGGTAGGAATATATAGAGGGCCTGTACAAAGGAAATAAACTTGAAGGCAGTATTCTATAAATGGAAGGCGAAGTAGAGGAAGATACTGCGAGAAGAATTTGACAGACCACTAAATTGAGTAGAAACAAGGCCCCTGGATTAGATAATGTTGTTTGAACTGCTATTATCGTTAGTAGAGCCACGCATTAAGAAATTGTTCCACCTGCTATGCAAGATGTATGAAACAGGAAAATTTCTTCTGACTTAAAGAAGAATATAGTGATTCCAATTCCGAAGAAAGTAAGTGCAGACAAATGTGAAAATTACAGATCAGTTTAATAAGTCATGATTGCAAAATACTAACACGAATTATTTACAGAAGAATGTAAAAACTGTTGGAATCTGGCCTTGTGGAAGATCAATTTGGATTTAGAAGTGTAGGAACACTTGAGGCAATACGAGTAATCTTAGAAGATATTAAGGAAAGGAAAACCTACGTTTTTAGCGTTAGTGGTTCTGGAGAAAGCTTTTGACAGTGTTGACTGGAATACACATTTTCATATTCTGAAGGTAGCAGGGGTAAAATATAGGGAGCAAAGAATTATATTAAAGTTATACAAAAACCAGAGATCAGTTATTAGTCGAAGAGCATGATAGGATCGCAGTGATTCGGAAGGGAGTAAGACAGGGTTGTAGGCTATCCCCAATTTGTATATTGAGCAAGCTGTGAAGGAATGCAAGGATAAATTTGGGGAGGGAATTAAAATTCAGGGAGAGGGAATAAAAACTTTGCGATGATGACATAGTAATTCTCTGAGACAGCAAAGGACCTGGAAGAGCAATTAAATGGGAATGGACAGTGTCTTGAAAGGAAGGTATAAGATGAACATTAACAAGAGTAAAACGGGGATAATGGAATGTAGTGGGAGAAAATCAGGCTATGCTGAAGGAATGAGATTTGGTAATGAGACGATAATAGTAGTAGATGTTTAATTTGGGTAGCAAGATAACTTCTGATGGCCGAAGTGAAGAACATATAAAATACAGAATGGCTATGAAAAGAAAAGCATTCTGAAGAAGCGAAATTTGTTTACATCCATTATTAGTTCAGATGTTCGGAAATCCTTTCTGAAAGCCTTTGTCTGGAATGTAGCATTGTATTGGAGTGAAACGTGGACGACAAGGAATGCAAAGATATGATAGCTTTTGAAATGTGCTGCTACATATGAATGATTAGATGCATAGATCACGTAACTCATGAGAGGTGCTCAACAGAATTGGGGAGATAACGTGTTTGACAGTTACTGACGAAGAGAACGGTTAGATTCAAAAGGATGTGGGTTGCCGTACGTATTCTCAGATGAGACTTTTACAAGGTAGCTTAAAGAGCTGCAACAAACCTGTCTGCAGACTAAGACCATGACGCATCAACACTGTCAAATGCTTTCTCCAGAACCACTAACGCTAAAAACGTAGGTTTCCCTTTCCTTAATATCTTCTAAGATTACTCGTGTTGCCTCAAGTGTTCCTACACTTCTCCTAAATCCAAATTGATCTTCCACAAGGCCAGATTCCACCAGTTTTTACATTTTTCTGTAAATAATTCGTGTTAGTATTTTGCAATCGTGACTTATTAAACTGATTTGTAATTTTCACATTTGTCTGCACTTACTTTCTTCGGAATTGGAATCACTATATTCTTCTATAAGTCAGAAGAAATTTTCCTGTTTCATACATCTTGCATAGCAGGTGGAACAATTTCTTAATGCTTGGCTCTCCTAACGATAGTAGCAGTTCAGACAACATTTTCTAATCCAGGGGCCTTGTTTCTACTCAATTTAGTGCTCTGTCAAATTCTTCTCGCAGTATCTTACTCTACTTCGCCTTCCATTTATAGAATACTGCCTTCAAGTTTATTTCCTTTGTACAGGCTCTCTATATATTCCTTCCACCTTTCAGCTTTCCCTTCTTTGTTTAGTACTTTTAGTACTGGTTTTCCATCGGTCCTAATCAAATTTTTAAAGTCGCTTTACGTATCTACTATTACAGCTGTGTAGTGGATTCAAATTTTGCTACGAACAATGTAATGTGACCCAAAACAGTTACTCTGTTTTTTCGGACAGTAAAATAACTGATGGCTGAAGTAAAGGTAGGCCTACAGAATGCAGACTGGCAATAGCAAGAAAGAGTGTTAGGGATTCTTTCCTAAAGATTTTGAGTGAACAAAAATGTTAGGTATGCTACAGGGAAGTGATTATCTTATTGGTTAATTAGTGAAGGTGTACTGAATCGAAATGATATAAAACTAATGTATAAGGCAATTTAAATATAAGAAGAGTTTAGTTAATGTAACAGTGATACATTACAGAATAGTTAATTTGTTTAAGGAGGGTGTGTGTGGGGGAGGATAGGTATAAAGTGTTGGAGACAAAGGCTCAATTACAGAACGAGCTTAAGCGTGTTTAAGGGCTCAAGAAAACAGCAAAACACCTGTCTTCCTGGAACGGAATTTTTTCTCGTAACACAAATCATTAGGTTGACGACAATCCCCATTTGGAGCCACCATTTAACATTGGCAACAATAATGTATTGTCAGAAACAGTAGACAATTGACTTGCATTGGCCTCTTTCGTGTTCTTTAATTTATATATTGGGATAAGATGTCACGATACGGAAAATTTCGTGTTTCACTTTTGCTCGTGTTTAATTCCTTCAATTCAGTCTATATATTTTGTACACTTTTCCAGATTTGCCATCCTAAGGAAAACTTTCATCTTGGAAGCAAATACTTGTATATTTGATTTTTTTTCAGGCAAGACAGTTTTTTTAACTAACATAGTTTTATAGAGCTTTCGTGTCCTCTTTTTTCCTAGTCTCGGTATTTCTTTATAGAATATAAATACTATTATCTTATATCGTACTGCCTCAATCAGTTTTCCCATCGCATTGTGCTAGTTGCAGGTCTGTTGATGAAATCGTATCGCTCAGGAGTTAACGGCGAAAGCATCAGCAGGAAGCCACTTTTAAGTATGAAATGTATGTATGAGTAGATTATTTTGCCGCTGCCTTGTAGAAAATTTTTATACAGGATGGAGCAAAAGTCACTGGACACAGGACACTATTGTAAAAAAAAAATGACAATTTGTGTGTCTTTACAAATACAACACTAACGTTATTGTTTATATTCGAACCGTTATCCCTCTTCATTAACACATCTTCGAAGTCTCTTTGGAATACTCATGTAGTATCACTTGTGTCACTGACCAAGTCATGAAATGCGTGTGTATGTAACACTTTAGTCCAGCAATGTCCTGAGGTTTCTTAAACAGATTCTTTGATGACACCCCATATTGAAAAATCCATGAGCCTGATGTCATTATCTGCCCGCCGACCATTCATTTTTAAGTTTCGTGTAAATAATCGCGGATGGCTGTGGCTTGTTTTTGTGATGTAGCAACGTCATAAGTCATGGTACCAGGCAGTTCTGAAGTATATATCCAAACAGTTATCTCCTGTCACTGTTCCTTAAAGAAAACATGGTCCAATTACCCCCCCCCCCCCCCCGCCGCCAAGCACCAGGTCGATTTAGTTTTTCTGACAAAATATTTTGATTGTCTGTATATCAGTAAGTTCAGTTACGTGTGTTACTTCAGACTTAAATCTGGATCATCTTCCAGTAACCCTTCTCGTCAACGTGGAATGAAGCTCTAAATTACTGATTGTGTAACATTCTTTACACTGATCTCTGTGATAAATCTGGATCATTTGCTAATCGTCTGTTCGATTTTCGCGGACTCTGGGTCACAGCTAAACATACCCGCAATTCATTTTCATTAATTGGTTCAACAACGTTCAAGTATTCGTAAATATATGGGACCAAACTGCTATGGCCATCAATCCCTAGGCTTCCCAACTACTTAAACTAACTTAAGGACAACACACACATACGCGAGGGTGGACTCGAACCTCCGGCGGGAGCGTCTTCAATTGAGCGGCCAGAACTTGGCGCATTCATAACAGATCCATGTTCTTCAAATCTATCTCGTATGTCGTACACTATTTGTATAGATGATGGTTTTGATCTAAAGTGTCTTCCTCATTCATTAATAACTACAGTATCACTACTTCTGAGATTTGTAAGACAAAAATCCTTCCTTCTTTCGTTAACATCATGATACTTTGAAAAACACGTCTCTCATTAGCCTTTCACTAGTTCGGTTATTGTTTCTTTTGTCTTTGCATTGCATAAAAACATGACAAGGCGTAATTGTCACCTTTTTGTAATAACATAATGGGTTAAAGCAACCTACGTCTGTTACTTTTTTTTTTCTTTTGCGCAACTGTCCAGTGATTTTTGCGCCACATATTAGAGCAAGAAACATATAGTGAATGTTGAAGTGTGGTTACTTTTCCTGTTAATAAGTTTCGGCTTACGATTGCAGTTCTTTTAAGGTGGTTTTGTAAGCTGAAATCGTTTTATGGGAAAAATAAACACAAATTTCAACTTTTATTTAAACTGTTAGACATAAAATATTTGCTTATAACGTCTGTTGCTTGATAAAAAATAAATGAATAAATTAGTAATTAGAAATACACATAGTAGTTGGTGCAAAACACTGACCGGTTTCTGTGATAGTTTGAGCATGAACATTCCATATTTCAGATACGATTTTATGCATAGCAAAATGTTATTTAAAAACGAACAGTGTAGCTTATACCAATTAGGATATGGTATTGCATTATGGTACATATTCAAAGATACCTAATTTAGGAATTTATATTAGCAAAGGCTATCCGTGGACGGGCATCCCCACCTGTTGCACACCGCCTTTCTAACGGTATCAAGGACGAAAGAAATTATTTTCAACAATTCGCATAATTACTTACAAATTAAAAAAATTAAATGCTGTTAGGCACGATAAGACGTTTATTGTAATTTATAAACAGTGTCTTCTCTTGCGGTTGATAGTACTTAAATATGCCAACTTCGTTCATTCATTACTCTAAAATGACTACACATATAATATTAAACTTTTACGAAACACTTCCTCTCGGTAGCCTCCCCCTTCCTCTCCCCCAAACACTAAAATGATTAAAAAAAACCGTTTATAATGCTTATCACATACTCCACTTTCACTTTTCATGTCATAACATTTTCTGTTCTTGTTGTGGTCTTAGTCCGGAGATTGGTTTGATGCAGCTCTCCACCCTACTCTATCCTGAGCAAGCCTCTTCATCTCCTCATAAGAACGGCGACTTACATCCATTTGAGCCTGCTATCTGTATTCATCTCTTGGTCTCCCTCTACGATTTTACCCCATACACTTCCCTCCAACGCTAAATTCAAGATTCCTTCATGTCTAAGAACGTATCAAAGCATTCGATCCCTTCTTTTACTCAAGGTATGCCAGAAATTCCTTTTTTCCCCAATTCTGTACAGTACTTCCTCATTAGTTACGCTTTCCACCCACCTAATCTTCGGCATTCTTCTGTAGCACTACATTCAAAAGCTTCTTTCTTTTCTTTTTCAAAAACGCTTTTGTTCCCATTTTATATCCTATGAACTGCGACCATCATGTGTTATTTTACTGCCCAAGTAATAAAACTTTAATGTTTCGTTACCTAATCTAATTCCTTCAACATCGCCTGATTTTCTTAGACTGCACTCCATCGCCCTTGATTTGCTCTTGTTAGTTTTATATTTTAATTACTAAATATATTAGCAGCATGCCTTGCAAACAGTTTATGTATTATATCACTGAACGTATCCGCAAAATTATATCCCTGTGTACAACATAGTTTAGGAGATATGACGTGATGCAGTTCCAAGCGTCAAAAACGAATTTTCGAATACATTGGCGTGCTGTAAAACTTGAGCATCACACACAATATTGCCTTTGTCAACTGCGTGTGCATCAATTCGTGTGTTAATGCTACAGTAAAGGTAACATTTGGTCACACGCATCAGTACCCATGCGTGTCCCGTATTTTTATTTTGGAAATATGGTCACCCTAGGCTTCTGTCAAATTTCCGAGAACGTATATTCCACGAAAAGTCAGCCAATATTGCTTCCTTCTACGTAAATCTCGCGAAGTGACCATACCGACAGAATTAGGGAGGTGAGGCCCCACACGGAGGCATACAATCATTTTTCTCGCGTGCCATTAGCAATTGGAGTAGGAGGAAGTGACAATGGGTCGCTTAGTACCCTCCGCGGTGGCTTGCGTAGTGTGGGCGTAGATGTACTGTAGGTAAGGTACAGATGATTTCTTTCTCAACTATTCCCTAATCTGAACTTGGGGTCTGCCCTGTTGTTGACTGGATTCTCCGTTCTCCCATCTATTTTCTTCAGAATGACCCCCCCCCCCCCTTTTCCTGTTACCGATTTATCAAATGTTAGACCTTCCGTGTCTTTGTGTTACGAACTTTCGAGACAAAACGGAAGAAGAATTTATAGGTCATTGGGAATTCAAAATGTTCAAATGTTTGTAAAGATTATGGGACTTAACTACGGGCTCATCAGTCCCTAAACTTACGAACTACTTATGAACTACTTACGAACTAGGACGGCACAAATATCCATGCCCGAGGGGGGATTCGAATCCCCGACCGTAGTGGCCGTGCAGACCGTGACTGAAGCGCCTCAGTCCCCTCGGCCACCGCGGCCGGCCATTGGAATCTCCATAAAATATGTCCGCAATATAAGAATCTGTAAACAGTGAATAGACGAAAGTATTTAATGGAAAAATGATAGGGGAGAATTCGGGCATGGAAAAAGTGAAGGCAACAGTGTGCGAGCATTGACAAATGACAAAAGCAGGAAGTATACTGCGTTACGAAGCAAAGGAATAAATACAACTACTATATTTGAAGATGAGACAACCCATGTGACCTAAGAAGAGAGCATAAAATTTTTAGTACTATGTCCTTACACCCTGATGCCCTTGTTGTATTGAACTGTTTTCTCTCTACGTTAGCCTGCGTATTTAAAAATGGCATCAGCACAAGAAACAGGTCGATTGGCCCGAATCCTGGGCGTAGTTCCAAAGTCCATCTAGTATTATGTAAGCTGGCGTTCTTTATCTGGATTACGTACTGATGAATTGTTCGATGCAGCCTTTAAGATTTATCAGTCTTATGTTTATAAACAGCATGAGTCACGAAGCACAAACAATAGTCAGGAATACGTTTTAAATAAGTGAAGTTTTTATGTTAATCTTCACTAACAAATGATATTATTTTATATTACCGCTCTGTCTACTGCTTTATAGCATTGTTTTTCGGGATTAAGTTACCACTTTTTGTTTCAAGACCTACTATGGCACGTGCGGTCGACCTGTACTTTCACAACGGAAGCATTACAGGGGTACGTTATTACTGTAGACTGTCTTTCTTTCAACTTGTACCCAACGTGAGCTAGCATCTGTTTTACAAGCGATTTTTCGATGTTTACGTTAATTTTTATAAAGTCAAATGTGTATTTCATCGAATTCTTAGAAATTTCATGCTTAGTACCAAAAGATGTTAGAAATATCTGAGTATTTATTCAGTAAATTATGTCGTTCAGAAGTACATACACTGACCCAGATTAATATATTAAACATAACTGCGTCTCAACAGCTCAATTCATTAACCGTGAGAGAGTCGCTTTAATGCGCAGTTTTAACCAAGGAGGTTAAAATAAGGGAAATGACGCTACTATGCAAAGCTTAGCTGTCGATTAAGCCAGTCCGTCGTCTTGCGGAGCCAAGAGCATATGTTTCCAGATTAATGCACTGTGAGGTTCTTGCCTCGTTAATTTTCATATATTTAAATGACTATCTTTTCTGAGTACATATTTGATATTGTATACTTTTGTGGATAAACCCAGACCTTCCAAATAGCTGAACTGATTAACACAAAATTTCATTCAGAAAGTATGACATGCCTTACTTATCGGGAATCCGGAATAATACCCAAATGATTTACAAGAATTAAAATTGTCAACTGTATGTAGTACACAGGAAATGCAAAACAATATTTTTCCAATAAGAACATAACCAATCTTTACCATTTTTGTATGTTCAGTATTGAAGGAATGATTTTTATGTTGAATACTTACGAAAATTCTTTCTATTGGTTCTACGTCATTAAATATTCACACTAAAATTCTGTACCACCAGGTCTTTGAAATTGCAAGTGAACCTATATATGGTAAAAATGAAAATTAGTTGTTATTGAGAGAAAATCACAAAAACAAATAAAAACAAATAGTAGCCCTAAGTATTAATTTAGCAACAAAATTTTTCTGTGTGAAATAGATGACCTTCTTGTTCTGCTTGCATATCCACAAGTAATATAGGTGACTTTTTTCAGAGAAAGTACCACTTTCAACTCAGAATGCAATGAAAACACACTAGTCACCACAAACGTTGTTGGCTCCGTAAAATGTCGACAATGGCTTCACATCTGTGGCGTTAAGGGCATCTCCCCCTATGTTTTAACGGTGGAATAGTATTCTGCACTCGCCAAGATAGTCTGTGCTCGGCATAGATAACGCCATCTTCCACTCAACCTACTTGGTTACATCACTGTTTCATTCTCAGCAGCTTTGCAAAACTGCCCCCAGTGACTTCATCCATAAATGTATTGGAATCGGTGAGAAACGTACTACTTGGATTGAACAAAAGCTTCCTCGGCAAGTCGCTTAGGCAAATAAATTTTAAGCATTTGCTGCAAGTTCTAGCAAAAGTGTTCCCACTTGTCGCCTCGCAATATTAAGTGGAAGATCATACTCTCGCGCTTGAAAAACACAGCAGCGACAGTTACACAAAAAAAAAACCAGCTGAAGAATTCTGCGTTTAAAAGACGCTGGCGGGAAAGTGGGAAACCATCAGCCTCAGTCCTCATTCCGCGTTCCTCAGCAGAAATGCTACGCGAACACATTTGCTCTCTTGAACACGGAATACGCTAAACCCCTTCACCCAGTGCTCCCTCTCACTCCCGCTGTCTCCTTTTCTCCCACTTCCACTTTTCCCCGTCTCAGAATGTCTGTCTTCATCCTTCATCTACATCCATACTCCGCAATCCACCGTAAGGTGCGTGGCGGAGGATACACTGTACCACACTAGGCATTTCCTTTCATATTCCACTCCGAAATAGAACGAGGAAAAAAAAAGAATGTCACATGTCTCTGTACGAGCCCTAATTTCTCTTATCTGGTGTTTGTGATCATTGAGCGAAATGTAAGTAGGCGGCAGCAAGATCGTACTACACTCAGATTCAAATTACGGCTCTCTAAATTTCCTCAATATAATTTCTCGAAAAGAACTTAGTCTTTCCTCCAGCGATCCCCGTTTGATTTCCCGGAGCATATCCATGACACTCGCGCATTGGTCGAACCTACCAGTAAAGAACCTAGCTGCTCGCCTCTGATCTGCTTCTATATCTTCCTTTAAACGGATCTGCTGCGGCTCCCAAACACTTGAGCAGTAATCAAGATGTGGTCGTACAAGCATTTTATACGCGGTCTCCTTTACAGATGAAGTACATCTTCCCAAAATTCTCCCAACAAACCGAAGTCGGCTATCCGCCTTACTCACAACTGTCCTTACATGTTCGCTCCATCTGTAGGCTTTCTTACCACTGTCTATGCCACGTTCACTGCCACTCTGCCATTATCTATGTCCCAGTCTTTCCTCTCAAATTTCCACTATCTCTTCCGTTCTCACAGTCTGCTGTATGACTATAGAATCGCCTTTTCCTCTTCCCTCCATACCTAGTTTAGTTAATTGTTCCTTAAGTTTCGTCTTTATTATTTTATTTTTTAACTTTTATTTTATTGTTATTTTTTGTCGCGAGTAATAATACTTCAAATTAAAGAAGTAAGCCTTCACATAGAGGCTTGAAGCCACACCGAAATGAATGAATTGTTCATGTGCGTGCAAACTAAGTTGGCACCTGCAGCTCCCATCAGCCACCACGCCAAGTGTGCATACGAAAAGAAGTGTAAGAACTGTGAAGTGTTTGATGTATTGCATTACATTGCAATGCAATCAAAAGATCGAACATCTGGTAAGTGCCTAAGTCTCATTCCCCATGTTGCCAAAACTGTAGGCTTCTTAGCAAAACACCTTTGTTCCACCCTTTTTTTTTATAATTTTCTCTTTTGGGTAATTTGGAAGAAGCGTTGCGTATTGTAGATGCGGCAGCGCGACGTAGTGTGTTGAAACCAGTCACATAAAACGATGGGAAAAAACCTTGTATTGGCCATGAAATAGATAATTAATGTTGTTCCTGGCGTATAGCTGACAGGTACAACATATCGTTGCTCAAAGTTAGCAATAACTGTTGTTGGTTATTTCAAAAAGCGAAAGCTGCCAATTAATCCAAGTGTAACACCAAGGTTCTCTCGACGAGTTCCTCTCCAGCAAATTGATCTCCAACCTTTAACTTTTTCTTTAAACATTTTAAAACCTTTACACTTGTCTCGCTATTCTTGTCACCGAGGTAAACAGTAACCACATCTTTGATTACAATGCTCAATGATTATCGCATCTTCGAAGTATACTCACTGTCTAACATAACACAGTCGTGACACTAAATTACTTTTGTTATACGCTGCGACAACAGCGCTCTAAGTGCTCGGGGAGCTACATTTCTGAATACGATATTCGGTGAGTGCGAAGTTTCGTTTATATCAATTTTAAAACATTTTTTTTTCCATTACAGAACATATGTAATGCCATAAAATATGTAGTAACTTAAAAATAGCTCCACATATGTCTGTCTACAGGCTTTCGCTGAATAATTTTTACATTAAAAATAAAAATGATTGCGAAACACCGGAAGACCTACCCTTTGACTGAAAGACGTCGCTTTTCTAATCAGGAACGTTAAGGTTTCTTTAAAACAATTACAATAAAATCGGTGAGTGTGGAACATAGGAAATGAATTTAACATACCAAATCAGCCACCACAGCTGTAGCTGAAGAGAGAACGTCAGAGACGTGGCAATAAAACGGCAAAAACAAACAACGAAGAAGAACCCAATTCTAAAATTGTTACAGCGAACCACCAATAGCAAGAAACTTCAAAGTATTGGCTTTTTAAGCTATCCACATCAAATTGATATGCGTCAAAAAAGGTTATGGGACTTAACTACGGGGTCATCAGTCCCTAAACTTATAAAATACTTATGAACTAACTAAGACTAAGAACGGCACAAATATCCATGCCCGAGGGGGGATTCGAACCCCCGACTGTAGTGGCCGTGCAGACCGTGACTGGAGCGCCTCAGTCTCCTCGGCCACCGCGGCGGCGCGTCAAAAACTGCCTGTAATAGGAAGAATAGACCATAATGAAAATTAGTTTTTTTATGTTTATACTCACTTTCAGCGGAGTAAGTTGCAAATATATACATAGACGTATTTATTTGTTCATGACAGAGTTGTTCCTTGTACCACTGATGAATCAGTTAAATAT
This sequence comes from Locusta migratoria, assembly GCA_026315105.1. Taxonomy (NCBI): domain Eukaryota; kingdom Metazoa; phylum Arthropoda; class Insecta; order Orthoptera; family Acrididae; genus Locusta; species Locusta migratoria. The sequence goes on from CM048744.1 coordinate 706,895,139, forward strand.
ATTTTTTACATTAAATACCGTATTACGTATGTTTCTTGATATTTTACTAATGCCTGTAACGCAAAAGTATTGTAAATATTTAATTAATTACGTACAAAAATAATTTTAAACAAACATTACTCTTCTGGTGGCCTGCCAACCACGAGGGGCGCTAGTGTCGTTGCAGCTGTCTATTGGTAACAGCCTAACCTCCTTCTGGTAAAAACTTTCACAGCTGTGTGTCGCGACTGTATACTTTAATATACGGCTAGACCTATATATTGTTTGGAGGTCGCGACTTCGATAGGCATCTCTTCTTCCAAAGTACCCTCTTTTGTTTCAGTTTCTTTAAATTCATTGTGGTACAAAAAGATTCTTTCCTGTTGTAATTTCGTGAGAAGCTAAAATGGATATAGGGGCAGGATCTGAAGGCATTCCACGTAACATCAGAAACCCGAAGACACTGGTTCATGTGCTAACCGATGAAGACAAAAACATAATAACTGTCATATTGCGTCTCCGTGAAAGAGGCATAAAATCAAATCTAATTAACATAGCTAACCACGTTCGTCTGTTAACTCATTCAGAGGAACCGATGCAGAACATAGTCCAGAAATTGAAGATTTCCATTGAAAAGACTATAGAAGCTGGACTAATTCATAAAAAGGGCGATGAGTACGTGTTAAATACATAACCCTAGAGTCTGGCTGTCTTAACGTAATAAGAAATTAGTCTGTGTTTTCCACTGCATGAAGAAATTGAAGTTTATCACAAACGGTAACTGCAAATCTGTACGAGTGAAGAACAGTAATACCCCTAAGATATGTGAATATATGCTTTTTTTTTTTTTTTTTTTTTTTTCTTCGAGTAAAGTTATTTTTACAATGTTTCACATCATACTTACCAATTGTGTGTTGCAAGTTACAATTTGCATTTCTGCCTTAATGAATCGTCGTTGAAGTAAAAATACCGCTTACATTAACACACTGGTACATTTTAGATGTTCCTGCCTTTTGTCATTTGGCATACTTGAATCCGCACACTTACTTCCAAGGAAATAATTATCACATGTTTGCAATACATCGCCTGAGTCAAATAAAATAAAAGCTGTAAATTCATGTAACTGCAGCGTTGGAAGCGGTCTGCAAACGATGTTGTGGTTCTTGCACCTAAATGCTGGAAGACCCTCGGAGGATCGACGACTGATGAGTGCCGGCAGCTCACGTCACGACTTTTACAGTTGCAAATGTGTTATTTCATAGTGAATATATTTTGTGAAACAAAAAATGGATCAATAGCACTATGTGCTGGCTTTGAGCGTTTTTTAATCTATGCTACAAATAGTTGGGCGGTATTGTTTCTTCAATAAGACTGTCGTATCGAAATCTGCATTAATAAAAAAGGAAATATAGATATGATTGTCATGGAATATAGTATTGTTGCGTATATTTTGCTGCATCTTTGCCTATGGATTTCAGTGTTAAGTGGCACACAACTGTAGCCAGTTTTGAACGCGCGAATCTCGAGCTAATTGTCAAGTTCTCTCCTAGTTTACGTCTTGAACAGATAAAAAGAGAATACACGTGACACTACAGCAGAAGTTTCCAAAATATTACTTTATACCACATTTAATTCAACAATAAGATTGTATGAAAATAGGTAAAAGTCCAGTTCGAGTCCGCGAGTTGTGGTTCATGCGTAGACGTTGGTAACGGCGCGGTGAATGACGCAGGTGAAGGCGGCCAATCAGATTTCGCGTTTCATGTGTTTTGAATTTGGCCTTTCTTCACATGGCTTTTCGTTCAAATGTAATAATTTCTTGCAGTGTAAATTCAGTTAAGTGTTTCTCTCTCAAGAAATACGACTGACATTTTTTTTTTCAGTGAATTGCAATACGTGAACAATGAACGTTATTAAAATTAGTGTTCACTCCCCTAAGAAAAAAAAAAAAAAAAAAAAAAAAAAAACAGACGTTTAATTTGGAAGAATCCATGTATCTCGAAGTTTCGGTTCTGAACGGAAGATTCGGGCGCTACGCGCCCTCACGTACTAAAAAAAATTTCTTGATTAACCTAAACCTAACCATCTGAAGGCTACGCTACAGATAACTTTTTTAAATGAAAGGATGTTTTCAACACACTTTCAGACTACTCCTTTAACACACTATTGATAACTTCAAAAACAGGCCAGCGCAGCCTTAAGGTTAGGTACATGGGTTTCACAAGAAGTTTTGTCTCGTAGTAGCTCCTGAATATCCGGTTCAGAACCGCTCAGTATAAGTAATTGCGCTCGTAAAGGCTGCGAAAGTCATGCAATCGCCACAACTAAAGTCACTGGTGAAAATAATTTTGACTACATAGTACAGCCAGTACGCTCAATCTCCATTACAGAACGTAAATATAAATCCCACATTTATTGAAATTCAATATTTTAATCTAAAGATCTTTACATCCACTACGCCGATTTGTTTACAAACCATAAAGAGGAAGCTATTTGTTATTAGCCGCGTGAACGCGACTGCTGATTGGCTCCGGCGCCGTTGCCAACGTCCAAACATGAAACGCCACTCGCGGACTCATAAACTGCACTAATCCCTCAATTTGTACCACAATCATAGCATAATGCATAACAAATATATTCGTGCCCAGCATACAATTTAAGAAAATAGTACAGAAAATGACTGAACAGTGTATTGTTGAAAATCAGAGAATCTGCTTTGGGAGTAGTCCTACTCTGTAAACATTGTTTCTTTTTTTAGGAGAGTTGGGATTGCCATACATTTTAAAGATCCCCATCAACAGTACCCCATTCATTTTTTGAAACATTATAGGTTCGTTCAAAGAGCTGCAGGACTGCAACTTCCTGCAGCAGCAAAGCAGACACTACCGCGCATGCGCGGTACCGATGACGTCAGTCAGGCTGCAGGAGGAAATTTTCCCTGCAGCTCATGCAGCCAGCAAGCTGCAGGAAGCTGCAGCCTGGAGCTTCCTTGAACAGCCGGTAGGCTGCAGGAAGCTGCAGGATTGCTCTTCGAACACGAATTTCCGTACTGCGCATGCGCGGTTGCAGCCCTGCAGCTCTTTGAACGAACCCTATAGCCGAGAGTTGAAAGATCCCACTTTTTTTTTTCCCCTTTACTAGTCAAATATTGGTAGTGATAATTCATACCAATAGTAAGGCAGATCCATGTTATCCACTTCAGCAATGTTATTCTTGGTGAGCAGCATCCATGAAAAGAAAAACATAGTATTGATACAGTAGTTGTTTGTCACATACCATATGGTGTTATGTAGGAAGCAAATGCAGCATTGAAAAGGACATTGCTAACCAAAGTGATGAAGATATAAAGAAAACACCCAGGAATAATCATCTAGCCCGCGTATTCCATTTAAAGATCTGATTTGGAGAAAAATTGATAGACATTTACAAGAGAAATATATTAATACAATTCTCCTTGTGTTGATGGCTACAAATCCAGGCTGTATAATATAAATTGCCGCAGTTTATAAATTAAATTTAGTGAATAAATTTACACGGTCTTAATCACAAAACAAAGCTAGTAATATCATAGATGTTGCATAGGATGGCTGTGGTCTCCAAACGATATATATTGAAGCAATATGTATCTGAACGATAGATATCGAAAAAGTGAATGATTCAGGTGCATGCAATCCACGGAATAATATTTTGTGACCATGAATTAAATAATTAATGCTGTTCCTGCTCCATGGTTGACATGTTCTCGATGTACCCATGAGCAGTTAGTAAATTAATTATCCTCATAAAGATAACTTTTCTTGTGACCAAGCATAATTAATTTACTGATCAGACAAGGGTACATTGAGAAACTGTTATCCGTAGATCAGGAACAGCATTAATAATTTATTTCATGAAGGGCACAAACTATTATTGTCTGTATTCTATGTCGGTTTCTTTAAGATTGTCTTATGCAAACACAACTCTCACCTCCTAACTACAATATTTGCTTGTTTGATATTTAGAGGCCACAGCTGTGCTATGTAATTACCACAAAGCCATTCTTTTAGTAGAATTTAATGAATAATTGTTGGTATAGTAATGAGACAGAGAGAGAGAGAGAGAGAGAGAGAGAGAGAGAGAGAGAGAGAGAGTTGAAGTCAAAGGCATTCACTGAAATATCAGTGAGCCCTAATTGACATTGCTGAACAACATAGTAGCTGGCTACTCTGTATATGACTAGTGTTCTGCCTCAGCATTATATCAGTGGGAGCACAGTTAAAATCACAAGATTTGATTTAGCCTTTTAAGGTATATTTTTATGGAACAGACCAGCCGTGAAGTGAGTGATACAAATATGGAAAATTGGGCACAAGTTTACAATCTGTGTTGCAGCTCAGTGCTGAGCGTTCAGATGTTGGCTACGGCGACTGCATGTGACCGGCCAATCGGGTGATAGTGTGTGGCAGCCAATGAAATTTGCTGATCTATTTTTGCACAATATTCAAATGTACCGGTATGTTTGAGAAAATAAAATTTCATAGAGGGAAGAAAGTCATTGGCAAATGGATGACAATTGCAGTTAATTTACTGGCCAGACAAGTGTACATTGGGGATCTGGCAACCATGGAGCACGAACGGCATTAATTATTTACTTCGACAGTGCAAAAAAAGGAACCATTTATTACATTTATTTGTTCATAGAAGAGAGTGAGAATTATTCTTGTGATTGTGTGTGTTTGAACATACAGTAAAAACATTATCTTTTGCCAGAAATATGATGTCTTTTAAACTAAAGTATTAGACATTCTACCTACAAACAATATTATCTATTGTGAAGGCTAAACAGCTGTTACATTCTAATAACTGTTACTGTCTTGTGTTACAACTGGTCAGCTGCAGCCACTGCCAACATCCGAACACTACACTATGCTGCAACATGAAATTGTAAATTTTTACCGAAAATTTGCCACAAAAATGTCGTGGTAATGATCCTTAAGGACAAGAGCAAAATAAGGATGCTGTCATGAGGAGAATTGAGGAGTAGTGTGCAAATTTGTCAGGTTTAACTGTGTGGTCTTTTCTATACAGTTAATTTACAGAAAATGTTAGCTGAGCAAGTAGAAAAAGTGTAAATCAAAGAAATTCCCATGGTTTATTAGCAAATATGACTCGAAATACATAGTAAATAAGATTGACTTTGTGACAGCTGTAAAAAGTCTTTCATAATGATTAATGTTGTTTTGAGGAACACTCTATAAAGATGTATTGTGCATAGGGTGCTAATTTGCTAGGCTGACCTACTGTCAGTTAAAATAAGCTAACCAAATATTAGCTCAAAGTGATCTGGGATAACAGTTCTGTTCAACCAGCACAAGCTTAGCTCCTGGCAGAATGCAGCACACTAAACACAAGTCAAGGTGTTGCTAATGCCTTCGCACCTGGAGCCCTTGCTGTGCAAGTATTACTATGCACATGTCAGGACTTCCACTAGATGGCCACAGTACAGTGTTTCTCTTGTCAAAACCTTGCTGGATACCCAACTGCTATTGTGTTGGTTACATCTTTCATTTCTTGTATACATGAAGCTTGCGGTAATTTTGAAATGGGTAGTGATGATAGTGTTGCATTTTTGGTCGTTAGACATAGAAAGGAGTTGTGTTCGGGCTGCCTGGTGCAAGTCTTTTTAGGTGACACCACTTAGGCGACTTGTGCTTCAATGATGAAGATTTCAGAGTGGAAAAAATCTCTTACTCAACCAGGAATTGAACTTGGGTCACCTGTATGATAATCCACCATGTTGTCCACTGGACTACAGAGCCGGACAAAATGGATAGCAAGAGCATTGTGGTGAGACTATTTACTGTCATTTTTCATTACTATTTTACACAGAGAAAAAACAAATTAGTGACAATTGCAGATCATATCCTATGTTAACTGTCTCAACATATTTGAAACATATTCGCAAGGAGTTGCACGAGTCATTAGACTAGCTTTGTGTCTGTGATGTGATGAACAGGTTTTATTGTTGGTCGTGCCTGTTCCTTTAGTACAAAGTAAAGTTTGGAATACTGAACAATGAGAAAGAAAGAACAGAAATTAATAAACAGATCAGATAATGCTGTTTGTTAGATTAATGATGGAAATTCTTCTCACAGATGATAAATTATTTTTCAAAAGTGTTAGATTGGCTGGCCAGTACTTACCTTTATGCTGTACCGTCGATAGTGACACAAATGAAGGAAAAAAAGACAGAAGAAGAAAACGGACGAAAAGGACAAGCTTTCGGAACACAGTTCCTTCTTCTGGCGGGAGAGAATGGAAGAAAAAAGGGTGGGAACGGAAGAGGAAGGTAAATAACGACCTAGGTCATGAGGTGGCGTTTAAGGAGTGTGGAAGTCAGAGATACTGTATTTTGAGTAACAGGGAGAGATATAAAGGATAAAAACACACACACACACACACACACACACACACACACACACACACACACACACACACACACACACACACACACACGAGAGAGAGAGAGAGAGAGAGAGAGAGAGAGAGAGAGAGAGAGAGAGAGAGAGAGAGAGAGAGAGAGAGAGAGAGAGAGAGAGAGAGAGAGAGAGAGAGAGGGGGGGGGGGGGGGGAGGTCAGCATAGATTTAGGGCAAGTTCCCATCTCCGTAGCTCTGAGGGATTGGTGTTAGGTGGCATTATCCAAATGGCCCGTGTGGTGTAACATGTGGCCAGGTCCCTGGAGTCATGCTGGAGGGCATGCTCTGCCACAGGAAATTGGGTGTCCCCTGAGTGAACAGTCCATCTGTGAATGGTAACAGATGGCCTAACCTAATTCTTATCTTCACCAAGAAAGACTTACTCAGCAGGTTCTACAAAGCAGTAACCAACAAAGGTTTTGTAAGGGGAAAAGTGGTTGGATTTAGAGTTCAAATAACTTTTATTACACTTGTAGTGCAGTGGTTCTCCCCCCCCCCCTCCCCCATTTCTCTCTCTCTCCCTCTCTCTCAATGAGCTCTCAGATTATTGTAAACCAATATATTTTTTGTCAAATTTTATGGTCACTGTAAGACTTCCACATGATATCTAGTGCACCACTACCAATGGGGTACACATGGCACCACCATAATAGGAGTATCTCTATTGTTTGCCCACACCCTCCTGTGATTTCCAGCTGCAAATTGAGGTTCTGGGGAGGTTCACTTTAGTCAGTGCTAACTAGAGACTCACAAATGAGTTTCCTCCAATTTTCAGAAAAAGAGGGCAAAATTGTAATAGTGTGTTTCTTTTCTTTGCCAGCACTTTAAGATGAAAACCAGGAGACGTCATTCTGTCAGAATTGATTACAGACTAGTTACCATTTAACCCTTCCAAAATCCAACAAAAACTACTACTACTACTACTACTACTACTCTACTACTACTACTACTTACCATGTCCAGGTGGGATTTCAGTTCTCTTTTATAGAAAGTACTCATCAGAATTGACAGGTGGAATCTTCATTTAAATGCACAGTGGGCCCAGGATTGTAAAAATTGTACTGCGGCTAAATGAAAAATGTGTCATCTGGTCATAAGAGTTCAGATACACCTTTATTGAGACTGCACTATGGGCACAGGTCATCAGGTGCAGTATTAAGCTTTGAGTGCCATTAACTTGGACTTCCTTGTTCAAACGTTGTGGATTACATGAAGATAATTGCTGGGCACCTTCGTCCAAACTTCTACTTCTAAATGGGTAATTGGCCATTGTTGGAACACATCGGAAACATTATCAAATGCCAACAGCATGCCCAAAACAACTCGTCAATTACTTACAGGACTTAGACAACCTGTGCTTAGACATTTAGTGCCACATACAATCGGAGAGCAACCAAGAGCTTCATGCCACACATAATCACTGCTTTATTGTATTCAAGAGGTAGAACAACATGTTGTTAAGTGGTTATGGTTCAGTGGTGTAATTAAATATCTGGTGTTTAAAACTGACAAAACACTTTTCATTTTGTGTGTCCCCGGTATATGTACTCAAGGTTCATGTATCCTCTATAAAGTTTATCGTCTAGTGTGACTGTATGCTTTATCTGCAGTAAATACTGCAGATAAAGCAGTCAGTCACACCAGTTAATAAACTTCACACGATTCCATTATTTGATCAAGCATGAGCAGTCGTGACACCCATCTTGAGTATAGCTTATTATTAGTTGTTGTTGAAAGAGGTGGCTCTTGCTGTGTCTGCACAGTTTGGAGCAAAGCTTTCAGTACCCACTTGGAAAAGAGTTTCTGATGTAAAACTAGGTTTTGAAAACTGCATACCTATTTCCTTCCTAACAACACAACATATTGCTTAAAATGTGTTCCAAATTAACTAAAAATGCCTGAAATAGCTCGCACACTGTTTAACATCAAAGTAAATTAAACATGTTTTTTTTAAAAAATCAAGGTTTACACACCACTGTATATAATGTTCTTCTAAGAAAGAGAGTTATAAGAGAAAGGACGAGATCTGCAGAACTTTGGAAATTGTACTATATGTGTATTAACCCAGACATCAGAGTAATTTGTGAATGTTTTTGGCCGATTTTGTTTTTAATATTATTGTACGTCTACAAAAACTGTTCTGCAGTTGTTGGTGAGAATGTTTAACCCCTTTACATATTACACTTTTTATCACTTATTAAGGACTTAATACCTCTTTTACAAGGTTTTTAGCCTATTTAAACTTGTCATTCATTGCTTGTGAAACAAAATCTTATAATTGTTTGTTTATCAATTGGCCAACTTTTACCATCTTTTACACTGTTTTACACGTCTCTCTCTCTCTCTCTCTCTCTCTCTCTCTCTCTCTCTCTCTCTCTCTCTCTCTCTCTCTGAAATCCCCAAACCAACTTCCTTCCCCCTCTGGCTCCTATCCATGTAACCACTCCTGGCTAAAACTGCCCTATGCACCCTCCCACCACCACTTATTCCAGTTCTGCAACCTGAAAGTTGTACACAATAAGGACAGAGCCACTTGTGACAGCACCCACATGATTTATCAGGTAACACGTCTGCACTGTGAAGCCTTCTATGTGTGATTGATAAGCGACAAACTGTCCATTCCCATGAACGGACACACAGTGTTTGTTGGTACTAAGGATCACCCTGTGGCTAAGCATGCCTTGGTGCATGGCCAGCACATCTTGGCACAGTGTTGAACCATCTGTGTTATCTGTATACTTCCCACTGCACCAACCTGTCAGAACTGCGGAGATGGGAACTTGCCCTTCAGCATATTCTCTCTTCCCATTGCCCATCTGGTCTCAACCTCCGCTAAATTCAAATCCCCAACCACCATTCAACATCTTTGCCTCTGATCGCCGAACAGAGCCTCTGCCACGACTGACGTCTCTGTCCAACTTCTTTGCTTTTCACATGTGTCTGTCTTGGTGTGTGTGCATGTATATGTCTGTGGGTGTGTGTATTTGTTTACCTGTCCTCTCCCCCCTCCCCCCGGTAAGGTAAGTCCTTCCCCTTCCAAGATTGCATTGACTCCTCATCCACTCCCTTAAAACCAACATCCTTCCCTTTATCCCCTTCTTCCTTCCTCTTTTGCTGATAAAACAACTAATGGTTGTGAAAGCTTGAATTTTTGTGTAGTTTACAACTCACCGCAAAGATGTGACAACAAGCTGCGAGAGGCACATACAAGACTCACACACATACAGCACTAAACCTATTGGCCATGGCCTTCTTCAGAAAATAGAACATTCATGCAATCACACAGTCACACAACACAGTCACACAACTGTCAGCTACAGCTGCTGCAATTTGAATCACGCTCTGTGGTGTGGGAATAAGCGAGGGAAGGCAGTTAGGGAGGTTGTGTCGTGGTGGTGGGGATAGATACAGCACGGCCTTGCTGTGCATGTACTTATTAGATGGGAGGAACGAGGTGCAGCTTAGAAATGGAGCGAGGTGGCGGGTGAGGGGAGAAAAATAAAATAAAACACAATAAACCTATAAACTTTAATAGTGTTTTAACTCCTGTCATCTGGCATTTATTTATCAAATGAAAAGATAAATTTAATTTAAAGCCTTAAAATTCAATAAATAAAAAAAAAAAAAAAAAAAATTCTTTTATCACAATATGTCATTCTGCTGAGTACAAAGTATGGAAATAACACTTTCAGTGATACTGCTTTGAACAGACAACAGATTCCACACTGGAAAAGGCAATGTGTAACATTTGCTTTTATTCAGAATATGGGACTCAAAATTAAGATATCAAACATGATAGATGAATTGTACAAAGCAACACCCCTCTGCGTTAGTGACCTTGTGTCATATTCTTTTTATAATGGCTGTCTCCTCCACTTCAGAGCTTCCATAGTTTCCCACCCATCGAATCTTCTTTCTGAGGAACCCATAAATTCATTGCATTATTCACATCTTGCCTCCATTTTCTAAGTGGTCTCTGATTTTTCACTCAGCTAGTGTCCATTCGTTGATTCTTTTGTCATTGGTTATCATCCATTTGTTTGAGGTGGCCATACTGAGTCATTATTTTCCTATCTGTGCATTAAAAACAATCTCTCTTTCTCCCACAATTTTCCACATTCTTTCGTTTCTAAATGTTTGTCTGGAGTTGTAACAACCTCTCTCTCAAAAATCCATCTCTGTAGGCATTAATGTTTTCCTATTTTGTTAGCTTTCCACATCTCTGTGCAATGTGTGGGTATTCTATAATATACTTGTAAGATCTTCCTTCTCTTTGTAATTTTGTCACTCCATAGCAAGGAGTTAAACTGGCCAGTTCCTCTTTTTCTTCTCCCAGTTTTGTCATATTGTGCTTAGTATGTTTCCCTATCTGTTATAAAAGTGACTCCCATGTAAAAGTAAAAATTTTTAATTTTGTGAAATCCTGCATCCAAATCTTCTGAGTCATCTTCACCCACTGCCATATATTTTGTCTCTCAGCTTTCATTTTTAGTAACTTGTAACTGTTTTCAATTCTTTCAAATTTTGATACATACATTAGTACTCTCTTACTCTCAGGACCAAATCATTGCCAAAGAGAAAAATATACAGTATCTATTGTTCTCTAAGGTTTCCCATGTAGTGTCACCTCTTTTGATTTTGGAAGATATTCAATAACGTTGTTTCCAATGATGAACCTTGTCTTGAATTTTCAGAGAATTATTTCAAATTTTGATACATACTTTAACCAAACTGTTGTCATACAGGACATACATATAACAAGTACTAAAATTTTGCAGTACTTCCCATAGCTTGCTCAGTCCTACTTGTACCATATATCTTCTACAGATCAGTAAAAGTTCAATGAATCATCATTCCTCTTTCAAACTCTCTTCAGTGACATGTATAAGGATGAATAGACTGTCTGCATGTGAAGGCTACACTCAAAACCTGTTTTGCTTCTTCAGTTCAGTTATTTTTCTCCTTTTATTTTAAGCCTTATTACTGCCATATAAATGGTCTATAGTAGGAATACTATTTTTTCTATATTTCATTAGAAGATTTCTGTGATGGTTTTTCTCTTCTTCCATAGAGAGAACTCATTCCTGCTACATGTTTGATGTGTTCATTCTTTTACTATATTTTCTTCTCTTTTGCGTGCTCACGTGTTTTCTTGACGTGGCTCTTACCATTACTTTAATAATTTCTGTAGTCTTTTCCTCTTCTCATTGTAATTTAACCTATATTGCATATTTTGGTGATAACCATTAGACATAAGTAGCTTTCTTCTCACATCACCAGGGTGTATCTTTCATGCACTGTCTTTTACTCCAAGGGCTTCACTTGCAGTTTTGTATATCCATATTTTCAGATTTTCATGCATTTCATTTGCCAATCCTTCTGTTGTCTTTCTCTTTCTAATAGCTAGCCTCATCTGGTAGAATAACATAGCTGATATTATTCAATGGGAGGTCAGATTATGTCAGCTAGTTTGTAATGGTACAATTAGGAAATTATCTGAGCTATATTCTGGGCGTCAATTGATTCTTAATGCCTGAGATTTTCAGTTCATTGTTCTTTCTGGAAACAATAAACATAATGACTACTCCAGAATGAAACTTCACTCTGCAGCGGAGTGTGCGCTGATATGAAACTTCCTGGCAGATTAAAATTGTGTGCCGGAACCGGGACTCGAACCTGGGACCTTTGCCTTTCACGGATAAGCGCACTACCGACTGTAGTGCACACAATTTTAATCTGCCAGGAAGTTTCATATCAGCGCACACTCCGCTGCAGAGTGAAGTTTCATTCTGGAAACATCCCTTAGGCTGTGGCTAAGCCATGTCTCCACCATATCCTTTCCTCCAGGAGTGCTAGTCTTGCGTGTTTGCAGGAGAGCTTCTGTGAAGTTTGGAAAGTAGGAGGCGAGGTACTGGCGGAAGTAAAGTTGTGAGGCGGCATCGTGAGTCGTGTCGGGATAGCACAGTCGGTAGTGCGCTTGCCCGCGAAAGGCAAAGGTCCCAGGTTCGAGTCCTGGTTCCGGCACACAATTTTAATCTGCCAGGAAGTTTCATAATGACTACTATTAGGTCAGTGGGGGTTGTCCATGTATATTTCAACTGCAGACATTGCCAAGGTGTTGTGGCTTGTCCTAGCCTCAACAATGCAGAGCAGAGGAGTGACTGGAGAGGCCTGACATAACATGTGGCTCCTGAAGAGGGGCAGCAGCCATTTCAATAGTTGCAAGGGCAACAGTCTGATTGACTGATCTGGCCATACAGTTACAGACATGCCAAGTTTTACAATTTTTCCGTAATTATCATGATTTCTAGGACAAAATTACGGTCTTTATGGAAGCCCCAGCTGAAATTATGGATACTGCTAATTGATTTATTTTTAGTAGTTTGGCCACATACTATTTTTTATTGCAATATATTATCAACCACTATTACTTCAGAAATATTGCTATACATTTTTGTCATCTGTCTAGCACAGACTATAATATATACTTAAGTTGGCCACTATGGTGGTGCTTAGTTAACTAACTTCACTACTATGGATACACTTGTAGTTACGCTACGATTAGACATACAGATGCTTTTGCTGTTACGTTACTGTCACGTCTAAATGAATTATTGAGCACCATTTGATTAACTATCACTCATGTTTTTACCTTCTGTCGAAGGTAAACGAATGTAAAGTTCGATGTAATTGCCAGAAATACTCTCCCAGTGTTTCTTTTTTCTTTTTTTTTTTTATTTATTTCTTTTTTCTTTTCTTTTCTCTCGCTCTATTTCTCGTGTTTTCACAGGTTTCTTTTTCTTTTAAGAGACACAGCTACGGCTGAAACGAACATTTTATTGTCAATCAAAAAATTCCAGTTTGGTGTCATGGTACCTTTTCCTCCTCCCACTACTCAATTCTCTTATCCCCATTACGATTGGATTCTTTTGAAACTTGGCATCTCTGCAGTTACTGTGAACAGCTGAAAGCAAGGAGGGATGCAGCTCTACCATATGGGTACTTGGTGTCCTCTTGGTTAAAATATTCAAATTTGGATATCTGGGCTGGGACTAATCATCAGAAAGCCATTGTCATAAAAAGCAAAATGGGCATCCCGTGTATTGGAGTTTGGAATGTTCTATTCCTTAAGTTGGTGGGTCATCATCATCAGAGACTGTTTATGCCTTCCAGCGTTCAATCTGGAGCATAATACCTCTAATAAAATTCCTCCATGATCCCCTATTCAATGTTAACATTGATGCCTCGTCTGATGTTATGCCTTTTACTTCAAAATCATTCTGCACCGAATCTAAGTACTTTCTTCTTGGTCTACCTCGACTCCTCTCACCCTCCGCTGCCGAGCTCATGAGTCTCTTAGGTAACCTTGCTTCTCCCATGCAAGTAACATGACCTCACCATCTCAGTCTGTTTGCTCTAACTGCTTCATCTATGGTGTTCATTCCCAGCTTTTCTTTGATTTCCTCATTATGGGCACCCTCTGCCATTGTTCCCATCTATTGGTACCTGCAATCATTCTTGCTACTTTCATATCTGTAACCTCTACCTTATGAATAAGGTAACCTGTATCCACCCAACTTTCACTCCCATACAACAAAGTTGGTCGAAAGATAGAATGGTGCACTGCTAACTTAGTCTTGGTACTTACTTCCTTCTTGCTGAAGAGAGTAGATCTTAGCTGAGCACTCACTGCATTAGCTTTGCTGCACCTCGATTCCAGTTCTTTCACTATGTTGCCATCCTGTGAGAAAATACATTCCAGGTACTTGAAACTGTCTACCTGTTCTAACATTGTTCCTCCTATTTGGCACTCAATCTGTTTGAATCTTTCCCACAGACATTACTCTCATTTTGGAGATGCTGATCTTCATATCATAATCCTTGCATCCCTGATCGAGCTCTGAGATATTAGTTTGCAACATTTCAATCGAATCGGCCATTACAACTAAGTCATCCGCATATGTGAGACTGCTTATTTTGTTTTCACCTATTTTAATCCCGCCCTGCCAGTCTACTGTTTTCAACATATGATCCATGAATAGTATGAACAACAGTGGTGACAGGTTACAGCCTTGTCTTACCCCTGAAACTACCCTGAACCATGAGCTTAATTTGCCATCTACTCTAACTGCTGCCTGACAGTCTACGTACAGCCCTTTGTGTGCAGAAGTTTGCCTCCTATACCATAATCTTGTAGAACTGACAGTAGCTTCCTCCTAGGAGCATGGTCATAAGCCTTTTCTAGATCTATGAAACAGATACTATTCCCTGTTCCACTCATAGCATTTTTCCATTACCTGCCGTAAGCTAAAGATCTGGTCCTGACAGCCTCTAAGAGGCCTAAACCCACACTGATATTCATCTAACTTGTTCTCAATTAATACTCGCACTATCCTTTCAACAATACCTGAGAATATTTTGTCTACAACGCTAATTAAAGAGATACCTCGATAGTTGTTGATCTTTTCTGTTTCCATGTTTGAAAATTGGTGTGATTACCGCTTTTGTCCAGTCAGATGGAACCTGTCTCGATTCCCACGCCTTCTCAATTATCCTGTGTAACCATTTGAGACCTGATATTCCACTGTATTTGATGAGTTCCGGCTTAATTTCGTCCACCCCAGCCGCTTTATTGCACTGTAATCTATTGACCATTAGCTCCACTTCCTCCAATGAGATCCTGTTTCCATCGTCGTTCCTATCCCATTCTACCTGAAAATCTGATAAATCCTTGAATGTTTCAAATACATTAAGCAATTCTTCAAAATATTCCCTCCATCTGCTCAAGGCATCCACAGGATTGACTAGCAGCTTTCCTGACCTGTCCAAAACGCGTGTTAATTCCTTCTTCCCTCCCGTCCGAATATTGCTAATTACGCTACAAAATGGTTTTCCTGTGGCTTGACCCAGAGTTTCTAGCTTATTTCCAGTTTTCCCATGATTTCTGCTTTTAGTCTGTAATTATCCATTTGGCTTTGTTTCTTTCTTCAATATAACTTTCTCTGTCTGCCTGATTTCTAGTATGGAGCCATTTTTAAAATGTCTTCTTTTTCTTTTTACAGGCTGCCTTGACTGTGTCATTCCACCAAGCTGTCTGCTTCTTCCTGCCTTTACACACTACTATTCCAAGACATTCTCTAGCTGCTTCCAGTAGTGTGTCCCTGTACCTTGACTATTCCTCTTCCAGTGTGAATCATTACATTCAACTAACTGGTACCTTTCCAAGATCATTGTTACGTATTTGTGCCTAATTTCCTTGTCTTGAAGCTTCTCCACTCTTATCCTTCTACACATGGAACTGACTTTCTGCTCTTTTGGCCTAACAAAACCAATTGCTCTGCAGATTAAATAATGATCAGTATCATCGAAGAACCCCTGAAAACACGTGTGTCCTTAACTGTCTTTCTGAATTCCTGGTCTGTTATTATATAGTCAATGACAAATCTCGTTCCCCTTCCTTCCGAAGTATAGCAGTGAATGTCATTATGCTTGAAGAAGGAATTTGTGATAACTAAGCCCATACTGGAACAGAAATCCAAGAGCTGTTTTCCATTCCTGTTGACCTCCATATTCTCTCCAAACTTACCCGTAACCTTCTGTTCGATTTCCTATCCTGCTGTTGAAATCACCCATGAATAAAACACTACCCTTCCCTTTAACAACTACATCTCTAAGTGTGTTGTAAAATCTGTCCATCTTATCTTGATCTGTCCCTTCACAGGGTGAATACACTCCCACAATCCTAATTTTCTTGCTGGAAATGACCAAATCTATCCACATCATTTGTTCATGTACATACCTTATTGCAATTATGCTGGGTTCGATTGCTTTCCGAATGTAAAACCCTTCACCCAACTGTGCTCTTCCAACTTTGACTCCTGACAGGTAGACTTTGTATTCTCCGACTTCATCCTCTTTCTCTCCCCTTGCTGTAACGTCACTAACAGGTAAAACATCTAACCCTATCTTACTTGAAGCCTCTGCCAGCTCTACCTTCTTCCCAGTGTAATCCCCACTGACATTAATAGCTCCCCATCTCATTCCAGATCGTTTGCCAAGTCGTATCAGAGAAGTCCCTGGTCATTCAATTAGAGGTGGGACTCCATCACCTTCAAAGGTCCGAGGCATTTTGCTCTGATTGTTTCCAGCATAATATTTGAAGCAGGTTGCTAGCCTTACTTGCCCAGGGCCCCACCCCTAAGAGTTGAGGGACTAACCAGTGAATTTGGTAGTCTTTGCCGCCTGAGCACAAAGGTGGCCACGACTCAGAATATGTCAAAGATACCCAATCTTATTCCACAGTAACTGGTATCAGAACTGTCAGGACCACTTATTTGGCCACTCATACGTTACCCGTGGTTCATGAACTATAGTCTGATTTAAACTAGTTGTCACTTGACAGGCAGGGGGCTGCACAGCTCCCGCCAGCCATAAACCAATGGGTGGCCGACGCAGTTGGGTCCAACTGCGTTGCCACTTCCGTTCCACTGTGGGCTGCCAGAGGCATGTGGCAGCCAGTCCTCAGTGAGCCATTGTAGGCGTGCGAGTGACAGATTTGCGTGAATTTAGCTTCGCATGCTTTACAGTGTGTAACAAAAGTAGTTGAAAGAGAGGAAGACCCAGGGTGCACTCACTTCGGAAACTTCCAAAAAGAGGCGGACATGGCGTCATTATAAGCAGTCAGGCACGTGAATATGTGTGATCTCTAAGGGAGTATTTTAGAGAGAGAGAGAGAGAGAGAGAGAGAGAGAGAGAGAGAGAGAGAGAGAGAGAGAGAGACGGAGATGGGGGGGGGGGGGATGCATGGGGGCCTTTTACACCTTTGGATAAAGTGGTGGAGCGAACTGCAGCTGCTCTGCAAATCAGCGAATGATCAGTGATAAGGTTCTGCAAGGAGAAATTCGCAAAAGAAGACGCAGATGAATCATCTAAGTTGGAGACACCTGGGAAGAAGAGGCGGCTCAAGAAGAGAGTAACAAAACTGGACTCTTTTCTGGAAGATGCGATTCAACAGCAGATATAAGCATTTTATTCGAGGAAGGTGTATCCGACACTCAAAAAACTAGATGCTACTCTCGTAGCAGTGGACCTGTTTGAAGGCAGTAAATCGTCCTTGTTACAAATTGTGAAAATGTTAGGTTTTCACTATAAATCTATTTCTGGAAGAAAGTTGTTAATGGAACGGCAAGATATTGCAGGTTGGTGATGCCACTTTCTTCAAGAATTAGTAGGGACTAATTTTGACAATATCGTTTGGCTTGATGAGACATGAGTGAATGCAGGACACACTTTAAAAAAAGGTTGGATGGACGATACCATCAACGGTAATACGGCAGCCCCGATAGGCAGAGGAAAGAGAATAATTGTAGCGCATTCAGGAAATTCAAAAGGTTTCATCTTGAATTGTCTGCTATTATTCAGTTCAAAGAAGACCTCCTACTACCACGAAGAGATGAACCACAATACTTTCGTGAAATGGTTTGAAGACTCTGTGCTTCAAAACTTAACGAAGAGATCTATAATTATTATGGATAACGCTCCATACCATTCAGTTATCCAGGGCAAGGTACCCACAAAGGCAGCGAAGAAAAACGACATTGTTTGCTGGATACTGAAACGTAAGATACAGTTAGACAGCGGAATTATTAGAACTTGCATCACAACACAATCCAAAGAATCCCATATACATTGTGGATGAAGTAGCCAAAAAAATAAGGCCATAAAGTACTCAGATTGCCTCTCTACCATTGCTACTTTAACGCAATAGAGCTGTTTTGGACAACAGGTTAAACAGCATATTGCTGTAGAAAATAGAAAATTCACATTTACTGAAGTGGAACTCCTGTTGAAAGACGCAGTTGAAACAGTGACACCAGAAGACTAGCGAAAGGTAGTGCATCATGTGAAAGCAGTGATTCAGGAAGAATGAAGGTGTCTTGCAACAATGCGTCAAACACTTAATAATATCCGTCAATACAAGCAGCGACACAGATAGCTCCAGTGACTCTGAATTGAGCGGTGTTTTCCTGTTGTTGGATTAGTGTATAGTGTATGTACTGCCAGCAAATAATGTGTTTGTGAATTTATTTAGTTTAACATCTCATTCTTGTTGTGAGACTAAAAATTACTGTTCAGCCAGCTCCCGTCACCTCTGTACGGTGAGTTACACTGTATTTTAATTAAAATTTATTTTTGTAGACACTAAGATGTTATTCAATGTGTGTAATAGTTTGAGATCTGCAATGAAAAGAAGGAAAATTTTCCGGACGCGAAAATCTCGTACTTCAATAGCCCATGTAAAACCGGCCCTAAGTAAAATAAACAAATATATATTGTGCGCCTCGGTTGCACAGTGGTAGAGTGCCAGACTAAAAGTCCAAGGGTCGCGGGTTCGATCCCCGCCAGGTTCTGGGATTTTTATCTGTCACTTTCCACTTCTTTCACCTCTGGCAGTATTGCTCATGTGAAAAATACCGAGTAGCACCGTGGTTCGGAACCCACGTTAAACTGTAGGTCCCCCTATAACTGGCTGGGTAAGTCAGTTTGAAGGTCGGAGGAAGGCAACGGCATACCACCTCCAAACAGGAGCATGCCTAGTAAAGCACTGTGGTGTTCAAACCAATCTTCGGATTGTTGACTGCTTTACCTTTATATATATCGAAAATTATAGAGGGAAACTTTCCCGGTGGGATAAACAAAAATAAAAATAGAAAACAGATGACTTACCAAAAGGACCGGCTCGTCGATAGAAACAAATAAAATAAATAAAATCACACACATA
Organism: Locusta migratoria; assembly: GCA_026315105.1. Lineage (NCBI taxonomy): Eukaryota > Metazoa > Arthropoda > Insecta > Orthoptera > Acrididae > Locusta > Locusta migratoria. Next base: position 706,914,356 of record CM048744.1, read on the forward strand.
CAAGCTTTCGCAGCCTAGCTGCTTCGTCAGGCAGAAGGGAAGGAGAGGGAAAAGGAAATGATGAGGGTTTCAAGGGAGTGGATAAGGAGTCATTCCAATCCCGGGACAGGAAAGACTTACCTTGGGGGGGGGGAAAAAAGAGGGTAAACAAAAACACACACACCCACACATTTACACAGACGCAAGTACACTTAGGCAGACACACTGTAGAACTGTAGAAAGCACTATATTATATAAATTTATTTTATTTTATTTTTTTTTTTATTTTTTTATTTTTTTATTTTTATTTTTTTTTTTTTTTGCTTAGAAATATCACTGAGATTGATACTGTATGTAAATTTCAAAATTTTTACATACATTTTGTAGGAAATAGAGATTTTAAACATTATACTTGTTAAGAGTTCAATATTGATATAGATGTGTAAAAACATAGTTTTCAGAAATTTATATACTGGAAACGCAATGCACTACGAAAACTTTTAAAGATTCATTGCCAAGCGTGTTATAGCAATGAATGGAAAAAATAATATTGTTTTGAGACCAATAGTTTTTAAGATATGAAGTGATAAGTTTGAAGCTGTTAGCAAACTAGCAAAATTTAAATAGTTTCAAACAAATTAACATAGCTCTTGTCCTAATTAAAATCAAGAATAGATTTTTGACATACTGTGAGACTTTATAGACATGTACATTGTGTGTGAATTTGATATTTTTTACTCGATTCTTCTAGAAGATAGAGGCTTTAAAGCGATTTTTTATCGCTGCACGGAGCTATGCACTGTGGCGCCAGCCGCCAGCCAGTACTTGACAACGCTGCAGCTTTGGCCCACAAACGTCAAGTGACAACTAATTTAAATCAGACTATAGGACATGACTACAGGAACCCACACCATGTATCATGGCTGAGTGAGTTTGAAAATTTTAAAAGGGAAATGGGTAGGTTGAAGTTATATATAGTGAGGATTAGTGAAGTTTGGTGCCAAGATTAACTGGATTTGAGGTCAGATAAGTACAAGGTTATAAATGTGAATGAAGGCGAAAGTTGTCTGGTGGAATTCTGCATAGAACACAATTTAATCACCACAGATGCTTAGTTTAACATCACAAAAGAAGGTTGTGTACATGGAAGTGAGCAGGAAACATTGGAATGTTTAAGATTAATTTTACGATGGTAAGACAGATTTTGGAACCAGGTTTTAAACTGTAAAACAGAGCTGAAAAGTAAGGAGATGAAACCTGTATAAATTGAAGGAACTTGAGGTGGTTCAGAGTTTTAGAGGGAGCATTATGCAACAATTAACTGACATTGGCAAAAATAACACTTCAGGAAAAGAATGGGTAGCTTCAATAGATGAAATATTGGGAAGCTGCAGAGAATCAAATAGGTAGATAAGGACAAGATGTAGTAGAAATACTTGGATAAGACAGGAGACACTGCACTCAGTTAATGAAAGAAGATAATAATAATAAAAGAAAGCCAATGAAGTTGTTAAAAGGGAGCCCACGTGGCTAAAAAAGGGGGGGGGGGGGCAGACTTGGTTAGAGGATAAAAACAAGTCCATAGAAAAACGTATAACTAGGGGTAAGTTAGCTACTTCTACAGGAAAACAAACATTTGGATACAAGAAAAACAACTTAATTCATATCAAGAGCTCAGATGAAAATCCACTACTGAGTAAAGAAGACAAAGCTGTAAGGTGGAAGAATATACAAGAGGGCTTATGAGAATATGGCAACCAATCAAAGCCTATGCCAGTGGCATCTTGAGTACCCCAGAGTGCTCCTCAAGGGCATCAAAACATTCCTTTTTCGATGGGGTCAAGCTCCGTTTTGCATGAAGCACATCTTGTCAAAATCAGGCTCTTTGGATAATGGGGATGAAATCATCTTCCAACACCTTCACATACCATTTGGTAATCATAATGTCATCAAGAAATATCACACAGATTTTTCCATAAATATACCGAGTGATCAAAAAGTCAGTATAAATTTGAAAACTTAATAAATCACAGAATAATATAGATAGAGGGGTAAAAATTGATACACTTGCGACTACATGAATGCGTACTTCCCCATGCATAAACGAATCCACTATAGTCTCCATTTCTTCCTGAACTGTCTCAGCAGCATTACACCTTGTGCTCTCTCGGCCACTACTATGGGGTCTATCATCTAAACAACCTACGATTTCGAACTTCGAAATCATTCTTGTCACACCTGCATTTGTCAACGGACTTTTACTCGTTCAAATCCCCTTCCTATGGCAATAGGATCATAACACTGAACTAGCACATTCCCCATTCTGATAATACAGCTTCACTAAAAGTGCCTTTTCAGGTAACGTCAACATGCTGCGACTGCTGGTGCATCCGATTCTCTCGTTCATTGCAGCTCCTTTTATACACGATCCTCATGCGCAGTCATATGTTGTACATTTTTTGAACTTTTTTCTTTTTCTTTTTTGTTCTAATAAAATCCCATGTCATTCCAAGCATGTGTGTCAATTTTTACCTCTCTATCTTCATTATTTCGTGATTTATTAAGTTTGAAATTTATACTGACTTTTTGATCACCCAGTACAATGGATACCAGACACTTACCTCCTTAAGGAAAAGAGACTTGCCAATACTGAAATGCGGGTTCTTTGTCTCCCAGATGTGTCAATTTTGCTAAGTGATGAATCCATCCAAATGAAAGTGGGCTCCTTCAATAAACCAAACATAGTCACATCAAAGTCCTATTTGCCAATTCTGTTGACAACAGTGTTAGTGGAACACATCACTGTTGTGACTTGGGTCTTAATGGCTGACGGGTTTAAATGTTGTATGGGATGAGATGCAGGTTTTCAACAATAATTTGTTGCAGTGTCTCGGAGTTGAATCCCATGTGTTGTGCAGCTCGTATGATAGATTTTCTGGGACTTGTTTGATACACAGTGTATCTTCTATGTTTTAAGGCGTTTTCACCCCTTTTTGGGTGACCAACATTGTCATCACGTATCATCATGGACACTACCCATTCTCTCAAATGTGCAAATAAAGTTCTTGATTGTTAGCACAATTCTACTGTTTGTTTTCAGCCTTAAACTTGGTTGCAAACTAGTATTCTTGACATGCACTATATGCTCTGGCAAGCTGTACCATGACATTGTCACGTATTGCCGCGAGATACTACGTACACCGACTGTCGGCATGGCGCAGGGGATAGCGTCACCGACTGCGGTGCTGAAGGTCGCCCCTTCAATCCCGCCCACTGGCAAAAATTTATTTCTTTGTAATTAATAATTCCAGAATGTTCTATAACTTTATGTTCACTCGTAAATTCTACTTGTTTCTTATGTTAACTATTCTTCTAATTTCTGGTACATTCTGTCTGTGTATAAATAGCAGAGCACTCTGCCCAAGAGGCAGTGAGTGCTGCATGTATGTTAAGTTCGTAACAAACCAGCTTTCAGTATAACTGCTGTGTTCAGTTGCCTTCGAAGTCAAGCCTGTTTCCATTTCAACGCGACTTTGTTTGGTGTGTGTGCTGGGTATCCTGTGCAACAGCTGCATCACCGTGGCTCCGATTAGGCAACGTAGAAGCCGTCGTTTACACGGACTAGAACCGGAATACAAGGGATATACCGAGTACATCCTTCCGAAAGTCCGTATTATCAGAAGAACAATGGACACAAAGCTAGCAGTAAGCCAGCTACACATCAGACATCCGTCGGTGTTCTCTGGAGATGCTGGACAGGACCCCAACAAATGGCTAAAAGGGTTCGACCGCGTCACCAAGTACAACATGTGGGATCATACGATGTGCTTGTCCAACGTTTATTTCTACCTGGACGTAACAGCCCAGCAATGGTTCGAGAACAACGAAGACAAATTGAATGACTGGGAAACGTTCCAGGAGGAACTTAAAAAGAAGTTTGGAGACCGCCAGCGACAAATCCGCTTAGCGGAAGAACAACTGAAGACCCGGGCCCAACAACGTGGTGAGCCGACACAGTCATACATACAAAATGTTTTGGCCCTGTGTAACATAGTCATTCCGAATATGACTGAGGCTGACACAATCACGCGCCTGATGAAGGGTATTGCAGAAGACATGTACCAAGCTCTTCTGATCAAAATGATTTACGCTGCAGCCGCCAAACGGCAGCCCATGAACTGGCCAACGCAGCCACAACCAACTTCCCTGGCAACTGTGACGCCCTGCAGAAGAACAGACGACTGGAGGACAGAAGACGACACACCACTGTGTTTCCACTGTGGGCGCCCTGGACATGTCGTATGCTACTGCAGAGAGAGGAGGCGAGTATTTGACGATTATTTTGCTGCAAGACGTCTGCCATCAGAGCAGTTCCATCCCAGGCAATCACCTGCTGATGAGTTCAGTCGACCTATGGGAAGAAGCCAATCGCAGTACCCTAGATGAGGTCACTCCCCGACGCGCCGCAGCCATTTACCGTCGCTGTACAGAGGCACCGGCCGCTTCCCTAGCCGCCGCGCCCAGGAAAACTAAGCGAGACGACCATCTATGGAGGTGAGGCTGCCACAGATGAAAATCCTCCATGGACGACTGTCGCTAAGATGTCGGGAAATCTTACCGACGTCAAAATCGACGGCCAACTTGTCCGGGCACTTGTTGATTCAAGAGCGTCTTTCTCTGTATTGTCGGATAATTACCACCGCACGCTAAAGAAGACAATGTTCTGTGATACGTGGGCAACTGTGATGAAGGTCACGAATGGAAAGTATGTCCAGGCAGCAGGAACTGGTGTCGCAAGAATAACCATCAACAACAGGACCCAGCCGTTTGAATTTATAGTGTTAACAGAATGTAGTCACAATGTCATCCTCGGATGGGACTTCCATCAGGCATCCCAAGCTATCATTGACTGTGGACGATCTGAGCTGCAAATTGAAGTAGTTGTTCCGACGGTTACACGTAATACAGAATTTTCTGGGAAGTTACTTGCCGTTGACAATGTGATGATCCCGCCATTGACGATGAGAAGAGTTGCAGTCAAACACAGATGAGCGATTAAACTGTGAAGTGCTTGTCGATAGGAAAAAGTTTATCAGGCTCACCAAAGAAATTGACATACCAGCGGCTATCATAACCATTACCAGAGGTCGAGGAGAGATTTGGATCACTAATTGTCACGAGCTGTTGCAACTTATCCCAAAGGAATGTGTATCATGACAGCTGAATCAATCCAGGACGGTGAGCTCAACGTCATCAACGAAGACCCATGCCCTGCTGTTAGTATACACAACATGCTGGAGGGAACAAATGTGGAACTGCCAATAGGGCCCGGACTGACCAAGGAACAATGCCAGCAGGTGTTAGCTATACTACATCAATTTTCGGGTGCATTCACAGCTCAGCAGGGGAAAAGTCTGACGAAATGGCCCACGATAAAGCACCATATCAATACTGAGGATCATCCACCGATTAGCCAGCGTTCGTATAGTGTCGCCAGCTGAAAGACAGATAATTCGGGAAGAAGTGGAGATGATGTTGCATGACGACATCATTCAACCTTCAGAGAGTCCTTGGTTGTCTACGGTGGTCCTTGTAAAGGAGGAGGATGGCACGTGGCGATTCTGTGGCGACTATCGGCAGCTGAACAAAATCACAAAGAAAGATGTCTATCCACTGCCGCGCATCGACGGCACCTTAGACTGCTTGAAAGGAGCTACATACTTCTCAGCTATGGACATGCAAGACAGGTTACTGGCAAATTGAGATTGATGAAGCTGACAGGGAGAAGACAGCTTTTATTACACCTGACGGCCTCTATGAATTCAAAGTAATGCCATTTGGATTATGTAATGCTCCGGCCACATTCGAACGCGTCATGGTCAACTTGCTTTGTCACTTTAAGTGGACAACGTGTCTTTGCTATTTAGATGACATTGTCGTTTTCTCGAAAACATTTCAAGAATATCAGTCACTTGTCAACTGTATTGAAATGTGTTCATGCTGCAGGACTCCACCTTAATCCAAAGAAGTGCCTCTTCGTGGCCAAAGAGAGAAAAATCCTGGGGTACCTAGTCAACGGAGATGGCGTCCTTACTGATCCAGATAAAGTAAGGGCAGTCACAGAATTTCCAACTGCTAAGCACATCCGTGATGTGAGAAGCTTTCTCGGGCTGTGCTCATACTACCGATGTTTCATAAAAGGATTTTGTAACAAGCACGTCCATTACAAGAACTCCTGCAGGGAGACGCCAAGTTTTACTGGGATGAGGCAAAAGAAAGAGCTTTCTGGGCACTTAAGGAGACTCTTAACTTCCCCACCAGTGGTAGCCTTGTAAGACGAGAATGCGGAAACGGAACTTCACACAGACGCTAGTGGTTATGGGATTTGTGCAGTGCTTGTAAAAGTTCAGGAAGGTGCTGAAAAAGTGATAGCCTATGCGTCAAGAGTACTCTCAAAGTCAGAGATAAACTATTCTACAACTGAGAAAGAATGTCTTGCAGTTATCTGGGCTATCAACAAGTTCCAGCCGTATTTATTCGGCAAACCATTCACCATCATGACAGACCACCATTCTTTGTGTTGGCTGACTAGCTTGAAGGATCCATCAGGTCGACTAGCAAGATGGGCACTAAGACTCCAAGAGTACGATGTCACAGTGGTATTCAAGAACGGGCGCAAACACAAGGATGCCGACTGCATTTCGAGGAATCCATTAGTGGAACACAACAGCATTAATGAAATTTCAGCTCTCACTGAATTAGATGACATTACAGCTGAACAGAGGGAAGATCTAGCACTATTAAAAATGATAGAGGCCTTGGAGATAGGAGAACCGACCAATGGAGAGTTCCAACTTATAAACGTAACATTGTATAAGAGCAACTACGATCCACTGGGCCCCAAATGGCTACTTGTTGTTCCAGCTCACCTCCAGCCAGCTATTCTCAAATATTTCCACGATGCTCCAATATCCGGTCATCTGAGATTCATAAAGACCCTAGACAGAATCAGATACAGGTATTACTGGAAAGGTCTCTACCGATCTGTCAAGCACTATGTGAATCACTGTAAAGAGTGCCAGTGACAGAAGCATGTGCCGCAATTACCTCCAGGACATCTCATACTGATTCCGCCAGCAGCAGTTCCATTCCACCGAGTTGGGATCGATCTTTTAGGGAGGTTCCCGAAGTCGACAACCAGTAACTGATGGATAATAGTCTGCACTGACTACCATACACACTACGCTGTCGCCAAACCCGTGCCGATTGCAGAAGCTCCAGAGATAGCAAAATTCCTGGTAGAAGATATTATTTTGAAGCATGGAGCACCATGTGTGATAATCTGATCATGGAAAAGTATTCCAGTCAAAACTAGTATCGGAGGTAATGTCACGTTGCGACATTGTCCACAGAGTGACAACTGCGTACCATCCTCAGACAAATGGTCTTACAGAATGTTTTAACAAGACGTTAGTCGACATGCTGTCGATGTACGTCGATGTTGAGCAGAAGGATTGGGATACAATTCTGCCAGTCATGACATTTGCTTACAATACCGCAAGACAAGACACCACAGGCTTCACTCCGTTTTTCCTGCTCCCTGGCCGTGAAGCTGAGACGACAATGGATACGCTGTTCCCGTTCCAACCGGACGACACTCAGGATGACTATGTTAAACAGCTCATCACCAGGGTCGAAGGAGCAAGACAGCTGGCTCGAATATGGACACTGGATGCCCAGGAGAAGGACCGTCAGTGGTATAACAAGCACCGACCTGTTGTGTACAGTCCAGGAGATCTGGTATGGATTTTTACCCTGGTACAGAAGGTTGGACTGTCAGAAAAGTTATTGAAGCGAGACTTTAGTCCGTATTGTCATACGCCATTTGTCAGACGTCACATACGAGGTTGAGGATTATGAGCCGTTGCCAAAATAATAAAAACGAAGAGACATTATTCACGTCCTGCGCATGAAGCCTTACTATGATGCTGAAGAGCAGGTAGACAATGGCTTCTTGTTAAAGGACAGTAATGTTACTGATGAAGCCACGGCAGGAACGTCTGTCATCAATAATCGTGTAGAAGGGAAGGATTCTCTTGACCTGCCATACAGAGAACCCATGACAAGGTCAAGATTCAGGACATTGCAGCTGGCTCCACAGGGAACATAACAGCGGGTCGCTGTTTTTCCATAGAGGGACAATGCCGCGAGACACCACGTACACCAACTGCCAGCGTGGCGCAGGGGATAGCGTCACAGATTGCGGTGCTGAAGGTCGCCGGTTCGATCCCATCCACCAGCAAACATTTATTTCTTTGTAATTAACAATTGCAGAATGTTCTACATCTTTCTTATGTTCACTTGTAAATTCTACTTGCTTCTTATGTTAACTGTTCTTCTAATTTCTGGTAAATTCTGTCTGTGTATAAATAGCAGAGCACTCTGCCCGAGAGGCAGTCAGTACTGCGTGTATGTTAAGTTCAGTATAAGTGCTGTGTTTAGTTGCCTTCGAAGTCAAGCCTCTTTCCTTTTCAGTGCGACAGTATAAATGGCTTACAACAAGAAGGTGCATGTGCATACTAATTCCTACCATGCCCTACAGCCAGCTTTGCAGTTTTAATTTCCTAAGTAAACCATTCAGAAGTTATGACAGTTTTATTTCATATGAGGGGTGGGACTTGAATAGTAGCAACATAGCCGTAGAGACACTATGCAATGGAATCTACTATTCTCGCTTATAGCACACATTGTTAACATACCTACCTTACCTCCAAGCAAACGGTCTCACCCGTCCCACATCACCGGTGTGCGCACAATCAAAGGAAACAGTCACGAGCGAGTGGTCTAACATAACACATTACATTCCTCCATGGCAGACTATCAGTTCACTGTTTCATTTGCTCCATCAACAGAACAGGCTCTAACGTTATACTATGCCTTCCACATCGCTGGCATCAGGTTCTACACATCACTGGTGACTACTTTAAAGGACAGTAATAGAAGCAAATATGTAATGCTTTTGTATCAGTTGTGAATAAATAGTTGCCATTATTTAAGTTCCAACCCTCATAGTTAAATAAATGTCACCCTACACCTTAGGGCATAGGTTAAGAAAAGACAAACCTATGTTTATAGCTTTCTAGACATGGATAAAGCTTCTGACAGTCTGGACTGCAATACGCTCTTCCAAATTCTGAACAGATCAAGTGACAAATTTAGGGAATGAAAAGTTATATTAAACTTGTTCCAAAACCAGACAACATTTATAGTGTGTCGAAGGGCATGAAAGGGCTGTGGGGATTGTAGGGGAGGGAGTAAGACAGGGTTCCAGTCTATCCCTAGTGCTGTTTAATCTGTATGTTGAGCAAGCTGCAGAGGAAAGCAGAGAGAAATTTGGAGAATTAATTAAAAGTTAAAGGAGAAGAAATAACTTTATAGCTTGCCAATGACATTGAAACAGAATGACAGACAGCAGTAGAGCTGGAAAAGCATATGAATGGGTTGGACATTGTCCTGAAAGGAGGATGTAAGATTAACAAGGGTAATGGAATGTAGTAAAGTTAAATCAGGTGATGCTGAGGCTTTTGGATTAGGAAATGTGACAATATAATGGCAGTTGAGTAGTTTTGTTATGTGGACAGTAAAATAACTTCTGATGGCTTGAGTTGAGAAGGTATAAAATGCAGAATGGCAATGGCAAGAAAAGCATTTCTAAGGAAGAGAAATTTAATAACATAGATTTCCAAACTTTTTATCAAAACATAAAAGAAACTTCATTTGTCAGTAGTAAAGCATTTCCATTGGAACATTTGATATTAATGTTTTATTTATCTTTGTACTTCTTTTAAACTGTTAACAATACTCTTACTTTGACTTCTTCACCCTTTCTCTTGGTCTCTGTGATAGCTGCTGTGTCCACATTACACCATACTAATTCTGAAACACTTCTCTTTTAGTTGATATCCTTGAACAATCTACATTCCTAGTACATAGTCTATTTCTGTGCCATTTTTTTCCATATTGTTGCAAATAGCCCTGTTGCAAGAATAGCATATAGTTCTGATTGTGTTACACTTTAGAGGAATGTTATCCTGAGATTGCATGTTTGCATTTAATTTTGTTAATGAGTGCCTGCACTAACATTTAGACATGCAATGTGTGTGATTTAGTTTTGTTTATTTAATTTTTCTTTTGATATTACAGAATTTATTATATGCTTTGAATTATTTTTTATTTATTTGTGTAAGAGGGGGGAAAAGATAGAGAAGGGTACATATACAAAGGGCAAGAATATAGAGAACAGAGCATTTTCAAGACTAGTTCTACCTGGAGACTTCTTTTCATGAGTACTAGCTTACTCTCTCCATTCCATTGAAAATTTTGCAGATAATTTACGATACAAGATTTAAAAAAATAGTAGTCCAAATATCACAGAAATATAAATGATCTTTTATTCCCGTGAACCTGTTATTAGCTATGTTTATGAATGCATACATTTAGAAGAAATGAAATGACATGTATTTTTGTGACACCATTGAAATTGTTGTAAGACCTTCATTTTCAACAAAGCCTGACCTTATATTTTATTTTGCAAAGTGTGTCCTAAATATTTTGGGTTTTTTTAAAATATGTTTGTGACAAGCCTGTTGCTGAGAGCACTACCCCTAAGCTAATATTTAATTTCCAAAACAATAATAAAGGCAGTGGTCATATGATACAAAGAAATAATCAGTATTGCACTGATTTCACTGCTAAAGGCTAAGAAGAAAAATCCTGGAGTGTATTCTAATATTACAAGAATAATGTGAATGTTAATTAATTCAACAGTCTTAAGATAGCATTAATTATGTATTCTGAATGTTTTTGATGTGAATCAAAGGGAAATCAGGATTAAGCTGAGGATAGAAAGGTATACTTTTGGTACTCTGGTTAGTTAAAATCTGCACAGGAAGTCAGTGGTGTGTTTTTGGTGGTTTGCGTATGATGCCATTTATATTCTGTCAGTAGTTCTAATGGTGTTATGATTTTATTGTAACACAATAGGTTACTTGTGAAGACTAGCCATGTTGTAGCACTTTTTATAGTGTGGCATGTAGCCTACAAATATAGTTTACAAGTTTAATTTAAAATGTAGTTCATTGCTGAATAAATTGAGTAGTTATTTTTCCTAACCTTTATGCTGCAAAGCAACGAATTTTAACTTTTCAAAGAGTGATAGAAGTGCTATTAAAGAATGGAAATTTCAGAAAGAATTTAACAATATTTTTGAGAGGGATAGGTTGCTACTCACCATACAGATATCTTGAAGAGCCACAGAAAGGCGCAGACACAACAGATCAAGATTTACTTAAAAACTTTTGGCTGTTAAGGCCTTCATCAGAGACTGCTGTCTCAAGCTGCTGTGATCACAGAGACCAAAGACGGCAGTCTCTCTCTCTCTCTCTCTCTCTCTCTCTCTCTCTCTCTCTCTCTCTCTCTCTCTCTCTCTCTCTCTCTCTCTCTCTCTGTGTGTGTGTGTGTGTGTGTGTGTGTGTGTGTGTGTGTGTGTGTGTGTGTGTGTGTGTGTGGGGGGGGGGGGGGGGGGGAGTGTTGTTGTAATCTGTTACATGTGCCTTTCTGCAGATCATTTAGACATCTCTGTGGTGAGTTGCAATCTATCCTTCTCAAAATGTAGAAGTAAACAATAGGTCAACTTTCTTGTGGGATGTGAGAAGTTTTATACAACATTACTGGTGATATAAAGGAACTGCTTGTATGGGACAGTGAGTGACTGGGGGTAGCAAAGTATTATGAAGTTTCAAGACTGTAGGATTACTGTTGTTGAACAGTGCATATATTACTGACGTTTCACTTGGGGGGGGGGGGATATTACGTTGATGGCTACCTGAATATAATTGGAAAAGACAATGGCAAGAGAAGCTAGAAATTGTGTAGGTGAAGCTTGCTAGTGATTATTACTTGTTCTAGTGCTGGCGTTCGTACCTCACACCTGTCCAATATGTGTGGCGAAGTGCACTGGACATGGCAACAGTAGTGAGGGTGAGTGTGGCCTCCCCCTAACTGCTTGCTGTGTGCCGTTTAAAGGACAATCGTTTTTATTGTAGTTAATGCTTTGTACTACACAATGGATTAGTATTGTTGCCTAGTTCATTTGAGACACAATGTGTATGGCACCATTCGAAACACACACATTAGGGTTTTATATTCCAGCAGAAGCAACAGTCAGTGCTACTAAGAGTACAAATGTGCTCCTTGAAAACTGTAAAAGTGATATCATGCCACAGGATCTATATCAAGTACTAAGGTAATGAACAACTGTCACTATGTAGAATCCATAACTGGTATTGAATCACGCAGAGTTTCGTATCCCAATATTCTCCTTGTTGAATTTAAATTCATTTTCAGCTTTGTAGAATACTGTCAAATTTCCTCATGACTAGCTAACCAAATTATGTTTTGTAGAATATTCCTTTAAACTCAACTGTCTTTAAATAGAAAATAAGTTGTATTAATACATAATAAATAAATATGGTATTTTGGTATAAAAAAATTTAGCAAATAAGCAAACATTTTTATGATTAGAAGCAGCTGGCCAGTCTTTCTGGAATTTTATGTTTTGCTTCTTTTATTCCCATCACTTCTAATATATGATATGGGCAAATGGTCTATATTTACTGAAAGTGAAAAAAGTGAAAGTGACACAACTCATTGGAAGTGTTTTGCTTTCTTCGATAGCATGAAAAAAGAGGCTGTGGAAAGTCTGCAAAACAAATGATAAATTAGGAACTCACCAAAAATAAGTGAGAGGTAAAAACAAGCAGCAGAATAAAAATTTTAAAATTAAGCTGAAGCCTTCTTGTCTGTCCCCTGTCACTAAGACTAGAGTTGGGCTGGTAGTCCAGTGTCAAAGTACATGCCTGGAAACTGAAAAGTCATACAATTGAATCTCAGATGGACCATAGAATATTTTGGTCTGCCATTAACTTAGTCTTCATACCATCTTTATGTGATGATTTGTCAGGAAAATCATGAAGTTAATCTCTTCAGCCTTATTTGGGTATGTTAGCAATGTGCAATTTTCCAGAGTAGTGCCACATTGAAAAACTTGCACCAAGATAATTGAGCCACATAAAAAATAACACTAGTTCTTATCATCACCACCACCATTGTTGTTGTTATGAATATTAATTATAATTAGAATTATTAACATTGAGGTTAGTAATTTGTCATGGCATTCAAATTTGTCATTCCTCTTTAATTTTCTGTACCATCTTCAGCTTTTCAAATAATTATGTTTCACTGTAGGCCATAAATATATTTCATTCTTCAGAATCTTATTTTCCTTAATTCATGTTGAATAAAGTTGTTTTCACTCTTAAAGACACTTAATGTTGTTTTTGAAACTGTACTTACTGCTATAACATCACTGAGTAAAACTGCAGTATTAAGGCCTCTTCAGCATTAATTGTATGCCTTCCTCATGGAACTACTATATTGTCAGTTTATTGCTTAATTTTTTTTTATATATATTAGAAAGAAGTGCCTTGTAAGTTACAACAGCTTTTATAAATGAAGAAAAACTAAGCATTCATTCTGAATAGTTATTAAAATGTAATATTAATGGTCAGATTAATAAGAAATATTGAGCCATAATGTAGATTTACTTGTTTCTTGTACTTATTCCTCATCCTTCACACTGTATTAACCACAAGGTAAACATGCTTTCAGTAAAAGATACGACAATTAAGAACTTGCCTATTGTCATTTGTGTATATAGTTTCCCTGCTATTAAAATTTTCAATAAATTTGTAATACGTTGTTTGGAACAGTATGAAGTAAAATTAAATGTGTATCACGTTGACAGTATCTCCCTTATGTGGTGCACATGCCTTTGAATTACAGCCTAGGAAATTGAAGTTTATTTCTTTTTGTATATGTAAATTTTGTAAGTCATTTGTATGTTTAATGGTATGCCATTATATTACACTTAAAAATTATTGAGTATTACATTTTGCATTCTAATACAAAGATAAATGTACGTTTGATGTCATTTTCAGGTAACATTCTTATAAAGATTCTGTGATATACTTTTATCATTGAAGTGTGCCCTCTCTTTGTAGGGAAATGACCACATACACCTAATAATCAATCATACGTTTATTTGTAGGCACAACAAATAGTTTTTAAAAAATTGTCTTCATCGAAGTAATAATTTCCAATTAATTATTAGTTTCAGTTGGTAGACAACCATTGGATTGATTGTTAGGTCCAGTGAAAATAACAGTTCATGTAAACTTTCCTTGAAGTTAAAATAAAATTCACCATCTTTATCTGAAAATAATCAACTTTATGGTGAAAATGCTTCAGACTACATATCCTTTGTTTACACTACTGATTGCAACATCGACATCTGAGATTGTGTTTGCAGACTTGTACAAATAAATGAGAAACAAACGTAAAGTAATGTAAACAATTAACAATGTGTTAGAAATCAAAAAACAAAAGTAATAAAAATGCATACTATGCTCATTAATGAATCAAACTGTCATTAAGCTGTTGGAGCTGGAAGTGTAGCTCTGAACTTATTGAGACATGTGAAAAAATGACCTTGGAAGGCAACAACTCGTGAACTCATGCCCTGGCAATTTCAATACTAGATGCAGACCATAAGCCAACAATTAGTGGAGTTTACACCTACTGTAGTTGTAGATGGACTGGATGACACACATTGGGTCAACTGGAAAAAGAGGCATTCTGAATGTATGCAGCAGTAAATAACATACTGCATGGCTGATGCAGCTATTATTTTTAGTGGGCTGCCCTGGTGTCATGAAGAGGCACAGCTTACTGTCACACATGTGGCCCAGGCTGTAATCCTAACTCAGCATCCTCCTCTTTCTAGCAGTGGACTTCGAAAGGCATCCTGATTGCTCACCTGGCTGCAAGTTGTGGACTCAGCTTGGGAAAATGATCACATAACAGTGTTAATCTACAGTAGATTGATACATAGTACATAGATTTTTACTATGAAGTATTAATAGGTTAGTTAGGAGAATGAGAATTGCTACAAAAGTTCTATCTGCACAGTAACATTCATAATTGGTACACTGAGCTGAAAACATTTAAGGACTTTGGTAGTCTTTTTATCTAAATCAGACTACCACAGTATTATGAACACCTAACAATTTAAGAGGGGCCTCATTGTGGTTTTCCAATCTGCAGACTAGTCAAATAGTGCAGTATCCAGATTTGTGTGGTATTTGGATGTGATGTTGGCTCCATTTTGGAAAGGAGATCAGGTATATTTGTCAGTGTTCCATTCAACTCAGTCTGAAAGCCATATTGTGTAAAGAGCATACCGAAGTCATTGACATTTGTGGTTACATTGTGCATAAAGCACAGCATACCTCTTTGACATTTGTGCCTTCTGTCCAAGAACAAACAATGAAGTAGTTGCAGTGTTCTGTGTCATCCCACACCATTGGTCACTTGGATTAAGGGATTATGATCCCATGTGTTGGTTGCTATTAATCCATCACCAAAGGTTGCTTTGGGTGTGGTACCATGACCGATAAGTATGAACTGCTAATGAATGGCATTTCATTGCATTGTGTTAAATCTTAAATCAAACTTCTGCGCTACCTCAAATGACCATCCTCAGTGAATATGGTGGCGATATGGTTGAGAGGTCCAATTCTTCCAATGTTTTGGAGAGGCGCTGTGTCATTATGGTATGGAGCACCATTGGGTATTACTTCATATTGTCCGTGTTAGTGATTAAGGGTATTCTTACAGAACAACGGTACATCACAGGCATCTTGCATCCTTATGTTACCTCTCACCCCTAAGTATTATGATGCCAGTTTTAAATAGAAGAAAGTTTGTTTACACATGGCTAATGTCTATGTGAATTTTGTACACAATGCTGTAGTATTTCCTCAGCCAGCAAGATCCCCAGATATGTTCCTAATACAACAGGTGAGGAAATGCATTTTACACTTAGCTGTCAGTAAGATTCATTTATTAAGCAACTACTTTCAGGAATATCCCATCATCATGACATTTAAAATTACATAAACAGTTAAGTTTCATACATTTCCTGAATCAGTTAAAGATGTCGTCTTATCAATAGTCTTTTGTCATACTCTTTTTGTGGATAAGACATCTTTAACTGATTCAGGAAATGTATGAAACAAAACTGTTTGTGTAATTATAAATGCCATGGTGATGGGATATTCCCGAAACTAGATGCATAATAAATAAATCTTACATGACAGCTAAGTGTAAAATGCATTTCCTCAAGTTTATTGCTGTCGACAATCGCCACAAATAAATGTATAGAACAGGTGAGGATAGCCTAACTTTCAACTCCACTCTGCTCCTTTTGGCAGTATCGACACTATTAGGAACCAGTTATAACAGATGTAGATGAGCTTGCAGGGCTGTCACACCTCAACAACATGAAGAGTCACTAGAAACAATGTGTGGTTTCGATTTCACACTAATCTGTGTTCATGGTTGGATAACTAGAGTAGGTTAGGAACATTTTAGGTGCCTAAGTGAAGTCAAGATACAGTGACTTAGACTAGGTCCCAGAACCATACTAGATTATTATTATTATTATTATTATTACATTTGATTGAGGTTATTTCCTTCATGCTGCATTTTATATCACATTTTCTCCAAATTTACACAAAGCATAACCATGCTTTTTTAAATTTTTTGTGTATATCATTTTACTCTAATGTCCACGCAGTATGGGGTGCCATGTCATGGGTTGTACAATCACTCCTGCCAGAGATTAGAATTCTCCCTTGGGCATGGATCTGGGTGTAACATCCCTAGCACAAGTTAGTTTAAGTCTAGGGACCAAAGACCTGAGCAGTTTGATTCTTTAGTTATACTAACTTTGAACTTCAAAACTTCAATTGCTTTGGGTTAGTCATGCTACAACTCATAAATAGTTCCACCAATTTGGAAGTGATTTTTTTTTTTTTTTGGGGGGGGGGGGGAGGGAGAG